>VBSM01002223.1:15021483-15054467 GCA_008086735.1 Cheirogaleus medius | reverse complement strand
GCAATATACGTAACCGTAATATTTGTACCCCCATAATATGCTGAAATAAACAAACAAAAAAAATAAAAATAAAAAGTCCAGTTGTAAGTGGGATTCTAGGCAGAGTTAGGGCTCTAGAATTAGATGACATTCTGATAAGAGCACATCTGGGTATCAGACAGGAGAATGGGGCTGTGGCTGGCTGGATGGAGCCAGTAGCTGTATGAATGGTTTAGAGTTGAGACAAAGAGTATGTAATAGAAGAACCAACACAGGAAGACAAGGAAAAAACAAGCTGTTAGGACCCAGGAGTTCTGCTGAAGTTGAAGAAGACAGGCTGAAGTTGAAGAAGAGAATTGCTAGTACCAAGACAGACCTAGATAACAGGTCTCTGGCCTAGGCTTTTATAAGATTTCTTCTGCTACATAACTGCTAAAGGTAGGGCAAATGAGCAATTGGGAGCACCTGGTTGGTGCACAGTGGGTAGGTGAGAGAAAGCATGAGCCTCTGGCAGGCAGATCTTGCTAAACAGATAGATTGAATGAGGCTAACTAGAGTGTGGATAGCAGTATATGAGCCCAAAATGGCAGAGCCAAATTTGACACTGGAGATGGCTACACAACAACTAGAAAGACGCTCAATATGGTCCAACCCTATTTCCAAACAGAAGCCCTCAGTAGAGAGAACATGCCTGAAATACGGAGATAACATGTTGAGTTAAAAAGAATATGAGGTTTAGAATCAGAGGCTGAAACTCAATTCTGTCTCCCAGTAGCTGTGATTCTGGGCAGGTTACTTAACTTCTGTGAGTTTCACTTTCCTCATCTATAAAATTAGATAGTCAATAGGTTTTATAATAAAAGATTTTGTCATAAGGTTTTATAATAAAGAGCATCTGTATAGAGATTAAACAGAAAATCTGGCCAAAGAAACCTGGTGTTCAATAAATGATAGCTATTATTATTCCTACAAATAATCATAGTAGTATACATAATATCATTATTGCACATGGAAACACTCCTCCTTACATATATGGTCAATAATAATAATGACAATAATAATAATCATAATACTGTGAATAGGCAACCCCATACTTAACAAGCTAATCTGTTTCTGGTAACATCATAAAGTCAAACCGTGATAAGTTAAAGATTGTTTATAATGGAATTTGTAGCTTTACCCTGAACTCTAATGTTATGCCAGTACATTGCATTTTATACCACACAAATCATCACATCTTTTCCTTCACTCTCTCTTTGCCTGCCTTCATTTATCACCAGCATTGACTGCATCATCCTGGCAATCACTTGGTAGGGAGTCAGCACTGGTAGAGGTTTCATTTCCATTAGGAAGTGGTAAATATAGGTTTGGGCAGTTACCTTGGGGTGGGGGTGGGGGTGTCTTGAATATGAGGAGGAGGGTAAAAAAATTTTTAAATAGGATATGATTATCCATAAGTTGCATCTTCTCATTTAAGAGTCATCTACATTTGTATAGTGATTTATAATTCTTATACATAAACTATCATATTCTACTTCAAATTAAATGAAGCAGGATAAATATTATTATCTCTTGCTTACAGATTAGAAAAATAAAGCCCAGAGGGGTTCTGGTACTTACTCCAGATCACACACTGTAAAATAATGGAACCAGGCTAGAACCTGCATCTCTGGATTTGTAACTTGGTACTTATCCACTATAATTGTTCTATAACCTACGGGTTAATATATCAGGTACATTTAAAAAATATATTTATATTTGATATTTTTCTCACTTGAAAGAAAGCTCTGATTTCTTAGAAATGTAGTTTACTTCTGAAATAGCTTTATTTCATTTTATTAATTTTATAAATATGAAACTTAATTATATTTATAAAAAAGTAATCTCCTTAAATTTGATATTTATTATTTCTTGAATTGATTTTAATGTGTCCAGTATTTTATAATTTTCTTGAACAGATTTTAAGTTGAAAATAATATGTGCACTGTATTATGTTGGAAAATATTTCCTTTCAGGGATTAGTAAATTATTCACTTCATTGCCCTCAGAGATAAATTATTCATTATAAAAATGCTTTTATGAGTAAAATCATATGATGCTTATTGTGACAGTTTAGAGTTCCATAGAGCTTCATATTTTAATTTTTTTAAAATGGCACTTTTGTTTCTTACAGATTAACAAAATTATTCAGTTCTCTGTGAAATAAACATACTGTTTTATTAAAGACCTATGTTCTTTTACATATGTCAAAATGGACCAATATAGAAATCTGCAGTGGATAATATGTTATTTATTAAACATTTCTAGCTCAGCAGGCAATTCAGCCAATTTTAGTCTTTAAAGTTTTGTAGTCTGGTTATCTGGCAGTACTAATTATTGGAATAACCAATACCAATTTTTCTATGCAGAAGTCAATATCTAAGTAGTATATTTGTACCCGTAGCTATCCTTTCAAGTTGCTCAATAGTTTCTGTTAAATTTATAGTTATATACACACACATATTTTAATTCCTTTCTCAGAATAAATGATCTCATATATTTTGTCCCTAAATAAATTTTTGGCACAGATTTCTTTTTTAAAATGTGAAACCCCTAACTGAAATAAATTTTATTTGTTAACTGGGAACATTTGCTTTGTTCACTGAAAACACAGATTTAGAGAAGCAATCTTCAAGATAGACAGAAAAAAGGAAACTATTTGGTCCTAGTCAAAGAAACAAAAGCTTTCCATCTTATTCTTTGGCTGTTTTACCTTACCATATAAACATGATCACTTACCAAGTGGCAAAAATGCAAGACGGTTTCCAGCCATGGAGAGCTCATTGAGGCTGGGCAGCTGGCAGAGATGGCGCGGCACACACCATAGACGATTTCGGTCCACAGTGAGGTACTGCAGAGAAAGGCACAGGTGAAGCCTCTCGGGTAAAGTTAGCAAACGATTGGTAGAAATGTCTAGTGTCTGCAGCTCCTTCAAATCGCCAACCTCTACAACCAAAATCAAAATTAAGATAAATCGCATCCTGATGAATTTAATTAAAGAAATTAAATTAAATAAAATGTAACAGTTCAACCAAATAAAATCAGAAGCTGCAACTATTTCCATAGATAAAATGCTAAAGCATGGGATTTAGGGCTAGCATGCAAATAATCCAGTGTCTTCAAATTAGCCTGCTAGAATTTCTTCAATGGAGAAAAGGGCTGGCAGTGGAGAAAGGAATGACACAAAGTGGTAAATCTGAACCAGAAGTCTATTACTACCGCTTCTGCTTCTTGATGAATCAAAGTTGCTGCTAGGGTGAGAAAAGAATGATTATAGTCACTTCGAGGTACCTGATTTTTGCTACTTGTGTGATTTTACTGTCCACCTAAGTAGAAAATAGGAGACACAAATTCAAATAAGTGCATTCAAATAAGTGCAATTGGTTTATATGAACCAAATAGAAGATTTCTGGAGTAAGAATTAGGATATCGGCCAGGCGCGGTGGCTCACGCCTGTAATCCTAGCTCTCTGGGAGGCTGAGGTGGGTGGATCCTTTGAGCTCAGGAGTTCGAAACCAGCCTGAGCAAGAGTGAGACCCCATCTCTACTAAAAAAATAGAAAGAAATTAATTGGCCAACTAAAATATAGAAAAAAAAATTAGCCGGGCATGGTGGCGCATGCCTGTAGTCCCAGCTACTCGGGAGGCTGAGGCAGAAGGATCACCTGAGCCCAGGAGTTTGAGGTTGCTGTGAGCGAGGTTGATGCCACGGCACTCTAGCCAGGGCAACAGAGTGAGACTCTGTCTCAAAAAAAAAAAGAATTAGGATATCTTTTGGAAATGTTCACCACAGTAAAAATTATAATAATTAAATGAAATTATTGTTAGGTAACATTTTTAGATATTGTCCAGCCATGTGGCTCCTTTTAAAATCTACTCAAAGTATACATAGCTATAAAGATTTACTTTAATTTCACCCAAATTAAATACTTCCATTTACTCCAAAATTCCCTCATTATTGATGTCTATAGTTATAATCTGTTCCATGGTGAGTACAATTATGTCCTTTTTGTATATCAAATCACCAAGTCTTGAGTGAAGAATGGGAAGTTCTTTACAAGGAACTTAGTCCTTCTCAGGGAAAATCACCCTTTTAGGGGAAGGACATTGACTCTTTCCCAGGACAGCACATTCCACTTAAGACTCTACAGTAAGCACTGTGCAGGATAAGCCTACTTCTTCCGCATCATGGACACTAAAATGTCAAAGACCACTATGATGCCACTGTTTGCCCTTCTCTAATCCTGTCCCCAATCCTGAACCACTCCTCTTAGGTTAAGGTTTCCACTTGATCGTACCCCTCTGTGCACATTATGGTTTGTTCAGCACTTGGATTAGTATTAGCAACATCTTCTCTATTGGATAATAAAGTCTTCTTCCCTCTTGGATGCTCAATTAAACAGATCAGCTTTTTATATTGCTACAGACCACAGGTTGGTGAGCCATGGCTCACAGGGGTTGGCAGCCCATGGCCTGCTTTTGTGCTGCCTGCAAGCTGAATCTGGTTTTACATTTTCAAAGGATGGTAAAACAAGAAAAACAACAAAAACAAGGGACATGTGACAGAGACCATATGTAGCCTGCAAAGCCTAAAAATATTCACTATCTGGCCATTCAAGAGAAAGTTTGCTGGTCTTTGCTATAGACATTTTGTTACTAAGAACATTTTTAATGACAATTTTACTTGTATAAAAGTAATACAGTAATACAAGTGCAGAATACACTAATTTCCAGTTATTTTTATAATATTTACAAATTTGTGCTAGGAAGTTCACACTTTATTGCTCAATTTCCCCAAAAACTGAACAAAATACACATTTGAAGATGGGTAGGCAGAATTCAGTACACAGCCTGTGACTCTGAATGGAAGTTTGTTCTATTCGAACTTAACTGGTACATGTGGGAGTCAATTTCACTATTGGCTCCACTGGTACAGTGCTCCACCTAGTAAGCCTGTCTATTTCGCAAAACAAAAATGCTCCTGATTTGGGGTGTGTGGGGATGAGAGATTTGGAGGAAGAATCACCATGTTTTAGAAGTATATAAAGAAACAAAAAGAAAAAGAACTAAAAAATTTTTTCTGACCTAATTTCACAAAATGATTATAGGAGTGAAGTAGGACAGAAGAGCATCCAATCCACTATATACGGTGGGTCCAGGTGCCACGAGAAGGAGACAAGGCCTCTGCCATTGAGAATCCTATCACATCAATGTGCCACAGGAGCTCTGAGGAAGAAAAGCTAAATGGAGGCATGGAGAAGCTTTCGAGAAATTTACTAAAGATGGGAATTTGAATATGTCAAAAGGAAAATGGATACAGCATTCCCAGCAGGGCATGGGGGTGGGGTTGAAAGCAAGAGGAAAGGCATGAAACAGAAAAACTAAATGCAGCATGCACAGTGGGCTCTTTCGGGCCCAAGAAATGGCAAAGACACCAACGACCAATGAGAGAAGAACAGAAAATAAATCCAATACAAAGGGCTTGGTGGAGACAGGGATGATAATGAGAAGCCTGTACTTATTATAGTGAGAACTGACATCTCCTAAAGATTCTCAAAGGATGTAAGGACTCTTTTGGAGAGGTCAGACTGGCAAATACAAAGAAAGCGATGACATGGAAAAAGATCCAAGACTAAGAAAACAAGTAGACATTTGACAAGAACATAGAAGCAAGTGCAATAGAATTTGAAGGTAAATTCCAGAGATATTTTAACAAAAGCATGAGGCAGGCTTGATTGATATGGAAAATAATAAGATAGTAAAAAAGTCAAAGATAAGTTTCTAGACTATTACACTTTTAGTATGTTGATGTCAATGCTAAAAAATTATTTTTACAGAGAAGAATAATAGAATTTCATTAATACTCCTGAATTGCATTATCTATAAACCACCTACTTAAAGGTATTTGAAAAAATTCATTAAAATTTATGGGGAAGCAAGCAAAATAGATAACTTGCATCATTATTTCAAAAATAACAAAATGTACAAAAAAGTGTTTTGACATAGCTGCAAAATTACTAAGGCCCACACTGGCTTTAGTTTCATTTCATTTCCCAAAAGATCAAAATTCATAAAGTCTAAAATCTTGAATGAAAATCACCATCTCAAGAGATCAAAATCCCAAAAATACAATTCTGAAAAATAATTTTTAAAAATTACTTTTAAGACATTGGCATACATCTTTAAAAGGTGATTTAGGCGAAAAACATAAAAACATGACAGGACACTTGACACAATAAAATAGGCAATAATATACATATTTTTGCAGGTATATTAATGACTGTCATGTAGGTGTAACAGTTATGAGCAAACAAACCATATTCATTAAGAAATAGGTCAAAATGTGAAATGTATAAATGCATATCACCAGGGCTGGTAATTGTGTGCACTCAGCTTTATAACTGCAGTCATCTGAAACACCGTGATGAGCTACTTCAGACAAAAATCAATCAAAAACTGCAATGGGTCACCACTGAATACACAGTCGCCCAAGGAGCCAACATCCTGAGAAATTTCATCTGTCACAAATGCAGATGTACAAAAAGGACATCTCTTCATTTACTGAGGAAGTTTCAACATTTTTTATGTATACACACAGTGCTTATGCACAAGGTCAACGCTGTGCTAATGCACTTTCATGGAGTCATATTTAGAAAAAAATTCATAAAATGAATTAGAACTCTTTAAGTCTTTACACAATTTATACTTCCAGTATTGGAAACTATGTGAAGATGGAATACATAGCATAGCGATTTGGCTCTATGTGTGAACGGGCAGAAGTTGTATACCATTGAAAAATTTGACAGGGGTGATTTGTTGTATTTTTCACCTCTGTTTTCATTTTTATGATCTTTGAAACATTCTCTGCACTTGTACTTGGAGAGTGGCTGCGGTCTCCAAATTTTGTAAGTGTATGCTGTCCATGTGAAAATCTGGTTATTGGTGGACCATTGTACTAAAGTGATTTACTGCTTTCATAGCACCAATAATAACTAGCTTTTAAATGTTTAACTTTTACCCCTAAGTAGCTTCATACACTTAACTTATCATAGCCTTTTTGCAAGGGAACAATTTCACAGATCTCTTCTATTGTGTTAGGGAACCCAGTAAGAAGAAATGCTATTTGGCTTCCCCAATACCAAATCTGTATTAGTCAAGGTTTTCCAGAGAGACAGAACCAAAAGTGTATCTATATAGACATAAGAGAGGGGATTTATTAGGTGAATTGGGTCATGCAATTACAGTGGGTGAGAATTCCCATGACAGGCTGTCCGCAAGCTGGAGACCCTGGGATGCTGGTAGCATGGCTCAGTCCAAGTCCGAAGTCCTCAGAGCCAGAGACGCCAGTGGTGTAACTCTCAGTCTGAGATCGAAAGCCTCAGGACCTGGGGGGCCCTGGTGTAAATCTTGAAGTCCAAAGGACGGCAAGCCTGGAGTTCAAACGTCCAAGGAGGCAGAAGGAAATCTGTCCCAGCTCTCAGAGAGACCACTTCACTTTCTGTATTTGTTCTCTCTGGGACCCTTGCCTAATGGATGGTGCCTGCCAACACTCAGGGCAGATTTTTCCCTATCTAGTCCACTCAGATTCACACACTAATCTCTGGAAACACCTTCACAGACATCCTAAAATAATGCTTCATGAGGTTTCTACGTATTCCTTAATACAGTCAAGTTGAAATCTAAAATTAAATTATGCCTTGTCAATTTGGCACTGATAGGCATTTCCTCAAACCATACTTCATTTCCAAATAAGACAATAACAAGGTAATATAATAGTTCCACCTAACAAGATGCAGCTAACATGAGGCAGCTATCCTGGGTACAACTGAGACACACTAATTGCTTCCCCAGAATTCAGCTTTCAGGATTTCAACATTCAGGACTTTAATCTTTTCTTGATATTGTGATTTTTTAGATTTTAGACATTAAGGTAATTTAGACTTTAGGGATTTTGATCTTTCAAAATTTCAACATTTGGGGTTATGCTGTTTGGGATTGTGTCTTTCAGGATTAGGATCAGCACTGCAACCAAACTGACCTAATTTGACATCTAAGAACCTACAGAAAACATATTCTTTATAAGTACATATAGTACATTCTCTAAGATAGACCATGTGCTAGACCATTAAACAAGTCTCATATTTAAAAGGATTGAAATCATACAAAGTATATTTTATGATTGAAAGGGAATTAAATTATAATAGAAATCAACAACAGAAAGAAGTCTGAGAAATCCCCAAACACTTGGATATTAAACAATGTACTTCTAAATAACTCACAATAATAAAAGAAATCACACGGAAAATTGGAAAATATTTTTGACCAAATGAATATAACCAACACAAGATATCAAAATTCATGGAATGCTGCCAAGGAAGTGGTTAGTGGAGATTTAAAACCTTAAATGCCTATATTAGAAAAGAAGGTTCTCAAATTCATTTCCTAAGTTTCTATCTTTAGAAAGGAAGAAAAAAGGTGAAAATGAAACCCAAAGTAAGCATAAGAAATGAAATAATCATAGTAGATATCAATGAAATAGAAATCAGAAAAACAGAGAAAAATCAGTGAAAACAAAAATTGGTTCTTTAAAAAGATAATAAAATTTAAAAACCTTTATTTAGCTAGACTGACCAAGATAAATAAATAAAAGAGAAAAATGATACAAATTAACAAACTTGGGGAAAAAAAGATGGGATATCACTATGAATTTTATAAAAATTAAAAGGATTATAAAGGCATACTATGAATAAATTTATCGTAACAAATAGCAACTTAGATGAATGAACATTTTTCTAGAAAGACACAAATTATCAAATCTAATGCAAGAAGTCATCAGAAATCTGAATAGATGTATCACAAGTAAAAAAACTAAATTAGTGGCCGGGTGCGGTGGCTCACGCCTGTAATCCTAGGACTCTGGAAGGCCGAGGAGGGCAGATTGCTCAAGGTCAGGAGTTCAAAACCAGCCTGAACAAGAGCGAGACCTTGTCTCTACTAAAAATAGAAAGAAATTAATTGGCCAACTAAAATATACAGAAAAAGTTAGCTGGGCATGGTGGTGCATGCCTGTAGTCCCAGCTACGCAGGAGGCTGAGGCAGAAGGACTGCTTGAGCTCAGAAGTTCAAGGGTGCTGTGAGCTAGGCTGATGCCACTGCACTCTAGCCCAGGCAACAGAGTGAGACTCTGTCTCAAAAAAAAAAAAAAAAAAAAAAAAAAAACAACTAAATTAGTAATTTTAAATCTTCCCACAAAGAAAGGCCCATGTCCAGATGGCTTTTCTCATCTATAAAATATTTAAATTCTATTACATATTTAAAGAAGAAACAATACCAATTCTTCACAAACTGTCTCAGAAAATAGGAGGAAAAACTTCCCAACGCATTCTCTGAGGCCAACATTACCCTAATACTAAAAGCATACAAAAACATCACAAGAAAAAAAGTTTATAGGCAAATATCCCTCATGAACATAAATGAAAAAATCCTTAACAAAATATTAGCAAACAAAAGCTAGCCACACATAAAAATGATTATATATACATCATTATGCATTATAATTTGATATATAACGAGTGGGACTGATATCAGAAATATAAAGTGGTTTAATACGTGAAAAATCAATCAGTGTAATACACATGTTCATTGAATAAGGAAAAAAAATCCACATGATCATTTCAATAGATGCAGAGAAAGCATTTCACAAAATCTAAAATCCACTTATGATAAAAACTCGCAACAAACTAGGAGCTAAAGGTAACTCCTTAACCCAGTAAGGGGCTGAGATCACATTTAATGGTAACAGACTGAGGGCTATCTCCCTTAGATAAGGAGCAAGGCCAGGAGGCTGTTTCCTTTGCAAGGCAACAATGTACCAGAGTGTCTAGCAAATGCCTTAAGGCAAAAACTAAACAAATAAAAAGTATCAACAACGTAAAAGTAGTAAAACTTTCTTTATTTACAGATGACACTATCCTTAGTAGAAAACACTAATTAAGGGATCCACAAAAACTATTAGAACTAATAAAGAAGTTTAACAAGGTCATGGGATATGAGATTAATATTAGAAAATGAATTATATTTCTATATACCAGGAAAAACAATTCAAAAATTAAATTAAGAAAATAATTCCAGTCATAATAACACCAAAAAAGAAAAAGAAAAGAAAAGAAAAGAAAAGAAAAGAAAAGAAAAGAAAAGAAAGAAATACATACATACTTGGGAATAAACTGAACAAAAGTACAAAACAAATATGCTGAAAACTACAAAATATTGCTGAGAGAAATTAAAGAAGCTCTAAATAAATAAAGAAGTTTCATCATGTTTATGGATCTGAAGACTTAACATTGGTGAGATTGTATGCACCCCAAATTGATCTGTATATTCAACACAATACCTATCAAAATCCCAGGAGGCATTTTTTGGTAGAAATTGACCAACTGATTCAAAATTTTATATTTAAAACACAAAGGACCTAGAATAGCCAAAACAATTTTGAAAAAGAAGAATAAATGCTCTTCAGCAGTTGAATGGACACATCCCGGGTATGTCCATACAGTGAAATATTACTCAGCAATAAAAAGGAATTATGGATACATACAACATGGTTGAAGCTCAAATGCACGCTAAAGTGAACAAAGCCAGACTCAAATGGTATGATTCTATTTATATGACATATAAATTGATGAATATATAAATGATATAATTTATATATAAATTATATATATATATATATGAGTCCATTTATAAGATATTCTGGAAAGGGAAAAAATATAGACCCAGAAAAAAGGACACTGATTGCCAGGGCCTAGTGTTGTACAAAGGCTGGTGTACAGGGGAGCGGGGGAAACTTGAGGGTGCTGGAACTCTTATGTATCCTGACTGCGGTGGTGCTTACACAACTGTACAGCAAAAGGGTGAATTTTCCTGTATATGAAAATAAAAACTAAAAACAGTAATTCAAAAATTATTTTCAAAATAAAATTCTTTCCAAAGGCTAAATATACATATTAAAGCAAAAAATTTAAAAATCACATATATTATCTGAACATTATAAAAAAGCAGAAGAGCTATTCTAGGTATAAATTCACATAATCAGTTTCTTAGCTGTTTTTATTTCTAATAAAGTATTACTTGTATTTTTCTGAAAAGTCTATTTTATATACTTTTATTGTTTCTTTCTAATAAAAGTATCTATAATTAATTTTATCATTAAAAAATTTAACATTATTGACTTTGTCAAAAACATTCATTGCTATGTCACCTTGAAAGTAACTTAGTATTACTGACAAAGTTACAATGCATTCCTTTGGAATCTTGGTAGAATCCTATTCTTTGCAGCTGGTCTTCCAGTCACCACATCACTTCCAACTCCCTCCACTCCTTCAGTGGGAATAAACATCAGTTTGTATACCTTATTTCCTTAGTGTCCCTGGAATCATCCTAACTTCATAGTTGTTTGCATTGTCTACTTCTGTGCTAAATATACAATTCCTTCAAACTTTTCAGCTACTTATAGAGTATCTTGAAAATGATTTCATTATTGCCACATAGTAACTACTTAGACTAAGCACAAAAATAACATTATGGTGTCAATTTCAAAAGAAAAAACACTAAGTCCCCTTTAAATCATCCTTCTGTGCTGATGAGCACTGACCTAACCTAAAATTTAAATGGGAATGGGAAGGAAGCCACCCACTCTCTGCCCAGCCAGTGACCACAGAGAGTCAACAACAAGGCTTGCTATTTTCAAGCACTGGCTTTTTCTGGTACCACTGAAAACAGCTCTAATTTGAGCTCCAAAGCACATTGAGTTAAGGAGAACACATAGTAATCTCCTATTATCCGCGGCTTCACTTTCCGAGGTTTCAGTTACCCACGGTCAACCACAGTCTGAAAATATTAAATGGAAAATTCCAAAAATAAACAATTCATAAGTTTTAAATTTCATGCCATTTTGAGTAATGTGATGAGATCTTACACTGTCCTGCTCCATCTTGCCCTGGACATGAATCATCCCTTTGTTCAGCAGATCCATGCTGTATGAGTACCTGCCCATTAGTCACTTAGTAGCTACCTTGGTTATCAGATCAAGAAAATATAGTGTATATATTAATATAAGGTTCAGTATTATCTGAGGCTTTGGGAATCCACTGGGGGTCTTGGAACGTATCCCCCATGGATAAGGGGGTACTACTGTACAAAAAATAAAAGACAATATTTCAATTCACTATACAGTAAGTCTCCCTTTTTATATTCATTTTCTTTCCCTTGACTGGGCTGTGGAATGTACATACTCCGGTATGTAGAAATAGATTCAAATCATAATCATGTTACTTATCAGCTATACAACTTTGGGTTATTTACTCAACTATTTAGATTATTGGTTTGCTGTTTTAAAAAAAGTATCTGTAAAAAAAGAGACTAACACCTAACTCAAGAGGTTAATGATGTGATTAAATGAAATATCCCATATAATTCAATAATACATGGCTGAAAAATAAATAAATATTTCCAATTTTCAGTTCATACTACAAAGTATTCTAAATATAATCTCTGATCATAAACTATTTCTGTAACTGATGTAGTTTTTATCATGGAAACAACTGCAAACACATATGTATATGTTTGTTAAGTCTAACATAAGAAAGCAAGAGAAGACCAACACATGGTGAAATCTGAGAGCTCAAAAATTTACCCTCTCCCTAAGATAATCCTAAAAATTTGCAAGAGGCAATACCACAGCAAAAAAACAAAAACAGCCTGTTACTACAGTAGACACTGTTGACTGCCTTATTTTCAGCCATTTCCCCCTAATCATATGGCACTATCAGTTTGTTCAAGTCTTCATTTCTCTGCCACACAGTCCACATGAAGCAGGGAAGGCTGAGCCATTGTCCAGCTCTAGCACGGGGCCTAACTTTGTCTATGAATTAAGTTTTCTCCTTTTGTCCCAGTGATTGTTTAAAGACTGAGTATGTGACCCAATTCAGGGCACTGAGAACGACATAGAATAACCCTTACTAACCACCGACTGAGCCACCACACACTCATTTCCTACAGCAAAAGAAAGTTTTTCAGACATGGTTCAGAGAGTTCACTACGCATGTAATTTATATAAATGTTTATATAAGTACTCTAACAAAATCATAACTATATCTGAACTGAGGTATCAAGGTAAGAAAGATGAAATAAGAAAGGAAAAAGCAGTAAACACTGTATAGGATGTACTGAATTAAATCTAGATGTGTGATAATAAGATGACTAGAAATTTTTAATACAAACATTAAGAATTTTTTTTAAAGAAAGACATACTATAAGATTTAATATGATAATATCCTGAATTTACTTTTAAATTTTTATTTCAGAATATTTCAGGGGTACAAACATTTTGGTTGCATGAATTGCTTTTGCACAGTTTGAGTCAAAGTTGTAAGTATACCCATTCCCCAGATAGAGTGCATTGTTCCCATGAGGTGTGAATTTACCCATCTCCTCCCCCCCCCACCTGCTTGATTTCTGTTGACTTTTACTTCCATACGTGCACATGAGTGTTGATTGATTTGTTCCAATTTAATAATGAGTACATGTGGTAGTTGTTTTTCCATTCTTGCGATATTTCACTTCGAAGAATCATCTCTAGTTCCATGCAGGTTGTTACAAAATGTATTAGTTCACCATTATTTTATGGCTGAGTAGTACTCCATGGTATACACATACCACATTTTATTAATCCACTCGTGTATTGATGGGCACCTGAGTTGATTCCACATCTTTGCAATTGTGAATTGTGCAGCAGTAAACATTGGAGTGCAGATATCTTTTTGATAAAATGACTTTTTTTCTTTTGGGTAAATACCCAATAATGGGATTGCTGGATCAAATGGTCTACTTTTAGTTCTTTGAGGTATCTAGTTTCCATAGAGGTTGAAGTAGTTTGCAGTCCCATCAACAGTGTATAAGTGTTCCTTTCTCTCTGCATCCACGCCAGCATCTGTTGTTTTGGGTCTTTTTGATAAAAGCCATTCTCACTGGAGTTAGTTGATATCTCATTGTGGTTTTGATTTACATTTCCCTGATGATTAGAGATGTTGAGCATTTTTTCATATGTTTATTTGGCCATTAGCCTATCCTCTTGAAGTTTCTGTTCATGTCTTTTGCCTAGTTTTTAATGTTTGATGTTTTCTTGCTAATTTGCTTGAGTTCTTTGTAGATTGTCATTATTAGCCCTTTATGAGATGTATACCATGCAAATATTTTCTCCCATTCTGTAGGTTGTCTGTTCACTCTATTGACTGTTTCCTTGGCTGTTCAGAGCTTTTTGATTTAATCAGGTCCCATTTATTAATTTTTGTTGTTGCTGTGATTGCCTTGGGGTCCTCTTTATAAATTCTTTGCCTGTGCTGATATCTATAAGAGTTTTTCCAACATTTTCTTCTAGAATTCTTATAGTTTCATGAATATACAGAATTTAAATAATATAAATTATCACAGGAAAACTCAGCTATGTATGATGATGCATGGGATGAAGATTAAATGGAGAAGTAAAAATTTCTTCTTGGGAAAAAGGAGGTAGAAAAGAATGAGAAGGAAATTAATTAGTTGGGAAATATAGTTTTTTTAATGTTAATAATGAATATTGGTTTAATTAGGATTAAGAATGTGTAAGTAACTGGTAGCATAACTGAAAAGTATAGTAAAATTGACAAGAGGGACAAGGAAATTAACAAGAAATCTATTGTGCCACAAAAAGCATGACGAGGAAAAAAATCTAACAAATATAAGATGACAGAAATAAACTCAAGTATATAAGTAATATTACACTCAAAACCAATAGGTGAATTACCTGATCAAAAGCATGTCTGATTGGGTTTAAAAACTTACCTAGCTAGGTAATACTATAACTATTATCTACTTAATATTTGTAAGAATAAATAATATTTATGTTGTTAAATGTTTATTACTAAATTATTTTAAATCATGAAGGAGGGGTAGTGAAGGAAGAAAAGCTCCAAAGGTGATTTAAAAATATAGATGTAAAAATTCTATTAGGAATGCTAGCAAATCAAATCAAGTAAGAATGTGACAATGGTTCAGCATAAGGAAATCTATAAACATACTAGAAGTTATATTCTTAAATAGAAATTTTAGAAATAAAAAGTATAAGGAAAATGAAAAAAAAATCCACTGAAGCTTAACAGTAAATTAGAAATGGCAAAAGAAAAAGAAGTAAAACTGAAAGGGGGCAAAGAATTGCAGCATATCTTACTAAAAAGAAAAGAAGATTCAAGAGTACCAGTCTAGGAAATAAAAAGAGGTAAAGACACCAATTACCAGGGGGAAGAACTATGAAAGTAAAGTCATCACAATTTGAGCTATAAAAGATCAGGAACATTTATTGTTCTAAAAGTTCTTAATCAACAAAAAGGAAAACACATGGACTCCAAGGCTAAACATACCTAGATGTAAAACCTGATCTCATCACTCACTTAGCTGTATTATGTTATGCAAACTATCTACTCTTGCAGGCCTCATTTTCCACATCTATAAATGGCTATTCCACAGGTAATAGTTGGGTGAATGAAACGAGATATTATATGTAAAACAGCACAGTGTCTGGAAGACGATATGCTTTTAGTAAGATAGTATTTTTATTGGGTTCATAAAAACAGAAGGGTACTCTGAAAGTGTTACCTAGAAATGGAAGGTCCCAAGTTGCCTCCCACAATGATCCCATTTGAGAAATACTACTGTACTGCCATAGTAGATCCCTTTAATCACCTTCTAGAACTGTAACATGGTAGCTGTTAGCCACGTGTGGTTATTAAAGGTAAAATTAAGTAAAATTTAAAATTCATCCCTCAGTTGCACTAGCCAAATTTCAAGTGATCCATAGATAGACAGCCACATCTGGCTAGTGGCTGTTGTACTGAACAGCACAGATACAGGATATTTTCATCATCACAGACAATCCTACTGCACAGCATCTGATGGGATAGGTAAAAAAAGGAATACTAGGACAGGGAAGATCTTCTGTTTTGCTCTTAAAGATTGGTGAGGGTTTGTCAAGTACTTCTTTGATAATGGGGAAACTGAAAAATAAATTGATATCCTTAAATACAAAAATCAGCTGCATAGACAAATTGGTCAAATCCTCCTTCAGCCACCATCCACCCCAAGCTAACTTAGTAACTTACTTCTTTCCACAAAGTTGAACAGTAATTTGACTGTGCAGCTTTTGCTTGTTTTGTCCCAATAGATTTGACCTTTTTAAGGGATAGGGATTGTCTTACCAACCTTTGCAATAACGTGCATTAACCCTATGACTAGAACACAAGAGGCATTCAATATCTGAGTGCTGAATGAATGAATTAAAGTGAAAAAATAAAGTAGAATGTGATTAACATACTGTAAAACAGTATTTGGACCTTAATGAGGGGCCAAAGATAGCTTCTAGGTAAGGAAAGTTTATCCTTTAAAATCTTTTAAATTATTTTTATTTAAAAAAACCTAAATACATAATAAACCCTTATTTTGTGGATATTTTATGAACTGGATAATGACCAAATATGGGATACCACTATAACTTGTCATTCCCTAAACATAATAGAAAGAAACAAAAAACAAAGGCTGTGGAGTATCCATCCCATCATAGATCACACTCCAAAATACGTACTGAATCCATCTTTGTCTATCTCCACTGTTAACATTTTAAGCACCACTATCATCTCCAAACTATGTACTATGCAGAAGCCGAAGTGATATTAAAATATAAGTCAGGTCATGTTCCTTCCCTGCCCCAAACTCTACCCTGGCTCCCACTGCATGTCAATAAAATCTTAAATACTATCTTACTTCCACCAAGGTCCCCTTCTCAGCCCTGCCCTTCCTCCCTCACCCATCTCACTATAATCTAATTACCCTGGTTCTCTGTCTGGTCCAATAAAGTGTCAAGTTACTTCTTCTCTCAGAACCTCTGAATCTATTATTGCCTCTGTCAGGAATGTTCTCTGCCCAATTTTTCAAACTGTAGAGTCATTCTTGCCTTTCAGAACTTCACTATCATATTTTCACAAAGGCCTTCCCTGACTCTTTAAGTAGGTTCTCTATTTCTCAATTAGAGCATCCTATTTATTCCCTTTCCTGCATTTACCACAATTTAAATATTTTATTTATTTATTTATTTACCTGTTAAATGATACCCTGTGCCTCCACTAGCAAATAAGCTTCCTAAGAGCAGGGGCTTGGACTGCCTTATTCACTGTTGTACCCCTAGCATCTAGCACTGTTTAGCACACAGTAGGTATTCAGTAAATATTCTCTGACTTAACAAATTCCTTAAACTGTGTCACTTGCTCAGTGACTGCAGACCAAACTTGCAGCTGCACCTCATACTTTTCCTATTTTTGCTTAGCAAAATTACAACTGTTGTAAACTCTTGAGAAAACTCACAAATCCTTGAAAAAAGAAATGTGAAATCTAAGACTATCAGAGGTTTGATGCACATTGAACATAATTTAAGTTTTGTTCAATGTCTTATAATTATCTCTGTGAATGCAAGTGACGGGAGTACTATAAGAGTACTAAAAGACAACTAGCTGCCCACAAGCTAAATAGGCCTAGACTGTTACGCATTTTCAAATTCTGTGTGTGATTTGCTATAGCTAATAGTTTTAGAGAAATAAATACAATGTGCATAACTTACAAAGTTGACTATAAAATAATGTAATAAATTATCAGCAAGCATTTCAGAAGTCATGTAAGCAAATAAATACTGCCCTTTATGATCATAAGCCAGCAAAACCAATCCAATGATATGTTTTCATTCATATTTTTGAAATTCCTGTTTTGAAATTCCCTTAAGATCTTGATACAGAATTATTTTATGGATTCTAGGGATCAAATCCACCCTAAAAAGGATAAGGATTTACCACCCCCAATTATTATATATTGAGAAGAATATACATAAAACTCTAAAGGTAAGTCCAAAAGAAAAAAAAAATTCTTTTGAAGGTTTAAACAAGATTGGCATCCTCAGAATAACATATGCTCAATGACAGCTCAGGGGCATTCTTACAACAATGATGGTCTTTTATTTTTGCAATTATTTAGAAACCCTATTAGTTGACTGGTCTATTTGACAGGCCAAAAATAGCTTGATTTTGGTTCACATCATAATCCAATAAGACTGAGGGGCTCAAACAGCAGCAGCATATTTCTCCCATCTTTACTCTTACCATACTCCATGGTAGCTGCATGCTTACTTGCATGTGTTCCTGCCTATAATAGCAAGTGCAAAATATATTTCAAAGACACCAGGAGTTAAACAGGTGTTGGGAGACTTGCTTTGGAACCCATCTACCAATTGTTTTGGCTCTCAGGAATAATGGTCTACAAATTTAAACATGAACTCATGATTAATACTTTTAATACCCTTAGTGATATATTACTTAGGGTCTGGCAGGGTAGGATACAACTGTCCATAATCATAAGAGGATTGATACATATTCATAACTTTGAATGTGTGGCAAGTTATATTTAATAACAAATGATCACAACTGAAAATAAAATTAATAATGTCCGAAAGAGTATTGAGAAAAATCTATTAATTATGAATTTATCTAATACAAGCATTATATAAGAACTACTTTTTAGAGAAAATTAAATTAGCAATTAAGAAGCCCTTTTAACAGAATATCTATCTTATTTATGAAACATAATTAAATATTATTTGGGAATGTTAAAATAAAATGCTCCAAAACATGACATCTGAGAAACATAAGAGAATGTGATTTGACTTAAATATTTATGCCTAGGTATCAAGTTTGCCAATTAATTCCTAACAGAAGTTTTTATTTTTCTTTATTTTTTCCCAATAGAAATTTTTGAATGGTAAAGGTATTAGTTCAAAAAAGAAAATCACATTGTTTTGGCATTTTACCTGGGAACTTTTAAAAAAAGAACTAAAATAAAGCCTATATTTAATTTTTAAATTAATTTTATCAAAACCAAATGTCTGTAATAATAGGAACTACTGAGCTTATAGAACAACACTCATCTTGAGTAGTTTCTACTCTGTGTTCACTGGAATACCAGTTCAGAGCAATGTTCCCATGGTCTAATAAGTTTAGGAAAACCAATATGATACTGTTCATCATAATACACATTAGCATATTAAACAGCTGTTATCTAGTCAGGAAACCCATTTAATTGTGATTTACCAGGGAGTTCCCATCCACGTGGCCACAACACACTTTTTTCACAAAGCATGTAGAGAAAGTTTGGCAAATGCTGATAATCAACATTTTAAGGCATGTTTTCCCTAAGTACTCGCCAAACAAAGGCCAAACAGTCTAAATAGTTCTGCCCTGTGGACAAAAGAAAATGAGTGAGACACCGTGAAAATTATAAACCAAAATCCAACTGCTTCTCATCAACAGTTCTGCTACCACTCTAGTGCAAGCCACCATCGTCTCTTGCCTGGGTTATTTCCATGGATTCCTAACTCATCTCTCAGTTTTCATCATTGGTTACTATATCACACAAAGAATGACTTTGCCTGGGTCATTCTTTTAACCCTAAGTAAGTTCATATCACTCCTCTGCTCAAAATCCTCCAGTGGCTTCTCATCACATCCCAGAACAGAGTCCATAATGACCAAGGTCAGACATATTAAGTCTTTACTGTCAACAAGCACAGTATATTGTACCTTAACAAGATCTTCAATTACAGCATCTTTAATTTCTCTTTAAAATTGAGATGAGTGTTGTAAGTCAGAATAGTGGGTACCCTTGGAAGGAGGTAGTAGTGACTAAAAAGCAGCACAAGGGGGCTCCTGGAATATTCCAGCAACATTTTATTTCTTGATCTGGGTGCTGATTACAAAGGTGCACTTATTTTGTGAAAACTCATTGAGTATATACTTTTGATCTGTTCACTATATATAACAACTTTTCCATTTTAAAAACTGAATGAATTGGATTAGGATCTTTGGCCCCCACTTACTAGCTGTGTAACTTCTGGTAAAATACTCAATCTTTCTAAGATTAGGTTCTTCATCTTAAAAAAACAAGGTGAAAAACATTAACATCTATCCCATATGATTGTTGTGACAACAGTGAAAATAGTTAAACATTTAATAGCATGCCTGGCTTAGTTTAAATACTTAATGAATTATACTAACAACAATAATAATCTTTTGATTATCTGGAGAGGGAGTAAAATTTACCACCTTTTGGAATAACTGTAATATATAGTAATTATTATTAATATTACTAGCAATAACACAAACGATGCATTTTAAAAATTAAAATTACTAAGACAGCAAAAATATCAACATACTAGATCACTAATATTAAGAATTACATAGTAACACTAATAGATGCCAATTTGAGTCTTCGGCAATAGGGACCTCCCCTCTGCCTGTCCCTCAGTCAGCCAAAACCTTGTTAGAACAGTACCCTCTCTGATAGGAAAGCAAAGCAAAGGCCAATGACAGAAGGGCTATTGAGCCAGTCTCTGTGGCGTGTAGATTCGAACAAGACAGGAATAAACTGGAAGGCAAAAGATAAGATGAAGAAGAAGGTAAATTCATTAAGTATACACTTAATTTTTACATTTTTAAAAACGTATGAACTGGATTAGGATCTTTGGTCTGTGATGCTAGGACTGGGCATCTATCTGCTTTGTTCAGATAGCACAAAAGTAGAAAAACAGATCATTTTAAAAACAATTTTCCCAGATTAGTAACTTTCTGACAACTTTTGGTCAAGAAATGGATGATGTTTAATATTCTTTCTTATTTATACTTTTAGATGGCATTTATAAGATGGGAAATCTTACTAATCTTAAAGCTGATGTGATTTGATGACTTAATTTACATTAAATCCATTTTGTTCCATACTGTGACCAATATTGCCTTAAGCATGATTTGGATTCTGCACACTGTATCTTCCTCCATATGCTACCCACAGTGTCCCCAGTGGAATTAACTGTTCATTCTTATTTGTTAAAAGTCTTATAAAGGATGAAATAAACTCTCTCTCTCAACAAAAATATACTTAGAATTACCTGCCGCCACTGTTTACATACAGCTAAAGCCAATTAAACAAAGATTGCCAGGGCAGACAGCTGGCCCTATTCTGACAATGAAAGGCAGAGGCTGAAGAAATACATAATAGTTTGAAGGAGAAAAGAAGCACGCTAATGCTCAGGGCTTCCGGGCTCTCTCCAACGTCAGAGGCAATGGCCCTTAACAGACCAAGGATGTGCCAGACTAGACAAAGCAGCCAGAAAGAAAAGTGTCAGCAAATAGGAAAATAGCCTGTGCTCCAACATTCAGGAAAGAAACTTCTGCAAACCACCACAACACAGACACTCTTGGTGCAAGACAGACAATAGGCACCAAGGTCACCTATCCAAGCCGGTACCAGAGCTAGAGTGTAAAACCAGAGTTCTTTTTTTTTAATCTGTCAGAACCTTCTTACATTTCCTCACACAGAAGCACACTGCATATGTATATTATTGACTCCTTTATATTATGCTATCTTAAAGGGCATTATAAATACATAAAATCACTGAATAGAATTAGCAACTAATTTTCATGCATTATTTACCAAAAGAGAAAGAGCTCTTTTACAGTTTACAAAAAATACGAAATTAAAAACACAAATATGAAGGGTAATTTTTAATTTTGGAAAAGGAAACAATATATCATTTTGTGTATATGTGTATTTAAACAAAACTGACTTTATTTAGGTGGCAGCGGGTTTAGCTGAGTTCCTTTAAATAGTTAGGGATTTGCGAAGTGCAAAGCTCATGTAACGTAATCTGTGTTTTCCTCAAATCCCCATCGGTCCATTTACTTAAGAAACCCATGCTTCCTGGCTGGGCGCCGGCATACCAAACCTGCCCAGTCGTGCATAGTTTTATTTCTGTTACTAAATTAGGAAACCAAAGAGGGCAATGTCTGGGCCAAGAGCAAACAGAAAAGCCTCAGCATCATTAGTCTGCAAGTCTCCTTAAAAGCCAGATCATTACAAGATATTTAATTTTTAATTAGAGATACCGAAGTAATTTAGCCTAATAAGGAGCAATACTAAGAAATAATTAAATGAAGACAAAAAGGAGAAATCCAAATGTTTAACAAAAGTATTCTTCTGAATAGTCATAATCATGATGTTGAAAATAAATTACTACCACTCAAGGCTTCATGTCTCAATGACTGATACTAAAAATTGCTCTCTTTTTCTAAGCAGTATAAGAGAATGTAAAGTTATTAATCACAATTTTTACAAAGATATACTAACATACTTTAGAGCTCGGTTTAGAGAAACTTAGAACATTCAAGGAGACTTGAGTGGAGAAACACAAAGAAGGATTTCATGACAACAAAGTCACTGTGTTTATTTTCAAATTAATTTATAAATGACATAAAAATATAGAAGGAAAAATATATAATTTTCCTCCTTCCAAATTTTACAGCCCCCTAATTAGCATATCACAGGGCTTTTTAAAAAGACTGTAGCTGTTAATTAATACCTTGAACAGAATTTCAAAACAAATCCTGATACTATATCAAAAGCTAAAGCTTGAATCCTGAAGGTGTTGGAAGAATTTTAGTTCTAGAAATATCTGAAAAATATTTTTCTTATAAATATTTTGTTAATATTAGTAAATTTCAAAGTAGTATTAATATTTATTTTACTTTAGCTCTGTGAAATAAAAAATTAAATGAATATTTGCTACAAAATCTACATTTTATATGGATGATTTATGTATTTAACCACCAGGATCCAGAAATTAGAGAAATTAAATGACAAAGTTTGAGTGGTAGTAATAGGCTCTGATATCAACTATGACTAGAAAAAAAAAAGGATGTTCACAATATTTACTACCCACCCTTTAGCAAGACAGAAAATTCATTCATATTTATAAAAAAGTCAGGGATCAACTTATAAATAAAAATAAAAATCTGAGGACCAACTCCCCCTCCCAACTCCTTATGCAAAAGAAAAAGTCAAGACTGGAAGCTGAATCTTGCAACACCCCTTTCTAAATGAACAGCTGTTACTAACATTATGCATCAGCCAGATCCCCAAGAAAGGTAAAAGGCCCCACAGATCATTCATAACGAAATTCCTTGCTGGCCTCCATAAACAAGGACATGCAAATTGTAACTTTGGGTCTGAGGGCTAAGTCTAGCTCCTAAAACTGAAGCCTGTTAGACCCTATACTAACAACGTTGATTACCAGTTTATCTTCCCAGGTGCAGTACAGAGACAAGATCAAACGTTCTTCTACCTACCAGGGACATCTACATAACCGCTGTTTCCTCCACTTCCTTCTTATTTTCTAACATTTGCCTTTCATAAAATATAGATTTCTTGGGCTTCACAAAAATGTAACCATTTGTCTCACTGCCCACTCCCCTAATCCTTTTTTCTTTCTGTTTGCCCTATCCTCTTTAAAAACTGAGTTCCCAAATCCCACTTTGGAAAAACAGTCACAGATGCATCTGTGATCTGTGTTTTTCCTGGGTGCATCCTCAAACTTTGGCTTAATAAAACTCCATTGATTGAGATCTTTGCCTCAGTTATTTACTTATTTGGGTTATCAAACCCTTCCAATAACCATCCGGGCTGTCTGGCATGCTTTCATCTAGTCTCTTTTTACATGTACGTATTTACATGATCTCTAGAGGACACTGAAATTGCACTCAGGTAATCTGGTGTGTGCCAAAACTTTTCCCTTCATTTGTTCAACTCCCACCACTAAGATCTGGCCATTAGTGAAGAGTGTGCACAGGTCCACAGGAATGGAGTGCGCCATGAGGTCTCAAGCCTGTCCTTATCCATCAGTTACTGGAGTTACAGTGAGACCATGTCATCTGGCCCTCTAGTCTGGTTCTTCACTCTCCCTGTATTATTGGTAAGAGGCACAATGTTTTGGAGGCACAATTAGAGAAACAAGACTAAAGCCGTAAGTTACATAAATAAAAATAAAAGAAATGGACTAAGTGAATAGAAATTATACTGAGGCCAGGGGTGGTGGCTGACACCTGTAATCCTAACACTTTGGGAGGCCGAGGCAGGAGGACTGCTTGAGCTCAGGAGTTCGAGACCAGCCTGAGCTAGAGCAAGACTCCATCTCTGAAAAAACAGAAAAACTAGCCAGACATGCTGGCATGTGCCTGCAGTACCAGCTCCTTGGACGGCTGAGGCAGGGGGATAGCTTGAGCTCAGGAGCTTCAGGTTATAGTGAGCTATGATGACACCACTGTACTCTAGCCTGGGTGACCGAACGAGACCCTATCTCAACAACAACAGCAACACAAAATTATACTAAATAGTGTCATGATCTTCACAGATCACTTTGATAAAAGGTCAGTCAGTCCCTCATCCTTACTAAAAATCAATGAGGCCAAAAAAAAATTTGAAAAAGAACAAAGTTAGAAGATTTTCAGTCTCTCATTCAAAACCTACAATAAAGCTGCAGTAATCAAGCCATCATACTATTGTCATAAGGACAGCCATAAAGATTATTGGAACAGAATAGAATCTCCAGAAATAAACTCATATGTTTATGGTCAACTGATTTTTGACAAAAATACCAAGCAATTCAACAAGGAAAGGAGGGTCTTTTTCAACAAATTGTGCTGGAACAACTGAATATTCCATATGTAAAAATACTCAACCCTTACCTCACATCATATACAATAATTTGAAATGGATCATAGACATAAATGTAAGAAATAAAACTTACAGGAGAAAACCTAAGAGAAAATCTTTGTGACCCTGGGTTTGGCAAATGGTTCTTAAATATAAAATCAACAGCACAATCCATAAAACAAAAAATGATAAACTGAACTTTTTCAAAATTTAAAATTTTTGCTCTTCAAAAGCCACCCCCAATTATGAAACAGAAAAAAAATTTACAAATCATACATCTGATAAAAGTATATGTTAAATATATACCCATCTGGACAATAGCAAGGGTTGGCAAACTTATTGGAAAGGGTTATTTAGTAAATATTTTAGGCTTTGTAAACCATATGGTCATTGTCACAACTACTCAACTGCCACTAAAGGACAAAAGCAGTCCTAGACGATATGTAAGGAATAGGCATGGTTGTGCTCCAGTAACACTTTATTTACAACATCAGTCTCAGAGTTTTACAACCCTGGATCTCTAGCTCATCCTTGCAGGTTATCTGATTCTGATTTTATCAGAACTGTTTTACAACTCTAAGTTGTGGATAACTCATGGCAACGTAAATAATCCTTGTTTATAAACATGCACATATATTATGTCCAGTAGAGGGACAACCCTTTGCCTCTGTGGAGAAAAATCAGCTTTCCCTACATTTTAACATTCATTTCAATATTCTTGATTTGTGTTTGTTCTATGGATTCTCCTTTGAACTGGTTATAACACCTTGCCAATTTTCTTATTAATTAGTTAAGTAACAGCTTTAAAATGTTTTATATCTGTATGAGAGTCATAATCTTAGCTTCTTGGTGAAAATTATCCTTCAGCAGCAGAATACATAAAGATCTCTATAACACAATTATAAGAACACAAATAACTCAATTTTAAAATGTCCAAAAGATTTGAATAGTGCAACAAAGAAATGACAAATAAACACATGAAAAGATGACTAATCTTTAGTTATTAGCAAATGAGATACCACCATACAGACACTGGAAAAGCTACAATAAAAAGACAGAAAACACTAAATATTGGTGATGATAAGGAGGAACTGGAATTCTTATACACTGCTAGTGGGAATGCAAATGGTACAGCCACTTTGGAAAACAGTTTGGTAGTTTCTTTCAAAGTTAAAAATATACTTACCATACAATCCGGCAATTCTACTCCTAGGTATTTATCCAAGAGAAAGGAAAACATGCCCATAAAACTCTTATACACAAATGTTCACAGCAATGTTATTCATAACAGCCCAAATTAGAAACAATCTAAATTAGCAATCAACTGGTGAATAAACAAAATATGGCATATCCACAAAGTAGAATATTACTAAACAATAAAAAGAAATAAACTACTAAAACATGAGATAACATACACACAAAAATATTATGCTAAGTGATATAAGC
The DNA here is from genome assembly GCA_008086735.1 of Cheirogaleus medius. NCBI lineage: Eukaryota > Metazoa > Chordata > Mammalia > Primates > Cheirogaleidae > Cheirogaleus > Cheirogaleus medius. The sequence continues at coordinate 15,028,339 of VBSM01002223.1, read as the reverse complement.
CAGACAGAAAAGGCTACATATTACATGAATCCATTTATATAAAATTTCTGGGAAAGTTAACACTATAAAGCCAGAAAGCAGGATCAATGGTTGGCAGAGGGTGGGAACAGGGCTGGCAACAAACAGGCACTAGGGAACTTTTTCAGATGATGTAAGTGCTTGAAAACTAGATTGTGGTGAGGGTTCCTAAACTGTGGACATTTATATTAATAAAATTCATCAAGTATACATGTAAAATGGTGGATTTTATAGTACATAAATTGTACCTAAATAAAGCTGTTAAAAAAAATCAATGGGGAGTAGCTGAAATAAACTATTAACTCATGTCAGGAACAAAATTACTGACACTGTCAAAAAGTTTAACAAGATATTATTAAGAGATTTAAAAGTGATGTATAGAAAAAAAGTGATGTATAGAACACACTTTGTAAATCAGTTATAAATAACACCCTAGGGATAAGAAAATCAAGGTTTTATTTCTGTTTTACCATTCATATATCATAACTCTACATGTGTTTTTGATTTAGAAGTAGTTAGAAATTTAAACTATGAATAGGAAATATAATACATAAACCCTCATAACCTATTTTATGTAAACCCTTATACCTTATTATTATTATATGTAAATCCTCATACCCTATTATGTCATGTCTTTTAGCAGGAGAAACAAATTTCCAAAGACATCATTTTAAGTCCTTCAAAAAATCGAACCTGCTAGAGTCAGTATGAATTTAAGGATGTTGAATTTTAGTGGTAGAAGAAATGTAGAACCCTTCAAGTTAAAACCTACTTACCACATTGGATAAGAAAAGGGAAACACGGGGATCAAGTAACATTAATTTTATAGGCTTTTGTTTAATTGAAAGTTTACAGTACTTAAAGCTCCATGGAATTTTAGGTGTGGAAAACTTTAGCTTTAAAAGCAATTTCATAGGATATCATAGCAAAGTTTAAAAGCAATTTCATAGGATATCATAAGCAAACCAAGAAAACTGAAATGAAATATATGAGGGCTAGCATTTTAGAAAAAATTCTTAAGAAATACAGAATAAGTAAAATTTTTACAATGTGGATGTATAAAGCTGATCCAATCTATATTAAGAGCCTAAAAATAAAAAGATTAAAATGTTCACTTTTCTCTTTTACTTAAAATAATAGTATTCTATAGTCTATATTTTAAATAACACTCACTAAATACAATACAAGTTCTTAGGCTACTAAGTAATTTACAGATTTGATCTGTGTTAAGTACATATTCAATTAAACTATTGGCTCCTAGCAGTTAAAGTGAACAAATCATGGTAACAAGAGCAGCCCGTCTTGTGGTATAAAGACTACAAGACAACACCCCATGTTTACAACACTAAAAGTGACTCCTCCTTCACTGGTTATGCACACAGCACTACACAGAAAAACTGTCACATATTCTCAAACATGTGTAGTATTCGGTCTCCTAGTGATATCTGGTAATAGAAGAATAGCAATACAGAAATCACAATTTTGTTTCAGGATATATATGGCAATATGAGTAATTGTATATACTTAAAAATATGTTTTCTAATGTATTTCTGCTCTGCTTTAAACATTTTCACAGCATGTAAAAAGAAAATTATAAGAATACTTCTTCGATAATTATTTTAATAATTAAAATTTTAATCTCACTTTACATTTAAGAAACTTATACTTTCCTTCATAAAAATATGTATTTATATTTTAAAAGGAGATAAAAATGGATAAAGAAAAAAATTCTAAGATTTATCACTTTAAACATCCATATATATCTTTCAGCTATTTTTTCCAACAAACTTTTTAATTATTTCAGTATCTTATGATAATGACTATGAAATTACAGCAAAAGCTATCTCATTTAAGAAAAATGGATATGTTAGCACCTAAATATATAAGTAAACAATATGACTTCCACAAAACCTGTTATTCCTAAAAAAATACTCAGACACTAATACTGGTATTATAATACCATACCAATACTTTCAGACTAAAGTGATGAATACCAAACTTTTGAAATTAAAAATAAAAAGTCACCAAAACAGACCTTCAGACTTAATTCTCTTTCAGAATATATCACGAGCAGGGATGTCAGCAGATCCAGCTAAGAAGTAGAGGAGACACACAACCAACTACTGATATTTGTTGTATACATATAAGGACATTCATTTTTTGGACCTTACGTCTACAGTCATAGTTTTGACTTCAAGTTTTCTCACTACTTACAAACAAATACACAGTGAAAATTAAAACAAACTGCTTAAAAAAAATCAGAGTTATCTGCTTAACATATTGATTTTTTTAATAAAAGGATTAATAAAAAGGATTAAATAAAGAACTGTGATGCCAATTGTATGTGGGGGGATGTTGGTAACAAATGATATCAAACTACATTTTTAAAATTACTTCTCATTACACCAACCTTTGGCAAATCACAAAGCTTTTCATTCACTAAAACAATCAATAATTCTAAAATTACTTGCAGAACAATCTGATTTAAACTGAAACCTTTAACAAGTTAAAACAATGTACAGAAAAAGTAAAGCAACAAACATGCTCAAATAATATATGAAAACAAAACAAAATGTTTTACATATTGAAGACATTATTTTTTAAGAAATGTCTATTTTGGCAAATGACCTATATTATGCCAGTCAATTTTTCATCACAATTATATAGTTTGACATGAAATCATAATTTTCTGGTCATGTCACAAGCAACAACATACTGAAATCAAGGTGGAAAAACTAACTGAAACTATAAAATAACTAAGAAAATACAATATTTTTTAATGCATTTATCTAAAACTTGCTTTTTCCAAAGCTTGGTTAATAAATGCAAAATATATCAAATCACCATTAGTATAAGAAAAATGTGTTTAATATTTGAAAGCACTTCAATAAAAATGAACTACTAACCCAAGTGTTGCCAAGATATCAAAAGGTATGATATAAATTACTTCATGCTACCTCTAACATACCACAGGCTGATTTAGATACAAAAATAACAATTAAATCTCTGAAGTCTCATTAATAGGTAGGTGTAAGAAAACACATTTCATAAATTCTCAAGAAAATTTACTCCAAAAGATTAAGAACACTTCTACATTAATCAGGTTTTTAAAAATTGGCCGGGCGCGGTGGCTCACGCCTGTAATCCTAGCACTCTGGGAGGCCCTAGGCGGGCGGATCGTTTGAGCTCAGGAGTTTGAAATCAGCCTGAGCAAGAGCCGAGACCCCATCTCTACTAAAAATAGAAAGAAATTAATTGGCCAACTAAAATATATAGAAAAAATTAGCTGGGCATGGTGGCACATGCCTGTAGTCCCAGCTACTTGGGAGGCTGAGGCAGAAGGATTGCTTGAGCCCAGGAGTTTGAGGTTGCTGTGAGCTAGGCTGATGCCACTACACTCTAGCCCGGGCAACAGAGTGAGACTCTGTCTCAAAAAAATAAATAAATAAATAAAATAAAAATATCCCTAATTCCTAGTATTCATCATAAACAAACAGTTATGAAACCTGTATAGGTGTCTACCATAGCAACCACAACAATTTTGGCAATTAATTTAAATGAAGGGTTTTAACTGGCAAAATAGTTGATCAAATCTGTGTTTGAGAGAAATAATCCTGGAAGTAGTGTGTATAACAGACTATGAGATGGATCCATTTCAGAGATGAGTGACAGAAAATATCCAAACGCAAATTATTTGTGCTATAACTTAAACAACAGTTCAGTCTCTCACGCGTTACTCCTGCCTCCTCCTTGCACCCCCTCTTAACTGACCTTAGTACTATCATCATTGTTCCCCCCTAGCACCAGGCCTGTAACACATGATGGTACAATAAATTAATTATATAAGAAGTACTTTGTGTGAAGTGAATTTGGATCACTTGGCTTATAGTGTTAGCTGCTTTTAAATCTTTTCACAAAGGAATGTCCCTGGAAAGGAGCTCAACGTGCCTTAGCCAGGAGCATGATTGATGGCAGAGTCTTTCCAAGTCTGAGGGACCGACTTTTCTTCTTTTGCCTTTTTTTAAAAAGTCCTGTCACAATAAACTTTTGTTTTTCAGATATCTGGCAAGTTTTCCACCATTTCCCCTTCACACCTTTCCTTAAAAGGAGTATTTTCTGTATTTATTTGACACTGAGAAAGATACATGGTCTAAAAAACAAAATTTTTCTTTTAGAAGAATTTTGATGGCCACTTTTATTCTAAGGTTTTTACCAAATTTTCAAAACTTGTAAAAGTTTGTAAATAAAATTTAAAAGCCTTAGCTCCATTTGTGAGTAGATTTTACAATATGTAACAGTATCTATAGTAAAAATATTTTTCTGAGAAATCTGTCTTATCTAGTATTGCAAATAGTTTTATGTAAAAATCTGTTGCTATAAAGTTATTTATATTTAATTATACTATAAACTTACTTTACTAATAAAGTACTATATGTACTACAAAGTTACTAATAAGGTAATTTAGGTCTATAAAAATTATAGGAAAAAAAGGTTCTGAATATGAGTTTAGGACTCTGATAGACAATTTATTCAGTAGTCATCCATCCGGCAAGCTAAGGAAACCTGTTAGGTTTTTGTCCTTCCACCCATGAATTGTCAAAATGGGTATCTTAACCTCTCTGCACTGTGCAGAGATAATGACTACACTAACACACTCAATACTTCCTTCCTTCTCCTCTCTGTCCAGTCCCTTCTTTGGAAGCAGTGCGTACAGTTTGGATACTAGACAATGGAATATTATAAGCCCCCTTGACACCCAGCTCCAGATTCTGTTCTCCTTCACAGTGCTCTCTCTCTCTAATACACAGCATCATATACTTTGCACCAATATATACTTCTTGTTAAGTTTATGAAATGGTAAGTTCCCCAGTCATGTAGATAACCCCACAAAACAGAGAAAGTCTATTTATATGTATTGCTGACCACACATATATAGCCTAGTGACACCAGGGGAGTGCTCCACCAGAGATTAAATTTTTAGATTCTTTTTTAGCGAGAGAAGTGCTAGCTAGCTATTTTACCAGCACTGATGTGTAATCAGTGAAAAGCTGAGTCTCCAGAAGGGTAAATCACCCAGAATTACTATGGTATCCACCTAAGGAGGGTAATATGGGGTGAAGAGCTTTGATCATCTGAGGACAGGTGGCATGACAAGAAGTTTTAAGTTTTGAGGATTCACAAGGAGAGCTACTCTATTCCCCCTTTGAGTTGATCAACTAGGAGAAGAGCCAAGCACAGCAGAAGAGATAACAATGAAACCAGTGCTGACCCAATGTTCCTGGGCCACCTAGCATTCCTAGAAACTGTAAGGAAGGGGATTCAAAGGCAGAGCACCTGTGAACAGGTAACTGTGGGACAGGCTCAGCACCTCTGAAGAATCACCGCAGCCTGTGCCAATACAATCTCAACAAATAGGGTAGTAGGCACTAGTGGAAGCCCTAGAGGGACTAGGCTCTGGGTCTTTCTAGGTTCTCTGCAGGAAAAAAGGCTGAGCTTCTCCTCCCCACCTCCACAATAGACCAGTAAGCACAAAGATTTCAGAGCAATTCAGGTGGCAACGCGACAAACCTAAGAAGAGATACTACATTTCATTCCAATAAAGCTATAGAGATTCAACTGAAGGAAAAAATAAATCTTAAGAAAAAAATCATAATAAACTTGACCATACTTGAAGACTGAGGTTTAAGAACAATTCATGCTGGTTATATGTAGTTCGTGTCTGTTGTACATACTTTTAGACATTAAAGTACAACATGTTCATGTTTTTACTTTGGGCTAAAAAATCCTTCCTTTCTTGGTATGCAAACCAAGTTTTCAAGGACAAAAGTATTTCCCCCAAAAATAGGAAGATTTATAGGCCAGATGTAAGTAACATCTTTTCTGATTCCTGGTTAGTTTTTTTTGTTTGTTACCATAACCTTCTCTCATGGGAGTTCACAGAGCATTTACAGCAAATCACAAAAGTATCAAGCTTCTCTTAATGATCAAGGATTAGCTGGTTTTTCTACCTCCTCCAATATCCATTGGCTTTTGTGGCCTTTACCAAGGGTGAATATCACAAAATGTTTGGCAAGTACCCCTGCAATGATAGAAACTTTCCCTCAATAATCCTTTCTTTGTAGATGCACAGTATTTGTCTTCATAACAGATCACATAATTTTATTTAATCAATTAGAAAAAGCCTTTGGAAGAAAATTAGTTTAAATTTGTTCTATAATAAACAATGTTATAGTTTTGATACTGGGAGTAGAGAAAGACAATCTATAGATGTTTAAGTGCTACATGCTTAAGGAAAAAATATATCTATTATATATATAAATATATATATAAAAGAATGGGGGTAAGCAATCAGTTGAGAAATCAAAAGACATCTAATAGGACTTCTACTTCCAGACATGACAGAGTAACTGATACCAGATGTGCCTCCCACTAAAACACTATAAACCAGTCAAAAACATATAAAGCAATTGTTTTCAAGCAATGGACAGGCAACCCAGAACTATGATCCTTAAAATATGGGAATCACCAGAGGTGAACCCCATGTTGGATCAGGCTTTCTGCCAAGGGGCACATTCTGGGCCACAACACAGAAAAGTAGAACCCAAACAGAGCTCAGGTCTCACAGATCTGAAGAGGCAGAGATCAGAGTCTAGTGTAACTAACTGAAGCATCTGGAAAATGCAGGATAGGGCACCAAAGATGCAAAAGCTGTGAGGGGGGAAAAGGGTGCCATGGTCTGAATGTCTGTAGCCCCTCAAAATTAATTCATATGTTGAAACCTAATCCCCAAGGTGATGGTATTAGGAGGTGGGGCCTTTGAGAGGTGATTAGGTCATGA
>VBSM01002223.1:14979836-15021383 GCA_008086735.1 Cheirogaleus medius | reverse complement strand
AAAAAAAAAAAAAAAAAGGGCAATACCCTGCAATCCAACAGCAAGGGAAAAGGGGAATTCCCAGAAAACATTGGGCAAACAACCGGATGGATATCAAACATGTAAGTAATGGATCTGTTTGAGAAACTGCTGAAAACACTGAACCTTCTTCACAGCGATATGTAAATACTCACAAACACCAAACTGCAATTTCATGGAATTCATAAAAGCCCTATAACCCTTTCTTAGAACCTAATTTTAAAACTCCCTATATCCATTCAGATTTTTCAAATTCTAAATATTGGATATGAAATTATATTCCGAGGTTTTTAAACCACGACAAATAAACATGGTAAAATGTTAAGTCTTTTAAGGGAATGGTAATGTGTGAGAAGTCTGTACATAATAGTATGGTCTACGTATAAGTGACTATCAATCAGATATCAACTGGTGTCTACTGTCACCAAATGGGGGCAACATGACAGTCCCTCACATTATTTTCTATGCTTATGATACTTTTCCACAGTATGTCTCCAAACACAGTCAAACATTTGGGGGATGTATACCTAGCCCCTTACTCATTCAAATCATATCTCATAATGAGATGTACATATAAATATGTGAGTCAAATAATAGTAAAGCCTAGTTCATTGCTACTCACAGTGACCTAGAAAGAATAAAGCCTAAACATGGCCAATCAACAGTTTCTATCCAAAATACATAGCTATTACTGTATATAATTTCACTCAAAACAAACAAAACCAAACACAGACAATGGAAATAAAGCCAGGAAAATAAAATCAGAAGTATATGCCTCAAGCCTCTTGTGATACAGGTGAGATATAAATAAAAAATTATATGAAAGTAGTCAGGAAACATATACCCTTCACTGGTTATTAGGAGGCAGTCAATGATATTGTAAGTACATCCTTAACCTCTAAGAATATATAATGGAAGGAAATGACCACATTCTACCACAAAATGTTCTTATATTACAGGGAAAGACAAAATAATACAACACACAGAACAATGGTTTAACACAGAATTGTATTTTTTATATATTCTTGAAACATATGTAAAACATTTATAAACAGCATTATATCCATGCATTTTGATCCTATATCTTGTATAAGTTTCATATATGAAAATGTTATGAAAATTTAAAGTATTATCTTTACTGATACATCTTCTAGGCAATCTTCAAAAGAATCTAATTTTCTGGGTCTCTGAATATATAAACTTGATGAAATGCCACTGAACCTGATATGTAGTATACTCTAAAGGAAAGATCATATTCCTATATTGTGTTATAAGTACTTGTATTAAGTATACTAGGAAAAAATATGACACTCACTCTATGAGGTTAAAATGTTATTTTTTAAGCAAAGTCACTGCTATACTGGTACCATTTCTACAAACAGTATTGAATGTTTATGTTAAGGCTGGTACATAAAGTCTAAAAATTAATCAGCTACTATGTTTTCATTTAGAAATTTCTGTACTTAAAAAAACTTTAGAGAAAGTATTTTTAAAATAACAAAGAAATATCATAGATTTTTTTCATTCATGGGTTTAACACACATAGTTTTTACCCTGAAGATCTATGGCAGGGAGTAATTTGTAATTTTGAGTCACATACTTCACTTGGATATACTAAAAGGCTAATTGGTGGTCTTGAAAGAGTTATAAGGAAGATTAATTGCAGCCAAATTGACATCTATATCTTTCTCTGCTCATTCTTGACTATATAGTAACTTTTATGTAACACATGAAGCATAAGTTTTTTTTATTTAATTATACTTCATCTTTTTTTAAATATGGGAAATGATATATGACAATGGAAGTTACAAATATGTGGATTCACAAAGCAAGGTCTCTGAATGTCCCTCCTAAGAAAGTCAAAAAGTTTAATGGTAGCTGTCAAGGGAATGCATGATTTTAGTACTGCCTGTCTATAGGCACATCATAATCTAATTAGATGTTCAGCAGGCAAACTGACAATTCTAGGACTCACATTTAAACTGTGCTACTAAATTTTAGCATGATGCCTTTTTATATCAAAGTTAACATACATCAGTTACCTCACTGGAAAATGAGAGCAAACACTCTATGTATCTGACTTTTGGATACTAAATTGATCATAATATATCATGCAAAGTTCACCTAAACTCTCTTACGTGAAATTCAAAACTGAAGTTGCTCTTGGAACAAATATTTTGCCATGGCAGTGATTCTAAGGGGCATTGATTGCAATGCACGATTGTAGTAATTATAGCCCTATCTAAAACATAAATGCTACCTTCTTATGTTTGCATCAGGAGAAAGACTCTTAGTAATATTTCACCAACATTCCTCAGTTTCATCTTCAAATAAATGGACAATTGACTACTTACAAACATATTCATAGCCCATTGCTGAGATATACAGTGAGAAACATGAATAAAGACAGATTTGTAATAGATAAGAAACTATTGTGTGCTATGGACTATGATTACCTGGAGGTAGGAATTGCAGTTGGTTATTAGCTAATCGAAGATGACGTAAAGCTCTCAGACGACCAATTTCTGGGCAAACGATTTCTAAAGCATTGTCACTAAGATCCAGACACTGGAGTTTTACAAGGGACCCAATGGCTTCAAAGAGAAAAGAAAGGGAAGGGCAAAATGAATCTGACCCAGGTGTTACACCAAATCTATAACACAAGTACTCCAAGTTAAAATATTTTAATACTTAATATCCCTGTCTCAGTTATTCACAAAATAGTAAAGACATAGATCAAACTATATTTAATGGAAGTCATAAATATTTCCACCTTGCGATAAAATATAATAATGTAAAAAACAGCACAAATACAAACACTAAAACAATGTAAAAACTGCTTGAATAGGCCAGGCATGGTGGCTCACACCTGTAATCCTAGCACTTTGGGAGGTCAAGGCAGGAGGAGCACTTCAGCCCACGAGTTGGAGACCAGACTGTACAACACAATGAGACACCATCTCTAAAAAAAATAGAAAAATTAGCCGGGCTAGTGGCATGCACCTGTAGTCCCAGCTACTCAGGAGGTTGAGGTGGAAGGACGGCTTAAATCCAGGAATAGGAGGTAAGATTGGGCCACTGCACTCCAGCCTGGATGACAGATTGAGCCCTTATCTCTTAAAAAAAGAAAAACTGCTTGAATAAATAATTCAAGAAACAATACACAAGGTCTTTTTTATCCAACCGGAATTCTTAACTCATTTATTAAATTTAGAAATTATTTTATTTACCTAACAGCAATTTATCTAATAATAGTTTATGTAACCATTTTAACCATTTTAGACTTATTATTTATTCCTAATTCTTAACTGGACTTATTAGGGGGAAAAGCTTTGAAGCTAATAAATTAAAGGTGCTTTATAATTAAAATTCCCTAATACATGAACCAAAATCGGGTTAAAGAGACAGTTTTGGCCAAGCATGGTAGCTCATGCTTATAATCCCAACACTTTGGGAGGCTGAGGCAGGAGGATCACTTGAGCCTGGAATTCAAGGTTACAGTGAGCAATGATCACACCACTGTAATTCGGCCTGGGTGACACAGCGAGACTCTTGTCTCTTAAAAAAAAAAGAAAGAGAGAGAGAGACAATTTGTTCTACATACAAAGCAAAGCTTAAACTATCTTGTATTCTAACTAAAAATTCTAAGTGTACCTACCTTCCGGAACCACAACAATGTTATTTGAGTGGAGGTACCTGGGGAAAGGGGGAGAGAAAAAAAACAGTCATTATCATTAAGTACTTGTGCCAGATAATCAGTTTATAAAATGCTTGTTTAGAAATTTATCAAATATGAATGGGCCAAAACTTTCTTTCACACTATACTTTAATGCATCAACACAAAATATATGGTTATCACAGTAAACTAATAATACTTTGAGGATATTTTATGCCAGAATTACAAATATTTAATATTAAATCTAAATCTATTTACTGATTTAGTTGCTACTTTAAAAGTATGCATAATAAATTATGAAGTATTTTTTAAGCTCATAAATTACTAGTTTCTCCATTCATGTTTTCAAAAATATACCTTTTGTGTAAAGAAAAATTAACACCTATTGCATAAAGGGAGATACAATTTTTAGTTTTTAAAGAATAACTTCACAAAATAAAGACATTTCTAGCTAGCATGCTTACTGAGAAACAAGAATGGAGAGATTAAATACTCATTTACAGTATCTGTATAAATAACCGACCGCCAAGGTACAGAATGTATGTATGTCACAGCAAAAGAAACTGCATAGACAAAAAATCAAATTCTTCTCTTAAAAAAAAAATTTCTCCAAGGCTGACATGTCTAGGCAAGTCTAAGTAAATAACTTTTCCCGCTGAAGCATCTTTAGCACACTCTAGTGGAAACTTTATGCAATTATCATAACCAACTATTCAGAGCAAAACAACAAAGGGACTACTGGAGATCATAGAGTAATAATTTAAGAAAATTAATTTGTATCATTAGTTTTGAAATAAGAGTACTAGATTTTAGCAAACTTTATTTTCAAACCTCTAGTTTTTTATTTTACTTTAAATATAAATTCTTATGTATTTTTAAGTAGAATTTAGAAATTTTCTTCTGTATTTTTAAAGTCTAATATTGAATGTTAAAATGTCAATGAACACAGAAGAAAGAAAATAATTTTATGAAGGTTATTCTATGCCGAATTAAAGCAATTTGAAGACTATTAATCTGCTAGGTATAACACAATTTAAACAAGCATACCAATCTGTGATATATTTCATTCCTTGCTTTATATATATGAAATGATTATACATTTTTAAATCAATAGTCTTTAAACATTAATTTTAGGAAGGAATAGCTAGGTACTTTATTAGATGACCCTAAATACAAAAATACACACTTGGCATTTGCTACACAAAAGCCAGAGTGCCTAGATACTAAAACAGAGAACTGATTTTCTAAAATTTTTTCAACAAATACTTGCCTCAACTCAAGTTCTACCTATAAAAAAGGACCTTAAAATGTCCAAATCAAAATATGAACTACAGTACCCACTATTATAATTAAAAATTTTAAAATATATTTTAAAACATTAAATTTATCTACATTATAATGAAGATGCTGTATAAAATGCTACAGAGTATTCCCAATCCGGACTATACACTAGAATCACCAGGGGTCTTATTGGTACCCAAGACCATCCTGTACCAAGTGAAACACTGTCTCAACTCCTAAAGTGATTCTGATATACAATGAAATGGGAACCATCACTGGTATAGTGGGGATCAGAGAGCAGCCTCTGGAACCAGACGCCTATACCTTAATAGCCATGTGACCATGGGGAATTTACTGAAACTGTCACTCTCCTAATCCATAAAAGCAAATAATAATTGCACCAACAACATAGGGATACTGTGGGGACTGAATGAATTAATATCAGTGCTTGGTTCATAGTAAGAGTTCAATGAATGCTAATGTTATTGTTATAGTTATAATGAGTTATTTATAATCATAGGCTTAGGACTTTCAATTTTAAGTTGCTTCCTTTTACTTAATTTTGGTTAACATCAAAGTAGTTAAAATACTGATGTTTCAACGTAACTTGTTTTCATTATTTTCTCTACTCAAATAATGCAGGAATTTTCATTCATTGTTGGTGGGAATCCTACTTTGGGGCACAGCCACTTTGGAAAATAGCTTGATAGTTTTTTTGTTAAAGTTAAATATAAACATTTACTTAACATTACTTAACCAATGTCAGTTTCTCAGTTTTGACAAATGTTCCGTGGAATTCTAAGATGTTAACAACAGGCAAACTAGATGAAGGATATACCAGAATGCTCTGTACTATCTTCATAACTTTTCTGTAAATATAAAATTGTTCTTAAATTTAAAAGTTATTAATTTTTTTTTAATTAAAGGAACAGAATTTCCACTTCCAGCCATGACGAAGTAACAGGCATAGAGTAAACAGAATTTACCTGACTGATATAGACAACAAGAAAGCAAGATGAACAGTCATGTGTTGCTTAATGATTAGGATATGTTCTAATAAATGTGTCATTAGGTGATTTTGTCATTGTGTGCACATCATAGAGTGCACTTACACAAACCTAGATGGTACAGCATACGATACAGCTAGGCTATATGGAACACCCTATTGCTCCTAGGCTACAAACCTATACAGCATGTTACTATATTGAACACTGTAGATAACTGTAACACAATAATAAGTATTTGTGTATGTAAACATCAAAAAGGTACAGTAAAAATACAGTTTATAATCTTATGGGACTACCACTATATATGTGGTCCATGATTTACCAAAACATCATTACACTGCACATGATTGTATATTAAACAATTATTTTCAGATATTAACAACAGGCAAGTTGTTAATATATCCTAAGAGAAAGGAAACAAGTGAGGTAAGCCATATAATCTTCCTAGCTTTCTATTTGGAGGCAACTTCTGTATTGTGGAACAGGAAGAAGATCCCAAAGTATAGAAGTCTCACTGAGTTATGGAGACATATATCAGAGTTAAGGAAAGCTGAGGCAGCTGGAAGTTGTGGGGTACAGTTCTGGAGAAGAAGGTGCTCCAAAAATAAAAAAAAAAATGTTTTAACTCCAAAAATTTAAATAAGCGATCCCTTGACTCTTAGTTGAATTCTAAAGTGCACACACATAAAAGAAATTCTAGGTCAAAAGCAACTTAAAAGCTACCAACTAAATATTCCACACAGCTCACACAAGGCTGAGAGGCATTCAAGTCCTGAGCAAGTGTGACAAACCTGTGTTGATCACTTAAGGTATTCAAAGGATATCCTACAAAGCTCATGCCTTAGAAATAGCACTACACTACCCTTAGATAAGAGGTTACTCTAGACCTATCCAAACAAAGCATTAAAACAAGCCATAAAGGGATCAAACTAAACTGCAAACAATAGCTGTCAGAAAAGAGCAAAATAAAAATAGAAGAAAACAAATCTAGACCCTCAACAGTATCAACATTTATAAGGTCCATCATCCAATAAAAATTATTAGATGTGCCAAGAAACAGGAAAATATGACCCATAGCCAGGGGAAAAAACAGTCAACACAAATAGACCCAGTATGACCTAGATGACAGAATTAGCAACAAGGATATTAAAACAGCTATAATAACTATAATCAGGTATTTAAATGAAAATATGAACATTGTGAGAATTGAAAGATATAAGGAAAAGCTAAATAGATCTTCTAAAGATCAAAAACACAATAACCAAAGAAAACTTCACTGGGTGGGATTGACAGTAGATTAACAGTAGATTAGACATGGAATAAAAAAGTATTACTGACCCTTAACACAGAAATACAATGTGTCCAAATGGAGGTACATGGAGGAGAAAAAACACTGAAAAGAAATGAACAGAGTCTTAGTAACTATAGGACAATATTAATATTAAACAGTCTAACACACATGTTAAGAGTCCCACAAGTAGGGGCCAGGAATACAGTACAGAAATAAATATCTGAAGAAATAATATCAAAAATTTCCCAAATTTGATGAAAACTATGAAGACACAAACTCAAGAAGCTCAATGAACCTCAAGGATAAGGAAAAAGGAAACCACAACAAAGTAAATCAAAATCAAATTTCTGAAAACCAGTGTGAAAAATGAAAACTCTTCAAAGTAGCCCAAAGGAAAAAAAGACACACTACATATAAAAGAATATAAGAAATATAAGATGTCTCCTCAGAAACTATGCAAGCCAGGGAATAATGAACATCGTGAAAGTGCTGAACATTATGAAAGTGCTGAAAGAAAGAAAGAAAGAATAAAACACTGGTGACTGAGAATTCTAATCCCAAGGAAAAAAATCACTAAAAAATATAAGAGACAAATGTACAACAAAAAACTGTAAGACTTTTAGGGAAAAAAAGATGGGAGAAAAATCTTTGAGACCTAGGGCTAGATAAAGAATTTCTTAGACTTGACATCAAAAACATATTAATACATAAAAACAAAAATTGATAAATGGGACCTCATCAAAATGTAAACCTTTTGCTCTGAAAAAGAACATGAAGAGGATGAAAAGACAAGCTATACAGTGGGAGAAAATATTTATAATAACATATACAATGGAAGACTAGTTTCTAGAATATGTAAAGAACTCTTAAAACTCAGAAATTAAAAAATACAACTAAAACATGAGCAATAGACATGGACAGACATTTCACCAAAGAAAAAATACAGATGACAATTAAGTATATGAAAGTATGTTCAATATCATTAGCCTGAATACAAATGAAAACTACAATGTGATAAAACCATACATCAAAATGACTAAAATGAAAAATAGTGACAACACCAAATGCTGGTGAGATGTGCAGACATTGAACAATTACACATTGCCAGGAAAAATGTAAAATGGTACTGCTAACCTGGAAAATCATCTGGCAGTTTCATATAAAACTAAAAATTCTGAGCAAAAGTGGCAGATAAATAAAGACTTTCAAAAATGTCTTTTCCATAAAATTAATGAGAATACTGGAAAAAATTTTCAGAAGCTGCATGTATAGAACTCTGGATATGAACCAAAGTCCTGCTACAGGGAGCACTTACTCAAGAAAAAAAATAGCTGAATGTCAGTAAGAACAGTGGGCTGTGAGCTTTGTGGTGTTTTCACTTGCTCTAAGTCCTATCCCCTACTTTTCCTTCTCTTTAGAAGTCTGAGAAACTAACATCCCACAAAGAGAAAAGCATCTAAGGTGGGAGAACCAGGTTGGAACTTCTTCAAAGCCTCACTCCCAGGGAATTGTCATTATTTGACTTGTCTCATGGTTCCCTGGAAGAACCCATATGCAAGGCTGTTTTTATTTGATCTTACTAGGAGCTTGCCAAGTACAAAAACTCTTGCCCCAGTGTTTTAAGTTGAAACAAATTACAGGCAATTGTTGAACTTCACAGCTACCTGAGACACTTGGACCAAACAATACATTAACCAGAAATTTAAAAGGAAAAGCTGGAGAAGGAGATGTCCATGGGAGCTTTGCAAAGCTCTGGAATATTCCTGGGAATCTAGAAGACCACAGGCATATGTGGGGTTGTGGCACATGCCCAGAAATGTGCAAATACTTAGGTAAGAACTGACAAGACCCTAAGCTCTCACCTCTGCTGAACTTGAGGATCTGCATAAGCAAGAAGTGAAGGCTAAGGCAGAGTCATCAACTACCTGGCTGAGAGAAGGCATGCCACAACACACACACACTAAGTGCCTCAGCAAAGATTAGGGGACTTATTAAAGTCAGGCAGTTAAGGAAATCTCTGTCTAATCATTAGCTGACCACTAAGGTAACTGAGCAAATCTTTAGAGAGAGAAAGAGAGAAAGGAAGGAGGAAAGGAAAAAGAAAGCAAGGAAGGGAAGAAGGAAAGAAGAGGAGGGAACTCTTCCCAACTCACTCCATGAGGCCAATATTACCCTGATACCAAATCCAGACAAAGATATCACAAACAAGACTACAGAGCAATACCCCTTATGAAGAAACATGCAAAATTCCACACAAAATACTAACAAATCAAATCCAGCAACACAGAAAAAGGATTACACTCTACAATCAAAGAAGATTTACCCCAGTAATATAAGGTGGATTCAATGCACAGTTATCAATATAATACACCATATTAATACAATGAAGGACAAAAACCACATGATCATCTCGATAGGTGAAAAGAAAGCCATGTGACAAAATCACACACCCTTTTAATGTTAAAAACACTCAACAAATGAGAAGAAGGGAATTTACTCAATTAGATACAGGACGTTTATGAAAAATCTACAGCTAACATTATACTTAATGGCAAAGATGGAAAGCTTCCTCCTAAGATCAAAAACACAAAAAGTACAGAGGTAGTAGCTGCTTTTCTGTATGTAGTAATTCTGAATTCCATAGTGTCTTCTTTAACCTCTTTTAAGTAGTTAATGACTTTTTGCTAGTTAAAAATTCTTTATATTGATCCTCCCTGCTTAAATTATTGGTATATTTTTTGTCTCCTAACTGGACCCTGACACATACAAACATACATATGCAACACACACACAGATACACACACAAAACATATGACAATAGCATAAAGGATGGGATGCATGAACTGGAAGTACTAATGAAAATGTTCTTATATTACATGTGAAGTGCTAATGATATTCCATGAAGGCAGATTATGCTGAGTTTCAGAAGCATAATATGAACCTTAAAATGTTGAAATAATATAGAGTTAATAAGCCAACAGTGGTACTAAAATGTAATCCTAACTACAGGTTGAGTATCCCTTATTCGAAATGCTTGGAACCAGAAGTGTTTCAGATTTCAGATTTTTTTGGCTTTCAGATTTTGGAATATTTGCATTATACTTACCAGTCAAGCATCTCTAATCTGAAAATCCAAAATCCTAAATACTCAAATGAGCATTTCTTTTGAGCATAATGTTGGCACTCAAAGAGTTTCAGATTTTAGAGGATTTCAGATTTTGCATTTTCAGATTACAGATACTGAATCTGTAACACTAATTTAAAAGGAGGAAAGAAAAGAGGGGAAAACAGCTGATACAAACAAAACAAATAGCAAGATGGTAGACCTCAATCATATCAATAACCATATTAAATGTAAATGATCTAAACACTCCAGTTAAAAGGATTGTCTGGATTGTCAGACTGGTCAAAAATCAAAGAAATAATGTTGATGTCAAGAAATCCACTTTAATTATAAAGATACAAACAGGCAAACAGGTTAAAATAAAAGAATATAAGTTCCAATTCTAGTAAAGCAGAATAAGCTCCTACTGGATTGATTCTCTGGCAGATAACAACTAAAACTCTTAAGGAAAATACACACATACATACACATACACCCTAATCCTAAGGCACTGTATAATACTGTAAATAAAAACAACTCAATTCTGGAGGAAAGTCAAAACTTACAAGTAGGCATGGCACTGGGTGAATTTGAGCTTCTTTTTTTAAAAAACAGCATTTAGTCTAAGGCAGGGTACAAATAGCTACCATTTAAGGTAGCTAAAATTCTGATAGAAATTTTCAGTCTTCCTATCCTAAAGAACCAGAGGACAGAGTTCAGGGCAACCACAGCCACAAGAAAGTAAAGGGAGAATACCAGAAAGAACCAGGGAGGGGAACCCCAAATTCTATGTATAAACTTTGCTTAAATCACCCCAGAATCATACACATGTGAAATAAAATATAGCTAAAGATAAAAGAACTGGACTAAGATTTCAGGTACCCTCCAAGAGACAAACATTGTTTGAGTCAAACCAGGTAAATTACTTCCTAAAACAAAAATATCAACACTATTTGAGAGAATATAACAGATTCTAGTCTCCAAAACATAACATTTCCAAATTCCAGGATATAATCTAAAATTAAAATTATTCAGCATATGAAAACCCACACAAATGTGATCTATTATCAAGAACAAAAAGATAAATAATGGATAGCAATCTCAAGATAACCCAGATGTTGGAATTAGCAGACAAAGATTTTAAAGTAGCTATTATAACTATGCACAGTGATCTAAAGTAAAATATGCCTATATTACAAAGATAGTAAATCTCATCAAAGAAATAGGAACTTTAAAAAAAAGGAAAATTCTAGAACTGAAAAATTTACTGGATAAAGACGAACAACAGAATGAATATGACAAAGGATAGAGCCAATGAACATCAAGACAGATCAACATAAATGATCTAAGCTGAAGTACAGAAAGAGAAAAGATTATAGGAAACATGAACAGAGCCTCAGAGGCATATGACACAACATAAACAGGTCTAATATATATATAAATAATGAGTCCAAGAAGAAGAGAAGGAATAGTACATAAAAATATTTGAAGAAATAATGGTTGAAAATATTTCAAATTTGGTAAAAAACATAAATTCACAGGTTCAAACCAGCTCAGTAAACTCCAAGATAAATATAAAGAAAATCATATGTAGGCATATCAAACTGTTGAAAACTAGTGATTAAAAGAATCATGAAAGCACCCAGAGAAAAATGCCACCTTACATACATGAGGAAAATGTTTAAAGTCTCTCTCAGAAGACAGTCAAAAATACCTTTAAAGAACTTAAAGCAAAAAATTGTCAAGCTAAAATTCAACAGCCATTGTACATGTAATTCAGCTTGGAGTATTATGTTGCAGTCTTCAACTTCATGATTACTTCACCTTATTGCCTGAAGATCCCAAGGATTTTTTCTTTAAAGTCTAGAAAAGCCTTTAACAAAATTCCACATCCATTACTAATAAAATTCTTAGGAAAATAAGAATTAATGACAGGGAAGGCAGTCCCAAGATAGTCACTATTAATCTCTACTACCTGGCATTCATGGGCTTCTCTCAAGCATGGTCTAGACCTTGTGACTCGCTTCTACTGTACAGAATACAGCAAAAGTGATGGGTTGCCACTTTCAAGAATAGATTAGAAAAAGACAGTGGTTTCTTTATTCTATACTCCCTCTTGCTCTTTTGCTTGCTCACTCTGACGGAAGCCAGTTGCTATGTTATGAGCTATCTTATAAAGAGGCCAAGTGGTAAGGTACTGAGGAAGTCCTCTGGCCAAAAGCCAGTAAGAAATTGAGTCCTTTAGTTCAACAGCCTATAAGGAATTGCATCCTGCCAACAACACATGAGTAAATATAGAAGAGGATCCTTCTTCAGTTGAGTCTTCTTATGAGACCACAGACCTTGCCAATAACCTTGATTGTAGCCTTGTGAGAGACCTTGAGGCAAAGGCATCCAGCTAAGCCAGGCCCAGACTCTGGGGCCTCAGAAAATACCAGATAACTGAATGTTTATTCTTTTAAATCATTACCTTTTGGGGTTATTTGTTAAGCAGCAATAGATAATTAATACAGATGGATATTTGCTTAACACAATAGACTACATATACATGTAAAGCCAGCATCTTTCTTAATGAGGAAACCCTAGAGGCATTCCCACTAAAGTGAAAAAGAAGACAAGAATGCCCCCCTGTCTCTAGTGCACTTTCACATTATTTGGAGGGACTAGCCAATGCAATTAAACTAGAGAAAATAATTAAAGGTATAAGAGTTGCAAAAGAAGAAATAACACTATCTGAATTTTTAGACATAAGAGTATACCTGGAAAACCCTAGAGAATCTGTGATAAAACTAACTGAAACAATAAAATATTTCAGTGAGATGTCAGAATATAAAGTTAACATGCAAAAATCAATAGTGTTCACATGTACAAAAAACAACCAGTTAGAAGATATAACAGATGAGAAAACTCATTTACAACAGAAAAAAAAAATATTTAGGAACAGACTTTAGGAATTTGCAAAACCTATATGAAGAAAACTATAAAGCACCCTAAAGGACATAAAAGTAGACCTAAAAAGATGGAAAGACATCCTCGTTTTTAGAAATACACACTGAAGCACTTAGAGGTGAAGAAACAGCCATGATGTATGTAACTTACTCTCAAAATCTCAGGAAAAAAAAATAAATGCACATATTCATATGTACAAAGAGAAGGAAAGCAAACTTGATAAAACAATTTTTGGGGTCAAACACCACCAAAAATGTTTAAATGTTTAAATGGAATCTAATCAAGAGGAAACAATCAGATAAATTCAGATATCTACTTTAAAAAGACATAATTTTTGAAAACTGGGATAATTCAAATATAAATTATATATTAGATTATATTGAATTAATATTACTTTTCTTAGGTGTGATAATGATATTATGCTTGCAATTCACTTTCGAATGATTTAACACAAAAAAGTTGGGGGGGGGCAGGAGAGGAAAAGGCAGGAAGGAGAAAGAGAAAGCAAATGTGGCAAAATGTTAAAATTGGTTAAATTAGGTGAAGGGTATATGTGTGTTCATTGTACTATGTTTTCAACTTTTCTGTCAGTTAGAAATTTTTCAAAATGAAAGGACAGGGTAAAAGGAAATGACAGAGAAGATGGAGGTGTAAGGTTAGCTTTCCTTCCTCTACCTCCTGAAAATCGTGTCAAATAAAAAGAACAAGACACAGTAAGGTAAGCCCTCTTGCAAAAAAATTAGGAGGCATCTAGGAAGAAAGGGAAATATATTTAAATTTATCCTCCTTAGTGGTAAGTTAACAGATACTTAACATTGATGCATTAAAAAACAAAGGTATAAACATATTCTTTAGCATTGTGGAGGTACTCATAAAAAGAACTAAAACAAATGAAGTGTGGAAGACATAGGGAAAGAGATTTTTACTGTATATTTTAAATATATTATATTGTCTGTTTATATCAAGCATCACATGTAGGAGTAGCAGTACTAACAATAATAACAGATTTTCTCAAATACCTGGACTATCCAGGATTCTCTGACAAAAGACTCTGTAATGCATCTCTCATTATCTTCACTGCCTTGAGGTAAGATTTTTAAAACTCAAATTTAAATGGTAAAATACTAAAAAATATTATTTGTTTTAGTAGAATCCCAGGTCTACCTACATGAGCACCATGAACACAAAACCAAAAAACAACAAATGCATTAAAATGATATATCCTTCTATTTCAAATAACTTAAAATTATTTTCATTCTTATTTTTTTAAATATTTGAATAAACGGACTCACAGTTCCACAAGGTTTGGAAGCTTCTGAGCAAGGTTTTCTGGCTGAAAATTAAAAACTCAGAATTAAATTTTATTTTTGAAAAATGTATAAACATTTCTAATTAGCTTAAACATGAAGTACTATCTTTTTGATGGGTGTAAATTTTGAGAAAATGTGAAAATAATAAATCAGCAATTCTGGGTTTTATGCTTACATAGACCATACCCAATATAAATTCATGAGTTTGAACACTTAAAATCAATGTCCCTTAGACAAACCAGAAACCTCATATTCCATGGTCATGGAAAAAAACAGAAACGTGCTTAACAGACACAGACAGAGGGAAGAACACCATGTGAAAACGGAGCCAGAGACTGGAGCAATGCAGCTGCAAGCCAAGGAACACTGAAGACTGCTGGCAACCAACTGAAGCTGGGAAAAAGGCACAGAACAGATTCTCCCTCAGAGCCCTGAGAAGGAATCAGCCCTGACCACACCTTGATTTTAGACTTCTGGCATCCAGAATGGTGAGAGAATAAATTTCTGTTGCTTTAAGCCACCCACTTTGTGATAATTTGTTACAGCGGCCCTAGCAAACTAATACACCCTCCAAACTCCCAAACACGCTCAAGAGAAAGTAAAGGAAATCCCTAGGGCCCCCAGACACCAATCCCTAACTGAGCTCGGAGAGAACAGAGGAAGCTGGAGATCATGTTGTCCAAGGGAGTGTCAGACCTGGCTAAAGGTTTGGAGATTGGAGTACAGGTGTGGTGTGGCAGGGATAGGAAACTGGCCATTGGGAAGAAAGAGGAAAGAGACGAATCTGGGTCCCTTACCCAGAGTCAGAGCCCTGAAAGGGCTGGCCTTTCCATGAAAAGAATCCTAGAACAATTCCACTCATAGGTTGAAAGCAGGCTTCTCTCTGCTGGAGGCATTGGGTAGAGGAGAAAGCCAGCCTGCATGTGTGTGTATATATATATGAAATCTCGCACACAGACATAAACACACACATACGGTTCAAATTTACACACAAAGATATAAGACATAAGATTGAAGGAGCACAGTTGAGGCAGGAGTAAATTTTTTTCATTCTATATTCAAGCACATTGTAGTGTAAACTACATATAAATAAATAATCAGGAATGACTTTTTAGAAGAAATCAAGTCTAACTTGAGTTCTGAAAGACACATAAATTATAAGAGGTTGACACGGGATAAAGAGGAGGATAGTTCTGGATAGCTTTCTAGGCAAAAGAAGCAACATATGAAAAGGCAAAAGAGAATGAGGTATGTTTGGGAAATTGCAAATACTATCTATTCTGCTATAACTCCATAAGAGTACTCCTGAAGAAATCTGACATTTTCCAAAATTCTTGTTATAAACACAATTGTGTCAATAGAAAAACCAAAGTGTTGGGGACTAGCAAGTTTTAGATTTATAATAACAATGTTTGAAATATTTCTAAATAAAGAGTATAACACAAAGAAATTTTACATACAGAAGCTTAGTAACAGTGATTATTATTTCAAAAAGGATTAGAATTTCTACTCCCTTCCTCTACTCCTATTTTATACATATAACTTACCCTTTTTTGATAATCAAATATCACTGAATATAAATATTGTTATGAAGTCAATGAAGCATTTATTGAGTACCCACTTTTGCTAGAACCTCTTGTATTCAGTTTTATTTATTTATTTTTAGAGACAGTCTTGCTCTGTTGCCCAGGCTGGAGTACAACGTCGTGATCATAGCTCACTGCGTGCAGAGTCAAATTCCTGGGCTCAAGTTATCCTCCCACCTCAGTCTCCCAAAACACTGGGATTACAGGTGTGAGCCACGATGTCCCACCTGTATTTAGTTTTAAAATGCCAAAAGCTATGACTCTTTTTTCCCCCATGTTCTGATATTAATATATGCAATGAGGTCCTTCAAAACAAGTCCTTCCTCAGATGTTACTCATAGATCTATCTAAATCCCTGGAATGTTCCCTTTTAGTATTAGTATCTCTCTTAGTAAGGAGAATATACACTTCCATTTATGGGCATACATAGCATCCTAGGAAAACTAGAGGACTGTGTGTGTGAGGAGGGGTGGTGGTAATTATAGCTGTCCATATAAAAAGGAAACATCCAAAAAAGAAATGCTGTTAGACCCTCATCTAGTTTCATCTGCTACAATATCTATATTGTATCTGGATAACTCACACAACCCACGGTCATTCTTTCTGGATACCTGCTTGGCTCCATAAGACAGCATTCTAATCTTTCCATGACAAACTAGTTAGTTCTTTTGAGCTACAGCTATAATAGACAAAATTAAACACTGAAATGATGCTTCTGCTGCCAAAAGTACATTTCTGTCTTTATTAACAAGTAAGTACATTGTGTTTTTATTTAAAAAGAAGCACACCGGCCTTGAGAAAATTTCAGTTTGTTAGAATAATGCCTTTTAAAAAAATAAACCAAAAATCCACTTATGAATAGATGCCCCAAAAGCCTGGCAAATAAGCAGCCAGTTGCATAGGCTGTGGCTGACACCTACTGGTGTTCTATATCATTCTCTGCTTTCTAATACTACATTGTTAGCACTATAGCTCAAAAATACATGGGAAACACTATACATTTTAATTTTTATACTTCTATAATTTAGGTACAGTAGGTGACTGAACAATTATAAATTAACATCAAAGTTTTTGGTACTCTATGGATAGCTAAGCTCTAATGTGGATTAAGGATGCCACACAAACCAGTTTATGCTAGCCCAAAGGATTTATAAGCTATTACGTTTTTCAATGTTCTTAAGTTTAAAATCCTGATAAAAGCAATAGTCTTAGTTTTTTTCAAACCTGTTATTACTATTATTTCCTTCTTTTTTCACAATTTTGAAACAGAAAAGTTTTAACACATAAATAACCTGTACCCAAATTCCTTTAGCACAAATACCTCCTACTAAATTTCTTGAAAAACCAAAGATTCTCTTCATTAAATCTCACTCTCATTATCATTTAGCCAAATAATTTTTCTTTACATATGAAAAAGTACACTTCAGCGAGCACAGTTAGTATAAAGTTTACTTCAAATTTCAATCAATGGTGCTTTACCATATACTTTTAGACTCTCCCTAAATGGGAATGTTTTAAAATTTTGTATCTTGGAACAAGTACTTCAAATATTTTATAAACACCACCAAGTTCAATGATGTTCTTTGGTAGGCACTGTGCACCACTTACTACCTTTTCTTCTCCTTCCAAACCCCTGGTAGGACTGCATTTTTCTCTTCAAGCTGACCATGGCTAAGTGACTCACTTTGGTCAGTGAAATTAAGTCAAAGTGGAAGCCTTGAAGATACTAAGTGCAAAAGACCTCACCCCTTTTTCACAGTGACCTCCAGATGGTGGAAGCTTTGTCAGGCTTCATCTGTAAGTAAGGATACCCCAAACCAGAATCCCCAATCTCTGAGAGAGGTAGTGCAGTGTCTGCAAGAATATTTGTGCTGTTACAAGACACTAAGACTCAGGGTTCAGCAAACTCTGCTCCATCCTGGCCTGTAACAACATATTTCAAAGAGGTCACAAATTAAATGCATTTTGGTTCTTATAGCAGTTATGAAAAGTAGAATAAAGCAGAATATACAAGAATTAACTCAAAATGGATCAATGACTTAAGAGCTAAAACCATAACACACAGAACATAGGAGTAAGTCTCCATGACCTTGGATTTGGGAATGGATTCATAGATAGTATACCAAAAGTATAAGCAACAATAGAAAAAATAGATAAATTGGTCTTCATCAAAATTAAAAACTTTTGTATATTAATCAGTGGTAGGAACAATGAAGTAAATTATATGGAATACATTTCTAAAATAGCATATTTCTGAAATCACAAATAAGTTTATTCAGTTTCTAACCCTTTGCTGTACATAAGCAGAATTTATCTGTTATATAAATGAGAAAAAGCTGAATGCTTTAAGTCCTTTGAAAACACTCACCATATAAACTTGCATTTGAGTTTGCATGTTCTTTTTGTTAATGTGTGTTCTACTTTCCCCAAATTTCCAAGGTGTGTCATGCTTAACCCAAGAAGAACAATTTCTTCTGAATTCCTTATTTGATTTACGTAACTATACCTTACTTAATTATATTCTAACGTTGCAAATATTACCATAAATGGGTAAAAGTAAAATTGGTCTTCTGAAAGTGTGTCCTGTGCTTTTAGACTATTGAGCTCCACAAATACAAAATACATTCTTAATTTTCATAGAAACTCATTATCACTTCTAAACCAGAAATGTTCTTGTGCTAACGTTATGAAAAGGAACAGGAGTTTTTTTCTGCTTAAAATACGTAGTTATTGGATATTTCTAGCTACATAAAAAATAAAACATGGTTACAAACTGGAAAAAAAAAGACAGTTAAAAGACAATCTGGAGAATGGGAGAAAATATTTACAAACCATATATCTGATAAGGGTCTAGCATCCAGAATATAAACAACTCAACAACAAAAAGACAAACAACTCAATTTTAAAAAGGGCAAAGGATCTGAACAGACATTCCTTCAAAGAAGTTATACAAATAGCCAATAAGCACAAGAAAAGATGTTTGACATCATTAGCATTAGGAAAATGCAAATCAAAACCACAATGAGGTACCACTTCATATCCACTAGCATAGCTGTAGCAATAAAAAAAATGGAAAATAATAAGTGTTGGCAAGGATGTGGAAAAATTGGAACCCTTGTACATTGCTGGTGGTAATGTAAAATGGTTCAGCCACCGTGGAAGACAGTTTGGTTGTTCCTCAAAAAAAGAAACATAGAATTACCATATGACCCCACAATTCCTCTCTTATTTATATACCCGAAAGAACTGAAAACAGGTCCTTAAACAGGTACATGTACATCCATGTCCATAGCAGCTCTATTCACAGTAGCCAAAAGGTGGGAACAGCAGAAATGCCCAACAATGAATGGGTAAACAAATGGTAGTATATCCATACAATGGAATCTTACTGAGCCATAAAAAGGAATGAAGTATTGATACATGCTACAACTTGGAGAAACCTTGTAAACATTCTGCTAAGTGAAAGAAGCCAGACACAAAAGGTCATATATGATCTTATTTATATGAAATATCCAGAATAGAAAAATCCAGAGAGAGAAAATAGATTAGAGGTTGCAAAGGCTGGGAGTGGGGGTAGAGGCGAGGAATGAGAAGAAACTACTTAATGGGTAAGGGGTTTTACCTTGGAGTGATGGAAATGTCTGGAACTAGACAGAGGTGGTTACACACATTGTGAATGTACTAAATGCTAAGGAATTGTTCACTTCAAAATGTTTAATTTTATTATGTCAATTTCACTTCAATAAACTTTAAAAACTGTTTCAAATTTTAAAAAGTTAATGAAGTTTTCGTACTGAAGGAAAAAAGTACTTTGTTCACCAACTACCACAACACACTCAACAAGTTTTCTAGCTGGATCAATAAGCTGATGTCGGCCGGGCGCGGTGGCTCACGCCTGTAATCCTAGCACTCTGGGAGGCTGAGGTGGGCGGATTGTTCAAGGTCAGGAGTTCGAAACCACAGCGAGACCCCATCTCTACTAAAAATAGAAAGAAATTAATTGGCCAAATAAAAATATATATAGAAAAAATTAGCCGGGCATGGTGGCACATGCCTGTAGTCCCAGCTACTCGGGAGGCTGAGGCAGAAGGATCACTCGAGCCCAGGAGTTTGAGGTTGCTGTGAGCTAGGCTGACGCCACGGCACTCTAGCCCAGGGAACAGAGTGAGACTCTGTCTCAAAAAAATAAAAAAATAAAAAAAAATAAGCTGACGTCATTGTTTCTGAGCAGCTTCACAGCATAAGTTAAATACCATGTGTCTATATAAAAACAACCGTGGTCAATCTCTTTTCCCATTCCTCCTCAGTATTTGCCCATTCCTCTTCATTTCTCTCTGCTTCTATATATGTTAAAGAGCCGTATTTATCAAAAAAAGAATCAGAAACTCTAGCAGGCTAATGGCATCAGAGAGAGAGAACCAGATAACCGGCACAACCCAACATCCTTGACCATCTACCTTTGTCTCCTGGCTTACTTTCCATTAATTATTCATTTTCATTTTTTGTTATTTCTCTCTACCGTGATGGAAATACTCTTTATCTGTGCTGTCTAAGATGGCAGTCACTAGCCACATGTGGCTATTAAGTACTTAGAATGTAGCTACATGGCTGAGCAACTGAATCTTTAATATTCATTCTTTCACTTTGATTTACATGTTAATAGCTATATGTGGCTGGCAGCTACCATATTAGAGAGTGCAGAACTTACATCTTTATACTCACAACCTATTTTACCACTTGAACTCAGCTCTTTTAAATGTAAAACACAAAAACGAACTATTTAACTGTATGAATGATAAATCTTTTAGGTTATTTTTCTTAGAAATAAATATTTGCTTAGCATTTATAGAGACGGAAGCTATCATTTTTAGAAACATAAATTTAAAATTTTAAGTATTTTCAAAACCATAAATGTTTTATTACCAAAAATATAAACTTCAAGATTGTTATTTTTAACTTAGCAAAAAATCACAGAAAATATGCTCAAAATTAAAAATACTGTACATTCAGTACATTTACAAAAAGGAAATATGTATATGAATTTGATAAAAGTTTGATTACCAGGAAAAATACTTTTCAAAAGAAAAAAACTAGCATTTTCATAAATCTGGATCCCATGGGAAATGCAAAAAATTATTAATTTTACAAAAAAAGAAAAAACTAGCATTAAAAATTGCTGAAATGCCTCATGAAGTATTAACCCCTAAAATATTTAAGAATGAAAGTTACATAAATATTGTAAACAAGGGTTGAAGGTTAGAGAATCAATTGTCCTTATCTAGCTTTTTATTTTTTTAATAATATACATTTAATAAGTATGATTTTATAACTGGTATTTTCAAAGCAATGGAAAAATACATGCAAAAAACAAAGAATACTAAACAGTCCCATAAAGCCATGACAACCATTTAAAATTATACCTAGCCTGAATAATTCTGTAAGTTTATCATAATTGTTTCTTTGTTTTTTTTGGGGGGGGGAAGCAGGTTCTAAGCTCAATGCATATTTCAAGTGTCTTACTTACATAATGCATATATTTGTTGACTGATTTCATGGCCTAACACCGGTGTCTCACTTTTAGTGCACAGATGGCTCATTACAGTGCAGTGAATGTTTGGAAATGAATTTAAACTTGTGGAAACATACACATAGCAATGGCCTTTGAGCCTTCTGCTGCAAATAATGCCCCTCAAATACACAACAAAATGGTCTGGTGTAAGGTCAAGACCCCTAGCCCTGCCACCTCTTTCTACCTCTTACCAAGTTCCCAGGCAGGAACTAGGAATCACAAAGAGAAGTTAAGTCAGGTTCCCTATATTTTAGTTAAGAAAGAATGATGCATGCTTTAAAAGTATTTCTATAAAGTTAGACTTTTACTCATAGGAAAACTCAGAGGTAAACTTTATAGAGGTTAACTGGGAAAATTCACTTACCATGCAATACCTCATTACTCCACAGTAGATAAATGTAGTTAAGTTTTAACAATGTGGTGCTAGGCTAGAAAGAGGTCCTTAATAAATACTTGTAGAATTAAAATGAAACCAGGATTAATTGGACTACAAATTAGGAAATCTTGTTTTTGCTCTAACTCACCATAAAAGTGACTTTTGATTCATCCATTAACCCCTCCCAAGCTTAGTTTCTTCAAAAAGAAAAATTGTCTAAATTATAAAGCTCCTTCTAAGCTTTGGAATATTAAGAATCAATAAGCAGAATTAAATTATACGACATTAATTTTCTGAAAAATGAGAACCTTTAAATTATAACATGTAAGAGGCTTATCTATAGTTTCTTAACTATTTGACAAGAAACCACTGTCAATTAAACAGTAACAATGAAGAAAAAACTTCTAAGTCTGAAAATTCAACAGGAAAAGCAGCTTTGATTTGTAACAAAACTCTGAATTTTCAGACACATGTGTATTACTAAGATAGGATAAATTTGTAATGACTGTTTTCAAGGACTGTACCACATATAACATATAAACACTAAAACACAAACAGATCATTAGAATGCTTTACTTTTTACATACTCACCTATTCCCACACATTCAATTTAAGAAATAATTAAGATGCTTTTATACAGATCTAGCTCAAGAACAGAGCAATCAGAGAGATCAATCATAGTGATTATGGAGGCCCTGCACTCTAGAGCAGTTGAAGTAGGTCAAACAGATTGGGGAAAAACAAGAAGCCCCTTGCATTGGAATTCAAAATGAACCAAACAACAAAACTTAATTTCCTCTTCCTATTTCTCCTACCACACTTGGTTGCATCATGCTCTTTTATTCTATCTCTTTATATTTTTCCCTCAAGATATTTCAAAGCTCATTTGACCCAATTCCTACTATTACAAAATTCAAAAGGGGCAGATGGATGTAGTTGTGTGTTTCCTAGCCATCAACCTCTCTCCCCCTCAACCTAGCCACCAGCTGCAAGAGAGTAATCTATGTCAATACAGCATCAACATACGAATCACCATTATTATAAATCAAAATAGACTCATTGATTAACAAAATTTGGTAGCTTGATAAAACCTTAATGGCACTATATTCCAACCACCTTATTTTAATTGATTCTCACTTACAAAAATAATAAGTATCGAAAAGAATATAAACCAAACTTAATAGTAGAGCCTTCCCCTGTTACTATAAATACCTAAGTAAGGCTCTGTTTCTTTCAGCCCTACCTTCACACCTTCCAGCCAACCACAGCTATAATCATTATGTTTGACGTACAACTTTTTGATGCCTTAGTTTGTCTATAAAACAGGGATAATAATAATGCCTATCTCATAGGACAGTCTTGAGGATTAAATAATACACAGGAATTGCTTAAAACAGTGCCTGGCACTTGGTAAGGACTCAAACGATGTTAACTGCTATCAGATTTTAATCAATCCAATACTGATGAACATTTAGGTTTTAATTTTTCATCATATACAATTCTGTGATTGGACATCCTTGTTCACCATTTTTTGTTAAATTCTTGCAAGTGAAAATGCTGACTCAAAACACTCATGTAAAATTTTGCTAGATATAACCTGACCACCAACCAAAAACATTGCCAGTCCCTCCAAGAGTTTGTGAAGTATCTTCTCCTCATTGTTTCCAACATTGGGTATTAATAATCTTTAACACTAGGTATTAATCTTTTTAATTTTTTCCAATCTGATAGGTAAAAATGATCAGGGTTTTATCACTTCTTCTACTGGAAGTTGAACATATTTTTATGTGTTTTTACTATCTGTATTTTTTATCATTTGCCTGCTCGCATTTGATGTAGAAGGTCAGGAATGTTTTCTGCTGGGCCAACAGGAAAGAAAACACATCTGTGCCTCATCTCCTAGTCTAATTCAGAAACATGACTGACAGAACTCCCCTTCCTTTCAATCTCAGTAGAATATAATTTTTACGTTAAATTTTCTCTTGTTGCATAGATTAACTGCTTAATCAGGATCCATCTGTTCTTGTTGCTTAGCCATAAGCCAAATTCTCCCTCTTTCATTAAAATTTAGATGCCTTTTTTTTTGTTCATTCATTTTTATAATAAAATCAGCAGCTGGCAAGAGCTCCATCAGTATTTGGGTAAGTCACTCTTTTACTTCCTCAGGAAGGCCAACTGTTCCAATTACGACAAGTTGACAGATCCATTAAGTGCTTTTGCTTCCAGGTTGAGATTTTTTGTTGTTGTTGTTTTCCTCCAAGTCTCCTGTGGCCTTTTATTTTATAAATGAGGGAAGTGAGGTCCAAAGAGGTTAAGCACTTAGAATCTGGATCTGCTACCCCTCAGTCCTGAGTTTCGATACCAAACAATGAAATACCCACCCTGGGACTACAGTCCTCAAATGCTCCCACTGCTAATTTCCTCCCTTGATGAACTTCAGAGTTAAGAACTGGTGATTGCTCCTTCTAAGTTATATTCCTTCTCCCTCTTACAAAGACCCCAGTTACTGATGGGGGGCTGCCCCTCCACCCAGCACACCCAGACCCTGCTATCATCAGAAACTTCTCCATGATAAAGTCTCTCTCCACAACCATAGTACCCCATCTCCCAGATGGCTTACTCAATCATGCCCAGAACATTTCTTCAACATCAAGAAGTCCTTTAGCCCCTCTCCATTCTCCCTGTTCACTCACTCCTCTTTTCTTTCTTCACCTCCAATTCAGCTCAGATTTCATGTACCATCATCTTAATCACTCTCTTGCCAAAATCCTAAACCTCCATAGTCTCTCTGTACTCTTATTGCATCCACCTGGCAAAAACTTAAGCCTGTATGATTGCAACGGTCTACCTTCATCATACCTCAGACAACTGAGTACAGCAGGGGGAAGTCCCCTAAACAAGCAGATGGTTCCACTGTAAGTGTAGTCACCAACCGCTTGCTGAACAATACCCAACAATTCTACTACCTTTCTCTAGTCAAACTGCCATGTGACTCTTTAGACCTGCACTCTTCATAAATCTTCACTCCCAAGCAGATGGTCTTGCCCAGTAAAGGCACCAGACAAGAACTTTCTCAACTGCCTCTCTCCCCCTCAATCCATATCAATCTTCACACCTGTCCTCCCTTTCTTTACTTGTTACAAAGGAAGAAAGGATACTATTCCCAAGGTCACTGTCTCCATGTGCAATCTAGAGCCCACTCCCTCCTTCTTAGGAACCTTAGACTTTTTCTATATCTTCAACTCCTCTCCCATGGAGATTTCCCATCAGCATTTGGATAGGCTCAACTGTTTCCTCTTAGAAAAGAGATGAGAGGGAAAAAGGAAAGAAAAAGGGAAAGAAGTAATAATATTTCCTTTGTTGCCAAAACCCCTCCAGTTATGCCCCCTCCCATCTCTTCAAGACCTATGTACATATGCTACCTATTTTTCTCACCTCCTTCTCACTACTTAACTCACTTACACTTGGATTCTTCTCTCTAGAGCTTCTCTCAAGAGAGTCACCATTATCTTGTCACTAAAGTCCTTGGACACATATTGATCCATATTTCAATTGATGTATTGATCAATTGATCCATATCTCAATTATTCCTTCCTTCTCTTCCTCTGGCCTCCATAATATAAAACTTTTTTTCTTTATTACAACATGCTCAGTGCTCTAAGGTTGCCCATAATATCAAACTCTTGACTTTTCTTCTGCCTCTTTGACAGCTGCTCCTCATCTCTTATATCCAAATTTCAAATGCAGGAATTTTTTTCTCAATTTTTAAGTAATTTCATTCTTACCCTTGGCTTCTATCATCATCAATATGGCACAGATTCCCACATTTATACATATCTAGCTCAGAACTCTCACAGGTCCTGAGAATACTTTTATTCCCCAAACCTGGTCCACTTCTAATATTCCCTCACCCAATAAACCACCAGCCAAACAGTTACACAAACCTGAAACTGAGAAATTCTTTGGTCTCAAAGAAAAAGAAAAAAACCAGCCAGCATGGTGGCTCACATCTGCAGTCCTGGCACTCTGAGAGGCCAAGGCGGGAGGTTCACTTGAGCTCAGGAGTTTGAGACCAGCCTGGGCAAGAGTGAGACCCTGTATCTACTAAAAATAGAAAATCAGCCAGGCATCATGGTGTACACCTGTAGTCCCAGCCACTCGGGAGGCTGAGGCAGGAGGATTGCTTGAGCACAGGAGTTTGAGGTTGTAGTGAGCTACGATGAGGCCACTGCACTCTAGCCCAGGTGACAGAGCAAGACTCTGTCTCAAAAAGAAAAAAACCACTTCAAACTATAATAGTTTCAGCAAAAACAATGAGGAGGAGGAGGAAGAGAAGAGAAAGAAAATATATCAACTCAGGTAACTACAACATAATAGACACTCCATAAATGTGTTAAATGAATGAATGATGAATAAATGAATAAATGAGGAGAAGTCCAGGGATAAATCTAATTCCAGGGAAGCTGGATCCAGGTATTAATATTTAAATTACATATTCAGGAAGCCTTCTTGCTTTACCCCTCAGATCTGCTTCCTCTCTGCTTGCTTCATTTTCAGGTCACCTGCAGCTTCAGGCTTAGATGCTATCAATTTAGCAATCTCCACAGAGTGTGCCTTTTCCCCAGAAGTCCCGGTTACAATCTCCAGAATAGGCTAACCCCTGTAGCTAGGGGAACGGAATACTGGAATTGGCCAACGCTGGCTTTTTTTTTTTTTTTTTTACCACCTGACATCTCTTCTATGGCTACCACCCTTATCTACCCACCTATATAATATCTTCGCTTGTGTGTCCCCCCGTCCCCAAATTCATGCTGAAATCCTCGCCTGCAAGGTGATGGAATTAGGAGGTGGGGCCTTTGGGAGGTGATTAGACCATGAGGGCAGAGCCCTCATGAATGGGATTAGTGCCCTTTAAAAGAGGCCTGAGAGAGACCCCTCATCCCTTTCACAATGTGAGGATACAACAAGAAGATGCTATCTATGAACTAGGAAAAGAGCCCTCAGCAGATGCCAAACCTGCTGGGACCTGGATCTTGGACCTCCTAGCCTCCAGAACTATAAGAAACAAATTTCTGTTGTTTATGAACCACTCAGTTTACAGTATTTTGTTATAGCAGCCAGAATGGACTAAGACAGAAGAATACAATCAAACTATTAACATTGGTTACTCCACAAACTGGATAAAGAGGAAGAGAATTGCTTTCCAGATATTCCTTTAAGTTGTCTGATATAAGGTCATATATCATTTTTGTAATTAAAAAATGAAAAACTTTATTCTTTTAAGTGTATATAAAGGCTTTTTTTCCTGTGCTTTAGTTCTAAATATGGGCATTCTCCAAATTCTGAACATTTGACATACAATCATTTTACAAATACAACCTGCTGTGCTACAGCAACGGATTTGAAGGGCAAAATGGAGAGGGTAGAAGTTGTGCCTTGTGACAACTTCTATTCTCACCAAGAGGCTGCACATGCTGAGGGGTCAGGGAGAAGAGGAGGAGAATGTGAGAAGGCATTTAACACAATAAAACAATGTTAACAAGAAACAATAAAACAACATGAAAATGGAAATGACTGGCAGGTTCTCAAGCTTGTTAAAGATAAATAACTAAAAGGCCAGTTAATCCATAATGTATTTGAGATATTATATATTTCTAATGTATTTGAGATATTATATATTTCCTGTATATATCTACTATAATTGTGGAATGGGATGGCTTTGGGATGACTACTACAATTCCCACCATCCCTTGATATCTGTACAGCCCTTTATAGTTTACAAAGTTCTTTGATACACATGAATCAAATGTTCCAGCTAAGAGAAATCAATTAAAATAAAATACATACATCTATCATTATAAACATATGCAATAATTTAATCTCTGATGATTAAAAAGGTTGCAGAGCATAAACTTGAAACATATGCTATGAGCTATTATGAACATCAATTTAAATTGTACAGTAGATATTTTCATAAACAGAAAATTGAAGCTGAGAAACTATAAGACCAAAAGTTTATTTTAACTTTTATAAGCAAAGGTCAATTTCTTTGAACAAAGTCTACCTCAGTGGGTTATGACTGATAGTTAATCCACTTACAAATTTGTATATAAATAACAAACATGGGAAAATCTGGGCTCTAATCCTTTTTTTTTTAAGAGACAAGGTCTCACTTTGTCACCCCAGCTGGAGTGCAATGGCATGATCATACTTCACTGCAATCTCAAACTTCTGGGCTCAAGCTATTCTTCTGCCTCAACTTCCCTAGCAGCTAGGACTACAGGTATACACCACCACACCTAGTTTGGGTTCTAATCCTTGACAAAATATTTCTCATTCTACTTCTTCCCTAAAGGGTAAAAAAAAACCCTTTATATACAGTTTCACATTATGCATGATTTTGCAAAAAGGATTCATAGAACTATATATAGATTTTCTGAGTTGAAATACTGAAAAATCTAATGTAAAAAATCTAACTAGGCATTCAACATATATACCAGTATGTCAAACACTATAAATGAAAAATACTTATCCATTTACTTCCAAACACAGCAAAGATAAACAAATTTCATAATGCTTTCTTACCCACTGTAGGTATTTTACAGATAAAACTTTTCTAGGAAAACATGCCATATATATGAAGCTAATAAGATATACTTTCCAGACATTTAGGAAAGTCCAATATAAAGAAAGGAATGAGGGACAGGTCAATTCACACAGAAACAAGACATCATAAATCATCTAAAATGAATAAGAACTAGAATTCAAGAACGAGATTCAAATGAGGTTAAGTGACAGCCATACAAAGTAAATCCACTTAAAATGGAGACCAATTTTTATATTAAATAGTAGGAATAAAAAGCTTAATTAGAACATTCTCTTGAAAACAATTTTTAAATAGTTTCTCTTATATGTAATAACATTTGAATTATAAGGAAAACTACTATGTGCTTATTCTTAAAACACAAAAACAGTGAATCAAATGTTTCGTTAGAAAAATAAAAATTTTTTCCAACAAATTGTATGTTAGCCCAATTCAAAATAATTTGATTTTCACAGGGAAGTCGTAAAGGTTTTGTTTTGATTTGAAAACACTCAAAGGTTGCATTAAGCTTCTCAAATGCCTCTCTTAATACTTTAATCTTCAAATTATTCTCTTTTTAATGCCTATAACTCAGTCATCCTTGTTGGTTTCTTGTGTACTTTTTTTTCCTTTGAAACAGGGTCTCACTCTATTGCCCAGGCTAGAGTACAGTGGTATCGTCATAGCTCCCTGAAACCTCAAACTCTTGGGCTCAAGCAATCCTCCTGCCTCAGCCTCCCAAGTAGCTGGGACTACAGGCACATGCCATCACACTCAGCTAATTTTTTTATTTTTTGTAGAGATGGGGTCTTGCTATATTGCTCAGGCTTGTCTTGAACACCTGACCTGAAGCCATCCTCTGGCCTCGGCCTCCCAAAATGCTGGGATTACAGGTGTAAGCCACTGCACCTGGCCTCTTATTAACATTTTAACTGGTTTGTTGAGTGCTGCAACATCCAAAATTTACCTAGGGAGCTTAACAGAGAAAGAAATGACAAGTCAGGACAGATACACAAACAAAATTAAGAGGGGTTTTCGAAGGAGACTAATTTTGTAAGTGGTACATTAGTGAGTATTTTGCTTTCTTACACAATTCCTTCTGCAACCTCATACCTGCAGGGACTTGGATGACAAATTCACAGCCAATGAGAACCCCCTGTGTATTTATTTTGTCTGTAATATAGCAAAAGGGGATAAGCATCTTAATATCTTAGGATATATAAAATATATCCTGGTCAGAACCACACTTATAAGGGACTTTTTTAATGTAATATAATACTGTACCAAGGTTGTAAGGGAGTTCCTTTTCATATAGAGTCTTTCCAAATATTGCAGTCCCTCATCTTTCAGTAACTCCAATGGGAAATGATGCAGATTCCTATAATTTAAGAACAAATTCTTGTGCTTTTCCAGCCTTGCCACAGAGATCGTCTTACAAAGTTCGGATGCCATGACTGAATATATCCCATTAGGCACACTGCAGCACTACATCTTGTCAAAATTGGTCCATTTCTATAAAGAAAACAAGAAAATTTAATCATTATAAGACTTCTTACAAGCCATATAAACCTGTTAGCATATAGAGCTACTTACACATACTAAAAAGATAACTATATATTCAATCTTATATTTTTCTTTCAAAACTAAAATCATCACACATATTTAAGAGATTTAAATGAATAACAATTTAATTTAAAAACCTCTGGTTAAGCAATATTTACTACTTATTAGAAAAAGCCCTGATGGGAAAAATAGTTTTTGGACTTGAGATAGGAATCCTTGTCTAAAAGAACAGAAACCAGTTTTATAACACATAACCAAAGGAAAGGCTTAAAAAACAAATGCAGCAAACAGCATTTCCTTTTCAAACTACTTCATTTTGTACTTAGCTTAAGGTATTTCAAAAATACTAAAATATATTAAAATGCATGTTATTTATATCTAGAGCACTAACAGTTTCATTTTCTTCACATCCTAGTATCTAAATATTGTCCTATATTCTAATTTTTTCTTTCATCTGTTTTCTTCCTTTTTAGCTTTGCAGGCCACTAGAAATAGCAAAGGGCCATGCAGTTTCATTATTTTAAATTATTTCAATGAATGAAGAAACACTGCACTAAGAAACAAGAACCCTGTATTATTCTATTACAATCCCTCTGAGCCTCAGTTGCCTAATATATAAAATGGAGATAGCAATTAATGTGTTAGTTTAAAGGCCTGAGTCCAGGATAGATTATTTTAAATTCTCTTCTAGCTCTAAAATTGACAAGGGTAGGAAGAGAAGTAACATTTGCCATCTTATCCCCTGGCACAGAGCTGAAGCGAACTTCGCCATCACTTAACACAAAAAGAAACAAACTTAGGGCTTCAATAATTTGTCCAAGGTCAAAAAGCTCACAAGGGATAAAAGCAGGGGTTTGAAGCCAGGTCCAATGGATTTCAAAGCCTGGGTTCTTTACAGACACTAACTCACAGGACTCCACAGGGTACTAAGGAAATGCTAAAACAACTACAAACAAGTTGAGCTTTGCTCAAAGATTCTACTCTCCGTTTTCCTGGGCACCTTTTCTAAACTCTCTATTGGAAAGTATCTTTTAAAAGAATTTTTTTTTCCTTAAGAAAAAACAATTTCACTGGGAATTAATACCAATTTAGTATAAAATATAATAACATAAGCTTTCAATAAACAGGGTTTAATAGCTTTTTGGTTATTTTCTATTATTTCCAAACTCTAATTTCTAGCTAATTAGATAGCACTTGTCATGTTATATAAAAGAGCAAATAATATGAAATATTCAATAATATACCCAATGCAACATAAAAATCCAATACTTTTCCATATTTATTCTACCTACTCACCTATTTTGTGACACATAATTATGTGACTTTGTGCAAGATACTAAATCTTTTGACATCTTCATTCTCTCATCTATAAAGCAAGGGGAACTACACTACAAATAACATCAATGATTCTGTGCATAAAGCAAGACTTTCTAGGTAATTATTCACTGAACTAATAAACTGGAAGCAGTTTAGATGTCTCACAAGCATCTCAAACTTAATACATTCAAAGAGAGCTTCTGACTTTCATTACCAATCCAAACCTCCCCAGTTTTTCTGATCTTAGTAAATGGTGCACACCTCCTGCCACCCCACTGCTCAAGCCAGAAAGCTGGAAGTCATGAATGATTCCATCCTGTCATGCACCTGCCACCTCTAATCTATCACAAGGCTAATGGTTCCCATCTCCAAAACACAGATCAAATCATCCACATCTCTCCACCTGCCAAAACCACAAGCCACTGTCATCTCCTGCCTGGCCAGCTATATTGCTGGTCTCCCTGTGTCCACTCTAGTCACTTCTGACACATTAAACACAGCAGTTAGCCTTTAAAAATGTAAATCTATGTCACACTCTCTCTCAGGCACACATCTTACTAAATAAACCCTCTAGAAGCTTCTTATTTAGAAAATCAAACTCATAACAGGCCTTCAGAACTCCTCACCATCTGTCCCCACCCACTTCTCCAGCACTTTCCCTGGCTTCTCACCAAGCTCCCGGACACTTCTAATCCCTCAAACTACCAAATTCTTCACAGTACTTACTGCTCTCCTCTTAGCCTGGAAAGCAATGACCCATTATCCTCCAGGTTTCAATGTAAAAATAACTTCCCTATCCCAAAGTATTCCCCCAGTATTCTTTTAGAGTAACCTGGCTGTTTGTTTTTTCTTCATCAGAGTCCTTACAATTTATAATCTATGTATTTATCAGTGCACCTGTTTCCTGCCAATCTAACCAAAAGCCTGTAAAATCTTGAAGGTAGAGATTTTACTGCTTTCTTCATACTTGCATGCCTGCATCTAGTACAGTATCTAAAAGTAAGCCTTCAAACAGTTGATGAATGGATGAAATTAGGACATATGGAGTAACACTGCAAGGTTGAATTTTCATCTACCTATTGCAAGATTACTTACAAAGTCTATAAACTTGCTGCACGCCATAAAGATCTCTAATCCTTACAACTATGCATTGTAATAAACATTATTTAGCTCATTTTATAGATGAGGAAACTCAGTTTCTCAGATGGTAACTCGCCAGAATTCCAACACAGATGGACTAACTGCAAAGCCTGTGCATTGCCCTACAATGCAGCCTTTCAATGCACTTCAATGTGGTCAGTGCTTCTTCCTATCATTTACATGGTAGACAAAGCTTATAC
The DNA here is from genome assembly GCA_008086735.1 of Cheirogaleus medius. Taxonomy (NCBI): domain Eukaryota; kingdom Metazoa; phylum Chordata; class Mammalia; order Primates; family Cheirogaleidae; genus Cheirogaleus; species Cheirogaleus medius. The sequence goes on along the minus strand of VBSM01002223.1, from coordinate 14,988,414 downwards.
AAATAGAAGACTTACTTCTTAAAGCAAAACTATATCCAAAGCCACACTCAATGGAAGAAGATTCAATAACAGAATTCACTGTAACTTGACGGCTTTCATTCTGAAAGTTCTGGCTGGGATTGGCTACCTCAAAAACATTAGTACCCCTGTTAAAATGCTACAGTGGCAGGCTGGAAGATAAAATATACACAAATGAAATCCGAAAGCTGCCAATAATCAACAATGCTCACAGTTTTCCAATATGCATTCATTGGAAATATACAGCCTTTTAACAGGATAATTTCCTTACCTCATTTCACTTTAATACCTCATATCTACAGTTAAAGCAAATGGTGTATTTAATATTAACTGTATACAGCTGCACCTCTGAGTTTTCTGACAGGTGAACACTAATCTATCTTATTACTTTAAACACACACACACACACACACAAACACCTCCCATCTTAAGTAAATTCCACACATTTTAAGCAGGAGTGTTTTAAAGGAAAGGAATCCCTTGACTTCCCTGCACTCAATTCCCCATTCTCATTTCCTAACACTGGAGATTAGAGAATTGTAAACTGTATATTAGAAGAATTTGTAAATGGCTACTTTCTCAGTACTGTACTCAGAAACACTGACAGAAGTGTTAGGCAAAACACATGCCGTTTTCCCTGAGTTAGCCACACACTAAAGTCGTTACAGTTAGGAAGCAGCGACCCAGTGGCAGGGATTTGCCAGAGCCGGTACCGGGATTCTCTGGTCCCAGGAGACTCGGGCCGCGGAGGGACGGAGGAGCCGCCAGTTGCAGCGGCCCGAGGCCCAGACAGCCCGTGGTCCCACTCGCAGCGGCCTGGACGCTTCTGCGGAATCCGGTGTGGGGCGTCCCCGCTGGGGGCCAGGCCAGGGGGCCTTGCCAAGTGAACCATCCGACACAGCCGACAGCAGTACTCACCTCGGCGCCGACAGAGCCAGCTCCGGAGCGCAGGCGGCGCTGGACCCCAAGCGGAGGGACGGTGGGCGGGGCGAGGGGCGGGACTCTGGGGGCGGGGCGGAACCCGGGCTACTAGAAGCTGGGGAAGAGGGAGCCGTGGAAATGAAGACGAAACATCGCGATAAATCGCCTGTGTTCTCGCGGTTTTATGATAGGTGGGGCGAAAGGCTCGTTTTCCAAGCGATGTGCCTATTGGCTGAGATCGCGGTTTCCTCCAGACTGGCCCCGCCCACGGCTCTAATCTTGTTTCCGGCTACGGCTGGTAACTTGTTGACGAGAGAGCGGCTTTTTGCTTAGCGTCCTGAAGGGGTAATTTTTCTGGCTCCAACCTCAGAAGTTGCCAGTTACTGACCTGTTCTTTCATTCATGCATTCATTCAGGCACTTGGTCTCTCGTTCAATGCCTGCGCTAAGGGGTTACAACAATAACATCCGATGTTAATGTGTACCAGGCAGTGTTCTGAGAGCTATGCGTAAATTATCTCATTTAACAACTCTTAACAGCAATTCCCGAAACTGGAACAATTATTATATTAATACTAGTCTTCCAGGTGAAAAACCGAGGCCGGTAGGTAGGTTTATGTAACGTACCCAAGGTTAGTTAACAAATAATGAGTCTAAGCACTGGATTTGAGGGCTCACTGTACGCACTGATAGGTTCCAAAGATGAGGAGGTAACCTAGTCTCTGCCCTTCAAACACGCAAGGTCTATTGTGAGAAACGATTGCTAAAAAGGACAAAAAGCAACTTAGTTAAATATTGTTGCAGTTCCTAACATGACTGCGTAGGTTTATCAATAAATATTTCTTTAAAACAAAAAGTCCTATGTCAGCAAAAGAGACATCGAAGAGGGCTTTACGTTGGTTAAAAAAAAAAAATCTGAGCATTGTTCGACAATATTAAAAAAAGAAGTTTTAAAATACCATGCTCATTAACATGACAACTTTCCTTGTCAAATAAAGACCTTTAAAATTTTTCTCTACTATAATTGCTGTTATTTTTTGTCCTTTGAGAAGTTTGATGCCTATTAATGTGCTCGAGGCTGATCAAGCAATGTTAACTTTATAATGAGCTAGTTTTACATTAGCTTATTTCATTACTCCTAGAGATGAATAACCTAGAAAGTAGAGTTATATTAAAAATAACACTGAATCCAAGACAAGGTATGAGTTATAATAAAATATCAATTATCTATTTATTAAATTTGGTCTTCAAGGGTTCCTGAAGCATAGTATATGTCATGTATTTCTAAAGCCTTTTATATAGTCTCATGATACCTAAGAATTTGTGTTTCTCAAATTTTTTGTTGAATTGAAAATGAGGAAACCTACATTTTGTGTAAAAACAAAAATCAGCCCAAATAGTAAGACTTGCTGCCAGCATGTGAAGTCACCAAAAAAAAAAAAAAGGATTATCGATAGTCAGAAGAATAATTTTTAAAAAAATGATCAGCCTTAGTTTTCAGTTTTTTTAAAACAAGGAAATACTGTGTTTAATACATGAATTTAACATGTAATATTTGATCATGAAAAATGAATCATGTTAAAATAACTTTTACCCCCTCCCCAAATTGACACAAAAATTGCCAAGTGATTATATGTGATAGTATTGTATCCTATGACCAATCTTAGATATTCTCTCAATTTGTAGAGTCAGTTTGCACATTTTGTCTCACTTAAAACAAAGGGGGAAAAAAACCTCTAATGTAAGCTGTTGATTTTACAATCTTTGACAAACTTTAACATCAACAGGCAGCAATACCACTTTAAGAAAATTCCAAGGAAAAGACAACCCCATTTTAAAATTCCCACCTCTGGCTCCCAGGGATTGGGTTGCAAACTTCGACAAATTACTCTCCTCCACTCCCTATTGGTGATTGCTCTATCATTCATTCTTCTGCTTGGAGTTTTGTACGGAACCCGTTGCTGCTGTAATTTAGTTTGGGACTGCCGTACTTTACACTTTTTCGTGATTATCAATCTGTACAAAGAATCACGGAACTGATACAGCGAGAGCCAAACTGGCAAATCAGGCTGCCAAGACAACTGTGTAATTCGCTCGAAAAAGAAACGGAGGTCCTCTCAAGCCGACTGGGTAAACTGATAAAGAATTTTACGATATAGCTGGAAACGTGAGAGTTAAAGAAACTTTTCCGGTTTTTTGCTAGTTTTAAAGGAGCAAGCGTCAAAGGAAAAACAGGAAAATACAGGCACAATCTAAGGGTGGCAGGAAGAAGATTTTTCAGAGGGTGTTTTTCTCTTTAGTGTGAGGATGGAAAGCATCATCCCCAGATTATCCGTGGATTTTTAAAAGGTAAAGGAAGCAAGATAATAAGATTAATTGTAGATTATTTTCTACTGTAAGAAACTGTGCTTTGTTGTTATTGCTCCTTAAATATGGATTTAGAAGGACATTTAATAATATGGTAACTTAAATGAAATGAATTTTTTTTTTATTATCACACAGGGCACAACAGACAATACATCTATTAAAAGCTATCAGAAAGTTAGAGTTGGCTTTGGACCCAAACTTTGTGTATATTTGTAGATTAGGAAATCCAGGGACAGATCTGCTAATGGCCAAGCAAATGTAGTATCTGAAGCAGAATCAGCAGATAATTAATATAAGGATAAATTCTCTAAAAAGAAATCCAGCATTTATATTTTCAAAATGATATTTGGTATTAAAACTAAAATATAAAACTTAAGGAAAATATCGATAAACAAAAATAACTATTTCTTGAGTGGCCTCTGTTAATCTATATATGGGGTTATAAAATAATAAAATATAGTCTCTCAAGAGGCTCATATGGGTACTCTAGCTCAGGAGCAAATGAGGCTCAGAACATTTAAATTAAAACTTCTGAACAGTTCTTAATACCCAAATGACTGTTATAGACCATAGGTAATTCAGGAGCTCAGATCAGTGTCAGCTGAATTATTCAGGCAGGGCTTCACAAATTATGGGTAAGACCTAATTCTGGCCTAAGCAATGGGCCAAATTTCAGACAGAAAAGAAGGGAAGGGACATCCCTGGCAGTAAGGGAGTCATTAGCAAGTATGTGCAGTCTAAGAAAGAGTTGGCTCTGACTGCAGCAGGAAGTACATTTAGGAACTTTGGTTAAAAAAGAAAAAAGAAAAGCATGAGAAGTTCCACAAAGAGCCAAAATTGGTAGAATTAAGGAGTGACCTGGGTTTTGTACAGGAGGGACACCTATGAAAGGAATATTTCAAGACGATAAAACTGACAGTGCAACTTTAGATGACTCCAAGGGCAGAGACCAGAAGCTAAGGGACTCAGTACTATAAATGCTGGCAGACAGAGGTAACTAAGCCTCTTAAGACATTTTATCCAAATACCTTTACTTTATCATTGTTAAATAACATAAATCTTGATGCATTTCTTTGTAGTCTTCAGAATCATTGAGTTTATTTATTAAGATTTTTGGGGCCAGGCACAGTGGCTCATGCTTGCAATCCTAGCACTTTGAGAGGCCAAGGTGGGAGGATTGCTTGAGCTCAAGAGTTCGAGACCAGCCTGAGCAAGAGCAAGATCCTGTCTCTACTAAAAATAGAAAAATTAGCATGGAATCATGGTGCAGGCCTCTAATCTCAGCTACTAAGGAGGCTGAGGCAAAAGGCTGAGGCAGGAGGATCGCTTGAGCTCAGGAGCTTGAGGTTGCAGTGAGCTGTGATGACACCACTGCACTCTAGCCTGGGGTACAGAGCAAGACTCTGTCTAAAAACAAAAAGATTTATGGGGCCTCTGCCACATTACATTGTCTTGGGGAATCAGGGTTGCCCTATTTTATAAAAGTTTGCTTGTCATAAGATATAGAAAACCAGAATTACACATAAAGCTGCGTTATGGTTATAGCTATTTTTTACCAGCTTTAATGAAGTATAATTTACATACCATAAAATTCTCATGTTTTAAGGATCCAACTCAATGATTGTTTTAGAAGATTTACAGAGTCGTGCAATCATCAACCACATTCCAGTTTTAGAAAATTTCCATCACCCTAAAAAAGATACCTTGTCTCCATTTGTAGGCAACTGCCCACTCCTATCCCCAGCCCCAGACAATCATTAACTTCTGTCTCTATAGATTTACCTTTTATAGGCATATAAATGGAATTATACAATATATGATCATTTACATCTGGCTCCTTTTACTTAGCATGTTTTTGAGGTTCATCTATGTTGTAGTATGTATTCTATATACTACATTCCTTTTTATTTGCCAAATATGGCAATATCATGTTTCATTTATCCATTCACCATTTGTCAGACATTTTGATTGATTCCAGTATTTAATTGTATTAATTGCAATTGTATTACAGTAAATATAGTAGAGTATTTAGCATTATGAATAATGCTGCTATGAAGATGGGTACAAGTTTTTGTGTGAACATGTGTTTTCAGTTCTTTTGGATATATGCCTAGGAATGAATTTGCTGAGTCATATTTCATAGGTTAAACTCTTAAGTTTAACTTTTTGAGGAGTTGCCTAACTGCCTTTCAAGGTGATTGCACCATTTTACATTTCCACCAGAATGTGTGAGGGTTCAAATTTCTCCACATCCTCGTCAACACTTCTTATTGTTTGTCTGATTTATTATAGTCATTCTGGTAGGTGTGAAGTTGTATCTCATTGCAGTTTTGATTTGTGTTTTCCTAATGACTAATGATACTGAGCATCTTTTCATGTGATTATCAGCCATCCATATGTCTTCTTTTGTAAACTATCTCTTCAAATATTTTGCTTATTTTTAAATTGGGTTATTTGTCATCTTATTATTGAATTGTTATTGTTATTTATATGTTCTGGATAAAAGTTCTTTATCAGATATATGATTCGTAAATATTTTCTCCCATTCTGTGGGTTGTCTTTTAACTTTAGTGATGGTGTCTTTTGAAGCAACAAAGATTTTTATTTTGATGATCCAATTTATTTTTTTCTTTTATCACTTGTGCCTTTGGTATTGTATCCTAGAAATCTTTGCCTAACTCAAGCTCATGAAGATTTACTCCTATGTTTGCTGAGAGTTTTAGTTCTTACTTTTAGGTCTTTGGTCCATTTGGAGTTAATTTTTATATATGGTGTGAGGTTGAGGTCCAACCTTATTTTTTTGCATGTACCTATATAATTGTTCCAGCACCATTCATTGAAAAGACTATTCTTTCCCCATTAAATTAATCTTGGTACTGTTGTCAAAAAATAATTGACCATATATAAGCGTTTATACTTGGACTCTCAACACTATTCCATTTTTCTGTATGTCGGTACCACACTGATTTGTTGGGGGTTTTTTTTCTAGCTTTATTGAGGTATGATTGAAAAATAAAAAATTGTATCTATTTGAGGTGTACACTGTAGTGTTTTAACATAAGTATACCTTGTGTAATGATTCCCACAATCAAGCTAACTCATATATTCATCTCCTGACAAAATTATCATTTTTTTTGTGTAGTGAAAACACTTAAGATCTATTCTGTTAACAAATTTCAAGTATATAATATATTATTATTAACTATAGTTACTGTGCTGCACCTGATATTTCTAGAATTTATTCATCTTATAACTGAAAAATTTTAAATATAAAACTTTTGATTACTATAGTTTCATAGTAATATTTAAAATTGGGAAGTGTGAGTCCTCCAACTCTCTTCTTTTTCAAGATGGTGGGCCTCTTACATTTGCATATGAATTTAAGGACTAAGTTGCCAATTTCTGCAAAAAAAAAAAAGGACAGCTGGAATTTTAATAGGGGTCACATTAAATCTATAAATCAATTTGAGGAGTATTGCTATCTTAATAATAATGAGCCTTCTAATCTATGACCATGGAATGCCTCTCTGTGTATTTAGGTCTTACTTAATTTCTTTCAACAATGTTGTATAATTTTCAGTACAAGTCTTATACTTCTTTTATTAACTTTATTCCTAAGTGTTTTATTCTTTTTGATTCTATAGTAAATGGAAATGTTTTCTTAATTTCATTCTTAGATTATTTATTGTTAATGATAGAAATGCAATTTTTGATTCTTCACTTTGTATCCTGTGGCCTTGCTGAACTTGTTTAGTAGTTGTGGTATGGATTTTATCAATTAATTGATTGATTGTGGATTCCTTAGGATTTTCTATATGGAGAATCATGTCATCTGATAATGAAGTTTTATTTCTTCCTTTCTAATCTGCATGCCTTAATTTCTTTTTCTTGCCTTGTTGCTCTGGCTGAAATATTCATTACACAGTTGAATACAAGTGGTGAGAGCAGTCATCCTTGCCTTGTTTCCAATCTAAGGAGGAAAGCATTCAAACATGCATCATTAAGTATAATGTTAGCTTTAGGTTTTTTAAAATCAGGTGTTTATCAGCCCTATATTGGATTGGGGAAGATTTTATCATGAGTGGGTATTGGATTTTGCCAAATGTTTTTCTGCATCTACCAAGATCATCATGTGGTTTAGTCGTCTATTCTATTACATTAATGATTTCAGATGTTAAACCAACCTTCCATTCCTGGGATAAATCCCCCTGATCATAATGTATAATCCTTTTTACATGTTGCTAGATTTGGTTGAGGATTTTTATGTCCATATTCATGAAGAATATTCATTTGTCATTTTCTTGTGAAGTCTTTGTCTGGCTTTGGTATCAGGGTAACACTGGCCTCATAAAACAAGTTGGAAAGAGTTCCCTTCTCTATTTTCTGATAGAGTTTATAAAAGATACATATTGTTTCTCCTTTAATGGTTTGGTAGATAAATCACTGATACCATCTAGGCCTGGGCTTAACTTTGTATAAATATTTTTAATTACTAATTTAATTTCTTATTACAGGTCTATTTAGATTTTCTATTTTTTTAATACAGTTTCAGTATTTTGTATCTTTCTCAAATGTTTTCCTAGTGCCTCAGCTTACATATGGGTAAGGTTGTTTTTTAACTAGTACACTCTCATGCAGTCATAATGGTGGTTATTTCCTAAGAGTCACTGCCCTGAGGGCTCCTGCCCCTCCCCGAGGCCCTCCTACATTTCCCAAGTCAGCACCCAAAGGTTAACACCAGGAACAGCAGGGGACCTTCAGAACCCAGCTCCAGCCTAGTTGCCACCTATACAGATTGGTTGGTCCTCTTGCTATTATAGTTATTAAATATTTTGAACATCACCTCTCAGAAATGGAAGACTGAGATCCTCCTTCAGACCTCTTCTCCCTCACACCTTGATCTGGGGCTGATCATGTGCTTCAGCATTCTATTGGGCAGGTCTGGCAGAAAAAACAGCATCAGTTGATTGGGTAAGTCTAACTGGCAGTTGTGGATCCTGATAGAGGGGCCTGGAAAGCTGAACCCAAGGCTGCCAGAGAGAGGATGGTGTGTGGGGCCTAGGCTGATTTCTAATGAAATTTTAAGCCCCAGCTATGGCTATTACAAAGAAAAAAAAAGTGGCTGATGATAAGCATGTATTTCAAAGTAAGTGAACTGAAGACTACATCGTTATATGAAAGGTATTACTGTATGATGCCACACACATTGAAACAGACATATTTATTTATTTATTTATTTTTTTAATTTTTTTTTATTCCATCTTGTAATGGGG
>VBSM01002223.1:14913170-14979736 GCA_008086735.1 Cheirogaleus medius | reverse complement strand
TGTGGTTTTGATTTGCATGAAACAGACATATTTAAAGCAAGGTCAGTGACTCAAATGCCTCCAGAAGCCAGATAGGTAATATTCCTCCTCTTTTCATTGATTCGGAGATGCACATTTCATTTAGCATTTAAACATCTGTGAAATTAGAGTGCACGTTACAATTCCAAGTCATGAATGGTATATAAAATAGCAGCATCTTATAATCAATGGTGCTTTAGATTAGATTAGAGGAAATACAGGAAATGAATGGCATGGGTACCTCCCTCTACATAGGCCTTTGACTTTAGAAAGAGAGAGATAGAATGGATACAGAGACCTACTCTTGTACAATAAGAAAAACAACACAAGACAAATGGCACCTACTTTGCTGCCTCCATGTCCAGGAGGCAATAGGGTAGCACTTGACAAACAGGAGAGTGTCTTTGAGGCCACCCTTCCGCCCTGGCCAACTATTGCCTGTGGTGATATAGGTCCAGTGTTGACAAGTATTCTGAGTTTTCAAAGGAAGTCAGAAACCCAGAAATCTAGATCTTTATGTGAAACGCCTCATTTTAAAATAATGCCTGAATTTTTTTAACACGCAAAAAAAAAAAAAGTATGTACAAGTTATATTCAGCCTATAAGCATTCAAATTATACATAAAACCTCTGTTTTAAGGAAGCAACATTAAGAGGCAGCATGAGACAAACCACTTTGTGCAGTTAAGCCAGAAAAGAAAAATTAACCACATTTCAAGGTTTAACACTAGGTTCAGAGGCCCACAATGACAAATATTGCCGGGCTTATTTTCCTATGTCATTTTTAGACTTTCTTTGTGCCTCCCCCTAAATAGAAGATAAGGAAATGTGCACGAATTCAAGGTTGCAGTGAGCTGTGATCGTGCCACTGCATTCCAGCCTGGGCGACAGAATAAGACCCTGTCTCTAAAACAGTAAAATAAAATAAAATAAAATAAAATAAAATAAAGAATATGTGGGTAAATCTATTGAAGATGTAACCTTCCTGATTATAAAAACATATGATCACTTTAAAAAATGCATGCTTAGGTTTCCAAAGCAACAGCATTTTCTTCCAACTGCTATAGATTGTGGTCAATGAAAGGCAGGATGATGTGGTGGAAAATCACCAAATTATTAGAAGACCAGGGTCCTGGTTCTGGCCATGTGATGTTGTATGAGTAGTTTGGCTTCACTCAGCTTCATGTCCTCATTTTTAAAATGAGACTAATGATAACATGCCCTCCGTACCTTACATGTTTGTAATAAGAGCCACATGAGTTAAATATGTGAAAGTATAAAATGTTACATAAATATCAGTTCGTTAGTATTGCCCAAATCACAGGGGTAGTTGGACAGCACAGGTTCTTGAAGCTCAGATTCCTCATCCCTGTCTACTGCTCTTTCTCTAGATCACAGCACTTGTTGAAATGGTCATCTCAACAGCCAATGGGCTGAGTAGATGAGGAAGCATAAGGCAAGAAGTTATTCAAGAAAATTCAGGCAACATTTTGAGATCTGAAATAGCACTGAGTCTCTGTACAGCATGGCTTAGGCAAAGCTTAGATGTTAAACTGGAAGGATTGGCCTTGAACATTTTTAAGAGCTACCCAGGAATGAGAGCATCACCTGAATTGGAGATCAGTCTCTGGTTTTGAACTCCTGACCTTGAGCAATCCACCTGCCTAGGCCTCCCAGAGTGCTAGGATTACAGGCGTGAGCCACCACGCCCAGCCAGGAGATCAGTCTCTGTAGCTTTCTCACAGTTTGACCATTAGCTGCTTCCTTCCCTCTCTTTTGCATATTTTCATTCTATATTGCTTTATGTGAAAAGAAAAACTCCTACTTTCTTTCTTCTTGTTGAGCATCTTTTCTTTTGAAAATGTAAAGCTGTTTTGGATTTTTAAGGAGTTAACACACTTTACATTAGTAACTATATCCAGTCTAACTTTTTAATGCTTACCTCTAGCCATCTCAAATCCTATTTAGAAGTAAGGAAAAACTATTATCTTTAAAAAAAATTTACCTCAGAACTGGTGACATGTTTCTAACTTCTAAGTTGGACATTGTTATATAAATTTTCTCCCTCAACCTCAAATTCAATTTAGTTGAAACTAAATCGATTGTCTTACACACAGAACCACTCCCCTTTCTTTATCTTGTTACTCCTGTTTATGGCATCACTATTTTTAGGGTCGGTAAACTTTTTCTGTAAAGGATAGTAAATATTTTAGGCTATGGGGACCGTAGGATTTCAATCACAACTGCTCACTTCTGCTGTTGTAGTGCAAAAACAGCCATAGACAATGTGTTAGTAAGTGAACATGGCTGTGTTTCAATAAAACTTTATTTTATAAAAACAGCGGGCAGGGTTTGGCCCATGGCCATAGTGTACCAACCTTTATTCTAGAGTCCAGGATGGAAACATCACAGTCAGTCTTGACTGTCCTCCTTTAATGTATACATCGAAGCAGCTCTCGAGTTGCAATCATTATTCCTTTCAGTAATTGCCCTCATTGCTACCTTCACTTCCCTCCCCACTGTTACTCTGCACCTGAATTCATTCTGAACAATTGCAGCAACATGCTCAGTGATTTTTTTTTTTTCAACTGGAGATAAAGGAGTGGCTGCAGGAACATACCTGTTTACTGAAGAGCTATCAGAATTCCTTGGGGGAAGTTTTAAGCATAAGGAATATTATAATTTTATTTTTAGGGAAAATGCCTACTTTGTTAGAATATAAACTACAGGAAGTAAAACTTTATGACATCTTCTTGGATAATGGGTCATAGTTAAAAATGGTCGTGGAACATTGCTCAGTGTCTTCCCAAGGTATACAGTGCTTGCAGTTGTGATGTTAAGTGGAACACAGACAAGTTTTTAAAATACTGATATCTATGTTTTTGTTTTAATGTGTATTAGGGGAAAATGTGGCTAGCACAGCAAACCCATAATGCCATTTATTATTTATTAGGGTGAGGCTGAAGTAAGGATTTAAGTTTTTTAAAAGTATATGGATTTAAAGAAAAAGTTAATAGTTCAGGCAGAATGCAGATACAGTAAAAGTCATCAGGATGGTACTAGAATATCTGAAGTTTGAAAATCAGTGGCCACTTTGCCTTCTGTTGTTTGAGTATAATTTGTCTACTAGTTACAGGTCAATGTCACAGGAGCATTTTCATTCCTCTTTCCTGATAAAAACTTTCAGTGGCTCACCACTTCCTGCCCAGTAAAGTCAATCAAACTTATCCTGAAATCAATACCTTCTTAGCATGAGATCCAGCCTTCCATTTTTCCCCATCTCAGGGTTTCCCAAAAAATGTTTTAAAATTGCTAGATCCCTAAGATTTAATGGGTGCTCCAGAAAAAGATAATCTCATGGTCAAAAAAGGTTGGGAAAGTGCTGTATATACTGTACCACTCTCTGGGACAGTCACACAGTATTATATCATATTAAAAGATTTGGAAAGACCTGAGATAAACCTGTCCATGTTTACTTATTTATTTGATCACAGAATCCTCCTTTTGTGGAACCAATGTTTGTATTTCCCAACTCATTTGATCACCTTTGTCAATAACCCTCGTTTGTGGAACTCCTTAACGAACAAAGAACGTTTGATTTAGTTGAAACTGGAAATCAGCCTTTAAATTCCACCAAGAAATCAGTACTAGCCACGATAATCTTTCAGGATATGATGCTACTAATTTAAAAGAAGTTATGGGTATAGTGTTTTAACACCTTTATCTTTTGCTTAAAATTAGAAGACAATGTATATAAAGATATGCAAGAATCACAGGAAACCCACATATCCAACCACCTAGATGAAATTGTTGCTGCTGTCAGCATCCCTCCTAGAAAGAAGACCCCAAACAAGCTGCCTCAGACAGCGTTGTTCCAGCCTCCTCGAGAGAAACTCCACCTCTGTGAAGAGAAAGCGAAGTCCTACACCAACAGTCACGAAGTAAGGAGGCTTTTGTTTTCCATACTTCATTCTGGGACTTGAGCTATAACATGTGATCAAGAGAAGTAGGATATTTTAGGTTACATTCCTAATCTCAGGAGTTTGATACAAGCGAGTATATGAGAGAGTACCTTTATTATAGCTTGAGTGAGTGTAGTACTTCAGGGCAGTAGAGACTGGTCAACAGCAATTGGTAGGGTCAACAATAAATATTCGTTGCGCTCCTACTATGTGCCAAGTCTGGGCACTGGGATACGACCCAAACAAAGCTCTCACAGAGCTTCATCTGCTCTGTGAATAAAGGGATATTTAGCTACCTGGTTAGCTCCAGGAGGTGAGCTTGCAGATTTTTAGTTTTCATCTTTTTGCTTATCTGTATTTCGACAATGAGCATAAATTATTTTTGCAATAAGAAACATGTTAGTACAGAAAAAAAGCCACAGTTCACCTTCTTTCAGCACCACAAGGTGAGCAATGTGTCCCTCAGCTTCCTCTTACTTAGGTTACAAAAGTGACTCTTGTGGTCAACTGCCTGGCTGTGTATTTTTGTCAAGGAGAATGTTGTTTCAGGGTGAAAATGTTCTCAGTGCATATCGGAATTGTGTGGTCATGCAGGTGTTTTGAGCTTTGACATTGACTGGGTGCATCCCTGGTCTTCTGGATCTTCTCCCAGCTCTGTCCTTCTTCTTACCTTTCTTCCCCTGCTTTGTCCCCTTCAGCTTTCTTCCATTAGCCATTTTACCTCCCACCTCTCTTGCTGTTCCGACTATCTGTCACTACATCACACCCCAAAACTTAGTGGCTTAAAGCAGAAACAACCATTCATTTTGTTCATGAGCCTGCAGTTTGTGCGGAGCTCCATGGGATGTAGTCAGCTTTGCCTTATGCAGCAATAGCTGGGCTGAACAAGCATGGAGAATCTACTGCCAGGATGGGTCGCTCAGACTCTCAGTGCCTTTCTATGTGGTCTCTCTGTAGGACCGCTTAGGCTTCCTCACAGCATGGTGGTTGGCTTCTGTATTAGTTTGTAGGGCTCCCACAACAAAATACCACAGAGTTGGTATTAAACAACAGAGTTCATTTTCTAACAGTTCTGGAGACTGGAAGTCCAAGATCAAGGTGTCAGCAGGGCTTGATTTCATTCTAAAGCCTCTCTCCTTAGTTTGCAGGTAGCTGCCCTCTCACTTTGTCCTCATATGATCTTTTCTCCATGTGTGCACACATCCCTGGTGTCTCTTCCTCTTTTGTGTAAGGATACAGTCATTTTGGACTAAGATCCACCCTGAGGGCCTCATTCTTAGTAAATCATCTCTTTAAAGACCTTATCTCCAAAAACAGTTACATTCTACGGTACTGGGAGTTGGGACTTCAACATATGCATTGGGGGTGGGGAACAATGCTGCCTCTAACAGGTTTCAAGAATGAGTACCCAAGAAGAGACAGAATGTGGAAGCCACCAGCAAGACTTGGACCTGAAAACTGGCACTGAAATATTTTCTCTATATTCTATTGGCCAAACAGGCATAAAGCCCAGATTCAAAGGGAAGGAAACAGAGACCCCCATCTCTGGATGGAAGGAGTGTCAAAGAATTTTGGAGCTGTGTTTTAAAACTGCCAGCTTTGTTTCGAGTATATTGCTGCTCCAAGATGACCTGGAGCTGGGACTCCACAGCTCCCTATTCTCTTTGTCTTAGTCCTCAATGAAAATGTGCTTCTCACTGCTTGAATAAAGTCTGTTTGTCAGTCTCGCTGATCTCATTTGCTATGCTGATGTCATAGGCTGCTAAGGAAAGTTTTGAATCGAGAGCTAAAGTGTATTATTTGAAAACCACTACCACTTGCTCACTTGTTGTGCCTGCATATATAGTAGCTGTTCATTGATGGGCAGCTGGAAAACTTAGAGAACAATTAGATGTCTGCTCTGCTTTTTCTATTCTTTCATTATCCCATTACATTTTCACCTTTAAATGTACTATAAATTGTACTTATTTCTTATGCTTATTGTCTGTTTCATCCTACCAGATGAACACTTTACCACTCAAATCTTTGTCTCTTTTGTTCTCTGATATATTCTAAGTGCTTAGAACCATGTTTGGCACAGAGTAGGCACACAATATTTATTGAATAGATAAAAATACAAGTTGATTTTGTGCTTTACAACTCTTAAACTTTAAGTTGTCTAACTGACAAGCCCATTTTCTCTTCCTAACAGTATAAACAGGCTATCCAGGAGCTTGTGCGTTGCGTAGCACTGACGAGAATTTGCTATGGTGACTCGCATTGGAAACTAGCAGAGGCATATGTTAATCTGGCTCAAGGCTACCTCCAGCTGAAAGGTGAGCTCATCTCAGACTGAGGGGATCAGCTTGTTGGTTTCTGCTGTTCTCCCCAAATTTGATTCACACTTAACTAGAAGGATCAGGATTTTGGATATTCTCCTTTCCAAATATTGAGAAGCCATTTCCCTTTAGTCAGTAAGGTATATAACATATATATATATATATATATATATTCAAAGGTGGAAAAGGAAAGAAATATTGTAACTCTTCTGGTTTTGTTTTATGTAATCTTAACAGTAGAGTTCTTAGGAGAGAATTAATCTTTTTGGTCAGAAGGCATTGTAGAAAGAACCCAAGGCATGGAGTAGGGGCCCAGAATGGATCCATTCACATTTTTATTGGTTACTTACAGTCTCCTGACTATCTCTTGACTGTAAGTAACCAAAGAAATAATATAAAATAAAGGACTAACCCAAACTAGCATAAACAAAAATTTATTGGCTCATACAACTTAAAAATTCAAGGGTAGAATTTGCTTTAGACTTAGCCATATCCAGATGTTCAAACAATGTGACTGGGATTCAGCTTCTCTCTTTTCCCACTGCTTGGCTCTGTTTTTCTTGGTATTGGCTCCATTCTTGGTCAGGATTTGCCCACATGGCAGCAGCAAGGCTGTCAGCAGCTTTAGGCTTCCCTTCTAAACATTCCCAGGAGAAAAAGAATGTCCTTCCCCAGGATTTTGAGGGGTTCTAATTGGACCAACTTGAGTTATATACCAAAGGCAAGGAATAGTCTGATTGGCTAGTCCTGCCTTTTGACTCTGTTGGATCCTGGGGGAGAAACTGGCCTTGGCCAAGTCACATGGACTGGATATGCAGGAACCAGGCATCCTAAAGGGCAAAGAGAAGAAGGGAGAATGGGTACAGGGAAGGCAAAGACAACAGATACCTGGGATATGATGTCTTCTACTTGCTGACTGTGTAACCTAGGACAAGGTGTGCAAGAGCACATCTCTGCACTCAGCTTCTTCAGCTGAAAAGTGATGATAATGATAATGGTGATGCTAACTTCCCAGGGTTGACGCATTGAATAGAGAAAATGATAGAAATGGAAAACACCACAAGGCAAAACATAGATAGAATTGCCACCCAATAAATTTGGCCAAACCTGGTTGTAGACTGGTCCTACCTGTTAGATCAAAGACTGTTAGAATCAGAGGGGACCTTGGAGATCATCTAATTTAAACCCTGCCCCCACCCCATATTCGGATTGAGAGGAAACAATGAGTCTGAATTAAAACAGTTTGCCCCAGATCACAGTGTTAATAAGTAGCTGATCTGAGACTCAGACCTAGAATTTTGAATGCCAGTTCCAGTGTCTTGCCATCTGTGGTTTCAAATGATGCTTTTCTTCCACAGCCTGCTGCTTCTCTACATGACAGTCCATCTTTCTCAATTTAAAGTAAAAGCTGGGCCAGGTGCAGTGGCTCACACCTGCAGTCCCAGCACTTGGGAGGCCAAGGTGGGAGGATCACTTGAGGTCAGGAGTTTGACACCAACCTGGGCAACACAGCAAGGCCCTGTCTCTACAAATAAATAAATAAAATCAGCCAGGTATGGTTCACCTGCCTGTAGTCTCAGCTACTTGGGAGGCTGAGGCAGGAGCATCGCTTGAGCCCCAGAGTTGGAGGTTGCAGTGAGCTATGATAGTGCCACTGCCCCCTAGCCTGGGCAACAGAATGGGACCCTGTCTTGAAAGAAAGAAAGGGAGAAGGTGGGGGGGGAGAGGGAGAGAGGAAAGAGAAAGGGAAGGAAGGAAGGGAGGGAAGGAGGGAGGAAAGAAGGAAGGAAGGGCAATCTCTATTGTTTATTAAGGTTTAATTGGATGCCAGGCATTGTGCTATTTTCCATGCATAACATCATTCAGTCTTCACCACAATCCCTTGAGATTGTGGTGAAGGGGCATTATTATTATTCCTGTTTACAGCTGAGGAATCTGAGGCCAATGTTTCCTAGTAAGTAGTGGAGCAGGGAGTCCATTCTGGGCAGTCTGACTTCAGAGCCATGATTTTTTTTTTTGAGACAGGGTCTCACTCTGTCACCCAGGCGAGCATGCAGTGGCGTCGTCATAGCTCACTGCAACCTCAAACTCCTGGGCTCAAGTGATCCTCCTGCCTCAGCCTCCCAAGTAGCTGGGACTACAGGTGCACACCACCACACCTGGCTAATTTTTTTCTATTTTAGTAGATATGGGGTTTTGCTCTCGCTCAGGCTGGTCTGGAACTTCTGACCTCAAGAAATCCCCCCACCTTGGCCTCCCAGAGTCCTAGGATTTCAGGCATGCGTCATCACACCTGTCCCCAATGATGTTCCTGAACCTCAATCTACGCTGCCTGAGTTCAAGTTCCTTAGTAGAATGAACCACAGCTGAAAATTCATTCCACCATGCCTTTTGTCATATCACAAGCACAACTGGCACTAGAATAAGTTTCTGGCAGGTTGGTTAAGTATGTGCTTTTAAAAAAATAATAAGACAACATTCTGTAAGAGTTCCCACATGAAAAGTATACCCTTGATTTTCTCCATTAGAAAATATATTCTTCTTGTTTTGTAGACATAAGAACAGAATTAACTTCATATTTTGACAGCTTTTTTAGAGATTTGAGATACGAATCTGGTAAGAACAGAGGACTGGGGGTGTATGGATGTGAGTGGAGGGGAGGAGTATGGGCATGTAGGGAGACGCAAAGCCCTGAAACCTGGCTGGGGATCTCAGTGCCACCTTCCCACAGATTAGCAAGCCCATGGAGGAACACTGGAACACACTGGGGAATTCATTCTTGGTAAAAATTTTTTTTCCTCCATTTTGTTTCATATTAGTCTATTGCCAAATGGGAATAAGAAATTGTTGTATATTAGTCTATTACCTCATTAGAATTGTGTTTGTAAGTTTTTTTTTAGAGAGTCTCATATTTGTATTATGTTAAAATAACTCCCTGACATTATGATTATAGGTGGGTGAGCAGAAGATTCAGAATTTTTATTATTTTGTTAAGATTGTTGTCACCAAGCCAGGATTAAAATTCATGAATATCTTGTTTCCTGCCCAGAATGCTATAGTCCTTGTATTCCATTTGTTTTTTATAATTATTTGTAACATGTTTTACTTCTGATACTGGGTGAGGTTTCAAAGCTGTTCAATTCCAGCTCATTCTGCTTATTTTATTTCTATAAAGATGATTTTGGGGAAAATTTATCTTGGGTATTCGGTATAAAACACTTCTTTGGTTGTTACAGTTATGACACTATTTCATGCTGGCCAGATATATCTCCATGTGCCACTTGACAAAATATGAAGGAGACCTCGTTAGATTCCCTGCTGTATTCCTGTCCAGTTGACCTTAAAGAAAAACTGAGACCTCTTTTTCTTTGTCCACAGGACTGTCACTGCAAGCAAAACAACATATAGAAAAAGCCAAAGAAATCCTCACCACCTCCATTGTGCCTCCCTATAATGACAACACGGACGTTTTCAAGTTTTCCATTGAGCTTTTCCATACCATGGGGAGAGTCTTCCTCTCCTTCCAAAAGTATCCTTTTGCCTCTGATCTTTATAAATATATATATTGCTCATAGAATATTTCATTCTCAAGGCCAAATAAAAAGCTGATAGATGACCCAGGAAGGGCAATAGGAAGTACGGGAGACGAGGAAGTGTTGGACCTGGGGTCCTAGAACCTAGAACCAAATGGAAAGTTTCCTGAACACAATTCAGATTCAAGGAAGCTTCAGAAAATTTGGCAAAAGCAGAGAGACTTTCAAAGGAGCTGCTACATTGTGGAAGGATTATAAATGAAGAATGGATAGAAATTCAAGCGCGGATCAAACTGTCATTTGCACAGTAAGTTTCAAGTTTAGGACTTCGTATGCATAATGGCTGGAGGTTCTTTGCCAGTAGAATCTGTCTTCAGATGCGAGGAGTTTCTCCATGGGGCTATGTCCACGCCTCTGCCATTGTCTAGAAGTAAAAGAACACAGTCATATCAGAGCAGCCCCAACCAAGACATCCATCAGTGACACTTTTCAATGTGCAGTGCCCTCATAGCCACCCTAGGCCCTAGAGTTCTGATCTTGATTCTCTTGACTTTCTTCATGCCTGCTCTCCCTCCTCACCCCCTGCCCCTTTGGCCTTCCCTTCCTCCCACCCTTTACCTCCCCTCTACTGTACCAGTCTAACATGCTTCAGTAGATTGATTTTTATGATTAGGACCTTGAAGGAGAAAGATCTTAAACAAATCTGAATCCATGATAAATGAGAGGATTGCTCTTTGCCCCTCACCCCACTCCACACTCACCTAACAAACACCGCTGGAAGAGATATAAAGAGAAGATGGTGGGTCCTGGGTAGTTAGTACATTTATTCCTCCCCAAAGGCCAACCCTAAGCTAATTCCTCAGAATATTGGGATGACAGAAGATGCCTAAACTATTTGGAAAGATAGATTTGTAGGGAGAAGAGGGTGGAGGAAGGTCTATTCTAGAAGAGACAGAGAATCCCAGTTGCCCTACATGGCTACCCTTAGCCAAAGCCTGAAGAATTCAGTTTACCTTCATAGCCAGACTGCGTGCAGAGGCCGATTCCCAAGGGAACCAACAGAATCGTTTTAAGAAAGATGTTAGGAAAGGGCCTCTGGACACCTTAGGACGGCATTAGGACACCTAATGCTTCCATGCGAATGGAAACTAGGAAGGACCAAGTTTGACTCATGCTTTTCAAGATATTTCTTTTGTGATCACAGTTCCCCGCTGTTAATTTATTTTATTTGGGTGTGTTTTGGACTGCAAGTGCAGAGCTCATATGTCATGCAAGCCCTTTGGTATGCTTTTTTAAATTACTTCTTTTTCCTTCATCTCTGGTCTCCATTCTCATGCTCCCCCACAACCCACCATAGATAATCTATTTTAATGATGGTTTATGTCTTTGCGTATCTCTGAATGATAAATATTGTTCTTTGTAGTTATGTTCTTTAAGTTTGCATAAGTTGGCACTGTATATCTCTTTCTGTTTCTTACTTTTGAACCACCCAACACTTCTGAATCGTGGCCTGTACTTTAGTTCATTGCTTCTGACGCCTACATAGTGCCCCGTGGGATGAGTGAGCCACATTTCGCTTGTCCATCCTCCTAGCATATTCAGCTTGTCCCCAGCTCTCTGCTCCCACAGCAGTGCTGCCGTGACCGTCCTTACACAGCTTCACTCATGTAGCTAAGCAAGACCTTTTCTGAGGTTTACACCCCCAGGGTGGTACTGCTTGCTCACAGGGTACAAACATACTTCAGGTTCAGTAAGCACTGGCCAATTGCCAAACCCATCTGCCTTCCCACTTGCAGGGTAGCCAGGTTCCTATTTTCTCACACCCCCCAACAATATTTGGCACCGTCTGTCTTTCTAACTGTTGCCAACTTGATGCACGTAATGTGCTATCTAATTATTTAAATTCTATTTACATTTCTCCTATTAGTGAGTTTGAATACTTTTCATGTACTTCTTATACATTTGGGATTTCTCTTCTTTTTTTTTTTTTTTTTTTTTTTTTTGAGACAGGGTCTTGGTCTGTTGCCTGGGATAGAGTGCAGTGGCATCATCAGAGCTCACTGCAACCTCAAACTCCTGGGCTCAAGTGATCCTTCTGCCTCAGCCCCCCAGGTAGCTAGGACTACAAGTGCACACCACCACACCCAGCTAATTTTTCCATGTTTTGTAGAGATGGGGGTCTCACTCTAGCTCAGGCTGGTCTTAAACTCCTGACCTCAAACGATTCTCTTGCCTCGGTCCCCCAGAGTACTAGGATTATAGGAGTGGGCCAGCGTGCCTGGACCAGGATTCCCCTTCTATGAATAGCCTGTTAGTATTCTTTCTCATTTTTTTTCTTGGAGTTCTCTGTACCTTTCCTATTGATGATTAAGATTTTCTTATATAAGTATTAATGATATTATAAATATTTTCTTACATCTAGTGCCCATTTATTAATTTTGTCTATGGTGTTCTTCATAGCATAGAAATTCTTAATTTTGCTAGAGTCAAATCCATTCATTTTTACCTTATAAATTATGTTTTGGAAGTTTGTTTAGAAAGTCTTCCCCACCCAAATGTCAAAGATATTCTCCAAAATTTCCCTCTAAGACCTGCTTTGAGTCTACCCCATATGTTTTAACATGTAGCATTATTACTGTTAGTAAGTTCTTAGTATTTCATAGCTTACTCTTTAGTCCAAAGATTATCCAAGTGATGTGCATTTTAGTTTACAGATATAAGATATTTTTCAAGGTAGCGTCATGTAACTGCTTTCTAATTTCATTGCATTATGGACAGAAATATATTTTCATGGAATAAACTCTTTGAAATTTATTGATGCTTTCTTTGTGACCTAGTCCATGGGCAATTTTTGTGACTGTTCCAAATATGCTACAAAATAAATTGTATTCTTTATTTGCTGTGTGTAATGTTCATAAGTCTATATTAGGTCGACCTTATTAATTCTGTTATTCAAATTTATATCTTTGCTTATTTTTTGCCAATGATATATTAGTTTTTAAGATAAGTATGTTTAAATCTCCAGCCACAATTATTAATCTATCTGTAGCTCCTCCTGGTTCTGCCAGTCATTGTTATTTATATTCTGAGGCTATTTTGGGGAGTGGGAAGGTTCAACTGCCACTCATCTTCTTAATCGATTATTTCATTGATCAGTATATCTTACCTTTTTTTGTCCCCCTATATTGATATCTATTTTGTCTAATAATATACCCTAGCTCTCTTTTGGTACAAATTTTCCTATAATATCTTTTTCCATCATTTTGAAAGTCTTTATTGGGGTTTAAATATCCTTTGTCCTACCAATTTTATGTTCCTTTTTTGATCCTTACTTGCTTTCTTTTAGATTAATCAATTATTTTTTCATTCTGTTTTTCTTCCCATTAACTTGTAAGTTAAGCATTTATTTTCTTTTTCTTCTAGTAGTTACTATAGAGTTTGTCTCTTATATCCCTGACTTATTAGAATCTAATTGTAAATCAGTCATTCAACTACTTTCTGAACAATGCAAGGACCTTTGAGCATGCTAACGCTCTTTATCTCCTCTGTTTGGTGACATGTTGTCCTGTATTTAAATCACTGTATATTTTATACCACAGACAAGCACAGAGAGAAAGGAAATATTTGTAATACATACAACTGACAAAAGGCTTGTGTCTAGAATCTATAAAGAACCCCCATATATCAATAAAACAAACAACTGAATAGAAAAATGGGCAGGAGACTTTTCAAAAAAAGGGCACACACATAGCTATTAAATATATTGAAAGGTATTCCAGCTCATCAGTCATCAGGGAAATGAAAACTAAAATTATAAGATACCAGTACATCCCCACTAGAATGGCTAAAATTTTTTAAAAGACATAATATCAAGTGTTGGCAAGGATGTGATACTCTGATATGCTCTCTCATATGCTGCTGTTTGAAATATATTTGGTATAACTACTTTAAGAAACTGTTTGGCATTATCTACAAAATTTTAACATTTGCATACTCTTTGACCCAGCAGTATCACTGCTAAATATACATCCAACAGAAATGCATGCATATGTTCACCAAAAGACACAGCCAAAATGTTCAAAGCTACATAATTTGTAATAGCCAAGAGTTGGAAACAGCTGAAATGTTCATCAAAAATAAAATAGAAAAAAATGTGATTTGTTCCTAGAAAGAAAATGATCAAACTACTCCTTTGACTAACATCCTGCATGACTCTCACAAACATAGTGAAGTGTAGTGAAAGGAACCAGGCCCCAGAGAATCATACTATACAATTTCATTTATAGAATGAGAGGAGAAAGAGGGCTATTAGTGACTGGGAATGCTTTATCAGTCCAGAATCTCTTTCATGCCCAGAATTACATATTATATCTTGTAAAACAGGAAATATACAAATCAGAGGTCCAAGATATGATATTTGTGGCATCTGTTGAGACTTGTTAGTATTTAATGTTGCTCAGTATAACTACAAAATAGAGTGAATTAATCTCTGCCAGAATCTGGCACCTTCTCTAGGAGTGTTTTCCAAATTAGCAGTACCAAACCTTGCCAGCAGATGGCAGGCCTTGTACGCATCTGTGCTGAATACCCAACAAGAATTTAATATCCCAGAGTGTCCTGCAAAGTTACTTTTGTGTTTAGCAAAGTTGTTTCAAACTTTGCTATTTCTTTTTATCCTAATTCTTCACCCCCAGCATATTCACCACAACATTCATGTTTAAAGTGCATCATTTTCATACAATTACTTTTCTTTGTTTCTTCATGAAGATGTGAATATTTTGCCCCAATTGATCTGCTTTAGAAATGAAAAAGGCTTTGGTTTTGTACATTTCTGTAGTTACACGTGAACCATAGGGGCCTTTTCTTTTGCCAGGTCTTGGAGGTGGAAGCCAGGATAATTTCTCAGGCAGCTCTCATAGGATTTATGTGCCTCTTAAAAGGATGTCTTTTAGTGTATCCTTCTCCTCCTTCTGCCTCTCCTTTTATGGTGCCCATCATGCCAGCCCTGAACCTTTTTCCTCGGGCTGACAGATAAGTGCTGAAGGGTGATTCATGCTCTGTGCCTTCCATCCCTGACTGTGGCCTGCAGCTTTTTCCCTTCTATCTCTCCTCCTCTGTTCCAGCACTACTTCATTCAGTATTAATATCTTAACTATGGAGAATGAATCCAAACCATGTGTTCCTATGTACACACTTAATATTTCTTTAAATCTGGTAAGGAAAGTCACTAGTACAAACAGGCAAACTTTTCCCCAGTGTTAAGAATTATTTTGTTTATTTTATTTATTTATTTATTTTTTAATTTTTAGAGACAGGGTCTCATTTTGTCAACCAGGCTGGAGTGCAGTGACACAATCATAGCTCATTGTAACCTTGAACTCCTGTGCTCAAGTGATCCTTCTGCCTCAGCCTCCTATGTAGCTGGGACTACAGGCATGCACCACCATTCCCAGCTAATTTTTTTATTTTTTATTTTTTAGAGATGGGGGTCTCACTATGTTGCCCAGGCTAATCTCAAACTCCTGGCCTCAAGTGATCCTCCTGCCTCGGCCTTCCGAAGCACAGGGATTATAGATGTGAGCCACCCCACCTGGCCAAGAATTATTTTCTATCCTGGTTAGTGATAGATTCCCCAGAGACAAATAGTTGTCTTTATATACACAGGTGTGCACCACTGCAGACATAGATACACGTGCACACAAGCACACATACACACTTCTTTTAGAATTTTCTTTCTTTGTGGCATGAGGATGATGATCTTTTGAGACTGCTGCTCCAGAACACATGACTTGTCTTCAGCTCTCTCTGTTGACTGCTCAACATGTCATCTTTGGAGTTGCCCACAGCTTGCCCAGCGAGCACTGTGCCTGGCATGGCTGTGCTGAACTAGCTCAGGAGTAAGTAGGCACTTTAATTTCCTCAGGGCATCAGGTGTCTCTAAGCAGTGTGCCACAGTGTCATGAACAATGTGGCCTTTAGAATCAGAAGCCCTGGGTTCAAACCAGTGCACCAACTTCCTAGGTGTAGGAACTTGGGCAGGTCGTACACTTGGTAGCCTTGGAGCCTCACCCTCCTATCCTGTTAGTGCGAGAGTGACAGGACCTCTAAGGTTTGCTGTGAAGATTAATGGACACCACATTAAAGCACTGACACGTGGTAGACTGGCAAAAGGAAGAAAGGAAAGAGAAAAGTAGCTACTGTTATTGTTACTATCTAACTGAATATTTTCCTTTCTGAAATTTCATCTGGGAAGTGATTTTAAATCATGTATTTTGTTTTGTTGTGTTTTTTGAGACAGAGTCTCACTCTGTTGCCTGGGCTAGAGTGCCGTGGCATCAGCCTAGCTCACAACAACCTCAAACTACTGGGCTCAAGCGATCCTCCTGCCTCAGCCTCCTGAGTAGCTGGGACTACAGGGATGAGCCACCATGCCTAGCTAATTTTTTCTATATATTTTTAGTTACCCAATTAATTTCTTTCTATTTTTAGTAGAGACGGGGTCTCGCTCTTGCTCAGGCTGGTTTCGAACTCCTGACCTTGAGCAATCTGCCCACCTCGGCCTCCCAGAGTGCTGGGATTACAGGTGTGAGCCACCACGCCCGGCCTTAAATCATGTATTTACATCACAGATTAAGATTTTGTACTTCAGGACTGACTGCCCCCGGTGTGCAATATTTTATCCTATATTTTTTCCCCTATGACTTGGGAAGACTAAGCATTGTTGTCTTTGCTGTCATGAACTGTCTAAGCTAAAATCAGATAATTTTATATGCTTACATTTTAAGGTTTGATTTTGTTTCTTTGTCTTGCTCTCAGGCAAGAGATTCATTGAAGTCATGAGATTTGGAAAGTGATTCTAAGACAAGGTCTCCAGAAAGAAAAAAGGGATGGGGAAGTTTTCTCCCTTAGCCTGTACTTCTTGGGAAGGAGTAGAAGATAATGGAGAAGTGAAATGGCAAGTGGGACAGTGTGTGTGTACCTGCCATCACCTCATTAAGATGACAGGATTCTACCTAGTTCCACATGCTTCCCCTAAGTGCTTCTCAGTGGGATTTCTGATACTTCAGTAATACCTTTTTTCGTTCACACAGTCCTCCCTGAATTGATCCAGTAATTCATTCCCAAATCTAACTTTTGCTTTCTTGGCTCAGCTGTTTAAAAAAATTTTAGTTCTTACCATCACCTGGAGGCCCTTAAATTATTATATATTTTAACAGTATTAATCTAAATTGCATTTCCTCTGCATTTTTCTTTTAACTATAAAGGCTCTGACAAATGCTCATGTGTTTAAAGTCCTGCTTCGCTCCGGCTGGCTCCCTGGCAATGTCCTGCTGTTCTCCAGCAGAAACGTTTCTCCTGGCAGCTCCTCCCATGGGGAACTATGTGTCTGGAATGCTTTATGCTATTTAACCAAGAAAGAAAGCACTTTTTTTTTTGCACTCTTCCTAATCCTATATTCCTGTGATTGAAGAGGAGTTGCTCTTAACTTACACAAAATCTGATCTTTTAAAAATATTTTTTTTAAATGTGGGGAAACCACAAAACCACCTGACACAAATGACTCTCATATACTTTATCTGCTTTCTATTTCTTTAATCTCTTAAAGCTTTAATATATTAGAGCATTTCATTTTTGTCTTTCACTTCCTGACACTATATCCTTATAATGCACATTTTTATAAACAAATAATAACAATTTAAATAATATAATGATTTTAAATTATTATATATTTTAACAGCATTAATATTAATGTAGAACATAAATATATAAGAATATATTTCTATATAAATATATAATAATATATCAAATAATAATAATGATTTGTTTAGAACCACATTAGGTACTGATTATTGACCACCTTCTGTGTCCGGCTCTTGCTAAGTGCTTTACAGACTTCATCTCACTTCATTCTTAGTCTTTCCTATGAGGTGGATACTCTTAGCATTCCTGTTGTCAAATAAAGCAACTGAGGCTGAGAGAAGTGAGATCACTTCCATGGTCTCACAGCTGGGAATTGACAAACCTAGGAAGTGGCACAGCAGTGCCCTATCAAACGCTGGTGCCTGGGCTCCTGACCATGGCACGGATCACAATTATAATGCAGAGTGGAAACCTCACAATGCATGCAACAGAGCAAAGCCTTTACCTGTATGTATCAGGTGGTAGAGAGGGACCCAGATGTAAATCTTTTCTCATTTTGACTATAGAAAACCCCACTTTTCTTCTTTCAGGATTGGTTTCTTATCAGATTATGATCATCCGTGACATTCACATAAAGCCTTTCCTTTACACGAGTGCTCAATATTCTTGCCAAATTCTAGAGCTTTTAAAAGGAAACTCTCTCTTGTCTTAATAATACCAGAGACTGCATTTGTTTATTGCATGTTAAAACAAGTCTCCATCCCCCTGAGATCTTCTGAAACTTGTCTGAAATGAGATAGTATCTCATCATGTGTTCTCTAGGATTACTGTGTATATATTTTCATTCAATAAAATATGCCATGGTTTAAGTTGTGGACCTGCCAAATTAACATACTGCCACATTCTGTTGTTCAAAATTCTCTATCTTTTCATCTGTCTAGTGTGTTTCCTAAAGTTACCAAACACATTTATGGGTATACTAGATAATAAATCCTCAAAGCATCCCTGGCAGGTAGATAGAAATGGAAAGGATAAAATATTGCTATCCCAAACGTTACATATGAGAAAATGGAAACAGACAAGATTACCTGAAATTGACTGATGCTTTAAGTAAGTTGGAGATGGAGGTAAGACTATAATTTAGTTATTTGTTGATATGGTGCTCTCTCAAATCCATTTTTATTAAATACATCATGAAACTAAAGTAATTTTATTTTCTATTTTTCCTTTTCTTTTATGTGAATAGTGTACTCTCAATGAGCTTCAGACGGCTCATAATGGGTTGCATTAGCTTGATAGCCTCCATTTCTGGCCATGTTAGCGCCAGGACCCTGTGATATCACACAACGACAACTTCAGGAGGGGAGGGGTAGAATGTGCTTCATTCTTTGTACACACTAAACCGTAGAGTGTGTTATTTGTTCATCTTTTTAATGAAATACTTTAGGCATATAAAAATGTAGATTTTTATATAAATTCTCATGTACACACTACCAAACTTACAAAATATATTTCAGATAAATGGAAGCCTGTTCTGAGTTCTCCCCAATCCTGTTTTCTTCCCCAACACTACAGGCAATTATTGTGCTGAATTTAGTACTTTTTCATTCCTCTGAATTTCTTTGTACCTTAACTATATACATGTATAGCCATAAGAAATATGTAATGGTTTTCATATTTTTAAACTTTATATGTATGTTTCTTTCTGTAGCTTGCTTTTTCCCCCATGACATCTATATCTTTGAGATTTGGCCCTACCAATTGATACATGCAGCTCTAGTCTCTTCATTTTAAACCTCCATATAGTGTTTAATTGTCTGACTTTCCCTTAATTTAATTATCTATTCTCATGAGGGTGAACATGTGAATTGCTTTCAGTTTTTGACTACTATAAACATTATTTGCATGATCATATACATGTCTTTTTGGGCACATATATAAGATTATCTCTGAGGGATATTCCCAGGAGTGGAGTTGCTTACTTCAACTTTACTGAGTTTGCCAAACACTTTCCACCAATTTATATTCTCACCAGCAGGATGTGTAAATTCTCATCACTTCACATCCTCACCAACATTTAATATTGTCAGACTTCTTATCTTTGTCAACCATATGGATGCAAAATTATACCTCATCATTTCTTTATGTTTATGTTTATTTTTTTATTTTTGTTGAGACAGGGTCTCGCTGTGTTGCCCAGACTGGTCTTGAACTTTTGGCCTCAAGCAATCCTCCCACCTCAGCCTCCCAAAGTTCTGAGATTACAGGCCTGAGCCACCATGCCCAGCCTCATGATTTCTTTAACTGCACTTTCCTGCTAGTGAAGGTGAACATCTTTTCATATGTTTGCTAGGCATTCGGAATTCCTGATCTGTGAGTTGTCTATTCACAGCTTTTGCCCATTTGCTATTGGTCTGTTTGCATTTTTTCTTATAAATTAATGGACATTCTTTATATTTCTGGAAACAAGTTATTTGCTGATTACATATATTGTATGTGCTCCAATATATAGTTTGCCTTGATTTTGGATGCCCAGAAGTTTTTATGTTTAAGGTGACCAAATTTACCTGGCTTTTCTGTTCTGACTTGTACTATTTGTATCTTACACAAATCCTTCCCTCCCCGAAGTCACAGGGTTACTTTTCCTTATATTTTCTCTCAAGCATATCAAAGTTTTGCTTTTTAAATTTAGGCCTCTAATCCACGTGGAACTTTTATGTACATGGTGTGAGGGATCTAATTTTATTTATGGTTTTATTTTTATTCATCTATCTTTTAATGATGAATATGTATTCTACTTATAATAAATTATTCTAAATTTTTTTAAAAAGCTCAATTGGATAAGAAAATGCCTACCTCACTTGCACAATAATTTCAATCCATTTGACTGATTCTGCCTATTAATTGTACTTTCCAAAATCTTATGTAGGTGGTGGTAAGGTGGAGCTGGGACCACAATTGAACCCATTTCAACATGAGAACAACCTGAGACTATTCCATATAGAGTGCAGGTTGGGGGGAGAAGGAATAAAAGATTTGATTATATATAGGCATTTAATACTATTTGTATGGCATGCTTTTGTTTGCAAAGTAGTTTCATGGACATCTTACTAAATTCTCAAAACAACCCTTTTGGACACCAGTGTTCAGATGAGGAAACCAAGGTTCAGAGACATTCTTGTCCCTTGTCCAAGTTTTTGTTTTGTTTTTGTTTTCTTTTGAGACAGACTCTCACTCTGTCACCCCAGCTAGAGTACAGTGGTGTCATCGTAGCTCACTGTAACCTCCAACTCCTGGTTTCAAGCGATCCTCATCCCTCAGCCTCCTGAGTAGCCGAGACTGACTACAGGCGCACACCACCATACCTGGCTAATTTTTCTGTTTTTTATAGAAATGAGGTCTGGCTCTTGCTCAGGCTGATATCAAACTCCTGAGCTCAAGCAATCCTTCCACCTCGGCCTCCCAGAGTGCTAGGATTACAGGTGTAAGCCACAGCGCTAGGCCCTTTTCCAAGCTTTTTAAGTGAGGATGCTCAGACTGCAGTCTGGGTTTTCTGCTCCTGCTATAGTACTTGCACAGAATGCCTTGCCTTTTATCTTGTATTCTTTTCCATAAAATTTTCTCTGTGAGCCAGGTATCTGAAGGGTGACTTTTGGAGACCCAAAAGGGTGACCTGGTGTGTTAACTTGGAGTAATACGCTGTGCTTTTGGCTAAGACAGTCAGAAAGTGGCTACAAGTTATCCCCAGTCTCCACCATTTCAAATCACGAAAACACTTTTCTTTAGTGACTTATCTCAGAAAGGAAAGGACTTTTGATATATGAATGAATGAATGAATGGATTAATTAATTGTTATTTTTATTTTTATTTTTTTTTACTTATGAACTTGATTACTAAGCTTGGACTATTGCTTTCTTTTAAATCAGTTCCCACATGAAATTATATTGGTAAATATCAACATATTTGCTTTATTACTCTTCTGTGACTTTTACAAGCATCCTTGGGCACAAAGGACCCATTCTTTACATCCTTGACATACTGTGTCATTTATGAACATGAGAGAGGAAAAAGATGAAGATTTTTTTCCTTTGCTCAAATATCTATGTCATTGTCTGAATTTTCAAAGCTAAATTAGGTGGGGAAAAAATCTGCAGTCATTTTGAAAGTAACTTTATGTAGATTCTAGACCAGAGGTCAGCAAACTTTTTCTCTGAAGGCCCAGATAGTAAATATTTTAGGTTTTGTAGGCCATATGGTCTCTGTGGCAACATCTCAACTCTGCCATTATTGTTCAAAAGCAGCTATAGGTGATACATAAACAAATGGTTGTGCCAATAAAACTTTATTTACAAAAACAAACAGTGAGCAGATTTGGCCCCCAAACCACAGTTTACTTACCCGTGTTTCCAATTATTTAAGCTTTGTCTACTAGGAATCTAATTCTTTGGCTAAATGATTTTTTATAACACCCATATGTTTCAGAGCCTCTTTCTAACACCAAAGATTCTAGGGGTTTTCTCTCTAAAAATAAAGTGTGATATTTGCAAATGATTACCCACTACATTCTGAGCTCAATAAGAGTCGGAAGGGAAGCCCAATGTTACTAGGTCAGCTATTAATCTTTTTCCTTCCAAGATTAGAATTGCTGCAAGCTACAGCCCCACTTGGTCTAGGAATATATCAATCCCTGACCTCTTCCTATGCTGTAAACCTATTCACAATTATAGAGGGTATCCAAGTTCATAAACTGTTAGATCAGCCCTTTTATTTCATTATAGCCATCTAGATCACAGATCTAAAAAGTGTCTTTATTTCTATTAGTTAATTCCTTTGGAGAGCAAAGATAGGTGTGAAAAATACCCAGTGATTGAGTTGAAAATAAGACCTATTTTTTGTGGTCTTTTAGTCACTTTCTCACATTTTGTCTCAGCCTGCTCATTGGCAATTTGGGAATCATAAGGCCTTTTCGTATGAAAGATTCTGGGGCAGAGGCCAACATAGCAGGGTCTTTCATTATGAATTTTGTACATAAAATTTTTACATGAAAGAAAAGGCTCTTAACAGTCTTCACAAATATTTTGGGAAGATTATTTTTAAATGTGTATCATTGTGTTTGCTGAACAATATACAGGGTTACATTTATTATATGAGAGATTCTTATTCTAAGAAGCTATAGGAATATTTTCCCACTTCCACCTTTACTTATAATTTTTAGTATTTTATAATATAAAAGTAATATAGTTTCACAGAAGAAAATTTAGGAAATTTAGAAAAGCATAAACAAGAAAAGTAAAATCACAGTCCAACTGCTTAGAGATAACTATTGCTGACATTTTAGTGACCATCCTTTTTACATCTCTCTATGCAATGTATACATGTAGGTTAAATATAAAATTTTCACATGCATGAGATAATATATACAATTTTTTTGTAACCTGCCTTTTTTGTGGAAGTATATAGAATAGACATACTCCTGGGTCAGTAAGTACAGATCGGCATTAACTTTAATGGCTACATGGCATTCCCCAGTACAGATGTACTTACTGTCCCCTGTTGGTGCATTTTAAGTGCTTTCCACTATTATAGAGAATGCTAAGGTAAACACTCTTGTCTGTATCTTGTTGCCCTGGCAGAGTATCTCTTTAATATAAATTCCTAGAAGTGGAATTAGCCAAGTATGTGTATATACATATGTATGTAGAATTTTGATATAGAACAGTTTATGCCCAAATTATATTCTCCTCAACAGTTAATGGAAAGTGCTTCACATTCTTACCAATACTGGGAAATTTTTAAAATTTCTCAACAGATCAGTTATCAGCATCTCAGCATCCTTCATTTTTGCTATCGCTTTATAAAGTATTTTATGTTTTTTATTCCAATGTCTACGTAGCACTTAGTATATGTAAGAGACTGTTCTAGGTGTTTTTATGAATATGAACTAACTTAATCTTCATAATAACCCAATGATGTGGGCACTGTTATTATCCTTAACTGACAGATGAGGAAGCACTTGAGTATACTAAGTGGTGGAGGCAGGACTTGAAGCTTCTTGGCGATTCCAAAGTCCATCCTCTAAATTCATCCCACCACTAAGCCCGATTACCTCTTGGGGGAAAAGCTAAGCTGGCGAGTAAACAAACCTGGACACCAGGTGTCAGAGAGTCAAGTCCTAACTACTAGCTCATGTATATTTTCAGTATTTCCTATTTTAATTATTTAAAAAATAATCCCTTTGATTTTTTTAGGGTGTATCAATGTCAGAAGAAATCAAAAGAAGCTTTGCCCCACTATCAAGAGGCTTTGAAATACATTGAGATCAGCAAAGGTGAAAAAAGTGTTGAGTGTGTACCAGTATTGAGGGAATTGGCAGGTGTAGAGCAAGCTCTGGGATTCCACGACACAGCCATCAACCATTTCCTACAGGTAAGCTGCAACGTCCTGGCCACCTAAGCTGTTCTAGATCCAATGCTTTTCACAGATACAGCGGCATAGCAGCTCTGAAAATGACTGGCTTTGTCATTTGCTCTAGATTAGTAAAACACTTGGCTAGAGTAGAAGTTCAACAAAGATTTTCTTATTAGATGGCCAAGTGGGTGAGTGCAGGATGCTGGTTCCCTGTTATGGGTTGCACAGGCCACAAAGAGCTTAGACTCCCTAAATTTGTTTTTTCTCATATTATGTGCATAATTTGATTATTATTTCTCAAAGTTTCTTTATCCTTTAATATTTATTTTATCATGCAGTTTCGGGGCTGGTAAGTCTGAAAGCCATAGGGCAGGCCAGCAGGCTGGAAAGTCAGGCAAGATTTCTGTGCTACAGTCTTGAAGCAGAATTTCTTCTTCTCTGAGAAATCTCCGTTTTTTTGCTATCTGGGTCTTCAACTGATTGGATGAGACCCACTCATATTATTGAGGGTAATCTCCTTTTCTTAACGTTAATTGATTGTGAATATTGATCACAACTCCAAAATATTGTATATTCACAGAAACATTTAGACTAGTGTTTGACCAAACCACTGTACACCATAGCTCAGCCAAGTTGACACATAAATTAACCATCACAGTCATCATGATGTCTTCATATCATATCATCTACTAAAAGTACTTTTTAAAAATGTTTTCGGAGAATTTTTTCCTATAAAGGTTGTAAGATAAATACTAACCCATTCCTATTATTTCAAAGGAGATGTAAATACATGGTACTGAGAATACTTTATTGCTACTTCTTTTTAAATTTGTCTAACAATTTATGTTCCTACTCACAGTCTGTTAGAGTGCCCCATTCTCTCACTTTGTCTGGATTATCTCTTTCACTCATTATTACCACTCTGTGACATATTATTATTTCCAGTTTATAGATAAGGAAGTCAAAAATTAGAAAGGTTGAGTGATATGCCCTGCAGTACACAGCCAATAAATGGCATTGCTCAGATTCACACCTTTTTTTTTTTTTAGAAAAATTGTCCTGGCTGGTATGTAGAGAATGGATTGGGGAGGTTGCACCAAGAGTGGGTATAGAGACCAGTTAGGAAGCTATTGAAAGAGCCAAAGCTGAGAATGATGGTGGCTTGAACTAGGATGAAGACAGTGGGGATGAAGAGAAGTAGATGGCTTTGAGAAGATTTAGGAGCCAAATTGATAGGGCGTGGAGATGGTTTGGATGTGGGGAGGAGAGTCATAGATGGTTCCCAGGCTTCTGGTCTGGACACTGGGTGGATGTTTGTACCATTTGCAGAGGGGAACAGGTGTGAGGGTGATGGAGAGGGGTGGGCTCTGTTTGGATGGTGAGACTGAGTTGCCTGTGAGGCAAACAAATGGAAAGACAGTTAGGCGGTTAGATAATCAAGGCTGGAACTCAGAAAATGGGTCAGAAAGTCGTCTACTTACGCATGGTGATCGCCCTGGGAGGGAATGTGATCACCTGGAGAGGGTTGATGGAAGGAGGAGAGAAAAGGACTGGTGACAGATGCTCAAGGAACTTCAGCACTCATTGGTGAAGTAAAGAAGGATAACTTGGAAAATAAATCAAAGAAAGATTGCCAGAAAAACAGGAAGAAAAAAGTGAAAACAAAAGGGTATCCTCTATCTCACATTTTTTGATGCCTTTCACCATTTTGGATGACATGGAGTTCTGGAGAGGAAAAATGAGTTCATATTTGCAAAGAGCTTAGCACAATGCCTGGTATATAGTGCTACATATGATGTTTTACATTTTCTCTCTGTCCTTCATTTCTTCCCTTTTCTGTTATTTTTCTTTTTCTTTCATTGATGACTTTGTGGAGGGGAATATTGGGGCAACGATGAGGACAGAAACTGGGTCGTATCACAAGTGAGATGTGAGGAAGCAAAGATAATTCATGCAGAGAACAGTTTCAAAAAGCACCAAGAGAGGCTTTTTGGGGAAGACTAGGCCAGGCAGGAGGGCAGAGCACGTGGAGAGGCCTGAAGGTGAGACAGAGCTTAACACATTCAGGGAACTGCAAGAAGCTCCCTCTGCCTGGGCCATGCTCATGATGAAGACCATAGATGGGTGTCGTTTAGGTATGTGTTGAAAGTCACGTTAAGGAATTTGAGCTTCCTCCTAAGGGCAGTTGAAGGTTTTCAAGCAGCAAGATTGACATCATCAGATAATTAGTCTGGAAGGATCATGCTGTGTTATAGAGAATGGGCTGGGTGGCAGAGAGATAAGTGGGGAGATAACTCAGAGATGGTGACCGCAGCAGTCCAGGCAGGGGAGGGTGTTGGCCTGGACTCAGTTGTCAGGGAGAATGGAGAATTGGGGACAGATCTAGGGGATACACAGGGAGTAGAAGTGACAGGCCTGGGGCCTTGTGCAGATGTGGGGGAGTGAAGGAGGTGGAGGAGTCCAGCTTTATGCCATGACACTGCTTACTGAGCATAGGGACACTGGTGGTTTGCAACTTTTTGTTAGTATCAATAATTCTGAATGTTCTGATACAAAAACCTTTTTTTTTCTTGAATTATTTGCTGGGATAAATGTCTAGAAGTTAAACTGCTGAAAGGAGGGATATGAATATATCACAGTTCTTAATTCATACTGACATTCTCCCAAAGGATTGTTTTGATTTACCTTGTATGTTCATCTTGTAGCCTGCAACCTTGCTGAACTCATTTATTAGTGCTATTTTTTTTGCGATGCAAATTTTCTTAATGTGTTCAAATTTTCAAACTTTCCTGGTATTACATTTAGATTTTCAGTCTAAGTTAGGATTTCCCTGTATCCAAGTTATAAAGGAATTCACTCATTTTTATAATACTTGTGAAGTTTGATAGGTGCCATTCATTGCTATTTATTCTTGAGGTTAATAAAGATTAGAGAGTATTTTAAATAAATACAGATCATCGTTAAAGAGATAGCTTGGTAAAGTGAAAAAACATTGGATTTGAAGTCAGAAAATCTGGGTTAGAGTCAAGACTATTCTGTTTACCAGCTGTTTAATTATAGGCAAGTCATTTAGCTCTTTACAAAAAAAAAAAAAGAGAGAGAAAAAACCCTACAAAAGACCCTATCCACTTCACAGAACTGCTCAAGTTTCAAAATGGAAAGTGCTGTGTGAACTATTAGGCCTGCTGCCAGTGTAAGCAACTTCTATTTATTAACAGTAATTATTAAACATTTATCAATGCTTCCCTTTTCTACCTAAGATACAGAAAGGTACAATGTGGCCACAGCCTTCCAAGGGGACCTGTGTCTAAAAGCCATTTTTTAAGTACACACAAAGAGGGTTTGTTATTTTCCCTGTTGTTTTTCCCTCTTCATTCCTTTGGAGTGAGAGAAACGCCCAGAGAGAAAAGACCTTTTATTTCCTGTAGAATGTAGAAAAGTTCCAGTGTATTTTAGGAACTAACCCATTAAAATGGAGAAAATTAAACCAAGTCCTGCAGAGCCACCACCCAAGGAAGGCAGCAGTCCCAGGGTCTGATGAAAGACCCTCATCCACCCCATCCGTCTCTCTGCAGCAGGGGACTGTGAGAAAACCATGGAAATGTGATTGCTTCTGAAACTCCTCTTGGCAGATTTTGGCAATAAAACCTTATTTTCCTATCCAAAAGAAAAATCACAGGATTTCACTTATGTGAGTAAGAGTGTGTTTATGGGTATGTGTATAAATTAACACTGTAGTAGCTTGGATTGCTTTTCACTTCTCTAGCACTTGAATTGCATATCCCTCTTTTTCAGGGTAGCTCTGCCACTCAGTAGTTCCCAAATTTAGGAAATCTAGATTTGCAAAGTATAATGAAATCATTGAATTTATCAGTTGCTCTACTGAAGGCTTTGGGGTCAGAAAATCTAGCTTTGAGTCCCAGCTCTGGGCAAATTATTGGCCTTGGTCAGGCCTAGGGTGACAGCTGCTCGTGCAGAGTACTCAGCAAACGGCAGAGCTTCTGACTGGCTCTGATTATTTGCTGTGTATTTGTTTTTGTATTTGTATTTGTGTATTTGTTTTTATTTTTCTTTCATTGATGACTTTGTGGAGGGGAATATTGGGGCAACGATGAGGACAGAAACTGGGTTGTATCACAAGTGAGATGTGAGGAAGCAAAGATAATGCATGTAGAGAGCAGTTTCAAAAATCACTATATTTGTTATAATGTGCGATTCATTTGTTATAAATCATCAGAGTAATGCTATTTTTAATTTTAAAAACCTCTTAAAATGCAAGACTTTTCATTTAAAATTAGGAGAGATATCGAATGAAATTGTGATTTGATTCTTTATAAACATTTTCTAAGAATGACATAAATCCAAAGCTACAAAGGAGGAGATTACTGTTTCTTTGTAAGTAACAACTACTTTTTATAAAAATGATACATGCTCTTTATTTTTTTTGAAAAAATCAAGCCATATAGAAAAGTACAAAGATATGAGCTACCCATCAACCCAGACCTCCTGCCTAGAAATAGCCTGTGTGGACACTTGTTGAACATTTTCCTCTGCATGTGTACAGATGGGTATAGATTAGGAGACAGAAGAGGAGGAAAATAAAAAGAAAGAAAGAGTGATAAATCTGATAGCATAAAAACGAAAAACTGCTCTGTGATAATATATCATAAAGTCAAAAAATAAATGTCTAAGAGGAAAATATACAAAGAGTTCTTATAAAATATAGATGAAAAAGACAACTTATTTAAAATATGGACAAAAGACAGGAACAATTTATAGAAGGAACACAAATGGTCAATAAACATACAAAAATAATCCTCAGCCTCACTCATTATTGAAGACATGCAATTTAAACTGTCTGACCATCATGGCTGGAGCCCAGGGGTGTGGCCAGGTTGTGATCCTGTGTGTGTGTGTGTGTGTGTGTGTGTGTATGTGTTTTCTGGAACAATGTACAGGAAAGTGTTCATAGCCATTAGCTATAAGAAGTCAGACTAGGAATGGGGGGAAGAGAGGGTGAGGCATGCAGACATAGGGAAGGAGTATTTTTAATTTTAATTATTTGTTCTT
This sequence comes from Cheirogaleus medius, assembly GCA_008086735.1. NCBI lineage: Eukaryota > Metazoa > Chordata > Mammalia > Primates > Cheirogaleidae > Cheirogaleus > Cheirogaleus medius. The sequence goes on along the minus strand of VBSM01002223.1, from coordinate 14,950,787 downwards.
TTCTCCCACTTAAGATTTTTAAAAATTATATGCAGGTAATACTCTTATCATTTAAAAATCTAGTTCAGTTTTGAGAAAACACACTTGCATCCAAAAGAAGAACAGATAAGCCCCTGAGACATCTATTTTGGTGCTAACCCTTACAGAGAGCAGGGCTTTTTCTCCCCAGCCTTTGGAGGAGCTAAAATTGACAACTGGAGAGCTGCCATTGAGGACGTTCTCTGTCTATTAAAAGAAACTGACTTAGTCCAGGGCCCTCAGAACTCAGTCTTCCGATGCTCTGTGCCCCTAGTGGTGACCCGTTCATCTAACCCCCCAGGGATTCCCGGCTCCATCTTTTCCTTAGCCAGGACTCCCCGGCTGCCCCAGGCCCCCATGGTGTGTGTGGCCATGAGAGGCGTCCCTGCTCGGCTGAGATGGGAGAGGAGAGGAAGTGGCAACCTGGGGCTGCAACCTGACCCTGTCTTGCATAAGGGTGTCGGCTTAAAGCCGAAGGGTGGCATGGCCAGCTTTGGCAGGACTGCGAGGGAAAGTGATGCGGCTTCACAGCTGGTCAGTTATAAAAGAAGCATAGCCAGCTCACACCTCCCGATGACAAGGGGACTTCATTCTGTTGAATTAAGGCTCAAACTTGAATCAAAGCAGAGATACAGACTTTTGTTGGAAGGCACCTTAACGTCTGCTCCATCCACCATCCGCTGCTTTTCTGTCCTCCAAAGCGCTCAGAAGCTGCTCGGGCATCCACATGTTGGTATCTCACTGCCCTCCTAGGCAGCCTGCTCCATTTCTGGACAAAATCTACTATTTAGCAACCTCTTCCTCTGACCCTTTAAGTAGTTCTTCATTACACTGATTAGAAAATTATCTTTCTGTAACTTCTTCCCTCTCAACAACCAGGTGTTAGACTAGAAAAGTCTGCAATTTGGAATTACAGACCTTATTCTGAATCTGTTTCTGCCACTAACCCACCATGTGACCTTCAGCCAGTGGCTTAATCTCTTGAGGCTTCATTTCCCTTTCTAGAAATCGGGCTGTTAACTTCACTGGTCATTATGAGATGAAGCGAGGTGGTGCATGTAATTCACTTAGCACCACGGCTGGCAAACGTAGGTGCTTAATCAGTGTCCGTGCCCTCTTTCCCTCTGTCCCTCCCCAGTGCCAGGCCTCAGCTCTACAAAGAGATCCTGGCTGTTACTAAGTTGAAGACTTCTATTGTCTTCCCCTTGAGTGTTCTTGTCTCCAAAGCAAATATATTCAGTTTACGTCCACATATTTACCTTGGGCTGCTGTGTACTTACTTTCCACTCTGCTGCAAGAGAGGAGATTTCTCTCTGTCAGTGATCCCCTAATTATTATGAAGTGTGGGCAGGGAACTATCCCCTTCGTCCCCTGGCACCCACTCCATCCCCAAGAGCTGGGGTTCCACACTCAGGCCCTCCCAGCGTTTTAAGTTGAGTGTTCATATGATGGGGTTCTGCCTACATAAACAGAAATATTGTCTCATCCTTTTACTAGTCATCAAACTTTCTTTTCAAGAAATATTACACATTTTACAAATCTAAGGGGACTGGCCTGGTTAGATAAGAGTCTGCCAGCTCTGGCTCTGGCCGCATCTGTTGGCAGCTGGATTGGCGTGACAAATCGGTGGTTTCCCCCAGAATGCACAAGGGGCGCCAGAATGGAACAGCTGCTCTGCACCTTGGCGGGGGTTGACGTAGTTGGTCTTGCAAATGAGTTTTTTCAAATAATGACCTTGTTCGATGTGGGATATTAAAGTTTGTCTATTTGTTTTTTAACCATGTCCAACATTCTAGCAGCCTGAGAGATTTGGAGATATTAAACATTCCTCCTCAATTTCAAGATGATAGTTGACAAACAGATAACCGTAAGATATTGAAAACAGCAAAGATGTGAGGAGAAATGCAAGCCCCGGGGAGATTAATAAATAATGAGGAGAAGAAGTGAGTGTGGTCAGTGACAGATCCCCGCAGGTTCATTACTCGGGCTCCTGTGGAAAGCCAGGAGAGGCGAGCAGGACTCCTGTAATTTTGTGAACTGTGGTTCCTAGTCCTTAAATACTCTCAGATGCATATCACAGGGTGTTTATGTTCTCTTAGCAAAAGAAGCATTATTCCAAAATTGTGAACAGTGGTCAAATTTGGAAAGATTGTATGTAGTCTAATGTAATCACTATCTTAGTCAACTTCCTTTGCACTCCCTCCCTCAGGAAGACTCACTGCCCAGTGTGTGCTGTGGTTCTCAGTCTGAGCCCTGATCCCTCATGTCCCAAGGAAATTGTTCTGGGGCAGCCCGGTGGGAGAAAGCAGGTGAGCTCCCAGGCCCCCTCCACCTGCTACCTACCTTGAGAGCAGCCCTTCATTTGCCTGCTGAGCATATCAGAAAACCATGGAAGATTTTCTTTGGCTTCTTCTGCTCCAAAAAAGAAGCTTCAAAATCAATGGTGACATGGTGTTTGCATCCATTTGAAAGTGGTTTTTTCTGCTCAGTGATATGCTTTTGAAATATAACAATGTTAATATATATAGATAGAGTTCAATCCTTGTGGAATAAACCACAGTGTGTTCGTTCCCCTGCTGATGGATATTTAAATGGTCCTCCATTTTTCACCATCTCCAATAATGATTCAGTGGGATTAAGGACATTTTCCATATATTCAATGGACAGTGCACTCTAAGCTGGACGGGAGAGAAGGGACAGCAAGGGGGCAGGCGGATGGTTGATGAGAACGTGGGGGCAGTGGAATAGGGGACTAGGAATTGCATGGGTGCAATAAGGCCAGGTCCCCCCAACCATCAAAGTGGGTGTGTGAGCTGGAGGACCCAGAGGTGGCACAGAGTAAGCAAGGATGAGGCACAGAGTGTGACCGTGGGGATGGGTGGCTGAGAGTGAAGAGGAAGGTGAGTCTGTCAAAAACCTGAGAGGCCAAGGTGTTAGCTGGGTCCTTTGCACCTTCAGCTCCACCCTGAGTCCCTCTCAGCCCTGCTCTGTGCCCCAGAGGCTGGCCTGTAAGTACCGTCTCAGTGCCCGTGCCCTCGCCCTTGGCCTCTGACTGAGAGGCACGTAGCCTGGATGTGGAAGGAGTGGAGACAGAACGAACATCCATCCCCAGCCCTCCCTGCGAAGTCCCTGCAGGTGGGCTGCGACCCTCTGCTGCAAGGCCCTGCTCCTTTCCCTGTGATTCGTCCTTCCAGTTACAGCAAATGCCCCCTCCCTTACTCACCCTGGCCTCGGGGGTCTGCATGCCCACCTTGGGTTTCTTTTGTGCCAAGAATCATTCTTTTGACCTCTTTTCCTCTATTAACATGTTCACATGTGCCATCTCTTTCCTGCCAATCTCATGGATACTGAAATCCCTAAAAATGATGACAGGAATAGGGTAGGGTAGGGAGGAAGTTGTTGAGTCGGGTGCTAAAACCTAGTGAGGGGCAGTGTCTGTAAGTCTACATAGAATGAAACTATTTCACATTTTATAACTATCCTTTAAAACCAAAATCCATGCCTCATTTTTTTCATGAATTGCTAGTGTTAGCACAGTATCTGACATGTAGAAAGCATTTCAAAATGAAAATAAATTGAATTGACTAGGACTGAATTGAATTGAACTTCACTGAATAAATGAGATGCTAATTTTGCAATTTTAAACATCATGGGTGACACCCCCCGCTTCTAGCATATGATTTTTAAAAGCTTCATGAACATCAAATAATAAATTAGATCAGGGATTAAATTTCTGAGCTGAGTAATAAATGTTTGATTATATTAGCATCTCATGCAGAAAAATGTTGAGGCCATGACATTTGGGGATAAATTCAGATCCCCTTAAGCTATGAGGACCTGCTTTCTTGATATTGTGAGCAATATTGCTCTTGGAAAACACCTTGCTTTCTATCTCCAAGGCAAAAAGCAACTTACAGTACTTCCAGAATATATAATTATTCATTTGAAAATAATTTTGATAGACATCTATTATATTTTCTTGAATTATAGCACTAAATAGAAAGAAATAAAATAGAAAATCTTTTTTGATTTTGAGTTTTAATCAATCTAAAATACTGTGTGTTAGGTCTTTATACAATAGGAGTTAAACCTCTTCTGGCATCACACAGTGATTATTTTCCTCAAATAGGAGATTTTAGTGATAGTTAACCAAGGGGAAAACACAAAGTAAACATGGTTCAACTTGCATTTCATCTTTTTCTGGATGTGGGGAGGTGTTTCCTCTCTTTTTTTCTTTCTCCAAACACTGAGCATGTAGTAGTGTGATGCTATCCCTGTGATTCCCATTGTCTGTTCGTACATGCACTTGCATTTCAGACTGCCCGTTATTTTAAAAGCATTTCGAGTCAGAGCTTGAGATTGGGCCTTTCATGCCAAATCAATGACAAGGACTAATTTGTTATTGCTGAAATCATTTATTCAATTCTTCATGTACTATAATAAGAAAAGTAGTTTTAAAGCAAAGGTTATTGTTAGCATTTATGAAGAAGAAATCTAACTGTTCTAATGCAGCAATAAAAGTTCTTACCAGCAATCTTGAATCACAAAAAGTCTAGAGCTAGTAGATCAGCAAATTTTAACATAGGACAAATAAGGGGACAGTCTAGAGTCAAAGATGATAGCTCCATCCTGATTACAACCTTAGAAATGTGTTCAGCTGGTCATCAGAGGGGCAAGAACTGCTTGGTCCAGGCTAGGATGCTCGACTGGAACGATTTCATCTCCTATGCCAGCTTCCATGGATGAGTCCTAGCTCCTGGGAGCTAAATCAGGGGGCCCTGGGGAGTGTGCTGGCATCAATTAGTGATGTCTGCCACCGCAGGCAAGGGTGGGGGAATAGCAACATTCAGGATGTGGTAGAAAAAGTAGAATCTGAAGTCAGTGTCAAGGTCAGACTCTTATCTCCATGTCTTGTTAGCTGTGATATCTCGGGAAGTCACCCATTCAGCAATCTCAGTGTTCTCATCTATCAATTGAAGATAATAAAAATTACCAAGAAAATTAAAATCAGTATCACAATAAAGAATTAAAGTGCAGCTTAATTCTCAGTTGTTGCTAGTATGCTTTGCCTATCACAATCTAGCGTTTCCCTCCTTTAAACTTGTGGTATTTTATTATTTCTGTTACTCTTTTGGCAATTAATTGCCAACTACCTACCGACTCACATTAGTGTATTGTATTCCTTTACCACATCTTACCTCTCTGCTGCCTACGCTGTCCAGCCCGTGCCTGTCCCATAGTGGGCAAGTCGTGTCTGTTTATTGGCAAAATGTGAGCGTATTACTAATAGCATTTAAAAAACTCCAAATGTTGACAGGGATATGAGTAGTAACTTTACCTTTTTATTTGAAATGATATGTTTTTATTTTATTTGAAAGGATTGTTATTATTTTATGTTCATAAGATCATACTTTTTTTGTTTGTTTGTTTAAATGGACTTTATTTTCAAGGAACCCCGTGCTCAGTGAGGGCCATGGGCCTGTTTGCAGAGGGTGCAGGCAAACGCTCGTGAGGGCTGAGGCACGGGGAAGGGGTCTGTATATCTGTGGGCACGGCTGCTGACACCTGTGGGTAGGTCCCACTTTTGGGGCTGACCAGTAGGCAGGGGACTGGGCTTGGCCACTTCCTCTGCACAGCATTGAGACTTTTTATCTATCTCCTTACTTCTAGAAACTTCCCTCTCCTCTTTGCTGACACTGGACTCAAAGGATCACAGACTTTTAAATGATTCACTTGGTGATAGGCCCTGGCCATAGCGTCGAACCACCTGGATTCAGTGTCCAGTGTTCTCGCCACTGTTCAATGCTTTTAAAAGCCAGCTCTCCCGAGAGTTAATTGTGCTTCCACATAAATCATTTCTCCAGCTTGATGGAAGGTTCCTTGGCTTTCTGCTTATCGCTACAAAGACAGTTAGTTCCCGGTTGTTGCTGCCAAGCGTGTTAACAACCTGTTTCTTCTTTCTGTGGTGACAGGCACATCTCATCGTCCTGAGTAGAAGCTCCTCTCAAGAGGAGGCAGCGGACTCCGCACACTTTGTCGCCCGTGCCGTCCTCGCTTCTGGGAGGCCCGAGCACCATGGTGAGAACAAGCCTTCTCTCCTCCTGTCCCCCTGGGTCTGCAAACTAACTGCCTTCTGGATAGGTAAACAGGTGGACGGAGCTGTGACACGGGCCCTCCAGAAAGCCTTCCTCGTTTTATCTGATCATCTACAGTTATGCTGCTCTGCTGATTTCCCCAGCATCCTTTGGTTCTATGCCCCCAGGTTTCCTATAATCTTTGACTCCTAATACAGCTAATCTGCATCCAAACATAGCTATTACGAGGCCCAGAGAGTCTGTACTGGGCTTACAGGGAAATCTGCTCTGCTTTCAAAGGTGATCTATTTTTAAAGATTGTTGTGATGCTACTGTGGCAACAGCCCTGGCCTGTGGGCAGGCTGGCCTCAGACTCTCTCAGGGCTGAGCTTTCAATCAGGATGAACTTACAGCTTCAGGATTCCAGAAGGAAGTTGCCATTTATGTCTCATAAGGTTTTTCTTATCCCCACATAATAGGTAGAGCAGCGAGCTCCAGGGATTCTTTAATCCACCACCCTGGCTCAGAGCATACAGAGCATACGATGTGCCTCTATGGGTAGAAATCACATACTAATGATTTTTTTTTTGGTCAGAATATTCAGAAATGGAGTATAATTCATAAAGACCTAGGGGCGTATTCTAAGATATCAGATAAAAATAATTATGTATGAAGTAAAGTAGGGTCCAATGTACCTGAAAGCGTAAAATCAGTGCCTGGAAGGCTTGGGGTTGGTTCAGGAAGCAGGAGTCAGGCTAAGATGAGGAGGCCAGCATGAGCATTCTGGTCTGAAAAGATCCACAGGCCAGAAGGGGACCTCCCGTCCACAGAGGAGCTGATGAAGGGGGTACCACTGTTCATCCATCTGTCCATCCCACCTTGCACCTTTCTCATTCTGGCCTCCTTGAGCTTGAAGCACCCTCTCAGAACTAGAGGAACCTACCTAGGGATGGAGAGAGGAAGCACGTGACCTTCTGGTCCTCCCTCCCTAAAACATTCTAACATAACAATCAGGTTTTCCAAAACCTTCAAAGAGTGAACTGACTTTGACTAACTTTTTGGTGCCCCAAATTTACTTAATAAGAGGAAAGAAACTTCCATTTCATAGCTACTAATAAAACACCTAAAATGCAAATACATGTTTGTTTGATGGAGACCCCTAGAATAGCAAGAGTCACAAATCTGAATGTCTACAAGAACCAAGTAAGCAATGTGAGTGAAGTGGTTGTTATTAGAAACCAGCCGCAGCAGCAAGCATAATTATAAGTGGCAGCTCACTGCTGGCTATAGTGTAAGGGATGACACAGAGTGGTGAGGACTGTGGCAAACTAGAGAGTCCCGGCCCTTGGTACTTAGCTCTGGCCCATTTCAGCCATGTGGAAGGCAGGTTTATATTGGCAGATACTTCTGCTTTTTCAAAAGAAGGCAGAAATTTAGATTTTTATGTGAAATCTCCAATTTTGAATTGATGGTAACTAACTCAAATATATCCTCTGCGTGAGTCAAAACAAGTGTGAGGATTGGAACCAGGATTTCTGACCTGGAAAGCAGGAGTGTGAATAGGTGGTTGTCAGATCCTTCCTGCTTTTCTTAGGGGCTCATGTGTTAAGACAACTGGAGGGTTCTGAGCATTTGACCTGGTGGGGTGTGGGGAGGAAGGGTCTATTCCTGAGCAAATGCCAAACAGAGAGAGGAGAATAAGGCCAGACGACCATCTTTTTGCCTAGAAGGATTCCAGTTTCCAGCACTTCACCTAGTGTCAGTGTACTCACCTGTTGAAGGTATGAATTGAGTAGGGACCCATAGAAATTGTGTCCTAAAATGTTTTTGTCCTGTAGGTGCAAAGTTATGCCACTCTGCTTGGCATGATTTACATAATCAGAGACAAATCCAGAAATGTCCAGCCTAAATATAGTACCGGTATTGCCTCCCCTGTAGATTGAGAATGATAACAATATGTATTTGATATAGATAATAATGTATGTGAGAAGTAAATGACCTCTCAATCAGAATTGAAATATGTGAGAAATGTAAGGTAGAGGGGATAAGAAGACAACTTCTTCCAGGACCAGGGAGTTGGGACTGATGGCTTTACAGATTAGGAGGTGGGGGGCGCAAGGGGCGGCTTCTGTTTGAGGCCTGGAGGATTGGTTGCTTGAAGCACAGGCAAAAAATGATAGAGAGAATCAGAAGCAAGCAGGAATCATAATAATAATAACGTAATAATAACATAATCATAATCATAATCATAATAACAACGACAATGACAACAACAGCAGCAGTTGAGCACCTCTTGTATGCAAGTACAAGTATGCCCACCAACACGCTCATTTAGTCCTTTTAACAACCCTTGGAGACAGGACATGGACTCTTACTTTATACATGAGCTCACATAGCCAGCTCTTCCTAGAAGGGAGTTCTATCAATCTAGAGAATCTTCTCTCTACTCATTGCTCTACCCAAAAAAGACAAAAGTCCCTATCAGTCTGTAGGATGCTCCTAGACATGCTTCTTGGATTCAGCATCTACCAACCAGAAGCACTTGAAACATCCATCACCTTGATGCTGTTCGGAAGAAAGTTTACTGAAGCCTTAAAGGGGAGTAAATGCTACGTGAGCAGACTGGGCAGAGAAGCAGGGGATAGAAATAGATGCTGATTATCCAGCAGCAACATGAAGCCTTGGAACAGGTGCAGAAAGGAGCGCAAGCCTTACCCCTAAGGCCTCAATCAAATCACCTAAAGGGGCAAGTCAAAAACAAATAAAAAACCAAGAAGAAACCTCAAACTATTCCTGCCTAGTTTGGAAACTGCTGCTGTCGGAATCCTTGTTCCCTTAGCAGCAAATGTGGGAAAGGCTGGAAAATGAGCCTACCAGGCCAGCCGTGCTGCATGTGGGAAATCAGCTTCCCTCTAGAAGCGGAAATGAGACAGGCACCACCTAGCCAGGGATGCAGTGGGAGCCTGGGGCAGGGAATTCCCATTGTCTTTTATGTCATCTCTCTGCTGTCCCCTCGTGTGGCTGATGCCCCCACAGCAGGAGTGAGAAAAACTCACTCAGGGCTGAGGTGTCTCCAGGCCTCTGCTGCCTCCAGCAGGGGGAACTGAATGGGGGCAACATGGAACTTATCTTTGTTTAACAGCTAAGTGGGGACCAGATCTCTCAGACCTCTCACCAAGGTGGAAATTTCTGTCCTGGTCTTTGAGCACTTCTGGTTCAGAAGTCCTGGCCAGATCCCGTGGCACAAGTCTGCATGTTCTACTGGCTGCTGAGGAGGATTCTCAGCTCTGCTCTCCAAACCTGTCTGTGCTGCGAACAAAGACCTTTGGAGGTTTGTTTTGGGACTGTTTTTTTTTTTTTTTTTAAGAAGAGAATCTTTAATGAGAAACATTTCTCATTTGAAGATTCTCGATGGCCTGCTGTGTCCTTGCCACATGCCCATTGAAGGCATTGCCCTGTAACAGACTAAACACTACTGGCCAAGAAGTGAGTGTTGCAGGCTCCACGCTCAAGCCAATCCCTTTACTCTGTGCCTTCCCTGCATTCCTTATGCAGACAAGACTGCCGTAGAAGTCAGGAAGGACCGTGATTGCATAAAGATTCCCAATTCAGGCTCCTGGAATGTCACTAACCTGGGCCTGGCCAGCTTCCCAGCACAGCCATCGACAAACTTGGTATTAACGCTCTCCCAAACCTGCTAAGCATTCAGAGCCTTGGCTTTGTGTTTATAACTCTTCTCCTAAAGGATATTAAAATGAAATGGTCTGAAGCCAAGTACATTTCAGTATAAACCTTTGAGAGGCAGAGCCCACTGAGTGCAGGCGGCCTTGTTTGGAAGTGGCCCCAGCTGCAGCCTGGGTTTCAGCAGGCCAGGGAGTTCTGCAGGGTCCAGTGACAGCAGACAGAATGGGCTAGGGGCAGGGGCCGAGACTCCTGACTAAGCGGATTCCCAAGATCTAATTCCCTATGAGCAAATATGTGTATCTCCCCAGCCAGCACTGGTCCTAGCTTCTCCCCACATTTTACACAGTAGACATGAAAAATGTCATGTATCTGAAGCTGGGCACTGTACTTCCTTTTTATCTTACATAATCCTCCCTTTTGTCAAGTCTTCCCCCCGTGGCCTGCCTTCTCATCTTGCCGCGTGCCGGGCCCTACCCTGTGCCCTGCTCACTGGGTTGCTGATGCTCTTTGGGCCCCATGGGACCCAGAGAGACCGGAAGTCAGGAAGCCCTGGTGGACACAGGTGGCCAGATCCTATGGGCCCCTGCCAGGTAACATGGCCACCTGGGAATAGCCCCAGTCAGGTGTTCTTCACCTTCCTGTGCCCTCCTTAGCTGCCCCTGTTGCCTTCCTCACCTCACCTCCAGCCTGAGCCTCCAAGGTGGGGCTTGTGGCACAGTCCTGCTGGTGGAGCCACTGCTGGCCATGCCCTGCCCGCCTGTCACCCTTCAGCCTCCCCACCCCCTGCAGCCCTGCATGCTCTGAGAGAACCTTCCTCAGTCCCTTCTCAGGGCCCATTTCTTATTACAAAATGCCCAGCCAGCCTGAGCGTGGCCACCTCTGAGCTCCCCAAGCAGCAGCTGTCGGCATCCGGGCCTGTTCTGTGCCCCACAGGGCGCACATGAAAGGGGAAGTAGAGGGCAGTGAGGTGAGGCCCAGAGAAGGAAAGGGACACCTCTCATTCTGTTTCCATGAGCGTTAGGAGGATCCCCTCTCAGAAACTCCTGAAAGTCACCTTAGAGTCATCACTTCTAGAGGACTGGGGTCCAGGGTCCCTCAGCATGTTAGAGGTAAAGCAAGGCCCACGTACCACACTCCAGAACCGGGGAGGTAGACACGCCTGCCCCCAGGGTTCTGAAGGTGCAGGGCGCTGAGAAGCCCTGCGGGACAGGCGGGTGGGGGCTGCAGGGGTTGGCAGCCCTGGGCCAGTGGAGGAGGAGCCAGGAGGCCTGTTCCTCACCCTAGTGCTGTTGGCCCCTCCTCCCAGAGGGACAATCTGGGGCAGAACTGGAATCTTACCAAGCTTTGCTTACCAGCTGCTTTCTCTTCTCTGTGCCTGAGAGCAAAGCCTGTGGCTTCTTTACTTCTCTCCTAGGGAGGATGAAGTGCATGAGCTTTATGATGACCACTCTCATAAGCAGGGGTCCTCAAACTTTTTTAACAGGGGGCCAGTTCACTGTCCCTCAGACCGTTGGAGGGCCGGACTATAGTTTAAAAAAAAACAACTATGAACAAATTCCTATGCACACTACACATATCTTATTTTGAAGTAAAAAAACAAAACGGGCAAAAACACCTGGCGGGCCGGATAAATGTCCTCGGCAGGCCGCATGTGGCCCGCGGGCCGTAGTTTGAGGATGCCTGCTCATAAGGTTCAAGTTTTTCACTTTCATGTTGGCTAATGATTTGTGTTCAGAACTTCTCAGGAAAGACTATGTTATTTATACTCCCATGTGGCTTCAACAAGGATTTTTAAGGCAGCTTATGGAAAATGTATATGTATCACCAAAACAAGTGACTGGAGCCGTAGGCCTAAGGCTACCCAAGGCCTGACCACTACGTGGGTGGCCCCGAGTGGTGTGGGGAACTGCTCAGCTTCCTGGTGGTGAAACGTCCTGGTGGACGCTTAAGGCAAGCAGCCCCCAGCGGTGACTGAGCCCCTCACCAGGCCTGTGGGTGCCAGGCCTCGTGAGCCTAACCTGTCTTGCTGCCATCATGGTCACCTCCCATCACTGATGCAATCCTGCCCCCAGAGATGGCCGTGGACTTCCTCAGATCCCACAGCCAGCCAGCAGTGGCCGTGCCACTCCCAGGAATCATGTCACAGGCCCTCTGTGGCCCTGTGAAAGTGTTCCTCTTTAAGAAGGTCTCCTGTGGGGATCGCTGAAGGCCCCAGGGTGAGGAAAGAGTCTGTCCTGGGCTTCCGTTGTGGCCCCAACAGGCTGGCAGCCTCGGTCAGCAGCCCCAGCAGGGTCTGAATACGTTCAATCTGTTAAGTTTCCTGGGTGAGGGAGCTCCTCTGGGTTAATGCCAGGCTAGGATTTGAGACTTTGCATTTTTAAATTCCCCGGGGTCCTTTAAAGCCTTGCAGTTAGTACAGAGTAAAGACTGTTTTTTAAGATGTTACAAAAGACAATTGTCACACTGTACATGAAAGCTGGTTTTACTGTTCCAACTTCTGCCTTGGGACAGCCTCAGGAAAATGAGCCCAGGGTTCCTGGAATTTATTTTAATTAAAAGCCACCTGACCTCCAGTGGACCACATTGCAGTCCTGCATTCCTCTTGTTCTCTGGATGAAGGCCTGCTCTCTTTTGCCTGTATATGAACATCTCCACGCAGAGTCTGTCAGGGCCTCTGGGAATGGCGTGACTTCACGTCCCCAGATGGAGCTGTCTGCAGAGACATTAAACCACCCTGCCCACCAAGCCACACTTCCTCCCTGCTCTAACTCTTGACGTTCTGTTGGAGTGAAAATGGGAAAAGATTCACAGCCTTGGAACACCTATGCCACCAGGGTTCAGATTTACAAGCTAAGTCATGCCCCTGTGTTTTAGAAAATGACTTCATCCTCTGCCCAGGCCACTGGCATCATATTGCAGAGGATTCTAGAAGTGGATTTTAAAGTTAGGGCTGGCCATGTGCAAGAGTGCTGAAACTGCTGGCTCTGCGTGAACCCACGCCCAGCTTCAAGGTGCAGCGTCCATGCCGGGAGGTGGCGTCCCACTCTAGGGGCTATGATTTCCTGTCCCTCCAGAAATACTATTGTCACTTACCCCAGATGGACCTGGGTTGCCCACTCTTGGGAAAACAAACTCTGCTGCTCAGGAAGTGACTCCTTTGCTATAGTAATAGGACTCAATTTGCTGTCTCCTCAAAGACTGGTCACATGGATTGTAGTTCACAAAGTTAATGTTGAGGGTTGGAGGGATGGGGAAATAAGTCAGCATCTTACAATAAAGGAGCTTTCCTATATCCCAGGTAGATATAAAAGTGGTTTCAAATTTATAGACAGGGAGGGTACTCACCATGGACACCCTGGACCTCCCTCTGTTCCCAAGCTCTAGGCCATTCTGACATACAAAGGTCTGATGTGAGTTTACAGGTGTCTGATGTGCAGTTGGTTTGCATGTGCCAACAGCTGTCTGGGACCCCCACCCCCCTCCCCAAACGCCTGGCCTCATCCCTTGACTAGAGACCTTCCAGGAACAGAACTGGGAAAAGCATGGAGCTTTAGAAAAGCCTTGGACTCAGGGAGGAAGAGAAGCTGCACTCCGAGAAGCCTGCCCCTAGAGGGCACGTTCCCAGGCTCCTGCCCACCACCATGCCCAGCTTCTGCTCGGCAGCCATGCTGCCTCAGTTTAAGGAGTACATTCCTTCCTCCCTCTCCACCCTTCCTTCCTCCCTTGCTCCCACTCCCTCTTCCAGAGATCGATGTGCACTAACAGGCATCCCTTTTGGAACTTATGATTAGGTCTCCTTGAGTCCGAGCTTATGAGCCATTCATGCCTTAGTTGGAATTAGGCCCTGCAGCTTCCTTTCTCACAGCATCTCCACGAGCTTAGTGCCACTGAGGGAAAGGAGGGACTCGGGCTTAGAGGACCAGCCCAGACAGTGCTTCTGGGGAGCAATTAGTCAGCCTGTGACCGCCAGGGGAAAGAATAATGGGAGGTGAGAGAGCATTGCAAGAAAAAAGCTAGAAAGGTGTTGGGTGCAGCTGTGTCCACCAGTCCTGGGGAGACTGGCTCCTAACCCAGCAGAGGGGAGGGACCCAGCCCTTTTGGCCTCCACCTTGCCCTGAGCAGGGCAGCACTGCCTCTGCCAAAGCCCTGCCAAAGGGTCTGACACTCAGAGCTCGTTCAACCCCAGTTCCTTCCTGCGCCTTTTGCATCTGCCGGTCTTCACAGTAAGGGCCCATCTCCAGGGCGAGGAGGCCAAGATGCAGAAAAATCTTCACTCTTAAAAAGAAGAGCTCAGCTGCATTCTTTGCTTAATTCCCAAGTAACCAGAAAATTAAAGTATCAAGAGTACTCCCTTCCTGAACATCCTCATTCATTTTAGACATGAATGTTCATCTCTGTAATGCTTTTAGAACCTACAAAATAAATGCCACATCATCCCCAACATTTGCTGTCATCAGATTATCAAAGTAGCCAAAGTTAATACTTAGTTTGAGCATTAACTCTGTAATGTTTTCATTACAGTCAGCTATGAGTAAGGGAGATGTTAACATTTTCCATGTGGTAGAACTTTCTCTTACCAAGACAAAAACTTGAGTAGCACTCCAGACATGCATCTGCTGGTCTGGCAGTGGACAGGCCCCATCGAAAGAGAGAGGAAGGGGACCCAGTTCAGTTGGCTTCTGTCTAGCTACAGACTCCAGGGCCAGGCAGCACTGGGTGCAATTCCTGCTTCTATCTGGCAACTGCTTAGAATCTACATAGTGTGAATCTTGCTGGTGAACACAACTTGTTTCAGACCTAAGCTTGCTTTAGGTGACTAGATTTGATTAGGCTGACATATTTCCCAAGTATTTACTTTGCTTCTTTCCAAAATAGATCCCATGGAGTGTATTTGGATTATTTCTCAAGACTCAGGATTCTCACTATGAGTTTAGACATGTCGTCAGAGCCCTTGAGGAGTGCAGGGCTGTTTATCTTCATCTGATGCAGGATTTCTGTGTCTTTGGACCATTCCGTTTGTTTTCATGTTTCTGTTCTCTCAGGGTCCCTCTCTGCTACTTGCTGCTTCCAAAGTGCCTGCTATTCAGCCTAGTATGGTTGCCCATAGCCAAAATTATCACACTGTTCCTGAAGCTAAAATAGTTAACATTTATTCAACACCAACTATATGTCAGGCATGTTATCAGTTATTTGTGTGTATTAATCTATTTACTCCTTACAACCCCATAAGGGAGGTACTAGTTTAATGGTCCCTTTCTCAGATGAGGAACCTGAGGTCAGTGAAGTAAGGCACGCAGCTGGAAGGGGCAGGGTCAGAACCTGAGCCCAGCAGCCCAAATCCAGAGCCGTCTTTACTGCTCACCCTGCTGCCTCCAACAACAACCATATTCTGCATGGGCTGGTCTAATTCTTGCTCCTGCTGTGTTCTGGAGAGCTTAACCTATAGATCATGGAGGCCTCTTTGGAATCACCTGGCATTAATGTCACAGAATGAGAAAAATAAATTCAAGGGTTGATTCATTGGGAAGATAATAAACTAGATACAACACTAGCTGGCCTAATCAAGAAAATAGGGAGAAAGAACAAATACAAAATTAGAAATGATAAAGGGCAAATAACCAAACATAGAGGCAATTTAGAGAAGCAAAAAATAATGTTTTATGCAGCTCTACATAATACACATGAGATTTCCAAGTGGAAATGTCAAATAAATCACTGTATATATGGGCCATACTCTTCCTGGACAAACTTTATGCAATTGTCATGTGTCACCATGAGGCGATCTCTAACAGGTGCTTCATTGGGACTCCCACGTCTCCTAGCAGAGGAAACAATCACATTTTCCCCTGCTACAGCAGGGGTTAGCAAACTTATGCCCCCTGGGCCAAATCCAGCTCACCACCTGCTTTTATAAATAAAGTTTTATTGAAACACAGCCATGCTTGTTTATTTATGTTTTGTCTATGGCTGCTTTCATGCTGGATCAGCAGAGCTGAATAGCTTCAACAAAGATCATATATCCCACAAAGCCTAACATACTTATCATTTGTCCTTTGCAGAATAAGTTTGCCAACCCCTATGCTAGAGCCCTATCATTTTTCCAGTTTCAGACTAATTTCTGTGTTAATTTCTTGGTTCAGGATTTCCAAACCAAGTGGGTGATACACATTCAGACCACCTATATGTATATGCTCCAGGTATGGTGTCTCGATTTCTTTCAAATTTTTTTTCTAGCCATAGCTTGTGGGTGGACAGCCTTGAGGCCACACCTTGGATCAGTGCAATTTGCATCTTAGGGATTCCTGGCTGTCTTAGTCAATTCTGGCTGCTATAACAAAATACAATAGACTGGGTGGCTTATGAACAGCAGATATTTAATTTTCACAGTTCTGGAGTCTGGGAAGTCCAAGATCAAGACCCCTGCAGATTTGGTGTCTGGTGAGGGCCTGCTTCCTAGTTCATAGATAGCAGTCTTTTCACTGTGTCCTCACATGATGGAAGGAACAAGAAAGCTCTCTGTTGCCTCTTTTATGAGGGCACTAATGCCATTCAGGAGGGTTCCATCCTCATGACTTAATCAGCTCTGAAAGGCCCCAGCTTCTAATACCATCACCATGGGAGTGAGGATTTCAACATATGAACATTCAGACCACAGCACTGTCTGTATTCATTTTCTTTTGCTGCATAACAAATTTGTTTAAACACCCATTTATAAGCTCCCAGTTCTGTAGGTCAGAAGTCTGGTACAGTAAGGCTGGCTTCTTGGCTCAGACTAAAATCAAGTCGTTGGCCAGCTCTGTTCTCATCTGGAGCTTGGGGTCCTTTTCCAAGCTCATTCCTGTTATTAGCACAATCCAGTTCTTTGCAGCCGTAGGACCGAAGTCCCTTTTCTCTTGAAGCCTGTTGGCCAGTGACCTCTCTCAGCTCCTACATGCCACTCTTGCTTGGATCCTTGCACCACAGCCCACCCCATCTCAGCAACAGGCAACGTCCTTCTCATCAAATCCTTCTCAGCCTTCCAATCTCCCTGACTTTCTTTTCTGCCACCAGTCAGAGAAAACTCTCTGTTTTTAAAGGGGTCTTATTTTGAAGTCCAGCCCAAAGGATAATCTTGCTTTCTTAAAGCCACCTGTGCCCTATAATGTAACCTCATCACAGTACTATCTCGTCATTCTCATAAGTTCTACCCTTAAGCAAAGGGGAGGGATTATACAAGGGGTCACTGGGGGCATCGTAGAGTTCTGCTGGCCACACTGGCTCTTTGCAGGGAGGCCCATTCAGTTTCCTACTGCAAACAGGCCTCAGGCCTCATCCCCAGTCCTTCCCAGGCTTGGAAAACCCCAGCACTCAGGGAATATCTTTTTCTAATATGCTCATGGTCCATTCAGCTGTAGCTCCCACTTAGGGCTTTAGCTTTCAGTTTCCTCCTCATTTTCCATACCTGAGGTTTTCTTTTTCTTACATCCAAGATTAGCATGTATTTAAAAATATTTTTGTCATATTATAACCAGTATGTTGAGGTGTTTGGAATGGTTGGGGTTTCTTCCCTTAGCAGCATGTCAATTATATTTTCCAGATTTTTCATGTTATAGAAATATGTCCCAAGATTCCAGTCAGAGTCCATTAAGATAAGTGGACACTCGAGGTCTTAACCTCAGTGAGGAGTGCCCAGAGTTACAGGAAGAATCAGTGGTCAGTCAGCCTGAGAACTTACCAGTGTGTTCAGGCCTGAGGAATAGTTTCTCCTTTTCACGAACTTTGCTGTATGTATCACGGGGAAAGCTAAGATGTGTGGAAATTAAGGCAAGTAAATTGCCATAGCCTTCTGAGGTCTAAATTCTTTCTGATAAAACAGACAGGTTAATGGGCAAAGGAAAGTCTTCTTAACTGGTTTTTCCTATCCAAATGCTCAGTTTCAAATAGTTCACCACCACTAAAAGCAAATTTGTTCTGTTTCCATTTCAAATGTATGAGTAGTTTTCAAAGTTGTTGTTCTAATGCTTTTCTTCAGATGTGGTTGAGCAGTATTTTCAAGAGAGCATGACTCATCTTAAGGATTCTGAAGGGCGGGGAAGAGCCAAATTTCTTTCAATTCAAGATGAATTTTGCCATTTTCTACAAATGACCGGACAAAAAGAGGTAAGCAAGTTGGGTCACAATTGTCTGGTTATTCACATATGCGACCCAGTTGATATCCAAAGGGCTACTCTTCAGTCTGCAAGCATCCATTAAGCACTTACTGTGTTTAAAACATGTGCCAGGCTCTGGAGGGACACATATATAAGACCAGGTGGCTCCTCTCTGGTGGCTTCCAGATACTTGATCTTAGAAACCGCAGAACAGTTTGTGAGAATGTAGATCATCATGCCCACCTGCAAAAGATCCTGGAAACCTGGAAACCTTGAGAACCCAGTGGACAGACCCTGCCTATCGCAGCCTGCAGTTCTGGCTGGGATGGCGTGTGGCATTCAGTGTGTCTGATTCCTCATTTCTCATTTTGCTTAATGGATGGAACTTGCATATCGAAAGCTCCACAGTGCAGAAGTTACAGCTCACTCTCTTTTACCATTGATCTGTAAAGACATGCTTTCCACGGCTTATAAAAATGAAAGAGGACCCAGAGTTTATATTCATTGGTAATTAAACCCTTGGAAACTTATTCCCTGCAAAGCCAAACAGCTACCAGGAAGCCACATACTGTAGCTCAATTTTTATGTTTGTGTACATATACATACATAGATAAATGCTCAAGGGCCCTGTACAAAATGGTGTAGTATTTGCACATAACCTATGCATATCCTCCTGTATGCTTTAAATCATCTGTAGATTACTTACTACAATGTAATACAATGTGATGTAAATGCTACCTAAATAGCTGTTATACTGTATTATTTTTATTTGTATTGTTACATTTTTTTTCCAAATATTTTCAATCTACAGATATGAAGGGCCAGCTGTATATGGGGTTTTTTTGTTGTTGTTGTTCAACTCTAACTTACCATGGCAAATCTTGGAGATGAAAAACTTCTTATTTCCTTTATTTTTGTAGACCTCCTTCCTGATAGCTCTTTCTTCATCCTTCATCACCCACCACTCTCTCAATTAGGAACTCAGGCTTTTATCTAGATACACCCATGTTTCTCAGGCCAAAGTAGGGCTACAGTCACTCACCATGACAAGTGGAGTTTCAGTATTTTTCTGGGTCACCCATGCAAGGAAAGAGGGACCCTCCAGAGACCTCAGATCCCCTCTCCCCATCCCAGCTATCTCTAGAAGTCTTACGGGGAATGCTGATGTCAGAAGAATGGGGGAAGTTGCCCCATCATGCCTCGCCCATCTGGCTCCTCAGTCATTTTCCCTCTAAAATGTATCTTGGCTGCACCCATTGCTTTCCGTCTCCAGCCTGCCACTCTCACTTCTTGCCTGCACTGCGCTGACCAGCTCCTGCCCCCCAGCTGCTGCTTGCCCATGTCTAATCCGCTCGGAGTGAGGAGGCTGTGGTGATCGTCTCAGAAAGCAAATCTGATCAGTGAACATGCATTTGTGAAATACTCCCACAGCTCCTCAGCGCCCTTGGATAAGCCAGAAACCCTGTGTGGCCCATAATACCCTCCACGACCTGGATTCCACTGACATTTACAGCCTCATTTTTGTACCACCACCCCTGCCCCCGCTCCCTAATCGGTGTTCCTGCTGTACTGGCCTTTTCTCATTCCCACTTCCGGGCAGTGCCAGCTTTTGTTTCCTGCCCCTGGAAGGTCCTTCCCAGTTCGTCTCCAGGCTGAAGCCAACCCACCCTTCAGTTCTCTCCACCCGCCCTGATTCTTCTCCGTGGTCCTCCTTGCAGAACCTGGTTTGATGCAATCAGATATTTGTAAGTGAACATTCCTGTGGAGCTTTGATGTCTCTCTGATGACTGGACTGAGTCCATGGGAGCAGGGACCCTCTTCCCCACCGTGAGGAGTGCCGAGCAGTGGTGGGTGTTCGGCTGTGAGCCCATTCCCTCATTCCTGTCTGGCTTCCTGCCATGGTGTCTGTTGCTGAGGCAGCTGGTGCCAGTGTCGCTGGTGCTGTGCCTCACTGCCCTCATCCAAGTCACTCAAATCAGTGTTGATCAAAAGATGCACCTCACTCTGCCACGCCGCCCTTGGAGACTTTAGCAAACAGGCTCTTTTCATTTCAGGGCCACTGCCAGCCCATCCAGTGCCCTTGTGAGAACAGAAAGAGCTGCTCCTTCCTCAGGTAGATAGAGCCAGTGCCAGAGTGGAGTATGGGCTGGATTTCAGCCTTCCTCGTGTTCCTTCCAGGTGCCCTTGCACAGGGCGCAACCTGCCCAGCCAGACGTGCCAGCCTTGTGCTCTTCTCGCCCCATGGTTGCAAACCTGTCACTGTGGATCCTCGCAGGAGTTGGCCAACAAGGGCTGGGCCCAAGGACAGTCCCAGAGACGAGCCTGGGGCTGCACCCAGACCATCCCAGATGTGGTCACAGCCTAACGTGGGCACCAACAGGAAAGTAATCTTTGGGTAGGAAATGGCTTTTAAGGTGAAATGTAAGTGAAGGCCATTCTGCCACAGGTTAAGATACTCTGTGTGGGTTTATCCTCTAGTTGTGCTACTCCCCTGCTCAAGAACCTTCTCTGACTTCTTATCCCTATAAGAAAATTTAAACTCCTCAGCCCGGCTCGAAAGCCGTCCACTACCAGCCCCAGCCTGCAGTTCCAGCCTCATCTCTCTTGTCCCCTTCACACTTTCTCTGCTGCAAATGAGTCCACCCACTGGCCCTAAACAGACTGTGTGCTGTCCTGTGCTCCCAGCTGCCCTCACCTTCTTCTCAGCCCGTCTAAGAGCTAGTAGTGGATCTTCACTCCCCTCCACTAAGCCTTTCCTAACTGTCACAGGGGCTGTGTGACCTATAAACCCATGAGGCATCTCTTCCACTGTCACCTCGACTTGCCATTTAACTTCCTGCACATCCGTCTCTAGCTTCCCCAGTCAGGCTGTAGACAGCAGCGAGAGCTTCATTTAGGAAAAGGAGTCTCCGCTCTTCTTTCTGTCACTGGCTCCTCAGGACTGTCAGTTCCCATGGAAGAGTTACCAAATCCAACACTTCATCGGTCTAAGTCCTTGCCCTCAGGTGTTGGGAGATGTGATACACGTTACCTTCCGGCAAGTCTGGATTTGAATTCTAGTCCCTCATGTACCTCAGTGGGCCTCACTTGAAAAGTTGCACAATTGCTCTGCCTCTTCAGGGATTCCTCTTCCCATCTAAGAAATCGATTTCTGCCCTCATTAGCACCTTTATGTGCCCCCCCCACACCCCAGCCCAAGCCCCTAACTCGTAGCATTGCCAGAAAAAGGATGAAAGGCTTTGCAGCCCTCTTGTCTGCAGGGCGTTATCGGGACACCCTTGGGGCTGTGCCGGGGCAGCACCTTCGCCGGTCCCTACGTTGTTTGGCGGTTAAATTCAGCGTTCCTGTTCTGTAGCTGTAACTGTGCCTTCCTTCATGTAGGAGATTGTGGAAGAATTTCTGGAGAAAGTGTGGGAGTTTTACACCCACATGTCTTGGTGTCTGAAGAAATTAATATTAGAAAATACAGTGTTCTGACCAACTCATATTTTTTATTCCATGTTGGTACAGACAAACTGGATAAACCTAACAAAATGTCATGTCATGTTGGAATGTTTAATTTTGGTTTCCTAAACTATTTCCTAAGAATAGGAAAGCCTGGAGAATGTTCTGGATGTTCTGTAAGTAGATAAATTGCCAGGGAACACTGTTGTTTTCACTTCTGTAGGAAAGGCAGTGTGTACAGAAGAAGAGGGGTGTGGAACTAAAAAGTATTAAAGCTATTGGCTGGGTTCAGATCCTAGCTACGCCATGGCTGAGTGATTGGCTCTGAGCAAGTTTCCTGACTTCTCTGTGCCTCAGTTTCCTCCTCTGTCTAATGAGGATTAAAATTGTACCTATCTCAAGAAGGCATTGAGAATTAAATGAGATCACACACATCAACTCTTTAGTACAGTTCCTGACACAAAGACTCAATACTAGTAATACTCTTACTACTCAACGGAAGTGGACTCCTGTAATAGCTGAGTTGGGTTTCTGCCACCAGACGTCATTTGTGCATTCCTCTCCATAGTTCACACCTCTCCCCCCACACGTTCTCGCTGTCTCCTGTTGCGCCAGAGGAGAGTAGGCTCAGCTCAGGAGACTACCAAACCCATTCCTGTAAAAAGTGAAAATATACATCAGTTACATAATTTTTTTTCCCCCTGAGCCCAGGAGTTTCAACATAATTTTCTTAAGAGACACTGATCCTAATCAGCCTTTGAACTTTTCCACCAGACAACTTTTTGTTCATTTCACAGAGAGCAACCTCAATCCTGAAAGAGTCCCTAGACGCCAAAGTGGGAGCGTTTGGTGATTTCAGTCCTGAGGTGGCAGAGACATACCGGTTCCTGAGTGGGGCAGACCTGGTGCAGGGGAACCACAGCGGGGCCCACAGGAAACTGAAGAAGGTAAGGCTGGAGCCAATACTGACATGAGGCTAGGCTCTCCCCGCCTCCCCACGCCCAATTTCTCTCCCTCCACTGTGCTCCTTTAAATGAAACTTTGTAAGTGGCTTGTTTAGGTAACATGACATCACTTTTGTGGTAAATCTAAGCTAATACTTTTTGAGTAAAAGCTATAGTAATCCTCTTAGACATATATATTTTAAAAATGAATTATCAAGTAATTTTACCATACAAATATTTTTTATTTTTATATAATAGAATGTATCAATCTTAAGTTTTATCGTGCTCTTTCTGTATACTAAGCTTATAGAAGAATTCTTTTATGTTTTCTTCCGATATTATTTTTTTTTAATTTGGAATTTATTTGTGTGGATGGTGTGAGGTTTGCAAATACTGTTGTCTTTTCTCCAAATGGCTACCCAGTTGTCCAGCACTGTTTCATTAAAGAGCCCATCTATGCCACCAGTGATTTAAGATAACACCTCCATCGTATACTGAACTTCCATATATACTTGAGTCTATTTCTGGATTTCTATTCTATTCCCTTAGTCTTTCAGGTTATTCATGTGCCAGTATCTTATAGTTTTAATGATAGAGATTTTATAGAATAATTTAATATGTGGTAGGACTAGACACTCCTTATGGCTTTTGGGGATTCTAGATATTCTTGCATGTTTATTTTTCTACATGAATTTTTGTATTAATTTGTCTAGCTCTATAAAGAGTTTGCTGGTATTTTATTATATTATTTATATATAAATTTGGGGAGAACTGACATCTCTATGATGTTGAGTCATTCTATCCAAGAACAAGGGGTATCTTTCCATTTGTTCATGTCTACTTTTGTATCTTTCACACATTTAAAGGTGTTCCTCATATAGGTTTTGTACATTTCTTATTGAGTTTATTTCTAAGCATTTTATCTTCTTTGTTACTATTGTAAATGAAGATTTATCCATTATTATATTTTTGACTCATTTTTGTACATATGAACACAATTTGTTTCTCTGTGTTAATTTTATATACTGCTAATTGCTTAGTTCTTTTATTGCTTGAGTTAATCTGAGCATTGATTCTCTCAGGTTTTCAAGGTATACTATTACAGCATCTGCAAATAGATATAGCTTTACTTTATGTTTTCCAATTCTTCTGTCTCTAATTGATTTCTCTTGTCTAATTGCATTGGCTCATGCCTTCAGTATAATAAATAATAAATAGTAATGGAGATAATGGGCATTCTTGCCTTGTTCCTGATCTTAGTGTAAATGCCTCTAGTGATTCTTCATTGCATAGATGATGGCTTTAGAGCTAAGGTTTATATATTTTATCATGTTAAGGAAGCATTCATCAACTTCTAGTTTCATGAATTTTTTAAATTAAAAATAAATGTTGAATTTTATCAAAAGCCTTTTCAGCATCCATGGAGATTATCAGATGATTCTTCTTAGATCACTTAATATGGTGTATTTTACTATAACACTGAACCAACCTTGCATTCCAGAAATAAATGCCCCTTAGTCATGTTGAATTATTTTCTTAATATCATGTTTTCTTAATCTGTTTTGTGCTGCTATAACAGAATGCCAGAGATTGGGCAATTTATAAAGAAAAGAAATTTATTTATCACAGTTCTAGGAAGTCTGAGATCGAGGGGCTGGCATTGGCAGGGGCCTTCTTGTGGCATCATCTCTTGGTGGCAGGTGGCAGGGCAAGAGAGAGAGAAAAGAGTGCCAAACTCGGCCTTTTATAATGAAACCAGTCCCAAGATAATAGCATTAATCTGTTCATCAGGGCAGAGTCCTCATAGCCTAATCCCCTCTCATTAGGCTCCATCTCCCAACACTGTTGCACTGGAGATTAAGTTTCCGACACATGCTTTTTGGGGGATATATTCAAACCATAGAAGATGTTGATTCTGTTTGCTAATATTTATTTTAGCATTTTTGTATCAATATTTGTATGTGATATTTGTTTAAGTATCAATGTTATATTTGCTTCTTAAAAATAATTTGGAAGTGTACCTTTATTTTTCATGCATTGAAAGAATTTATGTAGCATTGAAACTATTAATATCTGGTCTTTGAAAGTTTGTGTTTCCTGTGAAATCTTTAGGCCTGGTGCTTTTATTGTGGGAAAATTCCTTGACAATTTTCTCTATTTCTTCTACAAAAAGTGGTTTGTTGAAGCTTTCTATCTTTAATGGGATCATTTTGGTAAACTGTATTTTTTTTAGATAATTGTCAATTTCATTTACATTTTAGATTTATTTCCATAGAGATTTGAAAGTAGTCTCATGAATTTTTAAATTTTCCACTTTTTAACAGTTATTATATTTTCCTATTGTAATTTCTTAGCTTTATGTTTGGGTTTTCTCCCTTTTTCCTTGACTAAGTTCATTTATGGTTTTCCTATTTTGTTAATTTTTTCAAAGAACTAGGATTTTAACTCTGTAGGTTTATTGTTTTCCTGTTCTCTATTTCATTAATTTCTGCTTTTGTCATCATTATTTCTTGCCTGTACCTTATTTTGCTTTGCTTTGTCAAAAATTTTTTTTCTATCTTTATGAGTTGTGAATTTCATTTGTTTTTATTTTTATTGATCTAAGTGTTTATGGCTTACTATTGGCTTAAATGTATCTCATATGTTGTGTTACATTAATTAGTTTTTAAGTGAGGAAAACCTAGGAATCTCTCAGTACCATAACTGACCAAACCAAAAGAATTAACTTTAGTTCTGAATGGGCTTTCCCATAAATCCATCCTTTTTCTCCTTTTATGACTTTTCTGATTCCACTGCAAAAGGCACCAGATTTGGTAACATGTGTGGTACCTAATTTTTAAGGAGATGATGCATATCTGTTATCAGTTAGTCAATAAATAGTTACTGGGCCCTTCTATGGGCCAGTTACTGTGCTAGCCAGAGCTGGGGAAAAAACAGTGACCAAGACAAATATGCTATTTGTCTTTGTGAGTGGCCAGTCTAGCCAGGAAGGCATATATTAAATCAATCATTTTAATAATAACTTTACACATGTGAGGGGAGAGGCGAGAAGGAAAGCTGAGGGTGGCAGTTGCTCCGTGTGTCCCCATCCCTCACTTCCGTATAATCGTAGATGATGCTTCTCGAGTGATTGTTATACCACTGGTGCCGTGCTAAATGCGTATATATTAACTCATTTAAACCCTACAGCAACCTTGAGAGTGAGTACTTCTACTCTCTGCATTTTACAAAGCAGGAAACTGAGGCTGAGAAGGAAGTGTCTTGGCCTTAATCACACTCCTAAGGGTAGTTAGAGTGGAGATTTAGCACCAGGCTGTCTGTACTGTATAGTCTACGTTACACCATCATCTATGTCACATCATGAGCTTCCTAGTCTAAGATTTGTTTCTTGAACAAGGGGGTCCTAGGCTTAAAAAAAGTTTGGAATCTAATGGCACAGAGAGGAGAATGCCAAGATCAGTACAGTAGGACTCTTTGGGTTGCCACTGGCGGAATACAGTGGAAACTAGCTCAGGTATAAAGGGGCATCTGTTGTCTTGCGGTTTCCAGAGAAGGGCAGAGCAGCCAGATGAGTAGCAGGCAGGGATGCAGCTGTGCTGCAGGAGGACCTGCAGAAGCCACACTAACGTCCAGAGAGGCCCTTTCTGCCCAGGTCGCCTCCCTGCTTCTCTCTGCACCTCCTCCTCCTCTCTTGTGACGGTGTCTTCCCTCAAGATGGAGACCATGGAGAGTTTTATATCCTACCCCTGTGCCTTTTCTTGTCTCATCTTGAGAGACCTCAGGGAAAGACTGGTAGGCCTGGCTTGAATCCAGCACCCACCCCTGGGTCAGTCGGCTGCAGCCAGCGGAGTGGTGGGCTGTAGGAACATGGTGCTTCCAAGGTAGCTGGGTGGCCCAGGGTGAAGGTGGCACAGGAGACACAGTCACATAGTCAGAAGACCTGGGACAGGGTGGCTAAAACCCCTCCCTATTTTGGAGCATGCGCAGTGGAAACAATAGAAATGAAGCAGTCCCTTCCCTTACGAATGTTCCAGACCAGTGGGGAAGTTGCAGGCTGTAACCCCCTCCCCAAGTATATATGTGCTGAGTTCCATGCTGCAGGTCCATACTGGGATGATGGGAGGGAAGGTATTTAAGGAAGGTGTCCAGATAAGTAGTCCTGAAAAAGAGTTTGGACTGGGAGAAGCAGGAATTCCCAGGTTGGGAAATGGGATGTAAGAAGGACACTCCAGGCCAAGAGAACAAAGTACATTTAAGGAACAAAAAGCAGTTGGGGCTGACTGGGGATGAAAGGCATGAGGGTGAGTCTCTGAGGCAGGTCTAAGTGAAGTATTCTTCCCCCCAAAATGAATCTATTCTTCTCATTAGTAGAACTATATCAGGGGGAAAAAACTACTCATTATTATATCTTGAATTTCATCAATCAAAAAATTTGTGGAAATTTGTTCTCTCTTATTGTATAAGTCTTGTACCTACCTTGTAGCCTTGATTTTGTCTCTGGGACCACAAAGCCTACAATATTTACCATCTGGCCCTTTGCAGAAAAAGTTTTCCAAACCTTGCTCTAAGCAGCTGGGAGCTATTGAGGGAATTTTAAACAGAGCACAAAAGGTCTATAGTTGTCCTTTGGATTTTGAAGAAAATCACTGTGAGGCTAATGTTGGGACTGGAATGGAATGGACCAAGAGTTGATGCAGAGGACTCAGTTTCCTCATCTGTAAAATGGAGATAACAGCAACACCTGCCCTCATTCCTTCCCACAGTTGTTCCAGGAACCAACTGAGGTGAGTGGAGTGAGGCTGCTCTGATGAGCGCCAGACACTGCCCAAGTGCAGGCCACCGGGAGCACTGTCCTCCCACCGTGAGCACCACTGCAAAGGGAGGAGAAGGCAGAGCCGGTGGCCAAGGTGGTGCCTGCCATGGAGAATCTCCGCTTTCCTTCCCCACCCCCTATATCTCCCCTGAAGAGGGTAGATGAAGTCTGGAAAAACTCTTCCATTGATTCAGCCCAGCCACTCAATTCCAGGCAGGTGAGGGACCCCAGATTGGTGAAAGGTGGCTAATGATAACAGAGGTACACAGAAACTTCAGCAGGGCTGAGCAGGGCCACACAGACCTTCATACTATCTCCCCTGGCTCCTCCTGGGGCTGGCCTGGTGCTGCCAGGGGTGGCTCATACATCATTCCTAATTTTCACAGCAACCCTGTGGGTACAGCCCTGTTTTACAGATAAGAGACCAGAGGCTCCCAGAATTAAGTCAACTGTATATGGGCAGATTACTCTTAATAAGGCTCAGCTCTTTCCTTTATGCCACTGGTTTACCAAGTGTGGTGAACATCAAGGTTGCCTTCCTAATTGGAGGCTCTACGGCAGGGCCAGGGGCCCAGGGATCTGCATGTTGGCCCACTTCCTTGGGGGAGGCTGACAACCACTGCTCTGGGCCACGCTGCCACACAAGGGGTGAAAATCAGCTCAGCTTCAAGAAACTGTCGGATTGCATCACTCCTAAAACCTGTAGTGGAAGTTGCTGACCTTGTTTTCCCTTAGTTTGGCCTCATTAACCATCAGTCCTGAAAACAGTGGCTTTGACTTTGCAAAGATATCTGGCCACTTGCCAGATACAGAGAGAAAAGATGAGAACGTGTATTCACGAAGATTGTGCAGGCTGCGGTGCACGCAGTTCTCATCTCACTTCTCCACATGTACCCATCTGAGGACAGGGCGGGCCGCTCTGGGAACACCAGGGCATAGACGGGGACTTTAAACATGCTTTTCACATCTGCTGCTGACTAGAGTTTCTCAAATGCCTTATTTAGCACTGGGCTCTGTGAAGCCAGCAGCTTTCTAAAGCTAAACACTGGCCGAGTGTTTCTCTTGTTTTTATCACAACAGCTGCATCCCCCAAGTTTTCAACTCAGTAGCAGGAACCCACTGAATAGTGGCTTTCCAGATGTACCCTCCTGTGCTGAATGGGCCAGGCGTGGTCCTGTGGGCTTGAAAAACGAAAAACAGGAAGGCATGGGAAACAAAGCAGACGGCGGGATTAAATTACTGGAGAGGAAACCATATTATATTATTGATCTGTCTTTTAAAGGCTTCTGCCTGCTGGGGAAAATTGGAGAACTCTGTTGGCTCCAGATGAAAATTTCCACAGCAAAAGTTCACATACTTTTACAACATAGAAACCTGGTTTGCTTCTAGTATGGGGATCTTTGCCAACACTTTCATCTGGTTAAAAGGCTGTGAAAAGAATTCCTGAAGGCTGTTTCATAGGTCAGTAACAGCTCGGGAGTATGCCGGGCCCAAGGACTGTATGAGGTCGGGATTGGGTCCTTTCTTAATCTGGCCTCCATATTAGGTACTATAATTAGCAGGGTTCGTTCCACTGTCTCACTACTTTATAGCTGTGAGCATTAAACATTTCCATAAAAGAATAACAGAATTTTATATGACCCCCTTTCTCTAAAAAATTCAAAGCCTGCTATAATGAATCTTTTGAAGAAAGGAGATGGAACATGGTTTTTATTCATTGGTCATACACAAGAAAGCCAACACTATAAAGGTATTCCGTGGTCATGGGTCAAGACTGGAGACTGCAGACTGGCCATCAGGTCCCTGCTGTGTTCCAGCCATTTCTCCAACTGGCCAAACACATGGGGCCTTCTTAGAGACAGCCATATTTTATATACTGTTCGTGTCCTATAGTTTCATCAATGGCCAACTTCATTTTACTTTTCCTTTGGCATATCTGGTGTTTCCCTTGTTGCCCTGCATATAGCAAAAACTCCAGAGCTAAATTGGAGTCCCCACAGAGCCACCGTGTCAGTGCTTGTTGCTTTCATGTGTAGAGCATCATTTGTCCATGATCCTGATTTTTCTAATCGTCTTCGACTAATCTATTGTTGGGCTTTAGCAGTCCAGCTGTTTTACAGAGAGGACAGTCATAATGACATTAATTTTGTATAAGAAGTCCAGTTCTTGGGTTGAAAAGTGTGCTTAAAGACTCTTCTAGGACTCATGACTTGAAGATGTCCATAAATCTGTTGCCGCAACATGAGAATGAGAGCTGATAATCAAAGGGGTCAAGGTCATTCATTCTTAACCTTCCTGGGGGAAATGTGGAGCCTCCCTCGCCTGCTATATAGGCTGGGTAGAAATGAGAATTCCAAGTCCATGGCCACAGGCTGCCCTGGGGGTCGCTAGCTGCAGGGAAGAGGTACTCTTCTGAGGTCGGGCCCCCAACTACAGCACCCAGCACAGCGCCCCTCTGCATGTACACAGACTGCCCACAGGCAAGGCTACATTTGCCAAATGCTCCTCAAATATCAGAACAGAGTAAGAACTGTGGCTTGGTGAGTACACAATGCCCTGGAAGTTCCTCAGTTGGCCTCAAGGTCTAGAGGGGAGCAGAACTGTGGGTCTGGATATACCATCCCACCTGAGGCCATGGAGGGATTTCTCAGAGCCTCACTGGATGCGGGATAACAGTGAGTTCATGGGTGGATGGCCAGGGGTGGAGGGAAAGGCAGAGTCTCCTACCATATAAATTCAGTGTAACCTTAAACAAGTTGAAAGAGCAATGGTCAGGAATGGTTGGTATGGATTATGCAGACTTAGGAAGGACTGAGCGAGATCACTGAGCTCCATGTCAACAGGAAAATATGCCAAGAAAAGGTGGCTCGGAAGGCTCAGCCTTTGGAGAGTCCACATCCTTTGCTCTGGCTGGCTCAGAAATAGGCACAGCCAACCTTTCTACAAAAAAGCTGGCTATCTGCTTGGATAGCATTTCTATGTGGGTACACAGCAGGATTTCTTTCCATAGCAAGTCCTGCTCATGTATTTGTTTTCTAAACATTTGTGTTGCAGTTGTCCTGGAGAAAGATGATGGTAGCTTGTTCCATGTCAGTGGCCAGGGGATGGAGCAAAGTCATGGGGCAGTCGAGGGATGTCGATAAGGACATAGAGCCCACGGCACTTGGCAACCTGGAGGTGAGGAGTGAGGGAGACGGCAAGGACGACGTCCACGCTCCCAGGGCTGGCACCTAGGAGATACTCAGGGAGAGCTTTCTGGAAGGGTCAGCTCTGTGCAGCTATGTGGGTGGCAGTGCCTGGGCCTCCCTTCCTTTCTCCCTCATCTCCCATTTCCCTGCAAAGCCTGGGGCCCCTTCCCACCTTACCTGTGTTTCCCTCACAGGAAGTTCCCTACGCACCCACCAGCATATCAGGCCTCAGAAGTAGTGGCCCTCCACGTAAGGGAGCTGCAGGGGTGTAAGAGAGAGAGAGACAGAAAAACAGAGAAAGAGAGGGAGACAGAAGGAGGGAGGATGCAGAGGTGTGTTCCTTCACACCCTTGGAATTCCTTCTCCCTGGGAGCCCACCGCCACCATCTCCTCTCCTGCCCCATGTTCACCCCCTGGCTGACTCCCTGTCCCTCAGGTCTCAACTCCAGTGTCACCTCCTCACAAAGCCCTTTGCTGGCCCAAGTACCTTCAACCACCACCAACACCCCCCCCCCATATTTTTATAACCCCATCTTTTTTTATAGCTCTTAATCCTAAGTTATTGTGACATGTTTATTTATACATTTTCAAGTGTCTGCCTCCCCCACCATGTTGGGAGCCCCCTGACAGCAAGGCCCATGTCTGCCCATTCTCTGCTCCGTCACCAACTCGGGTACGGGGCTGGCGCACCGCAGATGCTCAGCAAATCTGCTGCAGGAGGGAGGGGTGTGGAGGAAGACGTGGGTCCAGAGAGTACAAGGCTGGTTTCTGACTGGCTCGGAAAAACCACCCACCGCCCCTGACCCTGTTTCTACAGGAGAGGGTTGTCTGATGAATTGTGTTTTGGTTTATACTTTCAATTTCCCCAAGTTAGTCATTTCTGCCTGCCTTTAACGATTGGTAAGTGAAAGCATATTAGTATTTCTTTAAAGACTTTCATGTATTAAGGTTTCTGGAGTCTTCTTTTCTCTTTATATTTGCATTGGGAATTAACATGAATACGGAAGCACAATGCATGAGTTTCTGGGTAATTTCTCCTCTGTGGACATAATCTGGCCTCAGATAACATGTGTATGGAAGAGCAGTGATTTCACTTCCTCAGCATTAGAGCAGTTTTTAAAAATTTAGCTTCCTCCAGGTTTTTTTTTCACTTCATGTAAAGACAAAATACAAGTAATAGCATGACAAGCTTGGCTTGGATCCTTACCAGGAATGAAAAAGCGTGTCTTTCCCAATTTTCCTTTATGGAGTCATGTAGTCTTGTAACTTAGATGACTCTTTAGTTGCAGTCCTTGGGGCACTGCCTCTGTTCGTAAGTGGGATGTGTTCCATCAGCACTTTCACTGTCTGAAACTCCCCAAGAGGAATTATGATGCGATTCCAGGACCTTAGGCTGGAGGTCAAGGGAGGAAGGGAGACACCACCGATCTACTTCCGCAGGGCGCTGCTGTGAAAATGGCCCTGAGTAATGACTACACATTGTCAGGGGTCCAGCCCCCGCCCCAAACAGAAAATGTGCTTCCTTGTGAGTGTGGGTATCTAACTACAGTGGTTTTTCAAGCCAGAGCGTACCAAGCAAGCTCACCCCCACACCACTGCTGCAACTGAGCCACCCTCGTTCACACTGGGAAGGGTATTAGCTCCAGGGCACAGAGATGGGCCATAGCTAGGAAGACAGCAAAACTGATGGCCTCTATCCCAGCTCCCTTGGCTCCTGGGCTCCTTAGAAATCCAGCTTTCAGACCTCAGATTCATGTCAAAAATAATTTTTTACAGTTTGCATCAAATGCCTAAGATAATCTCTTAACTACCCTAGCTTTATGGATGACTCCTAAGAGAAAGGAGCAAATAGTGAACAGCATTCTTCCTATCATTGAGCTTGCCCGGATTATGATTTTGAAGGTTTTTAACACCGTACTCACAATGGAACTTCCTTACCAGAGGTTTTAGTAACTGATGAATCAGTGGAAACCCCATGGTCCAACCATGTCTTAAGGCTCCATATAAAAATTTCCTCAGCTCATCTGTTTGTTCACCTATTTAATCATTTATTCATTTTGTAAATATTGCATCCACTTGTGTGCCAGGCAGGGACTGTGCAAGGACCTGGAACACAAAGATGAGCAAGACAAACATGGCCCCCCATGTGGGGACAGCTTGCAGGCTAGTATAAAAGCGGGCATTCTCTTTTGTCTTCCTGCAAGGGAAGGAAAAGCTCCCTGTTTGCTATTTAAGGAATAATAGAAACACAAGTGACTTCTAACAACCATTGCTTATAAAATCAAAGAGAATAACAGCAATGTAATGGCTCCCTAAAATTCGCCTAGATACTCAGAATTTCAGTTTATTGTTCACTTTAAAGAAAAGTAAGAAATACTCTTTAGCGGCTGATTTCAAAGAGGAGTGCCCATGGCCTCTTGGAAGAATCTGGAGAGCACATAATACCTTTATTTATGGTGGAGAATGTTCTAATGTCAAGGTTTGGCGAGTTCTTTACTTAGCTCAGCGAGATGTTTACAAAGCCTGGCTCCCAGTAGGTTCAATTAACATTTATTGACTTCATCTCTGTCAATACCTAGGTTTTTAACAAAAGAATTGAAATACCTGCTTCACACAAAAATGCTTAAGTAAATTTAGCCAAGAGCAGCAGAACACTGGAAAATTCAATTTATGTTTCTTAGATAAATACACAGCTATAGAAAACATTTTCTAATGGAATTCTGTAATGGGTTACTTTTGCTATTTTAAAAAGTATCTTTTGAAGAGTAGTTCAGTTAATGGATGAACCATTTTCTCCTGCCTTGGTGCCTGCTCTTGCCTCCGTGGGCACTAGAATCCTAAAGGAGTTAGGGAGGGGCTGAGAATCTGTTTCTGTCTCCTAGTTGACACCCCTTTGCATCACTTCTGACTTCTGCTGGAATTGTAGGCAAATCTCCTTAGTAAGGATAAGTAGTCTTAGGGGAAAATATCTATTAATACCAGAAAGAGAAGGGTCTTAACTGGCGTCTAGGGTAGGATGGGGATGGGATTCACCTCTCTAGGGCTTAATTTTTTTTTTTTTTTTAAGAGACAAGGTCTCACTCTGTTACCCAGGTAGAGTGCAGTGTCATGATCACAGCTCATGCAGCCTCAAACTCCTGGACTCAAGCAGTCCTC
Organism: Cheirogaleus medius; assembly: GCA_008086735.1. NCBI lineage: Eukaryota > Metazoa > Chordata > Mammalia > Primates > Cheirogaleidae > Cheirogaleus > Cheirogaleus medius. Next base: position 14,917,337 of record VBSM01002223.1, on the reverse strand, counting down.
CTGCTTCAGCCTCCTGAGTAGCTGTGACTACAGGCGTGTCCCACCATGCCCAGCTAATTTTTTTATTTTTTTGTAGAGACGGGCTCTCACTATGTTGCCCAGACTGGTCTCAAGCGATCCTCCTACCTCAGCCTCCCAAAGTGCTGGGATCACAGGTGTAAGCCACCACTCCCAGCCCAGGCTTGATTATTGAAAAGGGTCACTGGACCCAACCATGGTCCTCTCTCCTAACTCCAGTCTCTCTACTAACCTGATATCCCCGGTGAAAACGATCAGCATACAAGGTCTGGAAGAAATAGGGGTGGTTAGCAGAACCACTGAGAATTTGTATAAACATTACCAATTGCCTTCTCATTCTTCCTGGGAATTTGTGAATATTCAGCCAATTGATATCTCTTTTCCTAGAGAATGAGGGGCCAGGGAGAAGAAGCTTCAATCTCCAAAGGGGTAGGATGGAAATTCCTCCCCAGCCTTAGATTCGAAAGGCCGTCTGTTAAGACAGAGTGAACTGAGACCTCCGACTGTCTCCACTAATTGTTATCATGTCAGTAAAATCCTAATGCCACAGCGAATGAATTAACACCAAGCCATGTCGACATCAGCTCCTCTCAAAATGAGCTGCGTCGGAGGCACTCATAAATATGTAAACAGGGAAGTTTGGGTGGCTTTAAAATTAGCCCTGATCTTTTATACTGAGTGTAGGTATTTCTGGGCATGGAGGAGAAAATGAAGTCTGTTCTGGCAAGAAGCATTAGAGAGAGAGCTTCTCACTTGCTGACAGGGAGTGAGGGGAAGCAGGTTGCCTCTCCTGCTCACTGTCCCTCTGAGCACCTCTGCCTCTGCCAGGCCTTGTGTGGAGTGAGCCTTGCCTCATTAATGGGGTGATGTACCCCAGCTTCCTAAGCTGTAACCCAAGCAGGGTGCTGGAAGGGTTTCCATCAAGTATCACAGTTTCGAGAACTCGTCCCCCACCCGCTCCCCTCAAAGCAACAGAGCTTTCTAAAAGTTCCTAAACGTCCAGGGTCACCACAATCTATCTGTGGATTAAAGCAATGCCGTCTCAACCCCGTGGAATGAGCAGCTCATTGCCTCAGCCAGGCCAAGGCCCCAGTACAGATTTAGAAAGGCAGGGGCTTGTTGGGTGGAGGGGCTGAGATCCTTGCCTTTGCAGAATTTGAATTTTGTACTAAATAAAATAATAGAGTTTACTACTTCTTCGTGCTAGATAATTCAACTGAGAAATAGTGAATATTTAAAATCCTGTCAGTCTTGTCTATTTCCTTCCTCCGAAAGACAACCACATTCTCAGATTCCAGAACTACATTCTCAATTCCTCAGACTGAAACATTCAGACAGTTTTGATATTTTCCACAGCTTATAAAGACAAAGCCCTTTGGCTGCTTGCATTTTAATTTTCTTGAAGACCTAAAAATGGTTGGCAGATCAAAATGAATAAACAGTCTTCAGTACTAAGTCCCCAAACCCTCAAACTTTGACTCAAGCTGTTATCATGTAGAAACATTAATTCAATCTTTAAAAAAATATATTATGAAATATTTAAGATATGCAAAAAAGTATGGATAGTATAGCAAACAACTTTGAACTCACTATTCAATGTAAGAAGTAAAACATGACAGATATAGTTGGAGTCCCCAGATAACTGCTGTCCTGAATTGCTTATCATTCCCATATTTTTCTTACTTTACTACAGTCTTGTTTCACATGTTTTAAAACTTCACATATATATTATATTATATACATTCATCTGCAAGTTTCTTTTTCCCCTTGACTTTATAATCATGAGATTCATCTGTGTGGGTACATACACACACATACACATATCAAACATTTGTATGATATCACATACATACAATATATACATATGTATCACAATTTATATCTCCTTTACTAGATATTGCTAAATTGTTCTGCAAAGGATTTATACCATTTTTAACACTCACTATCAATATATAAAAGAGTTCTTGTTGCATTGTATATTTGACAAAAGTTGGTATCATCAGAGTTTAACTTTTGTAATCTGACAGGTAAAGTGGTACCTACCTCATTAAAGTTTTAGTTTGCAATTCTGATTATTAGTGAGATGAAGCAAGTTTATTGGTCAGTTTTCAACTCGTTGAATAATATGTTTATATCTTTTGATCATTTTTCTATTGAGAGGTTACTTTGTTTTATTTTTTCTCATTATCTTATGGGAGTTCTTTATGTATACTGAATGTTAAACCTTTCTCAGCTCAGCATTGCAAATATCTTTCTATAGTCTGTCTTTGTACTTTGCTTATGGTGAGTTTTGGTGCACAGATGTTTTCAGTTTTCATATAGTTACATTTTATCAGACTTTTACTTTTGATTTGTCCAGATCTTGTCTAAGAAATGCTTCCCCACTTCAAGATCGTATTTTTATCCAATATTTTCATCTAAAACCACCAAGTTTTGCATGTCACACTTAGTTCTTTAAATCTTGCGGGGATTAATTTTGTTTGGTGTGGGGTAGCAATCTGTTTTCATCCATTTGGAAAACCAGTGGTCCCTGTCTGCAGGCACCATTTATTGACCAGCCACTCTTCCTGACCAGTCCTGCAAGACCAGTCTGTCCTCTGGCAAGTCTTGGGCTCGCTGCCCTGTTCCCCTAGGTGAATACCACACTACTTTAATTACTATAGTTTTATAAAAGGTCTTGGCATCCAATAAAGCAAGTTCCTCCCTCATTCTTCTTCAAAATTATTTTGGCCATTTTTGGCAAACTTTAATCTTTATCCTCTCCTTGAGTTTGCCCTGGCCTAGCACAAGCAATCAAATGGCAAGACTTAAAATAAAAAGGGAGAAATCAAGCCAAAGTCAGCCCTGGATAATCCATAAACTCAATATTTTATCTCCTAATAACTAAGAAATTCCTGTGTACTAATGAGTATAGAAAGCCCATGTAAAAATAAAGCATTTATTTATAAAAAAAAACAAGACTATTTTCTAAAAAACGTTTCGGGGCTGAAGCAAAGGCCATTTAAAAATAGAAAGTAGAGACTATCCTCTGGGCAGTACCAAGGTCCTTGCCTTTACTTTTTAAAAATACTGCTTTTAAATATACTTTTGCATACAGATGGCCACAGAGAGTTTTATGAAATAGCGCTAAAACTGTGCATTTATTTTCTGGATCCCTCAGAACATCCAAAGCAAAGGTCAGACTGTCCCTAGGAGAAACCCTGAGAATGCACGAATTCTATCACAACATGGGTCAAAGAATGACGTATTTTTTCTCTCATTCAAGGGAGACTTTCTTTTCCTGCAAAATGTTCCCAGTGACATTTCCATGCCCTCATGATCACTACTTGGTGTTCCGCAGTGTCTTCAGATTCAGACCCTCTTATACGGAGCACAGGACAAGAGGACTGTGGCCACCCAGCAGACCGTGGACGTCCTGTCCAAGTGAGTTGGTTTTCCCTCACACCTCCTCTTAGCATTTCGTTCCTTTTCCATTCAGAATCTCAGAGGAAGCTGGTTCTAGAAGGTTCTCTGGAACCTTCCATGGGAAGTTTTACGAACTGACTTCCCGTAACTTGGAGTTAAATGTAAGACCAGTTCCTTTGAAAACCCAGTTGTAAATATCCTCCTTGCCCAGATATTAAAGAGGAATTTGCTCTTGAATAGTGTCAGAAACACAGGCTGGATTTCGTCCTCCCGCAGACCAGCCCCCACTGCAGATTAAGGCACCTGCAGGAGTGGGAAGGCCCAGAGCACTGGCCTGGCCTGCTGTCCTGTCAGGACTGGAGTTGCAGAGTCCACTGACTTCACCTGAGGGCCGGCCTCCACATCTCTCTCAGCCTCTGCTGTGGAGGCTGCCCCCTCACAGAGCTGGGTCTTCCAAGAGCCCCGGGGCTGACTGCCAAGCACGTGCTTAGGGCAGCGAGCAGCAGCCTGGAGCAGAGACCTAGCCCAGCTGGCAGGGGCACCGTGCCCCTTAGGGCAGGGAAGGGGAGCCAACCAGGAGTCCTCCAGCCCAACCTTGACAGTCCTCTTTGCTCATGTTCTGCTCCCCGAGCCAGCTCAGGGCTCATTGCCTCAGCTCCATGAGGACTGTCACAAGGAATTGAAAGATGGGAGAAGGCTGGGCGTGGTGGCTCACGCCTGTAATCCTAGCACTCTGGGAGGCCG
>VBSM01002223.1:14899462-14913070 GCA_008086735.1 Cheirogaleus medius | reverse complement strand
AAAAAAAAAAAGAAAAGAAAAGAAAAGAAAGATGGGAGAAGAACATTTTGGGTTTTATGCTCTTGTGCCATGATTCTCCTCTCACTCATATCCCCTCCTGAGGCTTCTCATGAAACGTGTCTCAGCAGCTGCCTGCCAGCAGCAAAAGCTGGGCGGAAACCGTGTGGAGGGCTGGAGGGCGCCGTACTCACTCCACCCTCTGCTTGTTTGCAGGGCCCCTGAGGTCGCCATGAAGCCAGGGCAGGCTGAAAAAGCCAAAGTGGCCTTCGGCACCGGTGTCCCTCGGCACACCATGCTGGGGAAAGCCAGGCCCAACGCAGCAGACTGAGACCCCCCACACACACCCCAAAGCAGGCTTTGGGCAGGACCAGGCACGGCCATTTAGAGTGCTGTACAAATCTTTCTCCAACTACAAGATGGAATTAAACAGTCAGGGTACAGATTTTCAAGGCCAACCATTTGCTCCAACATGCAAGAATGATACCATAAACCTCTCATGGGCCACACTTTGACAGTGGATGCCCTTCAGGGTGATCTGGCACTTTTATAAAGCATTTTTATTTTTATCACCTAAGTGGTTATTCTTGCCAACAAGAATTTTTACCCATCAGCTCTACTGTGGCTGAAAGACTTCTCTTCAAAAGTTGTACAGGAAAGTAGACTTGGCATTTGATTGTACACATAGTTCCTCGCATAGGTCTGGAGTCAGATTTAGAACAGTAAAATTCTGAAAAAAAGCCCTTTCTTATAGGAAGCTAATAAGGATCGAGAATAAAATGAGAATGAGATGCTAATAAAGGGAAACTTGAAAGTGCTGGTGTCAGTATGTGTTTTTAAAATGAAACCTGCTTCAGAGCCTGAAAAGGGGCTTGGAGACAGCTTCCTTCATTTCCGTGCTTGGTCACTCTTGAATTTTTTCTTGGGTGCTTAGCATATACCAGGCGTGTGCCAAGAACGGGGACACACAGTTGCCATCCAGCATGGCACTGGGTATTGAATGGATGCTGGTGGGATTGGTGGGTGGCAGTGGTAGCACCTGCGAACGAAGAGAGCCGAGTACAACAGGGCAGGTGGCCAGTGCTCCCGGCTTGGCCCTGGGGCCAGAGGAAGCAGGTGTAGGGGAGTGGGAAGAAAAGCAAGCAGGAGTGAGGCTTCCAAAACAGGAAGCTGCAGGGAGGGTGCCGATTCCCAACTGCTTTGCATTCCTCCTGTGGCCTCTGCTCCAAGGCAGGACAAACACAGCCACCGCCCTAGAGCTGCTTCTTGAATGGGCACAGACCTGGTGTCACGTCCACAGTGGTCTTCAGCCTCCTGGCGGGGAGGCCATAGTTGTGTGAAGATAGCAAAGTCAAGCAGGAAGCTTTGGGCACATTTCTCCACGCTGTCCATGAAGAGATCCAATGCTGGAATGAGGTCATTCTCTTCCCTACATCCCATGCACCCCTGCCAGCGAGGCTGCAGGCTGGTGCTAAGAGGGCCTCTCCCCTCCGGCTCCCAGTGGGAAACCTGAACTACCTTGGATCCATTCGTGCAGGGCGTCACCTCAAAAATGGGGGAAATAAAAAGAGCCATGACAGGGTGGGGGCAGGCAGGGTCCCTTGTCTTCCTCAGGAGCGTGACAGCTGATCACACAGGCCATCCCTGCTGGTACCCATGAGTCCCAGCCCCAGGCAAATGGGATGAGGGTAAAGTGCAAAAAAGGTGTGAGATGTGGTCATTACTCACTGAGTGTCTTAGGTAGTTGAAGACATAGGTGGTATCTGCTATGGACTGAATGTTTGTGTCCCCCCTCCCCTACTTCACGTGGAAGCCCTAATCCCCAATGTGACAGTGTTAGGAGGTAGAGCCCTCATTACTGTCTTTATAAGACAGACAAGAGAGCATCTCTCTCCACCATGTGAAGACACAGCGAGAAGGCAGCTGTCCGCAAGCCAGGTAGAGAGCCCTCACCAGGAAGACTCCGTCGGCACCTTGAGACTTCGCAGCCTCCCAAACTGTGAGAAATGTTTGTTGTTTAGCCCACCGGGGCTATTGTTTTGTGTTGCAACAGCCTAAACTAAGATTCTATGGTGGGTTTTTGAAAGAAATGTGAATTCTGATCTGTTACTTCTTCCTTTCTGTATTACTTGGAGAACTATCTTGGAATCATGGAAACTAAAATAAATTTTTAAAATGTAGTCCCCCCCTACTCCCACCTCAGGAAAGAATGAATTTAGGAATGTTCCACCAAATGTCCCTCATCTATTAAATCTGTTACCAAGAGAGAAAAACTGCAGCTATTCATGTTGTTGTATTTTCTGGTAAAAGGCTAAAAGATTATAAACAGGTAAAGATATCTCACTACTCCTTTGTCTCAACCTACCTTAATTTTTTCAAGCACCTAAGAAATGGCTGTGATTAACTAACCTTCCAATTTGCACTTACACAGTAACCAACTGTCCTGTTATGTGCCCAGAACAGTTCTGATTTTAGCACTGAAAGTCCCATATCCCAGGAAACCCTCATCTCAGGCAAAATGGGATGGCTGGTCATGTCCTACTGGCACTGGTCCTCCAGGCTATGAGGACATTTTTACCACAAACTGTTCAGTTTATGTTTGAATGCAAGCCAATTGGTTTCTGCTGTGCCATGCCTTCTAGCTGTGCTGACGATATCAAGTTCTGATTCAAGTGAGGAATTAGGGGACTGGAACTGTTCATATATATTCTCCCCAGTAATTTTGTGCTACCCTCAAAACATGCACATAAACACACAGATTCTTTAGAGTTTAAAAGAAACCACACCAAAATCTACTGGAAAATATTCTCTTTAAGAACAATGTGAGTTTTTTCTCTCAGATTTTTATTTTTATACATTCTTGTGACATTTCCCTTTGTGGGGAACAGGAGGTTAACAAAATCAGCTTCTTAGATGATTCCATTCTAAATATACATCTTAAACAAACAATATCAAAACAACCAGTGGGAAGTTGAAAAACATTCAATGAAGACTGTTTTGTCTAAACAACAATAAATAGGAAAAGACTGGTTGTGTTCCTGCCTTGTCCAACCACGAAGTTGATTTCTCTTGTCTCCGGAGTGAGAGGTTTTAAAGAACACAGACGTTCTGGGTGACCTGTCACAATGTTGAGAGCACACTCTCTCTGGGGCGATTCTGAGACTTGGTAACCAACGACAGCTCCTGATTCCATACTGGTAAATACTTCTGGCAGAATACTTCTTAAAGCTATGCCTTACAACTTGGAGATGAAAATTAAGATGTAAGATATTTATTTTCCAAAGCAAACAGAAGTGGATCATGGTATTAATAACCTGTTCCCATCAGCATCCATTCACAAGGTTATAAGCTTAAGACACTGACATCAAACTCAGCCCACTCAGATTCGTAATAGATTCCTTGTCAGTCTGTGCTGCCATCAAACAGGAGGCTGCCACCTTGACCAAATTCTCATCCATCACTTATACAAATACCATTACCAATTACAGCTAAAATAAAATCAGCACATCTTTGTCTTAGAAATGACAAATCTTTGCAAAGCAGTCACCTCCATACCAGTCTGACAATCACTAGTTCACTTGGCAGATGGGTAACAAAGGTTTAAACTTACAATTCAAATCAACTTTCTTTCTACACCCTGATTCATGGTGTTTTAAAAATAGATCATCTTGAAAGCCGTGCTGCATTTCTCCTCCACTTATCGATTATGGAAATGCACTCTCCATAAACTATCTGCTCTAGCCACTACCAGGACCTGATGCGACGATGTGCACCCTGGGGGTCCCCGAGGGCCACCCTGTGAATCCGCCTCTGTGAATCCGAGAGGGAAGACCCTCCAATGCCGCCATCACAACCTACCTGAAGGTGGCGTTAACCTCCGATCGCTGCTCCTCAGAGCACTACAGTCAGTTCTGTGATATACTGTGTTATAGAAAGTACAGTTCAGACAACATTATGTAAAAGAAACTAGCCTGAATTAAAACAATGCTGTGGGCTAAAGATACTACTTTTATGTGATCTATGCCTTTAAAGATGGAAGCTTTAAAAACAATACCCATGTATAAAATAAAATGAATCCAACAGAGCACACTCATCCTAATATCTTAAACTCGGTGGTGTGTACCTGCAGGTCCATGTTCTGTGGCCCAAGAGCATGATGGCCTTAGTCACCCTCCAGGGCCCGTCTTAGGTGTCTCAGTGCTGGGCTGCAGGACAGCCACCCAGTTCCCTCTCCAAAACATCCTAATGTAGTATAAGTTGACAAATCACCCCAACTGTAATGATTTCTGTTCAAAGTGCAAAAAAGCTTCTGCGAGGTTGGTTCATGGTTGTTGCTTTTTCATCTTTCACTCTCTGAGCTCAGCAAGACCTCCACCCCATGAGCGGTGGGTGGAGAAAGGCTTCTTTGGGAGGCACAGTCCACCTTATGCTTCCAATTTTCCTGCACACGACCCCCGTGCCAGTCCAGCTACAGTCTGAGCATCAGTGTTCTCATCACTGTCTTCAGGGTCTACCTCCTGCCTGTGAAATTAAGTGTCTGGGTGCTAAGGTTAGGGTGCATAGAAGGTCGAGTGTACTCAGTCTGATAGGAAATGGCTACTCCAGAACGTAGGCTGTAACGCAAAGGAGTACTCAGGCTGTGCGCTACTTAATGACCTGGTGCCATTAAGAAATGGTACCATCAGCGATTCCCAATCACCTCCCCTACCCATAGATGCCGTGCGGGGGAACCTGTGCAAACATAATTTGAAATATCACAATAGACTACAGCTGTCTTCTCCATAAATACTATATTTTTTAAAGTTCTGCATATAAGAGCAATTCATTCAAGTCTTTAAACAAATTTAACGCTGTATGACAACTTCTTCCTAAAGATGAAATCATTTAGCAAAACTTTCTTAACATAAGCAGTCTGCTTATTTCCTAGGATCTCTTTTTGAAAAGACTTTGGAAGGAGAAAAATGTATGTATTTTTCCCTTAAAATGTTAGTTTATTATTTCATATTAGCACATGCAAACAAAATTTACTCTTTAATATATTAATATTATTACTCTAATCTAGTTAATGTTTAGGCATCTTGCCTACAGATAATTATAGTTTCAAGCAGATGCAAGCCATGTCTGTGACCAGGTGCAAAACTGGTAGAAATCGTCTGCAGAAGTGGAGAGAAAACTCCAGGAAAAAAAAAAAGTGTTTTGTAAAAGTCCCCAATCAAAAATAAAATTCCCATGCCTTTTAAGGCATGAATTAATTTGAAACCTTTATAGATTAACTATAAAGTAAATTGACACTGCTTGGAGGACTCTTTAAAGAAAGTAAAAAAAGGGGGAGGTTCTACAAGTGAGCCTCCTCCCACTCCTTGAAATAAGTAAAGGCCTTTGTATGTTGGTATGTTACCAAATAAGATGCCATTTAAAATAAAATATTTCTGTTTATCAAAACCAATGCCCATCATTCTCCTCCTCTTCATTGTCTAGATAGAGGAGGGCAACTTTCTTTTCTTCCGAAATCACCGACCTTTGGTCTACCATTCTCTGCAGCTGCACCGCCTTATCAAACTCTGCCTGCTCCTTGCCCTGCTCTCCGTGGGCCTGGTGTCCGACCCCAGCAGGGGCCGTAAGGCTCCCGCCGGCTGCCTGGTCATTCCTACTGTCCACGTCTCTCCAGGCATCACGGTCAGACACACCGTGAGCTTCTGCTTCCGTTCCTGCCTTTCGTGTCCAGCTGGGGATGGCCTCTAGGTGACTCACATCCATCTGAAAAGTAAATGAAGTTTCTTTGGGCCCCAGTGCAATGTGCCTGAGTGTTCCGCTGCCATCCGCTAACTCGCCTAGCTCAGGGGGGGCCGCTGAACCAGGCAGAGCAAATGTTTTGGACACAGGTCCATGGAAGACAACGTGTTCAGAGGTTTCAGTTTCTGCAGGACCTAGTCGTATGTGCCTAAAGGATCTGCTAACACCCGATGTCACTTCTGCCCCTGATGTGTCCCCCACACTATCCTCCTGAGATTTGGAAACGACCCTTTGGAAGGTGCTCTTTTCAGTCACAAGGGTTTTTCCACCCAAGGTGTAACTATGAGTGGCCTGGGTCGCATCTGCTGAGCCCTCACTGCGGACAATGCTGCTTTCTGAGTCACTAAATTCCATGGGTTGGGGAACCGGCACACGATAAACTATCTGCTCAGTGGTTTGATGCCTCTGGGGCCCGATGCTGATATGCCTAACGGATGTGCCGCTCCCTGGCGACTCTTCCATGAGTACAGTATCTCCACCGACACCCAACTCCACTTCACCTGCAAGTGGGGCTACGAGCTGGATTCGCTCACTGAACCCTCGTTTAGGGCCTAACTGAAGGTGCCTTACAGAAGTCTGGACACCCACCGCCTCTTCTGTCGCACAAGACTCACCAACCTTCCCTGCTGCAGAAATGGGACCCTGAAAGGTAATTTCCTTCTCAGCATGAAATCGTTTGGAGCGAAATGTGCTGTGCCACCCTGAGCTGTCGGTGGTATCTGTGGGAAACTCTCCCGGGCCAGCGTCTTCTGTGCCTCCCACCTCCTGACAGGCAGGGACAGGGCCTTGGAAGAAGGCTTCCTTGCACACTTGACTCTGATGGGGACCCGACACTCGGGCTGAGCTCGCTGCCTGACTCGGGTCGCCTCCCCCACTTACCTCCGCCACTGCTGCAGTGGGTCCTCCTTGCGAGACTCGCTCAGTCCTCCAGATCTCAGTGGGGCCTAGTTTAACGTGCCTCACAGAGTGGCTCACGTCCTCTAGTACGTGTGACTGGGTGAAGGCCCCTGGGCTGCTGACCTCCACGGTGGCCGACACCGGGCCCAGGGAAGTGAGCCGCTCCGTGCCACGCGAGGCCCCACCGGCCTCCTCCCTCTCAACAGAGGGGCTGTACAGTTCCCGGGTGGCCCAGCGCTTGAAGCGGATGCCGGCACCCGGTGCCTCCACTCCGTCTTCCCTGTCTGGGCTTCCCGGCGCCGAGCCATGTCGCCTGGCCAGGCTCTCTCGTACCACCGACTCCACGGTTTTCTCTATCTCCCCAGCTTCATCTTTGCTGAGCTCCTCCAGGTCTAACTGATCAGCATCCACAGTCTGCGAGAGGCTGACTTCAGCCACCAGGGACACGGAGCCCCCGCCAGAGGTCTGGACTTTCTTTACATCGACTGAAACGCCCCCTGACTCGCCCAGACCCTCTCTGGTCAGGGCGGACAGCTCTTCCTTCATGCGCTCGGGAAGGGTTTCCTCCAGCTGCCCGATGACCTCTGCCAGCTGGTGCCGGGGCTCCTTGGAGGACATGCCTTTAATGGAGGAGTGGAATTCGTGCGGTATTTTAATTTCTTTTTCGATGACTATGGGTTCAGCGTGAAATTCACCACTTCTAGTTTGTTCTTTCCAGTGAGTAGAACCCACCTCCCCCTCCAGAGAGGGTACTGGAACATCCAGGGGTTTCACAACCTTCTCGCCCACCTCGTCGTCCCTCTTTCTCCTCCTCCACGTCCCCTGCACAATCTCATCCTGCCAGGAGTACCTGATGGTGGATTCTTCCTCAATGTGGATCTGCCCATACACGGAGTCCTCATCTCTGTCGTGGTCCCCGGGGTGTTCGTCTGGAGTCGACACAAAATAACTCTGCTCGCCCTCTGAGTCACCTGCCTCTGTCACTTCTTCAACGTGAGTTATGTTCTCCTGGGGCTGCTTGGTCCTTCGACTTTGATTAACGGAGAACGTGACATCGGTCTCTCCATAACTCTCCTCTTCCTCAACAAGCCCCCTGGAGCCCGGAGACATGTCATCGACCTCCTCCACCTCGAACGGGACGGAGAAGGCCTCTGCCTTGTCCCCACCCACGTAGCTCACAGGCTCTTCGATGATTTCCACGTTGACGACCTTCGCTCTGCCCTCCTTTCCTTTCAGACCCAGGTTGATTATGTCGCCTATCATCCGCTCAGCCGACTTCCCTTTCAGCCCCACTTCCTTCATATCCTTGCTCAAAAGGTAGTCCAGGCCAGCTTCGTCAGAAACATCAACATCTTCAGTCAGCTTAGACTCCACGACGATTTCAGTCTTTGTTTTCCTTTCACCAGGAAGCTCTTTCCTGGCCATGTAAGTGACTTTTGTGTCTGGGAAAGCATTGGCAGATGCTTCTGAATCTGGAGACTGAGTAAACTGCTTAAGGATGCTGGTAACGATGTTTTCTGCTATGGCTTCTGTCATGGAGTCGCCTTGCGGAGAGCTGGCGGTGTCACCGGTGCGCAACCTGAACCGAGCCTCTCTTGTCTCTGTCTCTCGGCCCGTAGCGTCGCCAGCCTCCTTCTTTACGGGCGTCTGCGGACCTTTCGGGGATGCCTCTGGTCTGCTGTCCTGGGATACTTCTAGACTAATGGGTACCTCTCTCTCTCTCACACTCTTCTCCTTCAGCGATTCCTTCCCCCTGGCCCTTTCCCTCATGTGCCGGCTCTCTCTCTCTCTCGCTTCCTTGTCTAGCTTCGTCAGTTCTTCCCACCTTAAGTTTCTCTCCTCTGAAGCCTTCTCTTTAGAATCAAACAGTTTTTCTTCTTGCTTTGCTTTCATGGTTGCTGGTCTGTTTCCTTCTTGCTCCCTTGTGGTTCTCACTTCTGTTTTCTTTCCTAAAGTGACGGTCCTCTCACTTGACCGAGTGCTTCCAGGGACACCTGCTGCCACCCTGTCTCGGTGCTCTTGGTATGACTCCTGAACCACCGAGGACTCTCTGGCTGAGTAAGTGGGGGCAGCCCTTGCACCTTCGGCTTTCGGTCTATCGGGGAATGTTTTCACCTGAGCTTCAGTATTTCTTAAAAGACCATAGGTTGCAGGGAGAGTTCTGAAACTGGTCTGACTGCTGACAGTTTTCCCATAAGAATTCTCCTGCTGGGTAGTGGCCGGGGAAGGATAACCCGAACCCAGGAGGCCTCTTCTGGCAGCACTTCCAACAGATGTGGTCGTCTGAGATCCAATGTACCCAGACCGGTTAGAGTACGCTGCTGAGCTGCGATTTAAACTTGCCAAAGGTGCTTTCTGCCGTGACAACAGATTTCTTTCGTTTTCCCTCTGTAACACTGAGCCAGTATATTGATAGGACTTGGTTCTGAATTCTGTAGAAATTGAACAAACAGTTCATTAAAATGATAAACATCAGTACCTTTTTTCATCTTAAAAGCACTGTCGCAGGTCAAATCCCATCCCATCCTAAAAAATATATACTATTACCACCGAAAGGTCATTATAAATAAAATATTTTCAGTGCTCAAATGAACTTTGGGTAGTCGTAAAAATCCTATTACGACAAAATGCAGCGTTACAAATACTTCAGCCTAACACTTTTTTCCAGTTGCTGATCTTAAAATATTCACTCATCCTAACAAAAATATCAGATGTGGATCGTAAAGCACAGCACACGTGCCAGAGAAGTCAGAGGTGCTAGTTTTTGTGGCTGAAGTTTCACAGTATTAGGATATTCTAGAATCATTAATTTCTATTTTGTTGAGATAAGTTTATTTTACTTAGTTCAGCAGAGAAGAGCTCAGTAATTACAAAGTATTTAGTTATGAAATACCAAACAGCATAACCCCTCCACTCTATGATATGCTCTTATTTTTCACTGATTTCCATATTGGGCCAACAAGTATTGATGAATTTGACTTGTTTAAAGCTTCCTTATTTCTTCTATTTTGGCACTTGATAACCTCCTCATTTGAAAAGGTATCACTGCAGAAACACTATGGTCTGTTTTAATGTCACGATCCTCGAGTTGGGAGGCAATCCTCGGGGCCTCCGGCTTTGCTTGGGACTCTCCCTAGGGAGCACTGCCCTTTGGGGTGTCCAAACTCTACCAGGGTAACCTGCTCTTGGGAATGGCAGCCGGGGCTTAGAACCCGGCTGGGAGCACCGGTTACCCTGCGAGTGTCCCCTCGTGTGTGCCCACACCCCATGCAGCTGAGCTGGGACGGAGCCTTCTCTCCCCTCAGTCTCCCTCATGGCAGCCAAGGCCAGAGGCCTCCTCTGGACAGACCCCAAGATACAGGAAGGAGACCAAAGCGCTGGGATTACAAGCCTGAGCCACCACGCCCAGCCTGGAAAGCATTTTAAAGTTAGATAATTCGCTTTTCTTTTATTTACCTGGTGGCATGTTTTCAACATGCTCAGTCCAGATCAATATCTCCGGATTACTTTCTCCTTCCAATAAGGCCCTGTAAAAATAAATTTTAAAAATAATTCGTTAGGAAATGAGAGATCACGACATGCCTCCAATAAAACATGTTATGTATGTGGTCAATGACCAGTGTCCTGTGTGTTAGGACTCGTGTCTGCAGAGGTGGCCGGTGCGGGGCTGCACCAGGGGGCTGGCAAGCCCACCCACCAGCCTCAGCAGACCTGGACCAGACCACCCTGCTCTGCTCGCCACCATGTCCCTGGCACCTGGCACAGAGCCTGCCAACGGCTGTAAGGCCAATACCAGCCAAATGAACAAAATGAGTGGGCCGGAGCGTCAGCAGCACTGGGGAGCCCCTCTAGAAAGCCCTTCCTATCCAGGCCAGGGAGGGCATGAACAAGGGGGCGCTGGGGAGAGCTGGGCCCAGGAGGGGCGGGCGGGCAGGGTCTGGCTTCTGTGGGAAGCAGGGAGTGGCCCATGCATGGCATGTCACCCTAGGCTAGAGGTCCCAGAACAATTACAACCCCCACCGGGACCTTCCTGGAGTCAAGCGGGGGACAGCCTACAAAGGGCCGACTAGGAGCAGGGCAGGGACCGACACTTGTTTGTAAGGCAGCTGGACCGCACCTGTGGTTTTCAAACTGGGTTCCATGGGGACATCTTGGAGATGACAAAAAGAGGAGCGATGGGAGGCAGACAGGTAGGAAAGGAAAAGGCAGCGCTGCAGACACCCCCACCCTGACCCCCACCCTGGAGCCTCACTCCGTCCAGTGTGGTATCTTATTATCCCCTTTGATAAAATGGTGGAAAGCACCCAACTAGGTGATTTCTTTGGTTATGTCTAACTCCAAAATTTGAAAATTATAGAGTCTTCGTTAAGTCGTTATTCCCATCCACCACTTTAGACCCTGGCGCCGAGGAGAGTGGGCCTGACGGACCAGCGAGCAGTGCGGGTAGCTGGTCCACCAGGCTGGTGCTCCCAGTGACCACCGGTGGCTGCCGCTATGGGTACAACAGTCGTTCGGTTACTAGAGCGACGTGTGAAGTCACTGCCTCCGGTTCCAAGAAATACACTGCACATGGCAAAGGGCACCCAGACCAGAGCTCACTTGGAAAAGCTGATAACACTACCGAGAGCTGGGCAGAAGGACAGAGGAGGGCGCCCAGACCTAGCAGGGGCCTGGCAGTTTAGGCAAACCGCACCAAGCTTTCTTTCCATCCATTTTAAACGTGGTGATCCCCGCGAATGTGAGAACCCCGGGAGCAGCTGGAAGGAAGCAGAGGCGGCCAAGAGGGCTTTCCTGGAGGTGTGCGTGGGAGGCCTTGCCACGGCAGCGGCGACTGCAGAGCACACACGCGCAGAGGAGGGAAGTGAGGGGCCCAGCTCCAGAGCCCCTGCCCTTCATCCAGGGCGAAGGCCGGGAAACAGGACACCGACTCATTAATCCCACACCCTCATGACAAAGCGCTTTAGGTTCCAGGAACACAAACACCTTCCACTGCCCAGAAAATTCTGAGGTCCGTAGGATAAGAGGAATGTTGAGGGTGAAAGCCAGACTCTAGCGGTCTGCACCCCAGGATTACATCAGGAGAGGTGGCATCCTACATCCAAGGGGGCCAGGGCAGGGGAGATGGGCCACGTTCTAGTTCAGATCCTCCCCAGCCCGTGCAGCGGCGAGCCTCGGGTACTGCAGGGTCCCTCCCTCGAGCTGCCCGAGTCAGGACAGAAGGTGCCCGTGAGGAGTTCAGGTCAGCAGAATTTATCAGTGACAGGTCCTGGGACTGCAGTTCAGGATTTAAGAAGATCCCCTGAGGGAAAAACATCTTCCCCCACCCTCCAAGGAGAATGTTCTGTTCCTCTTTCGGAGAAACCCAAAGCATCTCCAAGCTGTTGCTGAGTTCGGGGCCTTGAGGAGGGTGCTCTGGTGTGCAACACGGGGCGCCAGCCCTGGTCTGGCACGGGGACGAGAGACATCCCCTCCACTGCCCATACTCAGGGCCTCTAGCCCTGGCTGACACCAGGCACTAAGCATGGCTGTCACTCTCGCATCTGTAAGCCACACAGTCCAAGCCGCTGCATCCTCACTCTACAGGTGAGAAGGCAGGAGCACAGAGACCACACGTTGGCTGAGGACACACAGCTCTCCGGCAGAAGTGTGAGACGTGAACCCAGGTGGCCTGAGCTCCCAAGCCCTCCCCTGCAACGCCACTAGGCCTGCCCGAGAGGCCGGAGACTGTGGCACCGCACACAAACTGCAGACAGCAGAGACCCTGCAGACAGACCCTCCAGGCCGTATTAATGAGAGGAAATTCTCTTGCTGCAGGCCTCTCTCAGAAGAGCTTGAGCCCCTCCTAGAGAAAGAGCTCGGTCCCTCACCTGTGTCCCCCCTCAATGGCTGGATCCCGGAAGGCCAGGGCACGCGTCACCTTCCCTACCCGCCAGTGCCCATTTAGGCACTGGTCATTGAGTTCATGCCACAAGCGGCACAAGCAGCTCAGGGGCAGACGCAGTCTCCCGTCCTCCTTCAACTCAGCCCCCGAGACTAATACGGCAAAGGCATCAACCAAACCGCTGATGAGAGACCGGAAACGTATGATTGCCTCTAAAGCTCTTCAAGGGTCATTTCTAAGGAATACACTCGTACAGCTTTAAGAAACGGGCAGCTCTCCGAGGCTGCTGTCAAACACGGTTATTTTGAGAGCGGTGGAGGGAAACTGCCACCAAGCCACGGCAACTGTGAAAAATGCCAACGCCCTGAATCACGGGCTATTCCTGAGCATTTCACACAGCTCCACAGGTTGGCGGCCCCCTCAGCAGGAAAATAAGCAAACGTGCAGGAAAACCCGAGTCCCTGGCCTGGTTAAGGAGTCCGCCATGAACCCGTGGTGCGGAAGTAGCTGTAATGTGGCCTCTGGCCGGGCTCCAGCCCTAATGGGCCACCCTGCGTGCTAATCAGGCCCTGAGGCAGGCTCTCTGTCTGGGACAGATTACCCTAATGGAATTTCTGGGCCGCTGCACTGCCCTTAAACAGGACAAGAGGGAGGAGGGACTTTCAGAAGATGTTTCCAGAAGGGACGCCTGTGCGGGGCTCACTGTGGTCCCAGGGTCTGCGGATGGTTCACAGGGTGTGCTTCCCAACTAGAAGTAGGTGGAGAACTAGGGGAGAAAGCAGCCTCAGCACCTCCTCCTTCAGCCTCCTCACTGCACGAGGAACCCAACAGTCACCAGGAAGATGACGGAACGGAAGGGAGGGCAGCAGAGGGGAGGGGGCAGAATTCCATCCACACGACGAGCACCGTGGCCTGAACAGGAAAGGGTCAGACGGCTTTATATGAAGGATAACAAGGAGGTGATGGTGCCGGGCCATTTCTGGTCACTCCCCCCGTGTCCAATATTAAATCAAATCCTAAAAGCCTTCTCTGGGTCAATA
>VBSM01002223.1:14877598-14894737 GCA_008086735.1 Cheirogaleus medius | reverse complement strand
GGGGGGGGGGGGGGGGGGGGGGCCTGCAGCAATTCCAACCCCCGAGGCTGGGAGGGGCAGGCGTGCAGGTCCCATGGGGCTCCTCCTCGGTTTCCCGGTGCAAACTTGGACAGCAGAAAGAGAAAGAGGTACAGTGAAGTCAATCACTTGCTCCCCTGAAAGCACTGATGGCTCTTATATTCCCAGGGGATGGGCAAATCAAGCCATAATTGGGTTAGGGAAATGCCAGGGGCCGGCAGAAGCAATAAACTCTGTCCCCGCTGACAGTCAGACTGCTGAGAGTAAGCAAAAACGGCTCAGGCTTGATGACCTTGACAAAGGGCCAGAGGGGTTGGGAATACTCTACCGAAAAGGCAGGCCCCGGACTCTCGGACAAGACGCCCACCCCCACGCTCTGTCTTTGCAGGACAGAAAACGGGGAAGGGCAAAGGGAAGAAAGAAAGGGCTCAAAATCCCAGAGAGACAAACCACAAAATAAAAGTCTCCTGACTCCAACCCAGAGAAATGTTATAGAAAGGAAATGGAAAAATCCAACTGCCTCTGCAGGGAAAAGATTCATCTGACATTAGGTGTTACCTAATACGGACATAGAAGTCAGCTTTCTGGGCCTGCCTGGCATCTGCTCTAGAACAGCGCCCACTTTGGGGTAACTCCCACCCCAGTCTTGGTCCATGTGACTGACAAGAGGCTGTGCCCCTAGCCCCCTGCCCAAGCTCTAGAGCACTTTTCCCTCTGGTCAAGGATGGGCTCAGGGACAGGCACAGGGGCCCAGGAGCTCTGATGGAATTCTTGGGAAGAAGCCCAATCCTTCAAACAGGGCATGAGGCTGAGTGGCCCTAAGCCTAGAGCTACTCGGGGGCACATCCAGCCACGGGCTGGGCAAGGCCCAAAAAAAAGAGACCAGAGAGGGCAGGGACAGATCGCTGCCAACCTCCTCGAGCCATCTGAACCAACTATGCCTGAAAGTAAGGACTCTTTTTGACTTGAGCCAGTGTGAGAAGAGTTTGTCACTTGCAAATGAAGAAAAATCCTGATTAATGCTTTCTTCCCCAAATAAAGCCTGTTTTCAAGTTTTCCTTATCAGTAAGGTTTAGATAATCTAACTCAGCATGTGATTCAATACCCTACCAATTTAATTTTGCAATTGTCCCCCCATGAGATTTCCAAGGAGACTGCCAGGCATGGACCTTGGGAAGGACAGGCTGGCCAGTGCCTCCTCTCGCCTCTCCCTGAACCCTGACCACCAGTCCCCCTCTGCAGAACTCGGCCACAGCACGGCTCTCAGACGGGGATCCAGAAAAGTCCCCGCTGGCTGGGCTCCAGGACCACCCCTCAATTCACCCCTTAGCAGGCTTGCTGGGCTCAGGCTCTTCACTGATGGTCACAAGGGCTGCAGCTAATCCTGGCTGATGCAAGTCTTCCAGACAATAAAGACAACAAGGCCGGCCCGAAGCTGCAATGTGAACTAACACACCAGTCAGATACTCTGGCTTTTAATGGACATCAAAGCAACCCAGGGCACTCTGATACTCTTAGAACAAAAGTCATGATCAGAAGATTGCAGAGGCAGCCTACAAGGAGTGCTGAACTGGGCCTGGGCTCTGGCCCTGCCCTGCCCCTACCCAGGGAAGCTGATCTCCTTCTTATCTTCTCCAGGTCAACTCCCCGACCTGCCACTGGAACATGGCACTGGCGAGCACGCCTTCTACGTTTGGCCATAGCAGTTTCC
The DNA here is from genome assembly GCA_008086735.1 of Cheirogaleus medius. NCBI lineage: Eukaryota > Metazoa > Chordata > Mammalia > Primates > Cheirogaleidae > Cheirogaleus > Cheirogaleus medius. Next base: position 14,893,008 of record VBSM01002223.1, on the reverse strand, counting down.
CAAGCACCCTCACACCTTCCATGGATTTATGCTCACAACAATGCCCTGAACTGTTGCCCTGGAAACAGAGCAGGCATGGTACCCTTTTTATATGGTTTGGTGGGTATGGCACAGGTCTGGAGCCAGTCCCAGCTAGCTCTGCCCTCACCAGCCTGCAACCCTGACCTCCAGGCCTATCTCTCACCTGTAAAAGTGGTGAGTGGTGCCCACCTCAGGGGGTGACTGAGAACAGAGAACGGCTGCGAAGAACTTAGCACCGTGTCTGGCACGCAGTAAGGGCTCCATAATGTTGGCAATTATTATCATTCTTGCAAGTGGGAAACCTGAGTCTCTAAAAATTCCTTCCAAAGGCTCAGATCTGGGCCCCTCGGCAGCAGCCCTCACTGAGCATGAGAGCTGTCAGGAAATCAGGGGTACCATCTCAACCAAAGACTGATTACCACCCAGGGGCAGGGAGGAGTGAAGGGGAAGGAGGGTGTGCTGCTCTGCTGGCCCACAGGCCACGCCCAGGAGGACCTGATTGCTTTCTCTGCCCCACCCAGCACCCAGCCCCTTTGAGTGCTTTGTGACCTTTTCATCTGGGTTGGCTATGTTGAACTCAAGTCAACACCTCGATAAACAAAGCCAGTTGCCCTAGAGTACCATGCTAATCTTTTGGCAGAAATGCAGTCCTTCAAGGCCAAACCCATGCAGGGTGGCATCAGAGCCTGGAGATTTGCAGCAACAGTAAAACAGACAGACTCAGACTTCCTGGGTCCAAATCCTGGCCCTCTACTTCCTAGCTCTGTAACTTCTCCAAGCAAAGTTTATTCTACAAACACAAGTTTCTAGTTCCTAGGATCCAATGTGTTGACATGTATAAAGCTCTTAACCAGTGCCTGGAACACACACAAGCCAGGTAAGGGTGCAAGGTTCAGCTGGTCCCATCACTGGGGGATACCTGCTTAGTGGTCTGAGCAAGAACTTCCTCTTTCTCCTCCTTTGGGCCCTGGACTCCTTGCCTGGCCATGCCAAGGGCTGCTCTCTGCTTGTAACAAAGCCACAGGGACTCTTCGGAGGCTATCATGATTTTATAGCTCTGGCTTCAAGGCTTACTCTGCAAGCATCCTTACCGGTAAGTGGCCACCTCCAGGCTGAGGCCAGTCTTCACCTGCAGGAGCTCCTGATAGTCTCGCAGCCGGTCAGCCATGACCAAGGTGAGGTTCTCCTTCTCATCCTCCAGGCAGTCAATCACTCTCTAAAGAGAACAGAGAGGCTTTTAGATCAGAGAACTGGAGCTTTACTGGGTCATGAACTTCAGGCACCACCAGTTCAGGGTTGAGATGAAAAACTTTCAGGCCTACAAAACATGCAGTCATTTGCAAGGATGGTTTCAAATACTGTATCTCTTCCATATGGAAGATTTTATTTCATTGCATATGGAAGACTGTGATAGGATACTGGCTTCTCTGTTCAGATTCTCTAATAATAATAATAATTGCTTACAGTTTATTCAAATCATCTCTACAGTTCAGACATCAGTCCATTTGGGAAAGCCAACACATCAAACCAGTCAACTAAGATGCTATTGAAAATAAACCAAGACTAGAAAGAAATCAGAGGTTTTGAAACAGAAGTCACTCAGAGTTGAACAAGAATGTCCCCCCAAAGTCATGATTTCCCTGACAACAAGCAGGTAAACTGATACAGAGTTCTTTGTTTCACCTAGAAAAGCTACTTTAAAATCATCTGGGAAGAAATACATTACGGGCACTAAATGACAAAATCCACACCCAGATATGAATCTTCATTTTGAACTGTCCTTGCACAACGTAGCTAACAAGGCAGGGCTTCCTCGGTGCCTGTCCACATGCCCTCACCACCCCCCTCACGGCTCCACCGCCCCTGGTTAAGCCCCTCCAACGCCTTCGCTCTCCCTGTTGGGAGACGAGGGGGTCCTCCGCATCCCGGCCCCCAGACCCCTGCCCTCCGCACAGCCGCACAGCACGCAGCTGCGGAGGTGAATTTAAAATGAAATGATCATGATCATACTACCCTCCTCAAAATGTACCATTTTAAGTCAATAATATATTTTAGTTAATAAAAGCAATGGCTTCATTTGTGCCATTTTACGGTTTTGTGTTTTCCTCCTAGTTGTTAGTTCCTGTGGAGAATAATTAACCAAGCAAATATTTAAACACTGAAATAAGTCCATATACTTTTAACTTCTGGTTTGTAATGGGAAATAGCATAATCAACTGAACACAATTAACTAAACTAAGCTGTACCTATAAACATTTATCTTTGTAGAATTCAAAAACTGTAAGACTATTGAGAGAGGGAACATATTTTCATTGCTGCTGGAATCCCTTCACCAAAGGGTTCACAATAAATACATAATGCCTGTGACACCAAGGAATGAATGTAACTAAGATCCCACAGTGGATTTATCATTTTTAAAATTCCATGATCAGCATGTGAACAGTTCTGCTTCCCATAGCAGTTCTATTTCTATGCCAATGATCATTGTTGGCTTCTCTTTGTATAAAGGATACTAAAAACAAAAACCACTTAGCTTTTAAAACAAAGGAATAAATCTAAGAACCACTGGCTAGTGTCCCAGGGTGGATCTATGTTAACAGACCCCATAGCTGGCATTATAGACAGACAAACAGGTTCACCGGAGCAGGGAATTCACCAGCCTCGATGTAGGTGAGGGAGGGGCCAGAATTGAGCCACGACCTTCACATATTCTATACTTAAGTCTCAGTGTTAAAATTCTATGTTCCCCTGATTTAGAGGGAATGTAAATTCAGATACAAAATTAGGATAGAAAATGGGCTACATATATGTCATTCCTACTATAGGAAATTTGCCCTAAATATTAACAATTAAAAATTTATAGTAATTTATTCTTTATAAAGAAGTTCAAGTGTTGTAAAACTGCTTAGGAAAAAAAATATCAGATGAACTCAATTCTCCAACCACAAACCTCCCAGGCAAGTCAAAATTTCCCAGCTTTGTCAAAGGGTTATATAGGAACATGCTCTCTCCTCCCAGAGAACACAGAAATAGGTCTACATCTACCCCACAAAATATATAAAGGAAAATCAAACTGTGTTTAAGTAAGTATAGTTCCAACCACATTTCCATGTGAGTCAACTCTACTAAACTGTCAAAGGAAAATTAGTCGAGTTTTGGAAGCAGGAACATAACAGTTTTTGGCTCCCAACCAATCCTGCCACTGAGTGAAGCTTGGGCCTTGGGTTCTGCTTTGCCAGAAGTTTAGCCACCCAAGGGCCAGGACAGAGGCGCTGGAGCACCCACATAGGATGCTGTAACCCAAGCAGAAGTAGTTTCACCTCATGTTGCAAAAGCTTGGGAGAGAGGTCACCTTTTTCAGCTGCTATTTAGAGAACTTTTGGGCAGCATCACAACCGATGATGAAACCTAGCTCTACACCAGGGAAAGCGCACTTGCTGTTAGTGCCAAAAGAATTAACTTTCTCTTAACCAAATCTGAACTTCCCATTCTTGAGCAAGTCACACAGACAGGAAGAGCTCACAAATATCATCAGCACTTATAATCTTGCATTAGTTTGAGATGCCACTTAGATATCCAGTTGGGATTGTAAAATATGACATGAGTTCAGGGTGCTGTGTGGGCTAGAGCAGTAAATAGTATCCAATCTATGCTTATTGTCATTAACACATTTGATTTTTGTGTCTACATGAAGTTATCACAGTATTTAAATCCCTTTGAGCTCTAACAAGAGCATCTCAAACTGACACAGGTAAACTGAACTCGAGTCTTCCACCCAGATCCCCCTTCAGCAAAGAGTACCCCTTCTTCCAGTTGCTCAGCCACAAGCCCTGGAGTCAACTCCAATTTTTCCCTCTCTCCCACCATATCCAATCTGGCAGCAAATCCTGTTGGCTTCAACTTGAAAGTAGGTCTCCTTCTCATCTCTCTCACTCTCACCCCAAGCCTCCAGCACTTCTGCCTGGATTATTGCACAGTCTCTTAACAAGGTCTCCCCGGTCCCACCCTTGCTCACCACACTGTGTTTTCAACACAGCAGCAAGAGCGATTCCAGTTAAGACCAACATGTCCCAACTCCTCTCTGTCCAGAATCCCCCAGTGGCTTCCCACAACACTCAGAGTAAAAGCCCAAGTCCTGTAGTGGCCGCTCTCCCCCTCGCTCATGGCACCCCAGCCATGCCAGCATCCTGGCTGCGGATCCCCCAAACACCGTGCACTGTTTCCACCTCAAGGCCCTTGAGGTAAAGGGACTTTCTCTGTTTTGTCTGGTACTTTTTGCTGCTGTATCTCCAGCCAAGAAGAACCAAGCTTGGCACACTAAGTGCTCAATAGCTGTTGAACAAATGAACTGCATGTACATGCCCTGTGAGCTACTTTCATTACCCCTCTTTCAGAAATGGGGAAACCGAGTTACAGAAGGGTTAAGGAACTGCTCAACCTGCTCAAAGAGTGACAGAGTCGGGCTTCAAGCCCGGGCAGGACAGGTGCAGAGTGCTGACTCTTAGCCACATGGCTAATCCCATCCCCCTTCCAAGCTAAGGCAAGTTTTCTATCAATCATGCTTTGGGGGCTTGCAAGCCTTTCACAAACAGTTGGCCTCAGCAGCTAAGAGCTCACTTTCACAAGCAAAAACCTCAGCATTTACAAGGTTAAGCTGGCATAGATATGAACGTCCTCAAGTTTTTTCCGAAGCCCCTTCCTGCAGACTGTGTGTGTCACTCAGGCTTCAAGTGATCCAGATCACATCTAAAATGCTGAGAACCTGGATGTCAGTTCAGCAAACTTTTCTTGGGCAAACCTGAGGCATGGGGCAGGCCACCAAATATCGTCTCACATGGAGAAGGCACAGAGGCTATCCAGGAAGGACCGTTTTCCCAGAAGTACAGTCCTAGCAAGCATCTTTCCCCCCTCGAGCTGCAGAAAGGGGCCAGTGGTCCAGGAGAGGCTAGGCACTATGTGGGGGCCACCCTCTACTGCATCCAACTCCTGCTCTTGCCTCCAGGTGGCAAGGGCATTAAGCCACATGGAACACAGAAAGAAATATTAATACATGAAAGAGAATTCCAAAACTCTTCTGACAACAGCCAGCTGGAAGGGTCTGAAAGCATTTTAGGATTTTAAGTTAACAGGGCACCTCTGGACTAGCCCTTAGATAGGGCAATTATTATTCTATGAATGCAAAGAGAATACTAGTTAAAGGTTTCCTGGATAGAACAGACGGAAGAGAAGAAATGTAGCTCAGTGGTTAGTTGCTCAGGCACTGGAGCCTGAGTTGAACCCTGGCTTAGCTACTTACTAACCGGGTGATCTATGTGCCTCGGTTTCATCATCTGTAAAATGGGGCTAATATTAGTACCCATCTGCTAAGACTGGTATGAGGACTGAGAATCAATGTTTGTGAAGGGCTTGGTATCTGTGGAACCTGGCACACAAGAAGCACGTGCTGAAGACTACTAACTCTTAATACTGTAGCATTTATTATATAGTATATTTGTTAAACCACATTTTAGGATTTTTCAGTCTCCCTGGAGTGAGCTTCTAAAGAACTTGAAAAAATTATAAGCTTGCAGTTCAATCATCAATAATTACTCTTTAATGTAATTTCTAGCATTTTTTTACTGGTGTTGAATCTTTTGGAATGCAATTTGAAATACTGTTGCTTTAAGACAACTAGTGAAAGATTCAGGATATGGACAAGGTAGTAACTGGTAACATTCAGTATAATGAAACCTCCACAAACCGGAACCGAAAAAAATCCAGGTCCTTATGGCATTTCTCCTGTTCTTTACTTTTGGGGGAAAGAAGTAAATTCCAACAAGAGAGAGGTATCACTGGACAGGAAACTGAGAGTGGGGTGCTAGTCCCCAGGGAAGGTGTAACCTCAGGAAAGGCACCTCCCCAGGGGGGCCCCAGGGTCCCTGTATCAAAGAAGGTCTGGATAGTGATTCTAACTGCACTTCCAAGTTCCCACCTCTCCTCCAGTCAGGGGAATCCTGCTTTCATCTGTCTCAGATTTGGGTTTCCGCTGAAAATTTCATTTAGAGGGAAAGGGTTTTGGGGCTAAAAAAGAACATGGAAACCAGAGTTTCAAGGTCCAAAATGAGCCAAGTGAGCTGTGACTGAACGAATGACAAGGATTTAGTCCGCAAAGCATGTCTCAAAGTAGCACTTTCCAAAATAGCCTGCACAGCACAGGCCCCTGAGGTGGTCGTGAGGGTTCGCTACAAAGGGGCCCCCTTGGAAGTAAGTCTGGCAGACATTTTTTTGGAGAGTCACAATACCCACTGGTTAAAAACTCTGTGAACACCTGCATGAAGACACTTTAACTTTCACCCAACAATGGGTATGGGGCCTGTGGAACTCAAACCCCTGGCCCCTGTCTTAGGGACATTAGCACACAACGCACCAGTCCCTGTCCTTGCTTTACCTACAGCAAAGCTCCAGAGAGAATACTTTAAAAAATTCCAAGGCAAACACCAAACAAAACCCACAAAAGATTAAATCCCAAACAATTTAGTACCATATTGCTTTCTATGATTTCCCATCTAGTGTCCAGCTTTTGAATACTGAAACCCTAGTGTGGCGCTGGGGGCCCAGGGATAATCAATAGATCTTTGCTGATCATTTGTGGACACTTGTCACATCACCCAGTTATTCCATACCATAACTCCACGTTCCCCTCACTTCTAACTTTCAAAAAGCACAAAATCACTGTCAAATCTTTAACTCACAGATGCAAACTGATCTCTTAAAATATTTCTGAAATTGTGCAGATATTATTCCCAACTGTCCTCCTGAGAACTAATGACAGCATGATTTAGGGATATTTCCAATTCTAGCTGAGGCTGGGCAGGGCAGGGGCCAAACGCTAGGACAGGACAGGCCTGTACCAGGCGTACCGTACCATAAATCAGCCACAGGTGTCACCCTGTTCGTGTCAGAGGCGTTGTTTCTCTGAAATCGCAACTGTTTCTATTACTCTGCACTTGTAATAACATCCTGCCACAGGGTCCTGCTTTCCCACAACTTTTACACTACCCAGAGACCCGGCGTCAGCTTGTGCTGTGCACAATGTCCCTGATCAAGCTCTTTTCTGCATTATGGCTGCTGCCCCTCCCAAGAACAAACAAGGCAACCGCCCTGGGAGCCACAACCAGCTGCTTCCAACCGGGAAATCATTCTGGCAAAATAAAAACTGTTTTGGAAACCAATCTGAGTTTTCCCCTGAGGAGCCCTATAGCCAACAGGGCTGCCATGAGCTGTCACTTGTGGAAGTCAGAGAGCTTTCTTGTTTGACTTTTAGATGTAGGTCTACTAAGTCTACGAAGCACAAGAAATTAAAAGAAAACCTAGAGCTAACAGGGTCGTTTGTCAGGATGCACCCAGTCAAGATATAAAGAAGTTGACAACCTAACAATGTGACAAGGACGGGGGCTATGCACTGGGACCTGCCACATGGCACCTGTCCGCTGAGTCGATGGACCAACGGACGGCACTCTTCTTCCAGAGCTGGAGAGATGTCAGGACCGTGCGGCGGCCTGCGCAGAGCAAGGCGGCTCTCAGAGCCAGGGTCCCCAGGCCATTCAGGCACCCTCTGGGCGGGCCCTGGCCGTCCACGCCCCGGGCGAACCGGCTGTAGGTCCCGGGATCTCGCCACTGCCCCATGTCCCACCCCTCCACGAGTAGGGTGCCCGGGCGAGGGTGGGAGAGGTGGTGGGGGAGGCACGGACCTGCCGCTCCTCCGCCTGCAGCCCGTACTCCTCGCGCATCCGCAGCAGCTCGTCCTCCAGCCGCGCGCGCAGCTGCTCCAGCTCGAGCGCCTGGCGCCGCAGCGCGTCCGCCTCCTGCGCGCACAGCCGCGTCTCCTCCTCGGCCTGGAGCCGGCTCTCCTGGCCGCGCCGCAGTGCCTCCTCCAGCTCGCGCACCTCGTCCTCGTACAGCTGCACGGTCTCCCGCCACGACTCGGCCACCAGCAGCGTGTAGCTGTCGTGCACCTCCCGCAGGCGCTGCGGGGGCGCGGCGGGGCCGGCGGCGCGGGCGCGGTAGTGCATGGTCAGGCCGGCGGCGCGCGCGCGCAGCTCCCGCACGTCGCGCTCGTGGGCCGCGTCGAGGCCGTGGCGCTCGGCCTGCAGCCGGCCCAGCAGCGCCTCGAGGGCGGCGCGCGCGCTCAGCTCCTCCTGCAGCTCGCGCCGCTGCGCGCCCAGCTCGGCGTCCAGGCGGCCGCGGGCGGCGCGCGCCTCCGCGTCCAGGCGCTGCAGCTCCCGCAGCTCGCGCCGAAACGCGTCGCGCTCGCTCTCCGCCTGTGCGGTGGCCCAGCTCAGCTCGTCCAGCTGCTCCCGCAAGCTGCGCGCCTCGTCGGCGAAGCGCGCCTGCCACTCGGCCCACAGGCCCTCCTGCCCGCGCCGGCCGCGCAGCTCCTCCTCCAGGAGCAGGTTCTCGCGCTCCAGCTCCCGCACCCGGCACACGTAGTCATAGAGCCGCGCGTTGAGCTCCTGCAGCTCGGCCTTCTCGGGGCCCGTCTGCAGCCGCCAGGACAGCATCTTGCTGCGCGTGTGGGGCGCTCCCGGCCGGCCGCTTCCCTCCCGCCTTGGTCTTGTCCCCTCCGCCGCGCCGCGCCGCTCCGGCCCCGCCGCCGCCCGGGAGGCCCGCAGACTGGGGCGGGAGCCGGGCAGCCGCGTCACTTAGCGGACGGGGCGGGCGGAGTGGGCGCGGGCCACGGCCTCCAGCCAATCAGAGCGCGGCCCGACGCGACCACTGCGGCCGGACAGCGCCCCCTGCCGGACTTACCGTGGCGCCGCGAAGCCGCCCGCCGTCCTATGGCAGCGAGGGTGGCTGCTCCCAGGGCTGGACTCGGAGAAGGGATGTCGGAGAGGGCTTCCTACTGCTGCGCCGTTGCGCGTACCTACGGCACTCAAGTGACCTAACGTTCGCTGATGGAGATAGCAGCTGCCCCTGAGACATGCTGAGTTGTTGTGATGCTGGTCATTTACCAAAGACTTCTCACCCGAGGCCCTGGAGATTGGGGGGGTTTCTATTTTGAAAAATTATATATATATAGTTTATAATATGTAATATACACATATTACATATATACATATATGTGCATTAATATCTTTTAATTTAAAACATAAGTACATATCCATTTGCCAGTATTTCAACGTACGGGCAAGACTTCTCTTGATGTAGGTTATCCTTCTTATACAAACTACCCTCAGGGGACATACACTTTGCAATATGAGTTTCTTTCATTTGAAGTGAGAACTTAGACCATAAGTGCTCTGAGAGCAGAACTTTCTAGACATCTAACATCTCCCCAAACTTTTTAGTTGTCACACACACATCTAAATGTGACAGCAGTCTTTCCCCCAACAGCATGCCCTTAAGAAAGCACTCGATTTAATTGCCATAGAAACCACAGCTGTTTTTTGCACACTTGCATTTCATTAGTTTTCATGACAGTATTTAAATCATGAGTGACTATAACCAGTATAACTAGCATTAAGGGGCAGGCACAGGAACAAACCTGCTAGCCTTTGGTTGGGGTGACCCTGGGCTGGTGGTGACAAAAGTGCCCAGGGGAGGCCGGGAGAGCCATCCACTGGCCAGAGGGCTCCTCATGGAAGGGCCACCCATCAGCGTATTTTACAGATGGCACGGAAAGGTAGGTGGGTCAGCAAGTTGGCCTCAGGAAGGGCCCTTAAGAAAACTTCTAGTGCTCTCCTTGTGACACACATGAGTCTCCAATCACAAGCAGGGCAAAAAGTGGGCCTTTCTTTTTCTAGAGACCTCATATGAGAGATCCCATTCTGCAGGTGGTGAAAATTAATATCTTTCAATTAAGAATTCCTTCTCCCTTTATGCTAAGGGTAAATGAGGTGTATTTATTCAGTGTCAAGCAACACAGCTGCTGTGATGTCATCACCCAGACCTGTCTGGAAGTCCTACCAGTCCAAGTGTCTCTCCTGGGCCACTCTGGGACATTTGGGCACTGTGGGGCGACTCCCACAGTTGCCTAGACTCAGCTGCAGCCGTTGGTCCTCAGCTCTTTAACTCCCCACACTACCAGGGGTTCTGCTGTCCCCCACCTCCCCTGGCTGGGCAGGGGACAGCTCTGCAGGTTGGGAGAGCATTCTCAGGGACCACTGTGTCTCCCAGTAGGACACCTTGTTCTGACTTACTGGGTTTTCTTTATCCTGTGCACTTTGGGATTTTGGATGGAACTTAAGACCTTTCCCCGACTTCTGTACTAAATCCTGTCCCTGAGGAAATGACTGATACAGGGTACAGCTGCCCAGTTATGGAAAGCATTATAAGGCACCAGGAAATAGCAGGAGAAAAAAGTACTGTTGGTTAGTCTTTCAAAATAATATCCTGCTGCATCATACTTAATCTTCACAAAACTGAGGCTCAGAGGAGTTGAGTGATTTGCCTAATGACACATGGTTCTTAAATTTGGGAATAGAAGTATTAGAAGTTGGGACCACAGGAGCAGACTTGAGCAGGCAGGATCTGCACAGGAAACAGAGGCACACTCAAAGGGGAGGGAATGATTGATTGGACGGGGCGGATGGGATTAGGAAACACCAGGGACCAGCAAGAGTGAGCAGCCAAGAAGCTGTTAGCACCCTACAGTGTTGGTTGGTCCAGGAGGCCCCCTGGAGGAGCAGGAGCTGCAGACTGCATCCCAGGAGGGAGCTGGAGAAGGAAAACCCAACCCTTCCTTCCTCCTGCCCTCCCTTGTCTTGCCAGTGCCTCCCATTGCGGAAGCCAGAAGTTACTGGAGGCTGGCAGTGGTGTGCTGGAGCTGGCTGTCACTGACTTGTGAGTGCCAACTGTTAAATTTTCAGGAATTTTGTGAAACACTTGTTAAACACAGCCATTATTAAAAGTTAAATTATAGAAGCTTATAATGAGGAAATAAATATACTCAAAACTTATCACTTCCTAATCATTTCACAGTATTTTCCTATTATCTGTCCTTGAAGTTCTGAATGACTGGCATGCCTGCACAGCAGAAATGCTATTTAATGTGTGCTGCCCAACTCTGTATTCACTGATGTGTTGGGAGCTTGAATGTTTACTCTGTAGAAATCAGTAAATGATTTGTTCTTGTTGGTTTGTCGATTCGTTGATTGTCTAGCCTTAAGAAAGTGGTGGAGAATATGTTGATAATACGGGTGAAACTTAGCGGTGTGTTGTGTCTGTAGCTATTGAATTGTAAATAACACAAAAACGTGAGGAAATATGTTTCCAGTGTTTCAAAACTATTATCCAGGTCAGGAAAGAAATTGCTTCATGATGAGGCATGAATAAAGTTTCTAAGTTATTTCGCCTTTGTCTTTCTTATTAAGGTAAACAAAAATATCTACTACCATTCACGTCAGGCTACACTCATTCTCATTTGTCAATTGCAACCTCAGGTTGACTAGGAACACCAGAGTTCCACAAAAATCAATGAAAACATTCTGCCAGTATCAATTTGCTATATGGAATTTATGATAAAGAGTATTATATATTTTATTATTGTTTGTAATAAAAATTTGAAAGCTGCTTTTCAATGTGGTTGCTACCACATTAATAAAGACATATTTTTATTAATAGGTTAATGGCAAAAACATAAAGGTCGTGCAGTCTTCATTTCTTATTGGCATTCTTCTATTCAATAAAGTGGATAATCTAAGCTGTTAGAAGACATACATATATATTAGGGAATATATATATTCCCCCATGGGAGTCAATAAAATAATTTTTACTTTGAATGAAAAACAAATGGCTTGTAATTTTTTTTCCTAAAATGGGCCTAATACAAAAGAAATTGCTCACCATAAGCAATGATTTAAAAGATTTTTTTTTTACCACAGCCCCCTTTGGCAGGCTACACACCTCGGGGGGACCATCTACTCCGCCTATTACCACTTCCAGTGGAAGCCGAACTCAAGGATATAGCCGAAGAGGAGAGAAAAGTTACGTTTGAGCCCCACTGACCGCCGCCAGCAGAGGAGCGGTAAGAAGCTTGAGTCAGGTGCGGAAACGACCGGCCCTGGGCGCAGCGCCCCCTGGAGGAGAGCGGGTGGGATGCGCCTGACCTCCCGGCAGGCGGCCCCGCTCCCGGGCGGAGTGCCTAGAAGGGCCCCAGGGCGGCTGCAGGACCCTGGACCTTTGCGTTAGAGGCGCAGAGAGTGGGTGGGAAGGAAGCGGGGCGGACCCGCAGCTGGAATTTTACGGAAAGCCCGAGAAGCAGGAGGGCTGCGCGGGGCCGGTGGGGTGCAGCCTCTTCCATCAGTCCCTGCGCTGGGCTGGGAGGTGGGAATTCCGGGTCTTTCTCCGACTCAGAGGACCTGGCGCAGTGTGGCCAGCGCTGCACCCGGCTCCCAGGCAGTGGAGTAATCGGGGGCGGGGGAGATGAAGGGATCTCCCCGCAACCTAGCTCATTCCTTCTGCCCTCTGCCTGAGGGGAGGGCTATGCCACAGGCAAGAAGCCAAAAAGAAAATCTCCATCTCCAAAGTCCAAGATTTTAGGAACTTGAGGGTTTTTTAGGCCTTCGAGCTAGGCAAAAGTTGCAGAGAAAATCCTGAGAGAAGGCAGAGCAGGAGGCTGAGGAGAATTGGGTTTCTCTGGAGGCAAGAAAACACTGGGGGAGGGGTGATGAAGGAGAAAGCAAGCACAGGCGTTGAGTCCTTGCAATCCTTCCTGGGCAGAGCCCTGAGGAGACAGCAAACCCCGTTATATTGTGGGCTCCAAGTGCAGGGGCCTTGTGCCCTCTTTCCTAGAGGCACCCTTGGGAGCTAGCAGGCCTGAGAGGCAGGTCACAAGGAGAGCCTTTCCGAGGTGTCCCCACTCCCCCTTCGAGGACGAGCACCACCCACAAGTGGCAGACCGCAGACCTGAGGGGCCATTCCAACCAAGATGGGAGGGGATGACATGGGACCACCTCAGCAGGGCACAGCCAGCTCTAGGTGCCTTTGTGCAAATTAGAAACAGGCAGCCTTCTGGGCAGACAAATGAGCCTACACATGCGTGACCTGGTCAGTGGATAGGTCCCTGGTGCTCAGGAAGAAATGTCCCTTCCTCAGGGTAGAAGCTGCCCTGCACCCACATCCATGGTTCAGCAAGTACAGCAAAGGCTAAATTTCAGTCCCACTCAGCCGCTCATCCCGGCGCGTTTGTACAGTGGACAAGCTACACTTGACTGTCCATGGTGACCCACTGTCCCAACCTCCGCCTGTAGGAATAAAGACCAAGAGCTCTATTGGAAGGCTAGTGGATGCCAGCACAGACAGGTGACATGAGGACCAGGTAAGCCCCCAACCCTGGTGCCTTTGCACTGTGTAAGTCCTCAAGAATTCTGGTGCAACCCAGGGAAAGGGGTCAGAACCTTAACTGATGGAGATTGAGTTTTCATCCCCCTGTTTTTATTTCATGATGACCTACGTTTGAGGACTGAGAGGCACACTTGCCCCCGACAGGTTTGGCCAGGTAAGAAATGAAGCAAGGGGGGAAGGGAAATGCAGTGGGTTGGCAGGAAGAGCTGAGCTGGGCACAGTGGCATACATCCTCAACTACGGCCCGCGGGCCACATGAGGCCCACCGAGGACATTTATCCAGCCCGCCGGGTGTTTTTGCCCGTTTTGTTTTTTTACTTCAAAATAAGATATGTGCAGTGTGCATAGGAATTTGTTCATAGTTTTTATTTAAACTATAGTCCGGCCCTCCAACGGTCTGAGGGACAGTGAACTGGCCCCCTGTTTAAAAAGTTTGAGGACCCCTGCGAGTAGACTGACCCACTTTGTGTTCTGGCACTTAGTACTAGCATCACCTTGGGCTCGACAACCTCTCTGAGCCAATTTCTTTATCCATGTACTAATGGGAACAAAATAGCACCTTCTCATAGAAGTATTTATTGGAAGGACTGGACTTTCGTGTGCATCCGCGTCACTGGAGAGCTTGTTGAAACACAGATTGCTGGGCCACGCACCCAATTCCTAGTCAGGAGCCTGGGGAGAGGCTCCCAGGTGAGGCCGATGCTACTGGTCCAGGACCACAGGAAAGCTTAGGACTTACACCATCAGTTAGCCCTTGCATGGTCCTTGCCATGTGCCAGGCACTGTTCTGAGCTCTTTATGTGGATTAACTCATAATCAGCACAGCAACCTATGAAGTAGGTACTGCCAGCTCTATTTTGATGATGAGGAAACTGAGCCACAAAGCGGTCAGCTTGTCAGGGCCATGCAACAGAAAGTGGCAGAACCAGGATTCGAACCCTGGCCTTAACCACTTTGCCACACGGCCTGTTATACTGTGGCAAACTGTTTATCACTGTTTCATAGGAATACACTCCGTGAAGATGGCACCAAATGTTGGCCATCCTCATGGGAGAAGTCCTGAAGCCCAGGAATCACGTGGGGGCTGGTGGCCAGGGGTCTGTCTCTGGAAGGCCAGGAAGAGCTGCTCAAAGGCCAGGGGACCAGTGCGGATGACAGGCAGCTCTGCAGCGTCCACAGCCGAGTGGGTCTAGGGAGCAGGAGAGCAGGTACGGACTAGTCCTTGAAACTCCCAGACTCAGTTTCTTCATCTGTAAAGTACAGACAACCCCTCCCTCATAGGATTGCTGCAGGGACTAAGATGAGAGTATGAAAGCCTCGGGACACGGTGTCTTTACACCCTACTTCATTCCAGAAGCTGAATCCAGCCACTAATGCTCGGATCCCAGAGTGTCACAGCTCTTCTAGCTATTTCGGGTGGGCACATCATTTGTTTATCACTGTTTCATAGGAACACAGCAGGTGTTTATTGGGGTATAGGCTGCCTTTTCAAAAGGTGCAAAAATAGCATTTGTCATATAAAAAAAAATGTGCAGTAACTCAAGCTGCATAACTTCTCCTTCTTAATTTGGAAAGTCACGTCATATACGTTACAGATGAACTTGGGAAGGGCCCCACATGGCAAAGAAACATCCCTCGGTTAATCTTCCCAACAGGAACAAGACTCTCACTTCCACCTAAGAAGGAAAAGAAAAAGAAGAATTTGCCTTCAAGGAAGAACAGCAAGGCCGGGCTCGGTGACTCACGCCTGTAATCCTAGCACTCTGGGAGGCTGAGGCGGGAGGATCGCTCGAGGTCAGTAGGTCAAGACCAGCTCTGAGCAAGAGCAAGACCCTGTCTCTACTAAAAATAGAAAGAAATTAATTGGACAACTAAAAATATATAGAAAAAATTAGCTAGGCATTGTGGTGCATGCCTGTAGTCCCAGTTACTCGGGAGGCTGAGGCAGAAAGATTGCTTGAACCCAGGAGTTTGAGGTTGCTGTGAGATATGCTGATACCACAGCACTCTAGCCTGAGCAACAGAGTGAGACTCTGTCTCAAAAACAAACAAACAAACAAACAAAC
>VBSM01002223.1:14843076-14877498 GCA_008086735.1 Cheirogaleus medius | reverse complement strand
AAAAAAAAAAAACAAAAAAAAAATTTTGAGCTGCCCTATGTGCCTGGTTCTGGGCTGGGCCCTGGGCACACAGAAAGGAGGGAGACACCACTACTTTCCCCATGGACTCAGGGTCTGGGGAGTCCAGGAAGCTACGGGGAGAATGCTCTCTTTCCCTGACACTGTCACAAGTGCCTGCTCCTTCCCTCTTTGCCACCCACCAGTCATTCAGTCATTTACCTCTTCTCTGACTACCCACTGCTGCGCCAATCCAATCTCATGGCTTTAAATACTAACAACCCTCCAATATGTAACTCCAGCCCAGACTGCTCTTCTGAGTCCACTGTGCCTTGGGCCAGGGCTCTGTTTATGAATGTCCCTGCTCTAACAGGGAGGCTGTGAGGGTGCTTTGGGTCCCTGGGTGTCATTGCCAATTTGGATCCCACAGTAGGTACCCAACCACTCTGGAAAGAAATAGGTGCCCCACTTTCCTCGGTGTAAATGGCTGTAGTTACAAGGGATAACAATTTGATTCACTTGCCTTGGAAGTTGCTGGGTCCTTCTTTCAGCCAGTGGGGTCTGTTGACGCAGGCCCAGAAATTGGGCAATGACTTTCCATAGGGAAAATTGGATCATGACTTTGCATAGGAGTGTTTTTGATTAGACATATTTAGCGATGTCTTTGCTGGCAGCCCATTTCTTCTTCCCCTAGGAACACCATGTTCTGTGAGTCACCTCTGTTCATCCCTTAGGGCATCATGCCCTGCCCATGGCCATTCCAACCTTGCAGCTCATGTCGGTAATTATATTCACCTTGTTTCTGATCCTTTTGGGCTGCCATCTGCCCTCCCCTAGGCCTGTATGTAGCCAGTGGTTCTCAAGGTCTGGTCTCCAGATGAGCAAGAGCAGCAGCACCTGGAAACTGTTTAGGAATGGTCATTCCCCAGCCTCTACCCAGGCCGACTGGGGCCTGTGAAGACACACGGGCCTCATTCGCCCGTGTGTCTTCACAGGCCCCCAGCTGATTTCAATGCGTGCTAGTTTGAGAACCACTGCTGCGTCTTATCACTCCCACCAGGGAGGGCAGTTCTGCCACAGCCTCCCCTCCATCAGCCCCTCCTCCAGAGGACAGCCACCTCTCGGTTCTCAGCGATGTGGTGCCCCTCACCTGTTCATTCCTTACCACTTTGGTGGACGGAGGGTCCTCCAGGCCTCCCAAGGAACACAGCTAGCCCTATGGGTTTTTCTGGTCTTGTGCCCACGTCTCTGATCTTTGTTCCCTCCTTCTGCAGCTTTCTGCGGCAGTTCTGGCATCTCTACTTCATTTATTTCACGCAGGCATCTCTTTTCCAGGCTTCCCAGGGATCTCCCAGCAGCACACTGGCACAGTCACCCGAGGCCCTTCCCAGGGAGTAAATTTGTGTCGCAGGAAGGGCCCCCACACCAACCACTCTCCCTTACCCAGCTGTCTGGCCTTGACCCTCAAGCCCACCCTGACTGGCACCCTGGAGACCACTTCCCCCCTTCCCAGGCTTCCTGCTCTGGTCCCTACTGGTCTGCCTTAACCATGTCCCATGGCACCTTTGGGATATAATTCCTCTCCTTCCTGGGGAGGCCCAGCTGGGCTTGCTGGGGTTTGGCCTTAGGTATAGGTCTGGTGGCCAGGAGGGATGTGGTGGTCAACTCCAAAGGGCAAGCAGTGTCTTATAAGGCACCTGCCTCATTGGTGGCCTCTGCATAGTCTTCTAGCAGGAGGTGGGGGAGGGAGTCACTTACTTAGGGGAAGCTGGAGATCCAAGGTTCTTACCTGTGGTCCCCAGATACCCCCATCCCATGTCTCCGAGTCCTACTCCTTTCCCATTAGAGCCCCAGCATCGACACAGGAGTCTTGCCTAGAATGAGAACTCAGCCTCTCTCTCTTGCAGTTAGAAGCTGTGCCTGGTCTTCTGTTCTTTCTGCCTTCTGCCTACAGGAGGTGAGACTCTCTTTAAAGGCAGCCAAATAGGTCCTGTGACTCTCACACTTTGCTTTAAATCTCTGAGCAATAGATCTGAGACTGACATTTTCTCTCTTAATGAATCAGTGGCACTTACCAAATGTCCCTTGATTACACAGTCCTTGTAGTTACTACTTCCTCCAAACCCTGCAGAAACCCATGGTATTTCACCCCTTCCACTGTATCATGTCCCAGTTCATCAAGGGCAAAAGTCTTACCAATCACACTTTGACAGTGTGCCGGGAACTATCAATATTCCACCTACCCATCAGCAATAAACAATCCAAAAATGAAGTGAAGAAAACAATTCCATTTACAATAGCATCAAAAAGAAAAAAATACTTAGGAATAGATTTAACAAAAGAAGTGCAAGGTTTGCACACTGAAGTTGACAAAACAGTTGAAATAAGTTTTTAAAAGGACTTAAATTGAATGGAAAGACATCCTATGTTCATGGATTAGAAGACTTAATATTGTTAAGATGGCAACACACAGAGTCACACATACACAAACGCACACACATATGACCCATGTGTTCATGCATACCTATGTTTATTTAGCTAACTAGCTAGCTGTCCACACACAAGTGCGTACTGATGCCTCCAACTCCAATCCACAAAGTTCATTCCTTCCTTCCTCCATTGTTTATTTGTAATATCTTTATCTGACAATGAGAAACCTGATTGTCATTACCTATGGTATATTTACTTACTTGTTCAACCCTTGTGTACATGTAAAGCAGTTTCTCCATGGGCTTTTTAAAGCCTAAATCAGACCACACCTCTGCTCAAAACTCTCCCAGGCCTCCCCACTTCACTTAGAGTAAAACCCAAAGTCCCTGACTGTCTCTGACCTACAAGTTTACATGATGTGGATCCCCAATACGTATTGATCCACTTACTCTCTCCTGTGCTTCTTCCCTGGATGCCTTGGTCCCTCGCTGTACACCAGAGGCCGGGGTGACGGGAGGGGGTTCCTGAGAAAGGGAGTAAGGGAACTTCTTGGTATAATAAAACTCCTCCACACCTTGACTTTGGTGGTGGTAACAGGACTGTATACATTTGTCCAAGTTCTCTAAACTGTACACTTAAAATTAGTGAATTTTATTGTCTGTAAAGTATACTACAATAAAGTTGATTTTTTTTTTTCCTAAGAGACAGGGTTTCACTCTGTCACCTAGGCTTGAATCTTGAACTGCTGGGCTCACATGATCCTCCTGCTTCAGCCTCCTGACAGGTGAGCACCACCATGCTCAACTAATTTTTAATTTTGTGTAGAGGTGGGCATCTTGCTATGTTGCCCAGGCTGGTCTCGAACTCCTAGTCGATCCTCCTGCCTTGACCTCCCAAAAGCACTGGGATTACAAGCGTGAACTGCCATGCCCAACCATAAAGTTAATTTTTTTAAAAAAAGACGTTTGTTCCAAGCAATAGTATCTGTGATAGCACACATTTGAAATGTTAGTTTATGTTTCTAAAATATTTTGAAATAAATGCATAACTCATAAGATTTTGAATTTTTTCATCCACTTCTACCTAAAATCACCTCCTTTTTCACATTGGTATGTTCCCTGGCATGAACTCTGCTGGGTTTTAGCAGAGGATCCAACATAGTTGGTTGGATTTGGCCTCCTTTCTCTCCTCTCACATTGAGCAAAATCATTATCCATTAAGGACCTTCAAACTGTTTTTTCAGTGACCACATCAAAAGGAAATATGTTTTACACTGCACACTAGTGCAAGTAACTGAAACAAAAGTTCTACAAAACATTATTTATCCTTCCAATACTTTAATCTCTTAATGCTGGATTGGACTCACAGATTTGATATCATGACTAGTTAGTGGGTCTTGATTTATAATTTCAACATTCTTCATCTAAAAGATGCCATCTACCACATTAATAGATAACATCAGCCTGGCATTCATTAACACTTATGGGTTTTCTAAACGCAATAGATAATGGATCAGATTGAACATATTCTGTAACTGACTCCACTGGCCACCCCCACCCCCACCTTCTGGAAGGTTCCTGGCCTGTGGTCAGGGAAATGTCCACCCTTTCTAACCTTTTGCACCTCCCCAGTGGTAAATCTCCCCCGTCACCTCATAGGCAGTTAAGTCAGCAGGCAAGGATGATTTTCCTAAACTAACAGACACGGACTCTCCCACTGTGCTTAAACATTCTTTCTGCTGTATTTGGGGATTGTCCGGACGGCGTAGATAACCGTGGTCAGGAAGCTGATTTCAGTTTCTCAAGCACAAAGTAGCGATACCACCGGTGACAACTGCAGCCGCAGCCGAGGTAACTGGAGTGCTCACACCAGCTGCCAGGGTCCTCCTTCCAGATAGCCCTGAGTTTAGTCATCAGTAGCCAAAAAGGTGACTCAGAGCTTGAACCTCTGATTAATACTGCTGTCTTTGAAGCTCACTGAGTCAGATTTGGTGATATCAGGGTCAAATCACCCACCCGTGCCCATCTGCCTAAATCCATCTATAATTCAAGGCCCAACTCCATTGTTATGACGACCACAAGGCCTTCCCTGATGGTGGCCTTGGAAATCAGGCCTGCCTTTCAACCATCAAGGGTGTTCAGTTGTGACACTCTGATGGGATGTGCTCCATTCTACTGGGTAATCGCTTTTGATATGTCCCACCCCACACTATTCTTCTGACCTCGTGGTCAGGGACCATGATTGTATTCTTTGCCCTGGAATCGCCATGTTGCCTAGTCCAATTCTGCTTTTGGTAGGCACTGAATGAGTAAAATATGTGGTTGCTAAATTGTAATGTCCTGAAATATGAAAAGTCTGGGTTCAAGTCCTGGTTTGAGTGATTGACCTGTGCTATGATCCTGGCCAACTCCCTCCATCTCCCTAGACCTTAGCTTCCTCAGCTGTAGCTGAGGGAATTGGACTACGTGACCTCTAAGGCAGTCAGTCCCCAAGGATCCCCATCTCCTGCTGGTCATTCCCCTTTGGACCAGGGATAGTCGGTATGTCACTTCTGATATGGAGTTATAAAAGGCGCTGTGGCCTTCTTGGGCATTCTCTTTCTCCTTTGGATCACTCGCTCTGGGAGAAGTCAGAGGCCATGTCAGAGGCAGCCCTTTGGAGAGATCTGGACAGTAAGGAACTGAAGCCTCTGGCCACCAGCCTGCGAGGAACCGAGAGCTGCCCACGACCATGTGCGTGAGCTGGAGTGGATTCTCCAGACCCAGCCAACCCTTGAGATGATTGAAGCCCTGGCCCACTGCTCGACTGCAACCTCATGAAGGAATCAGACCCAAAATGCCCCAGCTAAGCCACTCCTGGACTCCTGACCCTCAGAACCTGTGAGGTAATAAGTATTTGTTGATTTGAGGCCATTTGTTAATAGCAGTACATGACAAATACAGACAGTTTCTAGCTCTAAAATTCCATAAGCCATTGGGCACAGTGGCTCACACTCATAATCCCAGCCACTCAGGAGGCTGAAACAGGAGGATTACTTGAGGCCAGGAGTTCAAGACCAACCTGGGCAACATAGTGAGACCTCATCTCTTAAAAACATTTTTAAAAATAGCTGGGCATGGTAGTCCTCACCTGTAGTCCCAGCTACTTGGGAGGCTGAGGTGGGAGGATCACTTGAGCCCAGAAAATTCACGACCAGCCTGGGTGATGTAGCGAGACCCTGCCTCAAAAAACATCAAAATTCTATAAGCCTGAAGTCCCTGAAATACAGCTACTGCATTCAGGAAAAGCCTGATTTACAACAATTGTCACGCCTTCCCCCACCGCCCCCAGCCAGAATCATAAAGAGATAATACAAAAATATGTCAAAATATATTTTGGAATAACAATATTTATTTTATTTGTTTTTATAAGCGTTTCCAAAGCTTTGTTGATTTCGCTTCACTGAATCCTTTATTTCACAAATGAAGGTGGAAATCCAGATTAAACTAGGTGATTGGAATAATGCAAATGTTCCTCACTTTCCCAGCATTTGCATTTCCTTGGTGGTGAATGAAAATGAGGTAGAGGCTTGCTTTGTTTCGCTCCAGCCTCCCTCGCTGTGAGAAATTCCTCTTGAGCAGTGGCGATACTCAGGGGAGAAGAGAGAGCGCAGCCTGCTAAGTCACCTCCAGAAAAATAGCTGAAGATCGGAAGAGACAGCTGGGCGATGGGGCTACCACGTCAGGCTGGATTAAGAGGAGACTTTTGACAGGACAAGAAGTGACAAGAAGTGATTTTCTGTTTAAAATGAGCCCACAGTCTATGGTGAGCAGGGGCATGGGAAGGAAATTAAGAGCGTGGAGGGTTTGTTAAGGAGGCCGGTTCTCCTCTGGCTGTGGCGTGAGCCCTGGTGGCTCCTCAAATGCAAACGAGCAGCTGCTGGCTTCAGGAACTGGGGCCCAGGACAAGGAAAGTAATGAGTCAGGGAAGACAGTACGAAGGGGCTGGGAGGGACGGGAGAATGGTGACACTGGGGAGGCACATGTGGAGGGCAAGGGTCTGTTTTGCCCACTAATGTGTCCCTGGATTTGGTGCTTCGTGGAGGAGACTCTTCATACAGGTGTGTTGAAAGGACAGAAGTGTACATGAAAATAAAATGAGGAAAAGAGGCATGGGTGGGTGGGGAGGTGGCTCTGGGAGATTAAAAGTGTGTTGCTCTAAAAGTATCTGCCTTATCAAACAAGGTTTTATTGCAATATTTTCTTATTTAAGTAATATTGTCCTGTAGAGAAACCCCATCTTGAACTTAGTAATTGCTTTTAGGATGAAAAAGATTTAAGCTACCATGCCCGTAATGCCAGCTACTTGGGAGGCTGAGGCAGGAGGATCATTTGAGCCAAGGAGTTTGAGGCCAGCCTGGACAACCTAGCAAGACACCGCTTTAGGGAAAAAAAAAATATCTAAATGGTCTTTACTGGGTGGGAATTTTTGGACTTTTTGGTGTTACTACAGAATAAAGGAGGCATAGTAGTAAAGATAATAATAATAATAATGATACAATGTGTGAAGCCAGAGGACAGAGGGAGAAGTTGACGGGATGACAAGCCTGTGAGTCAAGTTTTTCAGGGGACGTAAGACCAGAGAGTTCTTTGGCTTCGTTATTGACTCCAGCTAACTTGGCTACTTCACCAAGATCACAGAGGTAGATTCCTCACTCCTTCCAACAGATCCCTTCCACATTGTTAGACCACACGGAGCTGAACACACTTTTTTTTGCTCCCCGATATGAGTTTTTCCTTTGTTAATAGAATAAAGACATACATGCTCAAGGAGTGAATCGTAGAGAAACCAATCAAAATGGAAACACTGTGCCAGGGAATGGAATTCTGGAAGAAAAGGAACTCGGATGTTTTTAGTGCACTAAGGAGCAAGTTCTCCTCTGTATATTTGTGTACCACATGAGGATTCTCTTTCTGTAACCAAGTGTTTAGATTGACGTGATAATAGATGTGAAAGTGTCTCAAGTCTAATAAACTGTTGTTTTACTAGTGATGGCAGCACGGCATTTCACTATGTTCACCACATAACTGTCAGTCAGGAAGGGAGGAAGCAAATGTCATTGATGTTTTGCAACAACAAGACCCAGCCACAGAGTTTTGCTCAGTGGGACAGAATGAGTCAGGGTGAGTCATGGGGTGACAAGCACCAGGAGGTCTTGGGTCCTAGCTATGCTTTTTCCAATGGGATCACATTGGGGTTTGACACAGAGAGCTCAGGGAGAGGCAGCAGGTCCCCAAACAGTCTTTACTTGGCAAGTTGGTAAAGGGCCATGGTGTGTGGATAACCCCAGATCACACATAAACCCGGAAGTAATTTCCACTGAACTTTGTGCAGCAGGACACAAGGTTTGGATGCCAGGGCAGACATGACTATTGGGTCAAGGGGAGACTCAGTCGTTTTCTGGGATTTGATTAGACATGAGGAACAAGAGACCCAGGCTGATCCAGAGGGAGTGAATGGATAATATTTGGAAAAATAGCCAAACTCCCCTTCCGCATCCCATAAGCTAGGCTTTCCACGTCATTAGGGAAATATGATCAGCAGAAAGTGAGGAAAGGCAAAGGTTCAGGCATTGGCCTTAGCTTTTCCAGCTCCTTGGCCTTGGGGGTCATAGAAGGAACCGTGTGCATGCAGCAGATCCGGGAGAGCTCCCCAGGAGGAAGAACACAGCTTTTTGCCCTCGGCCCACAGACCAGAAAATATTCCCACCACTTAGTGGGGTAGAAGAGGTATTGGGAAGGCCAGGAGTAGAGTGGTAGTTTCCAAGGAAGGCCTCCTGTGCCCTGTTCCCTTGGGCCCTACTCAAGGCAGAGGAACTGCCAGGGAGCTGTGGTGTCCCAAAGGACAGGGGACTGGTCTGGGAAGGTGGCAAGATTCCAGAGGAAAAGTATGCCTGTGCAGTGCATCCAGGCGGAAAGGCCCTGGGCAGACTTGCACGTGGTCCTGTCAAGGGAGCAGCAGAAAGTTTCCTGTGTGTCCAAGAGATTTGGCTGTATTGTTAAAAATATTCCATTGAATTTCAAGCAGCTGTATTCTCTTCTGAAAGACATTGAATTTAGAAACATTGCCTATATGGCAATATGATAAAAAAAAACAACAGTACATATATTAGATTTCTAGCCTATTGCTTTAAAATACATATTCTAATAAATTAAAATATATCATGTGCAACTAACACTCCAGTTGTCAGGTAGCCAAGTGGAGAGGCCCACCAGAGCAAAGCCATGTGTGAAGCCATTAGCTCTTTGGGGGTGCTCCACCAAAATCTTTCTTCAGGGACTGTGGAAATAATACTGGCATGAGGCTTTTCATTCTAATTTATCCAGAAATTTATAATGGAACAAATATCTTTGTGTCCATATAACAGAATTTAGGGTAGTTAATAAATATCTGTTTTTATGATCATTTCACCCAATTGTCCGTCACAGCTAATAATTTAGTAACAGTAAAGGAAGCCCATAAAAGAATGGATGGATTCTACTGTCATTCATACTCCCAACTCTTAGTACATATAGTCATGAATGGAAAAGCCATCATCAAAAACTTTGAGGATGGGGTGAAGACCCAAAGAAGTATGGAAGTATGTAGCCCATGAATCAAGGATGTCTGGGCAGGGCAGCCTAGCAGGAATACCCAAGTCTATAAATAATACTCAAGACAAATGCCCCTGGGGCCGGCCTCTGTTTGGCATAGCTCCAGCCTGCCTGTTTTCAACAAGTGACTTTAGTAGCTTGTGGATAGCATAGGAAAAATATTGCCCAATTTGGTCTCAAGTGAGTTTTGAGTTTCCTAAATAGGTTTTAGTTGAAATGTGGAAGGGTACAAATCCTACTCACATTATCACAAAGTGAACACACCCTTGTTCTAGCACCAAGATCAAGAAAGAGAAGATAACCAGCACCCAGAAGCCTCCCTCATGTCCCCTGCCAGGCAATACCCCTTCCCTTTAAAACTGTAGGCTGGTTTAGCTGGTATAATGGAATCACACAGGATGCATGCTTGTGTACCTGACTCCTACCATTCAACATAGCAGTGCCATTTGTGTAGCCAAGAACTGGAAACAGCCCGATTGCTCAGCAACAGAAATAGTGAATAAGTAAACTGTGATCTATTCACACAGTGGAATACAACACAGCAACCACAATGAATGACCTGGTGCTACACACAGCAGCATGTATGGACTTCACAAACATAAGGCTGAGTGAAAGAAGTCATATTCAAAAGAATATACAATTCAAAAACAGACAAAACTAAGCTATGGAGTTAGTAGTCAGAGCTGTGGTTCCCTCTGGGAATGAGAGAAAGGGTAATGTTCCAAGAGTTTTTAATTTTAAATTGTAGCCATTATGGCAGATGTTTAAGAGTTAGGGGTTAGGGTTAGGGCTAGGGGTCATATTAGTATTAGGGTTAGGGTTTTATGTTTTCCTGATTACTAATGGGGTTGAACATTTTTTCATATATTTATTGGTTATCTAAATAACCTCTTTTGGGAAGTGTCCACATCTTTTGGTCATTTCCGGTAGAGCTGTGTGTCCTTTCATTCATTGATTTACATGTTTGAAATACAAGTCCTTTCTTATATCTACGGTTATACCTCTCTGGTTATCCATATTGCAAATATCTTCTCCCACTCTGAGTCTTGCCTTTTCTTTTTCTTAATGGTATCTTTTACTATAAAATACACCTATTTAATGTGTATATTTCAGTAGGTTTTGCTATATTCACAAGGTTGTACATTCATCAGCAAGCATATCCATAATGTTTTCATCACCTTCCAACAAAACTCCATTCCCTTTAGCTACCACTTCTCATTCCCTGCTCCTCCCATGCCTGGCAACCACTAACCTAATTTTCGTCTCTATGGATTTGCCTAATTTGGACACCCCATATAAATAGAATCATACAATATGTGGCCTTTTGTGTCTGGCTTCTATCACTTAGCGAAGTGTTTTCAAGGTTCATTCATGCTTTATTGTCAGTACTTTATTCCTTTCTATAGCTGAACACTATTCCATTGTATGTATATAACATATTTTGTTTTTCAGTTAATCAGTTGATGGACCTTTGAATGTTTCCACTTTTTGGCTATTATGAATAATGCTGCTCTGAACATTGGTATACAAGTTTTTCTGTGAATATATGTTGTCTGTTCTCTTGGATTTATAGCTGAGAGTGGAATTGCTGGGTCATATGGTAAGTCTATGTTTACCTTTTTGAGGAATGGCCAACTGTCCTCAGAAGCAGCCTTACTATTTTACATTTCCACCAGCAAGGTATGAAGGTTCAATTTCTCCACATCCTTGTCAACACTTACTATTGGCTGTCTTTGTGATTATAGCCAGAGGATATGAAGCGGTATTCCACTGTGGTTCTGATTTGAATTTTCCTAATTAATGATGTTTAGCATGTTTTCATCTGATTATTGGCTATTTGTATATCTTCTTTGAAGAAATGTTTATTCAAATCCTTTGCTCATTTTTAATTTGGTTGTTTCCTTATTGTTGAGTTATAAGAGTTATTTATCTATTCTGAATACAAGTTCCTGATCACATATATTATTTGCAAATTTTTTCTCACATTCTATGCATTGTCTTCCACTTTCTTGATAGTGTCCTTTTAAGCATGGAAGTTTGTAATTTTGATGAAGTCAAGTTTATTTATTTTTTCTTTGGTTTCTTGTGCTTTTGCTGTCATATCTAAGGAGTCGTTGTCTAATCCAAAGTCATAAAGGTTTGCACTTATGTTTCCTTCTAAGAGTTTCCTTATGCACTTATGTTTCCTTCTAAGAGTTTTAGTTTTAACTTTGGTGTGTGATCTATTTTAAGCTAATTTTGGATATGGTGTGAGGTAGGGATCCAATTTTGTTCTTTGCATGTGGATATTCAGTTGTCCCTGCACTATTTATTGAAAAGAATATTCCTTCTCATCGTTAAATTGTCTTGGCATCCTTGTCAAAATCAATTGACCATTAATGTAAGGGTTTATTTCTGGACTCTCAATTCTATTTTGTTGATCTATATGGCTATCCTTATGCCAGAACCACAAAGTCGTGATTGCTGTAGCTTTGTAGTAAATGTTGAAATTGAGAAGTTTATGTCTCCCAACTTTGTTCTTCTATTTCAAGATTGTTCTGATTATTCTGGGTCTCTTGAATCATAAAACTCTATATCAATTTTAGAATCACCTTTTCAATTTCTGCAAAAAAGGCAACTGGGATTTTGATAGGAATTGATTTGAATCTATTGATAAATTTGGGGAGTATTGCCATGTCAACAATATTGTGTTCCAATCTATGAGCATGGCTATCTTTCCATTTCTTTAGATTTTCTTTAGCTTCACTTGACAATGTTTTATAGTTTTCAGTATACAAATTTTTTGTTAAATTTATTCCCTGTGATGCCATTATAAATGGAATGTTTCCTTAATTTCATTTTCAGATTCATCATTGCTAGTATTTAGAAATACAACTGATTTTTGTATATCAATCTTGTATTCTGCAAACTTGGTAAACTCATGTATTCTAATAGGTTTATTTGGTATAGATTCCTTATAATTTTTATTTTTTGGGACAGAGTCTCACTCTGTTGCCCTGGGTAAAATGCAGTGGTGTCATCATAGCTCACTGCAACCTGAAACTCCTGGGCTTAAGCGATCCTCCTTCCTCAGCCTCCCCACTAGCTGGGACCACAGGCATGTGCCATGACGTCCAGCTAAGTTTTCTATTTTTAGTAGAAACAGGGTCTCTATGTTGCTCAGGCTGGTCTCGAACTCCTGAGCTCAAGCAATCCTCCCTCCTCGGCCTCCCAGAGTGTCAGGATTACAGGCATGAGCCACGGTGCTCAGCCATGGATTCCTTCGAAGTTTCTATATACAAGAAGATCAAATCATCTGCAAATAGAGATAGTCTTACTCCTTCCTTTCTAATCTGGATGTCTTTTATTTTACTTTCTTGCCTAATTGCCCTGTTTATAGCCTTCAGGACAATGTTGAATAGAAATGGTGAGAGTGGACATCCTTGCCTCATTCCTGATCTAAGGAGAATCTCAGGTCTTTGGCGATTTTACCATCAGGTCTTTCTGCATTAAGTATGATGTTAGTTGTGGGGTTTTCATAGATGCCCTTTATCAGGGTAAGTAAGTTTCCTTCTATTCCTAGTTTGTTGAATGTTTTTATTATAAAAAGATATTGGATTTTGTCAACTGCTTTTCCTGCATCTATTGAAATCATCATGTTTTTAATCTTGTATTCTATTTATACGGTACACTACATTGATTGATTTTCTTATGCTGAACCAAATAATACTGTCTTTTGATGAACAGAAGTTCTTAATCGTAGTATAGGTCAATTTATCAATGTTTTACTTTAGTTTTTGTTTTGTTTTCATACTGTATAAGAAATCTTTGCCTATCCCCAAATCATGAAGATATTCTCCTATACTATCTTGTATATGTTTTGTTGTCTTACCTTTCACATTTAGGTCTACAATCCATCTGGAATCGATTTTTGTGTGTAGTTTTATAGAGGATTAACATAAGTTTTGTCCACGTTGATTTCCAGTTGACCCAGCACTATTTATTGAAAAGATCATACTTTCCCATTTTCAGTTTGTCATACACTGAGCTTGTGTGTGTGCTCCTCGGCTCTGTTCTATTCTATTGATCATTTGTCTAATCTTGCTCCAATACCACATTGTCTTAATTATTGCACTTCATAATAATATCCTTGATGTCCTATAATGTAAGTCCTTTTATTTTGTTCTTTTCCTTTAAGATTAGCTTAGTTATTTTTGGCTCTTTGTCTTTCTATATAAATTTTACAATCAATTTGTGAATTCACACATACACATACACACAGAGAAGCTCCTGGAATTTTTATTGAGATTGCAGTGATCCTACAGATCAATTTTGAGGACAATTGACATTTTTACAGTATTGCAGATCCATGTGAATTCACCAGTGAGGAGTTTTTAAAGCTTCGTCTTTTCTATGATTTTATTTATTGAGAATAAGTAAAACTAATAATAAAGATAACAATAATAATAATATGAACATTTGTAAGAGTTACTACACACTGGATATTTGGGTTAAGTGCTCTATAAGCATTATCTTATTTCATTATAAAAATTAACTATTAAAGTTTGCCAAAAGTTATGAAACCTCCATGAAGAAAGCCATAACATTTTGTTACAGGGCATAAAAACAGTATTTCAACTAATTGCAAAGCACAGCATGTCCTTGAATGGGAAGAATTAATCATCGTAAATGTCAGTGATTTCCAAATAAATATGTATTTTAAATTAATTCCAATCAGAATATCAGTGGTGTTTTCCTGGGGCTATACAAAAAGTATTTAGCATTTATATTGAAGAAATTCTAAATGTTTTAGAACTGCCAACAAAAATCTTTAATTATGAAAAAAATAGTGAGGGTAGGATTCCCTTACCAGATTTTAAAATTTTCTACAAAGCTAATATAATAATTTAAAACTGTATAGATTAGGCTCATAAATAAGCTTAAAGATCAGAAGACCAAAAGTCAAAAAATCCAAGAATATATTCAAATTTAATACATGATAAAGATGGTATTTTAGTTCAGTGAGGAGAAGATGGTTTATTTAATTAATGCTATTAGCATAATTGGTTATTGATCTGAAAATAACACCTCCAACCATGAATAAAATCATTATGAATGAATTAACCCTAAATGAAAAACATAAAACAAAAAAGAATAAATTTAGAAGAAATCTGTTTAACCTCAAGATTGGGGTAGGGGTGTTTATGCAATACAGAGAATCTGGAATCCATAAGAGAAAAGTCAAGTTTGACTATGAACAGTTAAAACACAAAAACAGACAGGGAGCAATATTTGCGACATTCTTGATTGATGAGGTAATATCTGTAATATACAAGGAGTTCTTGCAGCTGATAAGGAAAAAAACTTAACCCAATAGAAACATGTTCAAAGGACATGACCGGACAATATGAAGGAGGGGAAATGAAAATGGACAATAAATGTTTGAAAAGATCTTCAGACTCACTAGCGGGGGAGCTACAA
Source organism: Cheirogaleus medius (assembly GCA_008086735.1). NCBI lineage: Eukaryota > Metazoa > Chordata > Mammalia > Primates > Cheirogaleidae > Cheirogaleus > Cheirogaleus medius. Next base: position 14,862,979 of record VBSM01002223.1, on the reverse strand, counting down.
CATTTATCAATACGACAGCATTTCTCACTAATCATATTGGCAAGAACTGAAAGACTTGATAACGTTCAGTGCTTATGAAAGTGTAGAAGGAACAGACTACTTCATACAATGCTGGTGGGAGGGTGTATACTTATTATCCTTTTGATAAAGAAATCTGGCTGGCCACATTTATTAAATGTCAAATATGTATGCCATTTCACCCAGGAAATCCACTGGTGGATGCTATACCTCAAAGGACATATATGTTCATAGATTTTTTTTGCAGCTATCAAAAATTAGTTTGATCTGGTATACTGATTATATGAGATGTCCATAACATATTAAGTTGGAAAAGCAAGTTTTTTTGTGTTTTTTTGAGACAGAGTCTCACTCTTTGCCTGGAGTAGAGTGCCGTGGCATCAGCCTAGCTCACAGCAACCTCAAACTCCTGGGCTCAGGCAATCCTTCTGCCTCAGCCTCCTGAGTAGCTGGGACTACAGGCATGCGTCACCATGCCCGGTTAATTTTTTTAATGTATTTTTAGTTGGCCAATTAATTTCTTTCTATTTATAGTAGAGACGGGGTCTCACTCTTGCTCAGGCTGGTCTTGAACTCCTGACCTTGAGTGATCCTCCCGCCTCGGCCTCCCAGAGTGCTAGGATTACAGGCGTGAGCCACCACGCCCGGCCAGAAAAGCAAGTTTTAAAGTAATGTACGGACTCTGAATAACACAAATTACTTAGCATTTATTATGCAGGAGGGTCTGTTCTAAGTGATTCACAGGTATTTACTCATGGGAACATCAGGACAACCCCATGAGTTTGATGTTCCTATCAGTCCTGGTTTATAGGTGAGAAAATGTGGCACCGAAAACGGCCATGCAGCAGGTTTGTGGTACAGCTGGAACTTGAACTAAAGTGGTATGGGTCCCAGTCCGTGTTTGTAATCTCTCTGGTATTATGCATGTTGATCCTAATTTTTTTTAAATCCAATTTTAAAGAAGAAGGAAAAGGAAACCTTTATACATGAAATACTTTTATGATACATGAGATATATAATAATTGCATAAAAATTTTCTACCTTTTAATCTATTGTTTTGGTTGCAAAGATCACTGGTTCTCAAGCTTGGCTACCCACTGGAATCACCTGGGAGGTTTTAAAATGCTGATGTCTGGGCCCCACTCCCAGAGATTCTGATTTAATCAGTATGGGGCGTAGCCTGAGCATCATATTTTCACAAGCTCCCCGGGGAATTTTAATGTGAAGCAAAGTCTGAGAACCATTAGCATAGATAATTTAGGTCTCAAGCTCAGTTTTGGAACAATTTGGCAGTAAGAACTGTGAAGCTATTGTTGCAATTGTCCCGTTAACCACTAGATGGAGTGTTGTCCACATGACAGCATTTCTTGTGCAGCAAGGTTTTTGCAGAACTCTTTTTGGTAGGTGAGGTACCGCAGCAAGCAGGAAGCCTCCAGAGATGGAAAGGAACAGATCTGTGATCAGGTACTCTGCAGGCTTTGGCCGCATCCTGTATCATGCAGCTCACGTACATCCTTTTTAAGTTCTGGGGGGAAAATTCTCATCATCTTTTAAGCCTGGCTTTCCCTCAAGTCAAAGAGAGGCACCGCTCCTTAGTTTCTTCCTGCCTCTGCGTCTTTTCTTGGATGTGAAATACAGAAAGTCATTCTTTGTGGAAAGGCCACACCCTGTGTTGTTTGACTGCAAGGGTGAAGTGGAATGAGACTCTTTGGAAATCTCTTAATTAAAAGCACATAATGGACTGTGTAGTAAATAGCCGGGAGGGGTCATATTTAAACCCTATTTATAGATGCAGATTAGTGGTGGGAGTAAGTAGGACAGGCAGGAGAAAACTGTCACATTAAGAAGATTCCCATCACCCTAACACACAGGAGTGTGATTTTTCCAGAAAACAAGTACCTCTGGGCTTAATTTTTCTCCCTTTGATCTCAAAATAAACACTAACCTCCACACTTGTTGGTCATGCACTGTTGGTTCATTAAAGAGCCCATATGCTGATTTCCTGTGAGTGTTTAACATGTAATGATTAAGGGCAAAGTCAAGAAACAATTTAAGGACAATTTTGCAATAAAATTAGCTTTAAAATTAAGTGTAGTTACTGTATCAGTCTTTCTACTATTTGGACTTTTTCCCATTGGAATTTATAAACAATATATTCACTGAATGTACAATTTATATATTTCTGAGAACCAAGACCTCCAAATCTATGAAAAAGAAGATGGTGTCTATATCCCAGAGCAGCTAATTAACATGAAGGACTTGAGATTTCCTTCTTAGCTATTCATCTACAAAGTAATCTGTGAATTGTGGGGCCCTGTGGACCATCCTACCAAAATCTATATTAGTCAGCATTCTCCACGTAACCAGATCAATTTATTATAAGGAATTGGCTGATTATGGAGGCTGGGAAGTCCCAAGATCTACTGTCTGCAAGCTGGAGACGCAAGAAAGCTGAGGGTATAGTTTCAGACTGAGTCCAAAGGTCTGAGAACCAGGAGAGCTAATGCTATAAGTTCAGGTCCAAGTCCAATTCCAAAGGCAGGAGAAGACTGATGTCCCAGCTTGAAGAGCAGCAGGTAGAGTGAAGTCTGGCTTATTCAACCTTTTTGTTCTACTCAGCCCTTCAATAGATTAGATGGAAATCCACTAACTTTGTCAAAGGATGCTCTACAGAATTCTATTATAGTTCCTCAGGATGTTAATACAGGCAATTTGGTACAAAAGGGCTCCAATGTCAAATAAGTTTAGAATATCCTGGGTAAAATAGTTAAATAGATGCCTTTTCTGCAGGCCTTCTCAGAACCTCTAATATGTCAATGTACTTTGCAGTTATCCAAGAAGAGGTGATGCTTTGCAAAGATTTTCACACTTATTTAACATAGTATCTTGTTTGGCATTTAGTACCTCTCTAAATAATAGGAGATACTGCTTTATAAAGTATTCAGAGCAACGATCGTGTTTTATCTGATTTTGTACTCCAGCCTCTAACTCAGTGTCTACCAAAAAAAAGAGGGTTAATAAATTTTTGAGGGGTCTATTAAATGAGATGATGAATGAAATGGCAGTAGAGATATGACCAAGCTGTAAATATAAATCTATACCAGACTAGCCTGAATCTATGGCAAGGACTTCCCAGACCACTCTCAAGGGGCCAGAAAATGCAAAATAAACTTTGTGAACTTTAGAGAAGAACCTCAGCTCTCATCATTATTAGAGATGCCACAGCGAGGACAGGGCAAATTTATTCTTCCTTGGTGAAGTGGATGCCAACTATGCCCTGCCAGCCCCTGCCTTTCGTTCTGAGGTCTTCTCTTGCTGAGGAAGCCACCTCTGCTGTCCACGCAGCAGGCCCCTAAAAGCAAGCCCGGATCAGTGACCAGCTGGAGTTGGTGTATAAATATCCCAGCTCCCTCACTGCTCGGATGGGATAACGCTGGGATGTGTTTTACACCACCCCCAGAATTCTGGTCGGGGAGGTTGTGCTGAAGTGGCCCACAGTGGTAACTTGATAATGGTGGGCTTCTTCTCCACCCCAGCCTCCTTCCCCAGTCCCCTGCCCATGAGAGGTCACCCCTCACATAAGCTACTTGCTCCTGATCCTTGGGTCAGGATCTGGCATTCTGGGGGACCCCTAATCAAACAATGCTCATCCTTTCTATGGACTCTCTCCTGTCTTGACTCCACTTAGCTACAGGACCTCTAGGCCCCTGGAAGTCCCCCCTAAATTATTTCTTGGAGTCCCAGAAGGAGAATCTCCCCTGTGCCCACAGTCCTGGTCATCAGCTGCAGTCACCCCACTGCATGTCCCATCATTCATTCAGTTGGCATTAAGGAGACACTCGGTGATGCGCCCGGTGCTGTGCCAGCTGCAGGGCACAAGGTGAGTGAGACAGGCTTGCAGCCTGCCTTCATGAAGCTTCCAGTCTTTTAGGGAAGACAAGCACAAATGACATTATCACACAAATCACCAGGCATGGATAATCTTTGACAAGTGCTGACAATTAAAACTGCAGGGTGGGATGAAGGAGACTAACAGGAGGGCCTGATCCAGTCACAGGTGTGAGGGAGGCTTCCCGGCTGAACTGAGCTTATTGCTGAGATGTAAAGGTAGGCGTGGAGGTGGGGTGAGGAACAGAGACCTGGGCAATGGGAACGGCGCATGCAAATGCCCTGGGGAGAGAAGTGTGCCCTTCACCTTGCCAATGTTCTTCCTAACTCTGTGCATACTTTGTCCTCTGGGCCCCTAAACAGCTCTGCTTGTTCCCTGAGGCTCAGGCATGTCTCTCTTGCAAATCAGCTTCATCTCCTCCCCTGCAGATTGCTCCCCAGCCCTCTCTCCCCTAGGGGGCAGGGGTGGGGGGTGTGGGGTGTGAGGGGTGGGGGGGGGGTTGTAGGGCTCCAGGCCCCTTGGAGTTGAGCTTGGCCACGTGACTTGCTTTGGCCAATGAAATGCGAGCAGAAGTGATATGCTCCCCTTCCTAGGGGGAGCCCGTAAGAGCTGATGCACAATGATGTGCTCCCTTTCCCCTCTGCCATGGCAACTGGCTGCGTTCCAGATGGATCAGCTCCGTCTGTCCAGTACCACAATGACACATCAGCTGACCCTCAGCAATCATGTGGCATAAGCAAGAAATAAACCTTTGTTGTTTTAAGCCACTGAGATTTGAGGGCCGCTGGTGTGGCATGGTCGCTCCCATCCTGAGTGCTTAACCTGTGAAAACTGCTCCAGGAAGGCCGCACAGGCGGGGCAGCACAGCAGTTACCGCACCACCTCCGGCCCGGTCGCTTGCGATCCTCGCGTTTGAATCCTGGCTCTGCCACTTACTGGCCGGGAGACGCTGGACACGTTACTCAAACTCTTTATGCTTCTGTTTCTTCATCTATAAAACAGCGATCATTGTATTTAGTGCATATCCTTGTGAGAATTACATAATTTAATTCATGAAAAGAGCTTGGAAAATTGCCAGGCACAGAGTAAGTGCTCAATAAATATTAGCTTTATCATTAATATTTCTTCAAAAACAAACAACAGTTGGATGCCGCAGGTGGCCCAGATCCCTCCTTAGGAAAAATATTACCCAAAGGAAACCTCACTAGCATCTGCCTCCAGGAGAGACCACCTTCTATGTCGACACAAACCCAAATGTTACTAAGGAGCCAGAGAGCCACATTAACATGTTTAGCATTTTTTTCTTTTCCATGTCTGATAGGGGCCCAGGTACAAAAAAAAAAAAAAAAAAAAAAAAAAAAAAAAGCTCTTCTATGATGAAAACAATGGTGCAAATGAAGTGATAAATGACAGCTGGCACTTGGCTTCCATGATGGGGGGCTACAGGGAATGTGGGTGTCACGAGGGAGAGATGCCCTGGAGAACGCATGCCCCATCCATGGGGCGAGCTGGGGGCCATCCACAAATGCAAGTGTCGTGATGCTAGATTTTCAGGTTTTGTTGTTTTTTTTTAAAAAAAGAAGTAGGAGATCCCAATGTTTAAGTGTGAATTCATTTCTTTTTTAAAACATGGTTTAGGCAATACAGATCACATCAGAGGGTTGGATGCAGTCTGTGGTTTGCATCCTCTGTATGAGACCCTGAACTTGCATGGGGCAGATGGTCAAACGTCTGCATCACTAAACGTTTGGGTGTTTGTTGGGGTGGCTTCCCTAGAACCTAGGGGAACACCTTCCCCAAAATGCAATTAGGCCTCCATCTCCTGCAAACATAAAACCCCTCCCAGGTGTGAAATGACAACACTTTCAGGATCTCCCGTCCTCTCCAAGTTTCCCAGACTTTGGTCCCTGTCTCCTCAGAGGTAGGTCTTACCCATGTGAGTGGTCCCTCCTCAGCAGTCTTTGGGAGAAACAAGCTTGTCCCAGGCTCCTGGCCTCAAAATAGGAGCCAACAGGGATAGAGCGGGCAGAGCAGGGCCAACCCTGCTTCCTCCCGCTCCACACCCATCTCAGGGCTACCATGTAAAAGGCACAAGTTTTTGAGGCACCTTTGAGGGAGTGGCCCGCAGCCCTGGAGCAACACTGCCGCTGTTCGTCCATTTGGCATCTGTCCCTCCCCCTCCTCCTATCAATGGTCTGCCAGCAGCAGGGGTGCAGTCCCCATGTTGGCCCTCCCAGATTCCTCCCAGCCTCCCTTTCTGCCCCACCCAACGGGAAAGGTCCCAGGCCAGAGGCTTTAGGAAGTATCTGGCTCCCTGCTGTTGTCTGTGAACCTGGGGAAACCGTGAATTCACATCAGCCAGAGCAGAGCAGCGGGTCCTTCAAACTCATCCCCAGTGACTTCTAAGTTGACACCAGGCAGATCACTTACATTTTTTTGATGATTCAGTGTCTTATCTGTAACGTAGGTGTAATAATGGCATATTCAGGGAGTCACATGCCACATCATTCATTAGCATCTCCCCATCCCGTGAGCTGCTCTCAGGGAGAGATCATGTACCACGGCAGCACTACACCACAGGATCGCAAACGTGAATATCTCAATTTTCTGGTAGCAGCCGGATGGGGAAAATGATTTTTGAGGAATGTGATTTAAAATACTTCACAATGATGCGTTAATACTTCACACAACTGTCAGAGTTTCTCACTGCAATTTATCTTTCCATGTGGGTTTTTCCAAATGGAGCTGGCACACTTTTTTCTCCCCAGTCTGACCTTACTCCCAATTCCAGTTCCAATCCTTGTCTAATTTCTCGCACGTGGTCTAAGCCCATAGCCACACACGAGCCCAACTGGTTTTTGATAATCTGGAAGAGGCAGGAGAAGGGGCGCCTTCTTTGGGGAACAAAACGCAGAGAGCCTAATGTTCTGGAGGAACAAAAAACCTTTCTAGAGACATTCCCCCCACCCCCAGAATCATCCTCATTAATATTAGAATACATTTGCTGCCACTTTAAAAGATGAAGCTTTGTAACATGTCTGTAACTAGCGCAGAACAAATTAATTTATTTTGGGTAGATTCATACTAGCAATGGGCAAGCTCTTGCTTGCATCTCAACCCCTCCAGCAGATACACGGGGACCGACTCATTCTTCCATGAAAACTTTGGATGTGGCAGGTCCTTACCAAGGTGAGAGGAGCAAACTGTCCTTTCATCTCTTGCAGGCACCCACTGGAAGAAAAGACACTGGCTTTAGCACAATGTGAGGACCTGATTATGTTTATTATCTTTTGTTGCTCTCCACATGTTCTTGGCCCTGCACTGACAAGGGTGGGCATATTAGGTGGCAGGCATGGGGCTTAGGAGTGGGGTCCACCCACACATACTCACCAGCCCCAGCAGCATACGGAGGGACCTCAGCCAGCCAGGGTCAAAGGGTCAGTCAACCTGGGAAACCTGTGTCATTAAACTAAGGTGCACCCACTGACATCTATTTGTCTAGGCATCTATTTGTGAAAAATACAGCAATGCCAAGACCAATATTCAACACACTGACCAACTCGGTTCTGACTTTGTCACTAGTTGATGCCTATGACTTCCAGGTTGTTCGATATTTGGAATGTTTCCCTCGCCCACAGGCATGGAAGAAGGTAGCCGTCATCCATGCACATGAGCTTATTTAATCTTCACAACAGTCTCACTGTAGAGAGGCTGTCATTCTGCCTATTATTAAAATTGAGATAAAATTCATATAACATAGAATTACCCATTAACCACTTCAAAGCATACAATTCAGTGGCCCATTATTCTCATTTCACAGGTGAGGAAACCGAGACACCAATTAAGGCACTTGAGATCAACTAGCCAATTGTCTGGAGAGGCAGGAGTCGCCTCTGCATCTCTGGGTTCCCAGAGCTGACGCAGAGTAGGTGCAGTGAATAACCATGAATGAATGAATGTTACAGCAAACGGAAGAATGACTGTCCATGAGCCCACACTCATGTTCCATTTTATGGCGCTGTCTCTCTGGGGATAAGGACCCTTCTGATTTCTGATTTCACCTCCGCCTCTAGCCCCTGATACGTGAGCCCCCAGCTCAGAGCAGAGCAGGCAGGCATGGGAGCCATGCTCACACAGGGGCTGGCCCCTTGTTAGACAGTTGTGCTCCCTCTCTTCCCTGCCATGGCCTCCAGCCAAGCTCGGTCCACCCCTGAGGCTGCAGCACCTTCCAGCAGCCCTGCCAGGGGTGGATGTGCCACGAGCTCTGTCCTCACTAGCTGTGTGCCCTTGGCCATGTCACTTAATTCTCTGAGTCTGAATTCCTCATCTATAAAATGGGATAAATAACAAGGCTGTTGTGCAGATCGGATGAGACCAGGTTTCTACAAGGTTTAGCATCGTGATCCTGTTCTTCTAACAGTGCAGCTGCAGAAAATGTCTTTCGTGACATACGTGTACATGGGAGTCCCCTGTACTAGTCTCTCTACGTTTGAGTATTTGGAAACTTTCATACTATTTTCTAAAATAGCAGGACCCATACAGGCAACTCAATGGGGCGTGAGAACTTGTTTCTAAGGGGAAGGAAAGTAGAAGCCCCACTGGCAGCGCAGGGCAGGTCTGGAAGGGTCGGAGAGGGAAGGACAGAGAACAGAGCAGAAAAGTCAATATTTCCGGCCTGTGCTCAGGAGGTGTATCGAGTTCTCAGCAAACAGAAGCCAGCTTGGAGGATCCAAGCTGAATCCACTAAACCCACAAGGAAAACCCCATTGCTGGGAATCTGGGGAAGTCAAGAGGCTAACAGAGAGAATGCTCTCACTCATTTCTTCTTCTTCCAGCATACGGACTCATTCTCCCCCTCTGACTCTCCCACCTGCACTGCCCCTCCCACCGCTGTCTCACAGCATACCTTTCCCCTTGGTCCTTTCTTTTTAACCCAAAATATCTAACTCATTTCAGGCCTCTGTCCCATTCCTGCTTGCCCAGGCAGCTGTCCTCTGAATGGCTCTGGCAGGACTGAGGGAAGGGCCCTGGGGTCCTCCTTAGTGCTGTTCATTAACTATTTCCCATTCTTTTTCCAGGTAATGGTAGGATTGGAGTTAGCCACGTCACTTGCTCTGTCCCCTGGAGTTAGCTATGTGACTTGCTTTGGCCAATAAAATGTGAGTGAAAATGACACGTATCACCTCCAGGTAGAAGTTTTAGGAGCCAGTGCACTGTTAGCGAAGCTCTCTCTCTCCTGTGCCAGGCATCAGGCAACACTCCGGCTAACAGCTCCTTTGTCAACCGAGGCCCTGGCATGACGATGACACAGGCAGGGGGCCTCAGCCTCCCAATGATGGGCATGTAACATAACCAAAATCGGTCTTTGTTGTCTTAAGCCACTGAGATGTGGGGATTGTCTGTGACCACAGCATGACAAACGACTGGTGCAAGGTGCGTAGGATTAGAGATGAGAGGCTGTTGGATGAAGCTTCCTGGCCATGGCCATGGTTGATGATTGGCATCCAGGAGCCAGAAGCAGAGGTGGAGGGCCAGGGAAGCACCGTCTCCATCAGGGGCCCTTTCCACAGTTGTTACTACGCTGGTGGGAAGGCATTAGCAGAGTCAGTGTAGGACCCGTGACTGGACATGGTTAGATGTTAAGAGGGGATGGGAGATAAAGTATAATTTCTTTTCATCTCATTTTCCCACCAGCCAATTCGTAGTCCCCTCCCCTTGGGGTTCCCTTCCAGAGCCGCAGCGTGCTGCACCCCGCACCATGGAAGAACTTGGCTAATCTCTTAAGATCCCAGATTGTGACCAGAGTAAGCCCTGGTATTTCCTGCACTCTGTCCAAGAACCAAGCCGATTCCCTTTCGGCCAATGCCTTCCCCATCTCATGTGGCAGGAAAGGTATAAATTTTTAAACATTTTGTCTGTTCTTTTTTTTAAGGAAATCACATTGAGAAAAATGCCTAAATCCTAAGTGCATGATTTAGCAAATTATCTTCAGGCCAAGACCCATGTAGTTATGACTTAGTAAATTCCTACAGGATGCTAAATTGAAAGTTTCAACTGAGGCACTGAAGTACATAGTGGTGGACATTCCAAAGTGGTGGGTGTGAAAACACTCACGTGACTCTCGAAGTCTGGACCCACTTGAGAGTATAGAAGGAGTGGGTTGTTGGATATTAGAGAGGATTTGTAAAGAGCATCTCTTTGGAGACTCCTGAGCTGAAAGAACCAACCAAGAGAGGAGTGAAGCCAGGCACAGTGGTGCGCACCTGTAACCCAGCTACTGGGGAGGCTGAGGCAGGAGGATTACTTGAGCCCAGGATTTGGAGACCAACCTGGGCAACATAGACCCTGTCTCTAAAAAAAATTTTTTTAACGAAAAAAATATTAGCCAGGTGTGGTGGCATGGTGCCTGTAGTCCCAGCTACTCTGGAGGTTGAGGCAGAAGGATCGCTTGAGCCCAGGAGTTTGAGGCTGCTGTGAGCTGTCATTGTGCCACTGCACTCCAGCCTGGGCAACATGAAGACCCCATTTCTAAAAAAATGAAAAACAAGAGAGAGAGGAGTGGAGCTGCCTTTCCCTTTCCCTCAATCAAGAGAAAGGGGCTTCAAAGGACTACACGGAAAGCATGGCATGTGTCCCTTGCCATCATTGGGACCCAAATGGACTGACACATGACACATGCTCAGGAAATCTTGAGGATGAGGGAGGAGCTGACAAGTTGTGGGGCTGCCATACTGGATTGGCCTATACTTCTACAATTTGATGGGACTGAAGAAGTGTGACCTTTCCCCATGGACCAGGTATGGCCCTATTGGGCAATAGGATCCCAACAGGAAGTCTGTGTGCAGTGAACTACCAAAAATAGGTGTGTGAGCCTGCTTGGGGGAGACGCGTTGTCCTTGTCATAAGATATGCCGTCAAATATTTCCATGGGGGGCTGCTAAAGAAACTATGAACGCCCATTGGCAGGCCCGAGAGCAGAAAACCCCTTGTGACAGGGCTGATCGAGTAAGGAAGAACCTTCTGCCCCTTTCCTGCTTCTGTCTTCTCCACCCCCTTCCTACTCCAGTGGCAGAAGCAGGGCCAAGGCAGGTGTCCCTTCAGATGGGTCCTTGCGAGGGTGATTCTTAAATGTGAATTTCACTTGGCCCAGAAGAGTCTGAATTTGTCTGTCATCTTCCAACTCTGGAGGACGACTAAACAGCCAGACACTGACTGCTCCTTTCCCCACCCCTGGGCAGCAGGCTGTTACCTGTAGTAGGTCCCACAGCAAGGGGAAGCTGTCACCATGAATGAAGATAGACACTGTGGTTATCAGTTGGCTCTGCGCATTGCTCTTCTAGAATGGAGGCTGTCTCTGCTGTCACCTAGAACATACTATGTCCCTAACAGTGACCAGAAAAGCCATGGGGCTAATCTGAGACTTCCTCCAGAGCCAAGAAAGGACTTGGGAAAAGGGAAAATGTGATACAAAAATTGCATTGCTTTCAGGATGACATCCTATGAGTACTGCCTGCTCAATGAGTCAGTTACCCACATTTTGATGTCTTTACTCCAAAATTGATGAGTGAATATCTCTAAGTGATATCTGAGAGATGATTTTAAAAAATGAATATCCACATTTAATTTCAACTTAAAGTGAACTATCGTCTAAAAATGCATAATGACACTTATTGACAGCCTGTGAAGTGTGGGATGTCCTGTGATCTCACATGTATTGTCTCACGTGGGCATCACTGCAGCCATCGCTACATAAGAGGAAACTGCCAAGGGCAGACCAGAGATACCAGTGTAGGTCAGTCTGACCACATTGTCTCTGCAGTCTCTTTAATCTAATGTCTGTCTGCAAGCCCCAGGGTTTTTGAATGGGTCTCCATTTTCTAAAACGTGGGCATGACTCATGGTTCATTCAAAGACAACCACAATTGGTCACAAATTCACCAAATCAGGATGGTTTCATGATCCAGAATATCAGCTTTGGCATCAGACCACCTGGGTTCAGGTCCCAGCCGGATTGTCTATTAATGATCCATCCTTAGAAAAGCCATCTAGGAGAAGGACTATGTTTTGCACAGTGCCTGGCACATATGGGAAGCTCTCTGTACACCATAGTAGCCCTTACTGTAATTATTCTTGCCCTTGGACTTGAGACCTGGTGACAAAGGTAAATCCCTCCTGAAGAAGGCTTTGCTGCTTCATGACTACTTATTGGATAATTCAGGGCTGGGTCTTTGTTCTGCCCTTACAAGTATAGAGGGGACACTCTAAACATCTCTCTCCCATCCACCTCTGCCTTCAGACTTCTCCCCCATTGGCCTGCCCTCCCTCTCAAATTCCATCATTCGCCTTCCTTTGGGTATTATCCCTCTGAAAGCTCCTGTTAACAAGCACGAGGGATAGCACATTAAACTATGGGTTGGTTAGCGCCCTACCACAGTACCTGGATTGCTTTGAGACATGGACATGTGCTGTTTTGGCGGGGGCTGCCTGGCATCCACCCCCTTCCCTTTCCTGGAGGTTTTCCCCGCTGTGGGACTGCCAGTCAGCAGGGCACACACAGGGGTATGCCGGAGCATGGCTCACCAACCCACTGGCACTAATTTTTAAGTTCTTAGGAATCTTTTGAGCTGGCTGTTAAATGGTGGGCAGATAAAAAATCAGTCACGCTGGGTGTGGTGGTGTGCAACTATGGTCCTAGCTACTTGGGAGGCTGAGACAGGAGGATCACTTGAGCCCAGGACTTCTGGGCTGTAGTGCACTATGTCCATCGGGTGTCCACACACAGTTAGGCATCAATATGATGACCTCCCACAAACAAGGGACTACCAGGTTGCCTAAGAAGGGGTTAATCAGCCTCAGTCAGAAACAGAGCAGGTTAGAACTCCATGCTGATGAGTACTGGACCCCATCTGTGAATGGCCACTGCACTCCAGCCTGGGCTACATAGTGAGACCTTGTCTCTTTCTTTCTCTCTCTCTCTGTTTTTTGGAGACGAGTTTTTGCTCTGTCGCCCAGGCTGGAATGCAGTGGCGTGATCATAGCTCACTGCAGCCTCAAACTCCTGGGCTCAAGTGATCTTCCTGCCTCAGCCTCCTGAATAGAGACTCCATCTCTTAAAAAAAAAAAATCAGCCATGGTGAGAATGTTTTCCCCATAAAAGTCAGCAAATGCTACAAATCGGCTTTTCCCCTGGAGAGCAGCCCACCACCAGACACACCACCTTAGCCAACTAATACCGGCTGAGACCTTGCATCTCGGGCAAGTGATCCAAGACACAGGGACAAGACAGAATCCATGGCTGCAGCAGCATCTGGCTATGGCAGAGGTAGCTGCCAGCAGGGGTAGCAGTGCCCAGGGGTGCCAGAGTCAGCTGCCCCTCCCGGGAACACCTTTGGCTAGATCTTCCTCCTGTCGGACTTTCTTGTTTCCTGCCCAATTTCCAAGACTTCATCTCCTGCCTTCCCATCAATTTCAAGAGCTGCCCTTTACGGCTATGTCAACCAGACCCAATTCCTGCCTCATGTAGATGATTAGTCATTTGGTAGACAGAGCCCCCTGAGGAATGAAAGGAAGCTGTCATTTTGACTTCTCATGAAGGGCTGCTTGGGGAAGGGCAGCCTGGGCTCATTCGCTTAGCAAACATTTATGGAGCCCCTACTGTGTGCCAGGCATTGTCCTACTACCAGGATATGGAGCTGAATAGGACAGGCACATCCCTGTCCCCAAGGAACTTAACATCTATTAGACGGAAAGCAGCTATCAAGCAAGTAATTATGCAATGAGTTCTCCCGTGATTGTGCCGTCATCACTGGGTTATACCAACCTGTTGATGAATATTTGAATCCTGCGATGGGTAAAATACTGTGCAAGGTACAAAAGGACATACAGAAAAAAGTGAAACAATCTGTGTCTCCCCTCCTGAGTTTACAGTTTAGCTGGCAAAATAGGTATGTGCTCATGTGGCTGAATAACCTTCCAACACAAGTTCCCACTCGTCAGGAGTATGGGGAACTGGAGCTTCTAACATCAGGGACCAGGAAACGCTTTGTGCAGAAAGTGGGATTTGAGCACAGCCTTGACAGTGGTTAACGAAAAGAAAAAAAAGAGTTCAATAATACGGAAATCATACCTGTAAAATTAGCTACCTGAAATTCTACCGCCCAAAGGTGACAACGGTTTGTGCTGCCACGAAAGCCCTCGGCATAGCCGCGGGATCCTGTTATGCACACTGTTGTATAACCAGCTGTTTTCACTCAAACAATATGTCATGGACATTTTTCCATGCCAATTATTCCCAATCTACATCACCATTTAAGCGGCTGGAGAATATTCCATTATACGGATGTACTCTAAATTAATCAAATCCCCATCGATAAACATTTAGTGTTGCGGTCAAGGGCACAGACTCCGGAGCTCCACAGTCCAAACACGAATCCTGGCTCTGCCATTCCTGGCTGGGTGAGGGTGAGTGGAGACCTCTCTGAGTGCAAGTTCCTCCTCTGTGAAATGGAGGTGCAGTCATCTCTCCGTATCTGGGGGATTGGTTCCGGGACCCCCATGCCCACATAAGCAGATGCTCAAGTCCCTTATATAAAATAGTGTAGTGTTTGTATATAACCTGTGCACATCCTCCCTTATACTTTAAATCATCTCTAGATTACTTATAATAACTGATGCAATGCCTATACGTCGTACTTGGCACACAGCAAATTCAAGTTTTGTTTTTCTGAACTTTGTGGATATTTTTTCCTAAATATTTTCCATCCATGGTTTGTTGAATCCACAGATATGGAGGGCTAATTGTATTAATAATACAGTACCCACTACATAGGGATGTTGTGAGTAGATATTTGTAAAATATTTAGAACAGTTTCTAGCACACAGTAAATGCTAACCTAAGGCCAACTGTTGTCATAGGCAGGGCTGTGATAGTCCTCTGTGAATACAATGTCCATGCTTGTGCACCCTCCTAAATACCTGCTTAAGATAAACACCTAGAAGTGGAACGAAATAGTCAAACTACATAGATTTAAAATCCCGATAAATATCATCCAACTGCCCTCCAGAAAAGTACTGACGGTTGGTGGGCAGGGGGACGCTGTGGTTGGTAGGAGGCACCGTGAGAGGACATCCCCTCCCTCCTGATTCAGGCACTAGGGACCCGCACATGTCATCCACAAACCGGCCAGAGAGGTTTCCTGACTTGCCCAACCTTCTGGGTGGCATTCTGGAATACAAAGCAGGAGGGAAATTAACAGCAAGTCAGACTCTCTCACTTTGATTTCTAGAAGGAAAGCTACAGTTGAGGCCATGTTCGAAAATATAGGTCAAATCTCGGTTTCTGTGGTTACCAAACACTGTCAACCACCAGTGACTCCCTCCCTCGAGGGTGATGCCAGGGTTCCGAGGCCTGGCAGTCGGTACCGGCTCCCCTCCAGCGGAGCCCCCCGCGGTCCCAGACCCGGCCCAGCCCTGCCGCCCCGCGGCCCGGAGGGGTCTGCACCGAGGCGCGCGGCGCTGCGAGGAGGCGGGGGCCCGGGGCACCCTGCCCTGCACTGCCTTTGGTCGGGGGGCAGGAGGGCTTGGCGGCGCTGCTGATGGGGTCCGGGATCGCCCAGACCTGCCCCGCCCCGGCGGCCCTGCCCGCTCGCCCGCCCGACTCCCGCGCCCGCGGCTGCAGGGAGCGCCCCGCCTGGGCACCGGTCGTGCCCGCCCGGAGGAGGGAGGAGGCCGGGCGCCGCGGGAACAATGCGGTCGGTTGTTTTGCCGACTGTCATCCTCGTTCCCGGATCCTCCTTTCCACGCCCCTTGGCCTAACCGCCACAGGCCCGGCACGCAGAGGGAAGAGCCCCCTTATTTGGTCTTGGAAAGAAAGGGGAAAGGTTATCCTCAGATGCCTGCGGCGTTGGGTCATAGGCCCGCAGTTGTTGGCCCGCACCGGAGCGCAGTCCCGCGTCCCGCCGGTAGGTGGCGGCGCCGGGCAGCGCCTGGGAGCTGCCCCGCCTGGTAAACAAGCCGCGCAGGTTCCGGGGCCGCGGGCTCGGGGCCGCGAGTGTGCGGGTGGGGCGGAGGGAGGGGCCGGGGCCCGGGGGCGGCGGCAGGGCGAGAGCAGAGGAGGGAAAGAAGGAGGGTGTGTGTGGTGGGTTGTGGGGGGGACCTTTTTTATGGGCTTGTGAAGCTTTCCAAAATTGGAAAATCTGCTTCGGTTCGAGGGTGTGACTCTGCCATGTCGATGTGCGTGCCGGATGGCGGGCGGGGATCAGTTCCAAGGTCAGCCGTGCCACGGGGATGCAAGCTTCCTAATAGGTGCCCGAGGACGGTACTGCGTGGGAACGAGTGCCAGCTTGGGGACTTTCTTTGCTTTCCCCGCCTTTCTCCCCTCTCTCAGTCCTTTCTTCCCTCCTCCTCCTCCTCCCGCCCCTGCCTGTCCAGCCCCTCAGGTGAGCCTGGGGATGCGGAGCGAGCCACCTGCTCTCCCGGGGCCCGAGGAGGATGCAAGTGAGGCTTCTCAGCACTCACCACGCGCAGCCTGGCCCCTGCGCGACCCTAGTCCTCAGTGGCGGTCCTCACGCCATCCCAGCAAGATAAGAATTATCATCGCCATTTTACCCAGACCTCAGAAAGGCTCGGGTCAGCCCAGCGGTAGGTGGCAAAGCTGGGATTTGAACCCCGGTCTTTCACACTTCAAAGCTAAGGCTTGTTCCCCCCAGTTAAGATCACATTACCTCGCCCATGACTCCTCCGAATAAAGCTCGCATAGTATGTGTCATTCTCTAAAGACCTTTTTAAAAAAAGAACCAAAACAGTAAGAAACCAAAACAGAACAAAGCGAAAGCCACGACCACGTGGAGGCGAGTCCAGGGCAGGAACCTGCTCCCCAGAGGGGGCGCGGAAGGCAGGAGGCGTTAGTTTCACTTTAACGTCCTCGGCGCGTGTACGTCTCCAAAGATGCTCTGAGGTAGCATCCTGGCACAGTACTCCTTGCTCCACAGAGGGCTCCAAAGAGGGGCCTGGCAGGCGGGGAAGCTGTTGCTAACTTTTATTTTCTATTTTAGGCAAGTTGCAAGCAGCCCTTTTGTTTGCTTGCGCGTCCCACGCGCCGCCTCCCCTTCCCATTGTTAGATCCGTCTCCTGAGGGGGCTACCAATAATTTTCACCGAGAACACCTGCTTCGGGTTTCTTCATCGGCAAAGAAATTAATTTTCCAAGTCACACAGTTATAGACAACTTTTAAAAGAGTTACTGAAGTGACAGTTTCATTCTTACCTTAGATTAGATGGTGCCAGTTTTTTTAAAAGAAATTTGTGTGAACAAAATTAAATCCAAAAAATGTGGTTTTTCTCTAGCTCTCTTTTATTTTTTTGTGAAATAGTAAAAAAGAAAAAAATAAGCCGCTTCTACCAGTTTTGGGGGGTTTCCAGGTTTCCAGGAATTTACTTAGCTTGATATACAGTATATTTCTGTGGGAAAATTACAGCAAGAATATCTTGTAGATCATTACTTTCCAGCGTTGTTTTATTGGTTAAAATCGGCTCCACAATATGGACAAGTTGAGCAACTGTAGTGAGTCCTGCCATCCTGAAGCTCAGGCCCTGCTCATGACTGAGCCCTCTGTCACCCACCCCTCACTTGGCACTTCCACCTGACAGCCGTGGAGGCCAGGCTCACTGTCCTTGGCCATTTTACTCTGCTAGACAGAGAAGCCAGCTTCAGTGAAAACAGGCACTGCAATGCAGATGGCGGCTGGGTTTGCCCTGACATTCCAGAGCCCAGGTCCCCATCCCAGGGGCCAGGAAGAGCCTTAGCGGGTCCGGAATGCGGCGGGGTGGCTGCTGCCTTTTCCCTCCCAGATACTCTGGCAAACTGGGGTGCGGTGGTCTCTAACACCCTCGCTCTGCACTTCACCCTGAGGTTTTCCCCACCATAAAACTGTCCCCAAATCTTGATATTGTTCCATCCAGTGGCCTGGATTCTGCTTTCTGTTTATGTCTTGAAGTGGGTGGAGCCCAAGGAATGTCACACTGTGCCACCATCATCTCAGAGACTGCCCCTGTTTGGAGGGGCAGTGGCACCCAGAGATGGAGTGTGGACTTTGGGGACAGAGTTGCACAGCCTTGGCCACACTCCTTAAACTTTTTGTGCTCCAGCTGTTGTGAGGATTTAATGATTTCCTTGTGTGTGAAGGACTTAACACAGTGGCCTGTGGGGAGCGCAGGAATCCTCCATGTCCTAGTGTAGCAAAATGCTTTAACAGTGTGATACATAATGGTACAAACAATATATAATACAATGCTATAACAATATGAATGTATACAAGTAAGCACGAATGTGTATATACTTACATTTATGCTATTATAATATAAAGACATATTAAACAATGTAAAAATGCAGTAGAGTCTTACTGAACTTACTGAACTGCAGATCCCTGGAGGCCCTTAATGAGAGTCACTACACACACAACTATAAATAAAACATTACGAATCCACTCCGAGGGGGATGCCGGGCTGTTGACTCGGTTTGGTCACAAGCTGCGTGATGATTTGTTCCTCACACCAATCTGATGCGATTCAAACTGGTGCCTGAGCAAATTGGCAAATTATTAGATGTCATGGACCTTTGGTCACTTCTCTAACAGTCAAGCTTGAGAACTGTCACTGGACAAATTCTAAGGTGTTGCTTTCCTACCATTAAGTGCGCCCCCAGCTGAGGGAGAGGCCATCCCACGTTCAAGACTGAAGATGCTGCTGGACACCCCAAAACTGGTTGGAAAGTGGGCAAGCCTCCCACCCTAAGCCTCCCACTATAAGTGTCAGGAGACTCCCAAGTGGCTGGGGAAGTCTCCCGACACTTGTGCCTCCCCACTGAGCCTTGTACGGCACCACGCCCCACCCAGCACCATCTCCTGTCGCTGGGTGGAGACTCTGGACCTCGCACGCACAGAGCACTCATGATGTCAGTCAAGGGTGTCCATTTGTCCAAGAACACATCAATGTCATTCCCACCACCTGAGCAGAGAATGGGTAAAAAGCAAGGCTGAACAGGTGCTTGCATCTCTGGAATGTGTCCCCTCCCATTTGTCTCTCCTCGTTCTCTGACCTCCGGGCACTGTCCATTTGCTCCTCAGGCGCCCCTGCCGTGCAGGGCTATTTTGGACCTGAGGATGGTAACAATGGTTGCCAGCGACAGTCATGCATCATTTAACAACAGGGAGACAGTCTGAGAAATGCATCATTAGGTGATTTCAACATTGTGCAAACATCACAGAGTGTACTGACATGAATCTGGGTGGTACAGCCGCTACACACCTAGGCTGTGGGGTACAGCCTATTGCTCCCAGGCTACAAACCTGTCCAGCATGTGACTGTGCTGAATACTGTAGGCAAGTGTAACACAATGGAGAGTATTCATGAATCTAAACTTAGAAAAGGTACAGTAAAAATATGATATCATGATCTTATGGGACCGCCATTGTACATGCAGTCTGTTGTTGACCACTGAGCATTCACTACATACTAAATTCTTTCATACAGGATTTTATTTCGTCCTCTAACAGCCCTGAGAGGTGAACATTATTAGCTTCCTTTCACACAGAAGGAATTGGGGCTAAAGAGGTCATGTTGTCACTCACCCCAAATCACACAGAGAGGAAGTGAATGAAAGCAGATTTTGTTCTGGGCCCAAGTCATTCATCTTTTCATTTATCAAGTAGCAATAGGGTATTTACTAGGTGCCAGTGCTGGAGCCTGGGAAGTTAGTGCGGAGCAAAACAGACTGGACTTTGCTCTCAGAGAGTTTAGAATCTGCTAGAAAGACAGATATTAAAAGAGCAATCATAATGTTTATTATATTAAATTATGTATCATGCTATGAAGAAGAGGCATTTAGTGCTACAAAGCATGTAACAGGGAAATCTGTCTTCACTAAGGTTCCTCCAAAAGCTGACCCTGAGACAGGGTTTGGGTCCAAGGAGTTCATCTGTGAGGGTGACACAAAGAAGGG
>VBSM01002223.1:14830332-14842976 GCA_008086735.1 Cheirogaleus medius | reverse complement strand
GGGAGGCGGAGGGGGCTGCCAGGGCCAGGCAGAACTCATACGTGCTGAGATCTACACGATCCATTACAGAAGCACCCGCCGGCTGCAGCACCAACAGCAATCTAGAGAGGGTGAGAATTACGATAAGAGATTGGGTGGGAGTTTCTTGCCCCGGATGAAATTCGGGGTGCTGTTTGGAATTAGGTACAATGTTGAACAACCAAAAATCAGTGAGAATCCGCCAGAAGACAAGCCTGAGAGTAAGGGCACGCCCTGCAAGGCTGTTGAAAGGCCGAGATGACGCTAGCTGGGCCAAGGGAAGTGGTGGTTGAGTTAGGGGGCAAGTATTGAATCCAGTGGGACTCCCACTTGCTGTCTGCCTCAGCTCACATCCTCCCGCCCCTCTGCCTGCTGCCCTCCCATCTCAAGAGAGGGATGAGACAGCAGACCCCCTCTCTGCCTGAGGGTCTTCTGTGGCTGCAGCTGAGCTGTCAGCCAGCTCAGGGTGCAGGTTGGAAGTGCTGGGGGGTCAACGCCCCCCCCCAAGAGCACCCTTCAACCACGAGAGGCAGAAGTAGGTGATGAGACAGTAGGAACACTTGAAAGAAAGGGGGGTGTTTGCTTTTCGGAGTTGTAGCAATTCGAGCTCCTGGGAGTGAGTGGCAGAAACAGACTGTGGCAAACTTATGTAAGAACAGCACTTGCTGGGAGGCTGCCGGGACTCCTCAAACCTGTGTACGCTGAAGGACCAGGCTTGAGAGATGGACAGGAGCCAGGATGGATCCAGGTGGCCAAGCAGCAGGAATACCCTATTCGTCCATTCCTCAAACATTTGAGAGCCTACTATGTGCCATTGTTCAAGTGCTGTGTGGACAGAGCAGTGAGCAAGGGACCACCCCTCATCCCACAGGGAACACAAGCAATGGCACATCCACAGGCGAGAGAATGGCAGGTGGGATCGAGAGCTTATGGGGGTAAAGGAAGGCCTGGGGCCATGCAGGGCATGGGGGTTCTGTTCAAGTTGGGGGGATATGGAAGTCCTTTCTGATGATATGCTCAGAAGAGAATTGTGAGGGTACAGCCATGCAGATCTCCGGGGACAAGCATCCAAGAGCAAGGTGGGGGCTAGAACAGGTTCAATCCCTCATGGGGACAGTTAGACCCAGGATGGCTATTGCTGACTGAGCAGGCCATAGCTAGGGCTGTGGGTTTTGAGCCGCCAGGAGGATTTGAACAGGGGGACGACCCGATCTGGTTTGCATGTTGAAAAGATCCCTCTGACTTTGGTGTGGAATATGGATTGTAGAAGCACCTGGAGAGAGCCCAGCCAAGAGGCTCCCAAGGAGGGGTCTCAGCCCCCGGTGATGGGGTTGAGGGAGACTTTGCAGTAGGAAGTGACAAGTGACCAGACTCAGGCATTCTTTGGGGGGTGGAACTGACAGTGCTAATGGGTTAGATAAAGTATGAAGGGAAAGAAAGGGGTTCGAGAACTGCTAGGTTCTTGGCCCAGTGAGATGACGGTTACTGAGGTGGGGATGGCTAAGGACAGAGAGATGTACTTGTGTGTGCTGGGGTCACACCAAGACACACAAGACCTCTAGAAAAATCTCTGGTGCTAGCTCCAACTATCCCCCCATCTTTGTGTCCCTTGTTCAAGATCCAAAGTCCTGGAATGTCACATGCATTTTCCTTAGTGGCACTGAGAGAGACAAGGCTTCTCAGGGAATGCCCCAGACGAAACTTGGGGTGCTGTTTGGAATGATGTAAGATGTTGAACCAAAGAGGGAGAATCCACTAGAAGAAGACAAGTCCGAGAGTAAGGGCATGACCTGCAAGTCTGTTGCAGGGCAGTCGGCTCAAGCAGGAGCCAGCATGGGCTGTGGACTGCAGGCTGGGAGCAGCGAGCAGAAGGTCCAGGGAGGGAGGTTTTGATTTGGTATATGGCAGACATTTCCAACCTTTTCCAAGATCCCCTGGGCCACTGGGATGCAGCCATTCCCAGGCACTCAATGCATTTGAGCATCAGCTGGAAGGATGGGGAGGAAGAAAGCTAAGCATGGTGGTAAGTGGTTGAACCAGGTGAGGCACTCAAAGTATTTGGACTGAGCACTCCTGCTAGGAGAATGTTTTTTATTTGTTTGGTTTTTGGGTTTTTTTGTTTTTTGAGACAGGGTTTCTCACTCTGTAGTCCAGGCTGGAGTGCTGTGGTGTCATCATAGCTCACTGCAACCTTGAACTCCTGAGCTCAAGCAACCCTCCCCACCCCACCCCCACCCCCCAGCCTCAGCCTCCTGAGTACCTGGGACTACAGGCCTACACCACTGCACCTGGCTAATTTTTCTATTTTCTGTAGAGACAGGGTCTCGCTCTTGCTCAGGCTGGTCTTGAACTCCTGGCCTCAAGCAATCCCCCCACCTCAGCCTCCCAAAGTGCTGGTATTATAGGCATGAGCCACTGCCGTGAATATTTTGAGGATGCATCCTCTCCATGTGTGAATGCATGTGTTTATTCAAATGTATATCACATTCTACCGTAATAATAGTAACTATGTCTACAATAAACCATCAGAAAATGACTTTTAAAAGGATGAACAATAGATGAAATAAATCTATTTTAAATTAATTTTTATTTTATTTATTAATAATACTAAAAATTATTTGTCACTCAATATTAAATTAATTATTAATTTTTAGGGTCATGAGATTTAAAAGATTGCATTATTTGTTTAATGGATTTACCACTCTGTAATATTGTAATGTGAAAGCCTGGTTCTAAACGTAGTTTCCTTGACTACTTGGTTTTGCTAACTGTTGAGCTGTGTAAAAGATGCCTGGTTCCAAACCGCTTACAGGCACATTGGCCATGGTTAGCAAATCAAGGCTTCTATTTTTCAGTTCCAGCCATCAATTGATCAAAACATTTTAAATGAGAGATGGTTAGTAATTCTTCATCTCCTTTGATGTTAATCACTTATTCCTGAAACTGATTGGGAATTTGTTTTTATATTGTTTGTTTTATATTGTTTTAATTGTGGTAAAATTCACATAACCAAATTTACCGTTTAAACATTTTTAAGTGCACAGTTTAGTAGTGTTAAGTACATTCACACTGTTGTGCAGTCATCTTCAGAATTTTTCATCTTGCAAAACTGAAACTCTATACCCATTAAACAACAATACAGTTTTACATTTTTAATAACTGAATTCAGAACCCAATTACGTACTTCATTTTCATTGGGAAAATAAAAATTTTGTTGCTAAATTTTAACATAGGTACATAGAAGAGTTTATTGTGGCCACATATATCATTTTTGTAACAAAATCCTAAATGCAACACTTAGGAAATATCAAAAAACAACTGTTTCACAATGATCTCTCTGTAGTATGTTTCTTTCAAAATGCAGTTAATTTCTAATTTATTATTCAAAGCAGCACCTGTGCTTGAAGGTACAGATGAAATCTGTTTCCTTCTTCAATTTTATCTGCTGTATGCCTGTGTTATTGAAGCCACTTGTCATCCCGGGAAAGTTCAGCAAATCTGGATGTTGTTTGTTTGTTTGTTTGTTTTTCAAAAAAGATAACACTTGTTTCTTATGGTCACTGGCTTTATAACATTGTATAAAGAATTAACTGTATTTTAAACACCTTGTTTTCATAAAATTAACCACATCACTCACCTCTTCTATCACTTTGTGTACTTTCGGCTTCCAATTCTCTCATGCAGTATTTTTGCTCTGAATGATGTAGTGAATGGTCTTCATTTGTGGTGCTCGCTCTGAAATCTGACCCCTGACCTTTTATTTTAAAAAAAGAACTGCAATCAAATAGCCATTCCTGTTGTGGTTACATTTACATTGTTTCTCCACAAAACCTCATCTTAAATAAAGTCATATACTATTGAGAATATATCTTTTCTATGACATCTTTCCTGTCATAGCTTCCAAACAACCATTGTTTTTAAAGGTTTTGACTTGAAACAAAACTAAGCAAATACCCTAAACTAATACAAGTAAAAAATAAAAACAACTGTACCCTTTATCCAATGATACAGAAAATATCCCATATTGCATATTTTTCTCTTTATTATTTCAAAATATTAAGGAGTACAGATGTTTCTGATATATGGCTTAAGTCAGGGCTATAAATGTGCTCATCACCCAAATAGTGCTCACTGTACCCGTTAGGTGGGTTTTTATGCCTCTCACCTCCTCCCCCCTACGCCCTGCTTGATTTCCAATGACTTTTACTTCCCTCTGTGCACTTATGTGCCCATCGGTTAGTTCCAATTTATTAGAGAGTACATGTGGTGTTTGTTTTTCCATTCTTTAGAGACTTCATTTAGGATAATGATCTCCAGTTCCTTCCAAGTTGCTGCAAAAGGCATTAATTCATCCCTTTTATGGCTGAGTAGTACTCCATGGTATACATATACCGTAACATTTTGTTAATCCACTCATGAATTGATGGGTACTTGGGTTGATTCCACATCTTTGCAATTGTGAATTGTGCCTCAATAAACATTTGAGTGCAGGTGTTTTTTTTGATAAAATGACTTCTTTTCCTTTGGGCAAATACCCAGTAGTGGGATTGCTGGATCAAATGGTAGGTCTACTTCTAGTTTTTTGAGAACTCTCCATACTGTTTTCTATAGAGGTTGTACTAATTTGCAGTCCCACCAACAGTGTATAAGTGTTCCTTTCTCTCTGCATCCCTGCCAGCATCTGTTGTTTTTGGACTTTTTAATAAAAAGCCATTCTAACAGGAGTAAGGTGGTATCTCATTGTGGTTTTAATTTGCATTTCCCTGATGATTAGTGATGTTGAGCATTCTTTCATGTTTGTTGGCCACTTATATATCTTCTTTTGAAAAACTTCTTTCCGTTCATGTCTTTTGCCCACTTTTTAATGGGGCTGTTTGTTTTTGTTCAATGTTTTTGAACTAAATCTAGGTTGTTGTGTGTATCAGTACCTCATTCTTTATCATCACTGTGTAGTATTATTACATTGTACAAATACATGGATAAGCCATAGTTTGTTTATCATTCTCCTACTGGACATTTGGATTGTTTTCAGTTTGGGACAATTATAAAGTTGCTATAAACGTTCTTGTACAAGCCTCATAGAGTAGGTGCATGTTAAATTTTATTAGAAACCACCAGCCTTGCTGAGTTACAGGAAACGGATGAGAGCACCTCCAGACACGGATGAGCACTCAGTTGCTCTAATTTCTGCTAACAGTTGGCCTTGGTCTTTTTAATTTTAACCACTCTGGTTGTTGTCTGTTGATATTACTGCATTATTACTGTTGATATTTGCATTTCCCTGATGAATGATAATAGAATATATATTTATTGACCATTTGTATATTTTCTTTTGTGAAGTGCTTGTTCACATATTTTGCCTGTTAAAATTTTATTGTCCTTTTCTTAGTGACTTATAGGAGTTTTTTGGATATTCTGGATCCTAGTTCTTTATCAGACTCTTTTGCAAATATTTTCTCCCACTCAGTGATTTGTCTCTTCACTTTTCTTAATCTTGATTTTTGATGGGCAGTTTTAAATTCTGATGAAATCCAATTGATTGATTATTTTATTTTACGGATAGTCTTTGCATCCTATTTAAGAAATTTATACTTTTCCTAGGTCATAAAGATACTCTCCTGTGTTTTATAGTTTTACACTTTCTAGGTTTTGCTTTTATTCTTAGGTTTAGGATGCATCTTGCATTAATTTTTTTAGGTAGGGGCCAGGGTTCTTCTCCCTTCCTGCAGTGTGGCTACCTAGTTCTTCCACTACTGCTTCCTAAAAATTGGATGTTATGTTAGCTTTCAAGGGTCAAACAAAATATGATGACTTCATATTACCGTCAGCAAGTGTTTCTAGGCGCAAAGCACATGTAAGGCAATGTTAATCATTAAGGACAATGAAAATGAACCCTTATTTAAAAGACTCCACTTGGAAATTAGAACACTGTTTGGACTTCTTTTCTGATCTATTAGTTCATTATTGTTTTTATCTTGCAATGCAGCTAAGAGCTCATGCTAGAAAAAGGAGAAGGATCAGTTCTGCAAATTTCTTTGGTTTGCCTGTGCTTGCATTATTATAGGCTATATTATACATATTATATAGTATAACCTTTTAATATGTGATAATATTCAGGAATCATTTTAAGCTACTTATGCATTTTGTTAAAAATCTCCCATATTGATTGAGGGTTTGTCTCTTTCTCTGCATAATTTTGTCAATTTTTACTTTATATATTTTGAGGAGATACTACTAGGTACATATACATTTATATTCCTGATGAACTCAATCTTTTATCATTGTGAAGAGATTGTCTTATCTCTGATAAAACTATTGGCCACATAACATATATTGTCTGATATTAATATGGCCATATCAACTTCCTTTTGTGTCTTCTTCAGACTTTTAATTTTAATTTTTCTGGCCTTCTGTTTCATATGTTTTTCTTGAAAACAGCATATAGTTGACAGTTTTTTAAAAATCAGTGTATCTTTGTCAGTTAACTAGAAGATTTAACCATTTACATTTTATGATATATTTGTGTTAAATTTGGCATCTTATTTTGTGCTTTCCAATAGCTCTATCTTGTATTAGTTTCTTAGGGCTGGCTGTATTAGCCTGGGGTCTCCAGAGAAACAGAACCAATAGGAGATACACACACACACACACACACACACATACCTACACCAATAGGTCAGATAGATACATAGACAGGTTTTCTACAAGGAATTGGCTCATGAAAGTTATGAAAGTTAAGATGTCCAAGATCTACAGCCAGCAAACTGGAGACCCATGAGAGCTGATGATGTAAGTTCCAGTCTGAGTCCAAAGGCAGGAGAAAACTGATGTCCCAGATCATTTTTTTAAAATCATCTTTTTATTCTATTCATGCCTTAAATGGGTTGGATAAGGCTCACTCACACTGGGAGGGCAACCTGCTTTGCTTGGTCTACTGATTCAAATATTAGTCTCATCCAGAAACACCTTCACAGATTCAAACAAATAATGTTTAACCAAATATCTGGGCACCTTGTGGCCCAGTCAAATTGACACATAAAATTAACCATCACGCTGCCATAAGACAGTATCACAAACTGGGTGGCTTAAAACAACAGATTTATTGTCTCATAGTCCTGGAGGTGAGAAGTCAGAAATCAAGGTATTAGCAGGGTTGTGATCCCTCTGAAATCTGAGTAGACTCTCTCCTTGCCTCTTCTTAGCTCTGGGGGTGGCCATCCACTCCTAACAGTCTGGCTTGCATCCCTCCCATCTCTGCCTGTGTTGTCACTTGGACTCCTTTCCTCGGCGTTGTGTCTCTTCTCCTCTTATAAGGACACCAGCCGTGTTAGATTAGGGCCCACCCTAACCCATGACTTCATCTTTACATCTGCAAAGACCTTATTTCCAAATAAAGACACTGTCACAGGTACTGGGCTTAGGAGCTCAACATATCTTTTTGGGAGACACAATGCAACCCACAACACACCTGTTTCATGCTTCTTTTTCTCTCCTTTCTTGCCTACAAAACTAGGATTATTTTTATCATTCCATTTTTTCCTTCTACTACATTAAGAGTTATATATTCTATGTCTATTCTATTAGTTGTTATTCTAGAAATTACAATATACACATTTGTATGCATGCAATATATTGAATACATATTACAGTAAAGTATATTTAAAGTTAATCACTACCTTTACCCTCTCCCAGCACAATAGAAGGATTTCAGACCACTCTAACTCCACTTGCCCTTCTCCCGACCTTATGTAACATTATTGCCATGCATTTAAATCTATTTTTAAACAGTCTTATTGTCAATTAAAATCTGGAGGCAGAAAGCCACATGAATCAAATATATGTCTTAATAAAAGATTTGAAGACAAACACCATTCAAGTCATTCAGTTCAGAACAAAAATAAAATTTCACCAGCCACCCAGTAGCACTTTTGTATGCTTCTTTCCAATCACAAACCCCCTCTTCACCCCTTAAGTAACCACTATCTTGATTTCTATATGTATAATTTTCTTATATTTTTTAAAAATAATTTTATCAACCAAGTGTGCATATATAAATAGTATAGCATTACCGCTTGCCAAGTTAAAGAATTTTGATACTTTTTTTTTTTGAGACAAGGTCTTGCTCTGTTGCCCAGGCTAGAGTTGTACAGTGATCATAGCTCACTGCAGCCTTCAAATCCTGGGATCAAGCAGTCCTCCCACCTCAGCCTCCCAAGTAGCTGGGACTACAGGCGTGCACCACCACACCTGCCTAATTTTTTTTAATTTTAATTTTTTGTGAAGACAGGGTCTCACTATGTTGCCCAGGCTGTTCTTGAACTCCTGGCCTCAAGCAATCCTCCTGCCACAGCCTCCCAAAGTGCTGGGATTACAGGCATGAGCCACCATGCTCAGCACTGATATTTCTTTTAAGTCCCTTTTAATCTATAAATTCTCTCTCCATCCTTTTTCCCCCCTACAGTTTCTCTCTTGAGGGACCTGGGGTATATATCAGTAGTTTAGTTTCCCAAGGCTCAGATTTTGCTGACTGCATCCTGACGATACAATGTATTATATTTCTCTGCCCTCTGTATTTCCAGAAAATTGGGCAGCTGGATCCAGAAGCTGGATCAAATTCAGGTTTGATCCCTTTGGCAAGAACATAGTTAGAGTTTGGCAAGACTATAGGAGGCACATAATGCCCAGTTGTCTAGTTTATTGATGTTAGCAGTTGTTGATGCTTAGTGCCTAAATCTAGTAATTCATTAGGGATGCAAAATGGTGACATTCTATCTTTTTTGTTGTTGTTATTTAATAGTTGTAATACTACTATAAAGAGACGCTTGTCCAACTGCTATCTGGTAACCCGGCAGTACGGTTCATATAGGAAAGACAGAATAAATGCTGGATTCTTTCTTTAAAAGTCCCCAGTTTTCAGGACAATGAATTGGCTCCTTGTCATCCTCAGAGGGTGACCGATTCTTTTTAAATTCTTTTCAATATAATTATGAACTCACAAATTTAAACATCATCTTTACTGCAGCTCAAATTGTCCCAACTTTGGCCAGTGGTACATGGTGTCCTCTTTAACATGTAATTTCAAGTCCTTTCTTTAAATTCGAGGCAAGTTTTCTTGGATTATAGTCTTAAGTACTTGTTTTGTTCCCTTGCTTAGTTTGCTTCTTCAGGGTTTCCATCACGCGTATGTTTAGTGTTCCTGGCCATCTTTTACATGTGGCACTTTCTCCTAAATGCTTTCATCCCTTTCATTTCTTTTTTTTTTTTGAAAACTTTTTCATCTTTATCTTGTATTTCTCATAAGGTATTATTTGTTGTCTGTTCTCTCCTATCTTCCTTCTACTTTAGTCTTAATTTCTGAAATGACTTTTGTCTTTTACCTCTTCATTATTTCTGTCACATCATTTCTAAGTTTTTATAATTCTGATATATTTCCATTTTATATCATTTTCTTAATTTTTTAAGTTTATTTTCAAGAGTAAATTGCATCTTTTAGTCTATTTTGTGGACATGCCTTTTTTGTGCTTTGTTTTTGATTCTTCTTTCTCTTTTTTAAAAATCTTAAGTTTGTACAGAATTTGATCTTAATGTTTTTCTATTGCTAAGTTTTAGGTGAAACTTGTTTTCTTGACTTTTAGAATGAAGTGAGGTTTAGGAAAATTTTCTAAGATCATGAAGTTTCCTCTTCTGTTGTTTTTGTGTAGTGTCAAAAATACGATAATTTACTTTCTGAGAGTTCCTGTCTCTGGTTCCCTCTCATGTTTGGGTGGGACCTTCTCTTCCCTTCATCTATATTGTCCTTATCCTGCTCAATTTTAATTCCACACCCTGCACTCTTCCCTCACTGGGCTGTGTCCTAGAGGGAAGCCCTGGAGGGTTGGTTTTTAGAGTCCGGGATCCTTGCGTGGCATTCCCAGTATTGGCTCCCCCCAACCCCCCGTTTCAGCTGCCCTACTCATCCACTGCCCACATCGTCCAGTAAATTCCTTATGGCTCTGCTGCTCTCAGGTGTAGCAAGTGTCTCAAATGCCACTCTGTTGCTTCCTTTTTCTTCTTTCCACACAGATTCCAATATCATAAGGGTCTTGGGGCTATTAGTGGTTTGTCCATTTACCCACTTGTATTTTAGGGTTTTTGGAAATCTGTTCTCACCAGTTTCGTTGTAATTGTCATGTGTTAATATGTGGAGATGTGCAAGGAAACGGCTGCTACCACTACATTTTTCCCCTAATGATTTTTTTTAAACAGGGTCTCACTCTGTTTACTGAGTACCTCAAGGTGTACAGTCTGAGGTTCTTTCAAGTGGAGTTCACAGCTAGCAGGGTTTTGCTCCTCCAAAATGGTTATACTTTGGGCTTCAAATCCATTTCCGGGTTGGTTCACTTCTGAATCACACCTAACTAGAGGGTGTATCCCTGTTTGGGGTCCCAGGTTATTTAGGGGAGGATTTCTTATGGTTTTGATTTCTGTTCCTCTTGCCCCAAGAAGCTGTAAAATCTCATGGTCCTATGTGCCTAGATCAATAAGTACCCTGAGAATAAGGGCTTTCAGGCTTGTCAATTTTTCATCAATTTTTAATTACCTAGTAATTCCTAACTATGTTGCTAATTCCTGGATATTTTAAGAACATTTTTAAAAATATATTTTATCTAGCATTTTTATGTTTTCAGTGGGAGGCTTAGTCTAAATAATCTAGCTCAGCATTAACACATCCAGAGGTTCCTCTTGTCTATTTTGTTAGAGTTAGTTTACTTAAAACTAGGTACTATAATTTGTGAAGCCACTTAATTTCATGCACCCAAACAGCAATGTATTATGATCAAACCTCCCTCTCTTCTCCTAGGATTCTTGCTACCATACACACTGGAGATGTTTGACCCAAAGAGAACAATGTCGTTATCCATATATCAGATACTAGTAAAAATTAATTTCTTCCTTATATTTTACATAAAAAGAAAAACAAAAAATATGTCTGTTTTATATCCCAAAAGGTCATCTCACACATCCTTTTTGAATCTGGGTTCTGCCGACCCAGGGGTCCTATTATTCTATCAAAATCTGCTCCAGTAAATAGATATCTGGTCAGGGACGTTCAGTAATTCCTGACTTCAGCTCTTTCCTTTGCTGCAGGAGATCTTGGCTGGCTCACTTAACCTTGCTTTCCACTGTGTCTGTGGTTCCATATTTGACTTTATTAGAGATGAATATAGCACTTCCTTGTGTGGGTAAAGCCCCTATTTAATTGTGAAATGACACATTTATCCCTGCTCTTCAAGCTCAGAAAACAGGTATGCAGGATTTGAATGTGGCTGGGGACAGGCGAGGTTCTGATGCCCTGTCAGCGATCCTGCTAGACGGTTCTCTACCTGGCACGTAGAAAACCAACCCCATGTGCCACCATGTTCAAGCCGCTGCTTTTCCTCTTTCTCAAAAGGCTGAGAAAATTTTTTATCTTAAAGTTTCTAAAATGCCAAAGTGTGGCCCTAGGGTCCCATTGAGAGGATTTTTCAGTGGACCTGTGGCTGTTTTCTCATAGGAGGAGGAATATGCAGCCCTGCTTGGAGGCGGGAAATCTAGAGTTTTCCACCAGCCTGTTGCCAACCTGTTGGTGACTTTGAGTGCTTCGCTCAACTTTTCTGGCTGCGGTTCCCGCTCCTGCAAGTGAAGGGGCTGACTTGGCGTGATGCTCTTTAAGATTCCATTCCGCCCCAAACAATGTATACTCTGCATGCTAGGATTCTCTCCTGTTCCTGTGAGGGTTGCTAGTGTCCTAATGCTTTGAATTTATAGAAACTGAAAGATCAGGGCACCTCTGCTAGAATAGTTTGATTTCTAGTAATTTTTAAGTGGTGAGCCATAAAATTGTTACTGAGGCTGAAAGATGAATTTTATACCAGGACAAATGTAATATAGATATTATGTCTCGAGTTTAATAAGGGGGGCAATAATTTGGCATAATATCTTGGATTATATGGTACAATTATTGCTCTATTTGTTTTAAAAAATTTGAAATCACTTGGCACACAAGCAAATATACACCTTACCAATGTATAACTTTGTGGTTAAAGCTGAGATTTTCCTCTCCCCTCAAAGACATTCTTCACTTGGGCTTTCTTCTTATCTTCACAAGGAAACAGCAGGAAAAGTTTCTTTGATTGATCTTCAGTGCTAAAGTGTGAGTATAGGTTTGTAGTGTGTTTTTCTCTCTCAAGGAAAAAGTAGGTGTGCCATATTGCATTGATTTTCCTTTTCTTCTTTGCACTTTTTCTAAGATCTAGTTTTCACAACTTAAACTTCCATTTAGAACCTGGAAGAAATTCTGTTATTTTTAAGGCAAGCAGAAAGATTTGGAATGCTTTGCTCTAACTCATCTCCAGATCTTTGGGGGATGGAGTTGCCCAGTGCCCACGCATGGTCAGGATGCTGTTTGGTCTCAGTGTCCTGGCTGCAACAGCATCCCCTACCTTAGAGACTGCAGGTGTCCCGTCCTGCTCCCCGCCTCCTGGCGTGTGAGAATACTCGCAGACTCTGCCCCATCACGCCGAGCAGAACGGGCTTCTCTTGGGCTCATCCCACTTCAGTCATTTTTCTC
This sequence comes from Cheirogaleus medius, assembly GCA_008086735.1. NCBI lineage: Eukaryota > Metazoa > Chordata > Mammalia > Primates > Cheirogaleidae > Cheirogaleus > Cheirogaleus medius. Next base: position 14,830,369 of record VBSM01002223.1, on the reverse strand, counting down.
TCTGCACCACATTTTTGGATCCGTTTTTTTTTTTTTT
>VBSM01002223.1:14814451-14830232 GCA_008086735.1 Cheirogaleus medius | reverse complement strand
AAAAAAAAGATTGAAAATTACTGCTTTGGACCCTGCTTTTTCATGTACCCCAGATGGCTTCTCACCACTAGGATCTATATCTCTGTCCTCGAAGGCTTCCCCCTCACTCCCCAGAATCTGTCAACCAGCAACTGCCTGCTATTGGTATATAAATACCCCCACTCCCTCACCCCTGGGATGCACTGGGCAATTCTGACGTTTCCCAGAGTTTGCCACAGGGATAAGCTCCCGTTGCCTCCGTGGCTGCTACTTAGGAGTGTACCCTGGATCTGCTGCCTCCTTTGTCCTGTCTCACTTTCCCGCCTTCCTGCTGATTTCCCTCCACCTTCCAAATAAGCCCCCTGCACTCAAATCCCCGTCTCAGGGTCTGCCTCCATGGGAGGCCAAGCTGAGACTGTACGTACGAGTGTGTGTGAGTGTATGTGTGCTTTAAATGATTTGTAGCTTCATTAATTAAATAAGTAAAAGAAGGTCCACTGTAGTCCCAGCTACTCAGGAGGCTGAGGTGGGATGATCACTTGAGCCCAGGAGTGTGAAGCTGCAGTGAGCTATGATGACACCATTGTACTCTAGCCTGGGCGGCAGTGTGAGACCCTGTCTCTAGAAAGCAAACAAAAAAGGGTTCACGCATGAGAGAGTACTAGGTTTGTACTAGGAATGTAATTAACCTAATTCTATGTCCCTGAGGTCCATTACAAAAGTTTTTTTTAAAGCATGGACTCTGGAGCCATATTGCGTGGCTTCCCCACTTTCTAGCTGTGTGACTGTAAGCAAGTTACTTATCTTCTCTGGGCCTCAGTTTTCTCATCTATAAAATGGGGATGATGGTTATACCTCCTGATAGAATTGTGGGCATTAAAGGAGTTAGCTGTGGAACGCTCTCAAGGCAGTGCCTGAGATAAGGGTTAGCTCCCATCACTGTTGTTGTTGTTGTGTTGTAGCTGCTGGGCACACAGCTGTGACACTGCCAGACTGTGTGCACAGGCCCTTTTATCAACAAGAGAGCAGGAAAGGGAAAGTGGCAGTCTCACTAGGAATTTTTGAACTAGAAGTCACCTTTTGGATGACTAAGAAGGCCCAGACATTGGGCTACCCGGGTTAACGAGTTATCATTGTATTAACAGTCACATATTTAGTTTCTACTCAGAGCAATATCACACCCTGCCTTTGGGATTCAAAGATCCCCACCTCTAGTAATATCCTCAGCCAGCACCTGCTTTATGAGCCGCTGGGCTACTGAATCCAAACACAGAATTATGACACAGGTAGGCACCGGCCTCACGTCATGAGCCCTACTGGGCAACACATCCCTTTGGCATAAGAAAAATGCTCCATGTTTCTTTTCTCTCCATTTGCAGCAACAGGACGAATGCAGGTGACAGCTTCATACAAAGCCTTAAAAGCCAGAGAACCCAACTGCAAGGGGAAGGCAGGATCCTTTGCATTCGCGGCTGAGCTTCCAAAGAGATGTTTTGCTCTACCGCAGTTCTGATTTTGACATGATTTATTTGTGAGTCAGAGATCTCATGAGTCGATAAAATGTTTAATGCCTCTATGAAAACCTACATGGTAATTTCCCTTTGCACCCAAGCATTTCATTTAGATTTTTGCTCCACACCGTCTGCTTATGGAACGGAGTCACAACCCACGTAACCCTCGCATCTCCCTGGTCATCGTGGAGAAGGCCCCAGTCCCCTTGCACACGCTCTGTTTCTGTTTCTTCTTTGGCATTGGCTTGGCACGTGACTTTTCCTTTCCTCACTCCGTGTGGCCATCATTTCACCAACTGTACATGAACTTCCTCTGAAATAACTGTTTCCAATAGTACAGGAGCTGGTGGACCTTTTCCGTAAAAGGCCAAATAGTAAATATTTTAGGCCTTGCAGACCATATGGTCTTCATCGCAACTACTCAACTCTGTCGTTGTAGCATGAAAGCAGCCACAGACAACAAGTAAACACATGAATGTGGCTTTTTTCCAATAAAACTTTATTAACAAAAGCAAGCGATGGGCCGGCTTTGGCCCATAGCCTGTAGTTTGTTGGTCCCTACCACGGAACAACAAAATTCAAGCAAAGTTCATCTTCCTCCAGCTCCACTCAATAAGGTATTAACAAATTGTCTTGCTCTTTTCTTAATGACGTTTTATGTAATACCATGGTACACAAGCGCTTCTATATTTATTTCTAAAGCTGCTTTGAGACACAGCCAGGGTTGTACTGCAACATTCTCTATATATTCACCATACTTTGTCAATTCAAAGCAATAATTAGGGTCCCGGTATTCATGCATTCATTTCATAAAAACCACATGCCAGCCACCAAAGTTACACCCGTTGGTACTTTCATCAATGCTTCTTATTTCACTTTTCTTCTCGTTGCATACGGTATAATTTTGTTTACCGCATTAGGCACAGTAACAAGGTTTTACTCCACTGTGGACACACAGTTAAAAGAAGCAGTGAATATTGACTGTACTAACTTTGGCCCAAGACGTCTGCACGGAAACTTCAACCAGAAATATACAATTTCTCTGGCTATTTCCTCCACACTCCTGAGTTCAACTGTGCACAAATTATTTGTTATTGTGGTAACACAAATAAGACTTCATTAACATGGCCATTCTGATCCCGGTAAACAAGTTTATTTACACTTGAGCACTGCCGAAGAATGAAGTCCCAGAGAAAAGTTCGTGGTAGGTGGCCCTGCCTTTTTCATCCGGGAGGGCTTTGACAAAACCCCTGGCACCTCAGTCAGACAAGCTGCTATTCAGCCACCCAGGGTTAATGAAAGTTCGGGGTGTGCGTCTGTTAAAAGAGGACGACAACACTTGTAATCAAGGCTGGTCACAATTTTACTTAATGATATGTGCCAGTGCTGTTCTTAGCGTTTTTCCTAACTCCTTGCTCCTTTGCTCTCCCAGTGGATATAAAAAGGAGAAATCAGGTCTCCTTGGTGACACGTGATGACGGGTTAGTTATTGGATACATCAGGGTTTTGGCTTGTAACTAGATGTCAAGTAGTCCTCAAAGATGACAAAACCTGGAAAGATATTATTTCAGGTGCTTATCTTGGATTATGAAAAAGAAAAGGTCTAATTGTCACACTGTGAGAAAACAGTGTGGGGACGTGGCCGTGTTTCTGTCTTCGGAAGCAGAATGCACGTTGCTCCTGGGTGCCGGGAACGCCCCAGCAGGTGTTCGGGCCCTTTGCTATTGAGGACTGGTGGGTCCTCACACACAAAAAAAGCAGAGGGAAATTCAAGTTCCTAATGCTGCAGCTGCTAGGAAAACAGGCAGCGGCGGGTACAAATGTGAATGCAGGTCCCTGCGATAGCTGGGCCGGCAGAAAAGAGACCCCGAGCAGGGCAGAGCAAGTGCATCTCCCCTTCCGAGCCTCCTGGTTCAACACCAGGCCCTTTCTCTGGGACAGCCACACCTGGTCCTGCTCACATGCTTTTTGGGGTGGCCTGTGGTCAGCATCCCACTATTCAGGGGACCGAGAGAAACCCCCCGTCTCTGACAGCCCGGAGCCAGATGCCAGAGTGGTCTCTCTGGGGAGTCAGCTGGGTAAGGAAGAGCAGGCTCCAGGCAGGGGCAGGGGACGGGGCAGGAAGGAGACCTGACATTCACAGAGCACGGAGCACACCCTGGGCATAGAGATAAGGGCCTTAGGTCATGTGGCTACATGTCACCGGGATTACACGAGACTCTGATATCCATGATTATCCATGCCCCAGGATGGTTTCCTCCCACAGCCTTTCCCTGGGAGGTTGGTTTCAGCTAGCAGAGGAGGCAGAGACTTGCGTCGCACACTTGGACCAGATCTTGCAACAGACGGGTCAGTACCAGCCAGCGAAAGGTTTGTGTGTCTGGATGGGGTTCCACTCTCGGGCATCTGAAGCCACTGCCCTCAACTTCTGCAGGAGAAAAACATGATGGATCCAGTTGGCCTTGAGCTGGGAATCCTTTGTCGGGGAGGAGTGGTGGGTTGTGAAGATTAATATATATATATATAGAGAGAGACAGATTGGGAGCACGTTGGAGGAGGAAAATGAGGGAGAGCATCAAAGAGGGTAGCCACCCAGATGCACCTCCAAGGCAAACTCTGTTTGGACTATTACATAACTCAAGGGGAAAGATTTAAAAACAGATGCTGCACCATCCTCTAGACAATGGGGGGATGTGTGATCCTCTGGCAGTAAGATTTCTTTCTAGTAACCAACTAGACAGATACCAGGGGCACAGCTACGGGGTTCCATCCACTTAGAGATGGCTCAGACGCTGAGCAGGTGGTCAAAGGTTTACGCACTCGGAGGCTGGTCACACCCTACCTGTCCCAGCATGAGCAGATCAGCCAGTGAGGCCACAGGACTGGACTGAGCCTCCCAAGGACTGCAAATGGGAGTTTGTAACTGGTAACCAGACCAGGTTTCAAGCCCCAAGGAGCTTTCAGTCCATAAGGGGGGATAAGATAAGCCAAGTAATCTCTTCATATGATAATAATATTTACTGGTTACTTGTACACACTTTGCCCTATGGGCTACACATACATTAACACACTAAATCCTCCAATGGTCCTGTGAGCTTAGCGCTTTTCTACCTTCTTCTTAAAGAGGAGGAAACAGTACAAAGAGGTTAAATGACTTGGACAAGTTACCCCCCTCAGTAAGTGCAGGGCTGGGATTCTAACCGAGATGGATGGCTCCAGGGAGGGAGTGAGAATGCAGCCCGGCCAGCGTGAGGACAGATAGAACTTTGTGAGGCAAGAGAGCTTCAACCACTTCCCAAAATAACCACATTTACAGAGGCTTTTACATTCAGTACGTCTAGTCCTCGTAAAATAGGAATCTGTTCGAATGCAAATGAGGAACCTGAGTGTCAGGGGAGCAATCTAACCTGGAACGACTCACATACCCAGTAGCTTGGCGGAGTCGAGATTCAAACTTGGGTCTGTCTGGTTTGCAGTTTGGTCTCTTCCCACCACTCCACTCCTGGCTGATTTAGAGGAGGATGAGACTGCCTTGGCCTTTCTGGAGTTCCATGACCTCTGGTTCCCGGGAGATTTCTAGAGCCATGAGTGTTTATTCCCACTTACGAGCAAGGAAAGATTGCTCAAGAGTTGAGGTCTAATCATGGAAAGCTAAAGAAAGGGTGAGATTTTTAAGGCCTAGATGGAAAAACAATACCCTGGTTCATAACCAGTGTCACATTCTCCATGCCGTCAGCAAGAGCAGCTTGTGATTATGTGGACTGTGTAGACTTAGTGAAAGAGTCGCTCTGAGGTTAGTTTGTTTTTTAATACAAATGTGCAAAGTGGAGTTTTAAGAAGTTGTAGAGATCAAGGGTTTTGTTTGTTTGTTTGTTGGTTGGTTGGTTTTTTGAGACAGCATCTCACTTTGTTGCCCAGGCTGCAGCGCAATAGTGTCATCATAGCTCACTGTAACCTCAAGCTCCTGTGCTCAAGTGATCCTCCTGCCTCAGCCTCCCAAGTAACTGGGACTACAGGTGCAAGCCACCAGGTCTGGCTAAATTTTTTATTTTTTGTAGAAACAGAGTCTTGCTATGTTGCCCAGGCTGCTCTTAAACTCCTGGCCTCAAGTGATCCTCCCACTTTGGCCTCTAAGTGCTGGGATTACAGGCATGAGCCACTGTGCCCAGCTGAGACCAAGTTTTTGAATTGTCAACTGGGAAGGTCACAGCTAGAAAGGCCACTGTAATAAATGCTGACTATAACTCGTCACCCACTAATTGAGTCATCTGTCTGGTTAATTTGGATTTTTGCATATCAGGGTGCCCAGCCCATCCAGGCAGAAGGGTTGGTTACCTGAAGTAACCTGAGCTGGAGGCACCAAAGGGCATTCTTGGAGCAAGTGGCATTTTGGAGCCTCTGAGGGTTAAAGCTGGCAAAACTAAATGTGTAGGAAAGCCCAAAGGTCATAGTCACATGCTCACTAGGACAAAACAGAGACAAAAAGCAAAGGGAGAGAAGTGTCAGGAAGGCAGAAGGCAATTGTCACTTTCTCTTTTAAGATTAGACTCATGTGTATATAGCAGAAAACCCCAAGTAACAAATAGGAGTTATAGAAGTTACAGAAATAACAGACAAACATGCAAGAAGCATGGTTTGTCCCCCTCTTATATAGAGTCCCAAAGTTAGTCCCTAACTGCCTAGGGTTAGCATGGCCCATCTGGTCTGCAGTGGTCTTGAGAACTATTTTCATTCAGGTCAATGCTGGCTGCAGTGGCAAACAAACCCACAAATTTTAATGTCTTAATAAAAGTGGTTTCCCTTGGTTATTTAACAGCCCAACATAACTGTTTCTCATCAGCAAGCATCTTTCCTCCATGTGGGTCCAGCCCATTGTAGGCTCTTATAAGTATTTGTTAGGTTTATTTAACAAATAAACCTTGTGGTTCTGCCATTCCCTAAAGTCTCAGAACCTTTGCACTTGGCCAGGTGAGCACAGAGGAGGGAATGTGGATTCTAAAGGGCCACATCTGGAGGTGTCCCATGTCAGTTCTATACAAATTCCATTGGCTACAAATTATTCTAAGCTCCAAGAAAGGCTGGGGAGCATAGTCTAGCTGTGTGCCCAAGAAGAAGGGCAAATGACTTTCTTTGGACACTAGACTTTGCTACGGGGACCCAGGCTCCCCCCACCTCAGATGGTATCTAATGGTGTCACCATTAGACTTTGGCCTTTGATAAAAAGTGGCAGCCAGCAAAGCAGCTTTCTAGGGGGGCAACCTGAAGAACCATGGAACTAAATCCTGCGTCTAAGTCATGATTTCCTAAATAATTCATCTCCTGGGTCAGTTTAGATTTTTCCATCCATGAGATAGAGCAAAACAAAACAAAAAAACAGAAATAAGGGCAAATGCCAAATGTACTTTAGTTTCCTCATCTGTAAAACAAAGATCATAAAAACACTTCACAGGGTTGTGAGAAACAAAGAGTTGATATATGTAAAATGCTTAGAAAGGTGCCTGACTCATTAAATGCTCAATAGTAGACAGTGATGGGAGGAAAGTCAAGGAGAGAAGAGGGAAGGAAAGGAGGAGGGAAAAAAGGAAGGTTGCTCTGAAGCAGAAGTTTCTCCAAAGCAGACATTTCCCAGGAGCTTCTCCTTATTTCCCATTGATCAGAACTTAGTCACATGGTCATATGTAGCTGCAAGGGAGGCTGGGAAATGTAGTTTTTATTCCAAGGCTGGCTAAAGATCAAGAGTTTTATTGCTATGGAAGAAAAAGGGAATGGATATTGGGAGACAGCTCATAGTTTCTGCAGCGTTCACCAACAGCCTGGACAAGACTCATTTTTTATAGCTGCTAAGTTTCCAGGGAGTGGGTTTAAAAGACAGAACTGGGACCTGACACAAAGACCTTAGCCAGGACTGTGGAGTAATAGGCAGTTTATTATCTCAGTCTTACCAAGGCACACTGGCCTCATCACTGGCCCCATGCATGTACCAACAGAGGACCTTGGCACCCAATCAGGGGCAGCACGGAGGAGACCCATGCTGGGTGCTACTCCTCCCATGGCTTGAGTGCCCCACTTCCAAAGGCATGTCATGCATGAGGGAGTATGTGGGAACCTGAACCACCTCCAGGACTGAGGCTAACTCACCTAGGAGGAGCCCCACCTCCGCAAAGCATTTAGGAGCTCTGGATCGGAAGCCAGTCTTCACCCATGCCTCAGCCACTCCCTCTCCTTCCCTTTCCCCTCCAGCCTCCCAGGACCCCAGCTTCCTTATTGCTGCCTGGGACCCTCCTCTCACCCCAGGCCCCAGTCCTGCCTGACTGCTGGGCTCCATCCAGGCTTTGCCTCCCCCTTTGGATCTAGTGTTAGGGGTTGGATTGTGCCTCCCTAACCACCCCTCCCCCCACCATTTGTATGTTGAAGTCCTAACCCCAGTACCTAAGAATGTGACTTCATTTGGAAATAGAGTCATTGAAGATGTACTTAGTTAAATTAAGAGGAGGTCACACTGGAGTAGGGTAGGCCCCTAATCCAATATGACTGATGTCCTTATAAAAGGGAATTTGGACACAGACACACACACACACACAGGGAAAGCACCATGTGAAGAGAAAGGCAGGTAACCAGGAAATGCATCTACAAGCCAAGAAAAGCCAAGGATTGTGAGCAAACCTCCAGAATTTAGGAGAGAGGCATGGAACAGACTCTCCCTCACAGCCCCCAGAAGGAACCATGAGCAGCCCACTTCCAAATGCCTGGAAACAGCCCTACCGACACATTGATCTCAGACTTCTGGCCTCCAAAACAGAAAGACAATTAATGTCTGTTGTTTAGCCACCCAGTCTGTGGGACGTGGTGATGGCAGCCCTAGGAAACGAATACAACTGGTCTGGCTTCAGCTTGCCATGGGGTTTTGAGATAAGCCTTGCTCTGATCATCCCAACTGGGGCTCCCCAGCTGCTCCAGGCCTGGGCTCCGTCTCCATCTTGGCTTTCCCGGTTCCAGCCCCACCCCACTCACCCCTGCTCTGCCCTCCCTTTCCGCCCCAGATCTCTCTCCCTGCAGCCCTCCAGCTTCCGCTGCCAATACACCCGGCATTGATGACGGCACTCAGGGGCCACACATTCACTTTAAGAATCCTCCTCTCACAAAACTATTCACAACCAGTGAGTGAGCATTTTAGGTCAGAATCTCTCACCTTTGCTTAGGCTTTATTTTCAAAACAAAATGAAACAGAGTTGAGCAAGCTTTGGATAGATTAACATTGACAGACACACCAAATGATTAATTAGACCATTATTCTTGGGAGGGGGAGCAGTATTTTTGCCAGAAACAAAGCAAAGGGTGGGTTCTCAGCACTCCCCCTCTTCAGAATGTGTGGCTGTGGCTTTTGTGTCTGGGCCATCTAGACCTTCCTAGGTATCTGGGCCATCACTGCAAGAAGTTTCAATCATTATCTACGAAGTACTTTTTAGTAACAGAAATAAGTGATTTTATGAAGGAGAAACTTAGGAAACAGTAAAATAAAAAGGCACACAACTGGTGTGACCATACCCAAAAAGGAAGTCCCGGCTGGGCATGGTGGCTCACACCTGTAATCCTAGCACTCTGGTAGGTCGAGGCAGGTGGATCTCTTGAGCTCAGGAGTTCAAGACAAGCCTCAGCAAGAGTGAGACCCTGTCTCTACTAAAAATAGAAAAATGAGCCATGCATCCTGGCCTGCACCTATAGTCCCAGCTACTTGGGAGGCTGAGGCAGGAGGATCCCTTGAGTTCAGGAGTTGGGGGCTGCAGTGAGCTATGATGATGCCACTGCACTCTACCCAGGGTGAAAGAGTGAGACTCTGTCTCAAAACAATCAAAAGCAAAAAAACAAAAGGTAAGTCCCATCACTGGAAAGCTCCCAGGCCACCCAGGCAGAGGCACAACTGCCACGTGCCCCAGGCTTCTCAGGGCAGCCAAAATTTCAAAGATTTGATTCCCTGAACATGCCAAGAAGTCTCATACCCACACAGTTTGCTTTGGGTTACGAAAATATTATGGTCACCACAGACACGGGGCTCATGAAGGAAGTCCCTGCTCCCAGAGGGTGCAGTAGAAGGAGGGGCGCTAAGGGGGTCAAGGAAGATGTGAGGAAGGACTACACCTGACGGAGCAGCCAGGTTTGGAGACGGTGGTAATCCCAAAGGCCACACCATGGGGGAAGACAGTCTCCTCCCCAACCTGTTAAGCAAGTGCCATCTGGTTAAAATGACCATCAAGGTGGCCTTAAAATGGAAGAGAAGTCCCAAATGAATAACCCAAAAGGGGAATCCAGAGGATAGTCTGCAGTCCCTAGTGGCCCACTCCCTGGCTGCTGAGGGTGTGTGCAAGAACAAGCGAAGGCAGCGCCCTGGCCTCTTTCAGCATCGGCCTCCAGGGAGGAGGGAGGGCAGAGGCGGCTGCAGGAGGATTGCCCAGGAGCAGTCACCTGGAAGTAGGACGTGGGGCAGGTCACAGGCTTCCCTCCTAGCTGGCTCTTGCTTCAGGGAGCGGTGAGGGGCCTTCTCCTTGGGCTGGTGCCTCCACCTCCCTGGTGTGCCCAGCTGGGCTTCCTGGAGCTCTCCAAGTTCTACAGGTCAGAGTTCAAAGGAACATGTGGTTTTGGGTCCTGGGAGCCACGCTTGGCATTCAGTCTACTCTCATGAGAGGATGAGAGGGAACACGCTGCCCTGGGCCCTGGCCACGTGGCATACCAGGCCCCAGCGTCACTTCAGGGGAAGGGATGGCAAGGAGCAAAGGACAGGAATCCAGTCTGCGTGGCATCAAAGTTTTGTTTTGTTTTTTGTTTTTAATTTTCAGATGAATAATTCAGTGGCTATGCCAAAGTTGAAATATTTTTCTGTTTTCAGTAAGATGTGAGAAAAGGAAATGAATTTTAATGAAATGTTTTGGTTTACTTTATCTGAGGCTTCCAGTGTAATGGGATTCCCACGCCCTAAACAGATGTCAGCTATTTTATCCTCTTCCCTGCAAAAGGCAACAGATAGCCGTGTGGCTGCCCCACTCGGTCCTCTGGTCTCCGCCCCATTTCCCAGATGGGCAGAGCGACCTGTGAGCACAGGGCCAGTAGGACTTGGAATGTCCCAGCCATTCAGGAAACTAAAACTGCAAGTGATGATTACAATGTCTTCACTGATGCAGACCAACAGGTGAGAGCAAAGCACCTGTCCCACGTTCCTAGGGCCGGTTCATCCCTGCCCAGTGAGGCCACTCCGATTTGGGAGTCGGCCCCAGCTGTCTGAGCCAACCACTCCCAGGAAGAACTTGAGCATCCTACAATTCTGAAAACAGGATTTAAGGGGAGGTAGAGCAATGTGGCAAGATCTCTAAAGAGAAGGCAGAGCTGTCAGGTGGAGGTGATGTCACAGACGTCCGAGAATATGCCAGAACATGAGCTAATTTATAGCTGCAGGCTCAGGACATGTTTTTGAGCACAAGTTTCTGAACTCAGTCAGCCACTAACAGACCACATGGATTCTCTTAAAGGGGATTACTGATGGGATTTCTCCTGATTCAAGAAAACGCCTGCCCAGAATGAGCTGTCATCAATAGATCAATCAAAGGAATGATTCATAAATCCCTTCCCAAGAATGAGTGCCGTGGTGGGGATGGAGAGGCTCAGACCCTGCCTGCAAGGGCTTATGGAAATATGTTTGTCGAGCCAATGACTATGCACAACAGACTAAAGAAAACCCAAAGAAAGTCTGTAATCAAATTCTCCTTGCTTGGTTTCTCAGCTGTCACCATCCCTGGGGTGTCACTATGTCTAGAGACCCAAGTGAATGTCTAAAAAGAGAAAAAGAAGACTAGTTGTTGAAAGAACACAGCTATAAAAGATTTACGTTGCCATAGGGAGCTCATAATAATTCTCTTTTCACATACTTTGCCATTTAAGGTTTTCAAATCACATTCTCTATCATTTGTATCATTGCTACTCTGGTAGGGGAAGGGTGAAGGTCTTTGTGCTAGTCTTGCTGGTGATTTAGAGGGGACATTGAGATTCCCAATCCCAGCTTCCCAGGAGCATCTTTCCTCTGCTTTGCCTGTTTTGTGTGTGTGTGGTGGTGGGGGGTGGGGGGGTGGGCGGTCCAGCAGGGAGAAAATGTGGGAAGAGGATGACTCTAATGGAAGCCCAAACGGAGCCTCCCTTTCTTCTCTCTCCCCAGGTCTAGCTCCCTAACAGAGGAAAGGTCTGATGCCTTCCCAGTGAAATGCTACTGCGTCACCTACCTTCCCAAATGTGACCAGTGAGGGGTGGATCCTAGAAATCAATTTGCAGTTTCCTCTCTGCCCTGGGCTTCCATTCCAACAGCCTACAAATGCTGTTTCTACACTGTATTAGTCCTTCAATCCCACCACACTCGCTGTCCATCGTGCTCAATTCAATCAACCCACATGACATAGCAGCAAAGCAGGGGCCATCGTTTTGTTTCAAGGCTGAGAGGGTGATGGAGGGGACACCAGGAGCCCAGCAGGGACAATGTCTTTCTTCACCAGCTTTGCAGATATCCTGCAATATGACGTATGGAGAGACAGGGGGAGGGTAAAACTGGTGTAGACCTGGCTCCAGGAATGGATTTGGTTAGGAAAAAAGGCATTGAGAGAGCAAACAAAGAGCCCAGTGTGTAGACAGCTGCAGCTAAGGGCTGAATGAATCAATAAAAACCTGTAGGAATGTAACACAATCCAGAAAAAGACATCTGTGCCTTTTCCCTGCTTTAGACAATAAACTCCAAATGCATCAAAATTTAAATGTGAAAATGAAATTATAACAATGTAAGAAGAAAACATGGACATTTCTTTGGAATCTTGGTGTGGAAAGGTCTTCCTGTAACTTAAAGATCCTGAAGCAATAAACATATATAAATTTGATTACATATATTTTAAAAAGCTTCTAGAGAGGCAAAAATACCATAGCAAAGTCAAAAGACAAGTAAATGAGACAAAATATTTGCAACTCATACCTCCCCAATATATAAAGAGCTCCTAGAAATTGAGAATATGGAAAACCAATAATCTAATAGAAAATGGGCAAAAGGGTTGGAATAGAGAGTTCATAAAAAATACAAATGGCTCTTAAATTTATAAAAGACGTTTGATGAAGGAAATGCAAATTAAAACTACACTGAGATGCCACTTTCCTCCCATCAGTTTGGAAAAATCCAGAAGTTTGAGAACACAATCTACTGGTGAGTCTGTGAACAGACATAGCTCATGGAAATGCAAAATGGTTCAAGTCTTGCTGAGGGCAACCTGGCATTTAAACGTCTATCAAAATGGCTAATGTACTACCTTTGCCCAGTGATCCCACTTCTGGGAATGTAGCCATATCTGCACATGGACAAAATTATGCATGAACAAGATTCATCATTGTTCAATATTATTCATCATCATTTTTATAAGAGGGAAAATTGGAAACACCTTATGTCCATCAATAGGAGAGAGGTTAAGTAAACCATGAAACATCATGTAACTGTTTAAAAAAATGAATGAAGTGCTCTCTATATCCTAAAATGGAAAACTCTCCATAGTATAATAAGTGGGGAAAGCAAGTTTTTGGACAGTGTACTGTCTTTTCTGAAAGAAAGGGGGTAAATATTGGCATGTTTTTGCATAAACAACACTAGAAGAACACACAGCAAACTAGTAAAAGTGGTTAAGGGGGACATGGAACAGAGGAGTCAGGAATAGGGCAAGGATGAAGGCTTTCGGTCTGTGTCTGGCCCCTAACTGGGGGCCTGAGGGTCCAAAGCCTTCCCAGAGGAACCATCCTCCATTCTGTCAAACCTCAACACGAAGTTCCAAGTTTGGAGCTGGTGTTTCCTGAGAAGATAAGTCACAGCTGATTTCCAAGTTTAGTGTGGCCATTTGCATAGTATAAAAGTCCAAACCAGATTTCTATACAAGACAAACAGTCAGATTACACCATGATGGGGGGAGAATACATACATGTCTCTCCTATTTCTGACATTATATTGTGAATATTTAAAACAAAGCAATCCTTTATGATGTTTTAAAAGGGTATGAAAGACATAACCTGGTAGTTAGTTCACTCAATGTTTCCTGAGCATGCATTTGTGTAGAAGGTTCTGTGTCGGACCCTCAGGGCCCCTTGCTATTAGGAGAGCCCTCATATTCCGTAGTCTGGCTGCATGGCCTGTTAATTCCTTGCCTGCCCTTTCCCCCTGCTAGATGCTGTCCACACCTCACCTGCCTTCCTCTCACTGGCTGACAAGTCGACTTCTACTTATGCCTCAGGTATCGGCTCAGGAGCCTCTCTTCACACAAAGTGCATCAGTGGTCGCCAGGGCTGGGGCCATGGGGCCTGAAGAATGACTCCTCATGGGCACGGGGTTTCTTTTTGGGATGATGAAAATGGTCTGAAATTAGATAGTAGTCATGGTTATAAAGCTCTGTGAAAGTACTAAAAACCACTGAACTGTACACTCTTAAAGGTGAATGTTTATGGTATATGAATCATTTTATATCATTGTTTTTAAATCCCTTCTTCAAGGAAGTATTCCTAAATGCACTTGGATACCCCACTACCTCAGAGGACCCTGTGATACCTACTACAGCAGGGGTCACAATAATAAAGAGCGATTGTGTCACTGGTTACTAAATGTAGCAGGATGCTGAGGGCCAGGTGATGGGAGGGGTACATTGTCTGTAGAGAATTTAAAAGCAAGAATAAAACTAACTAAATGGTGAACTTCTCTTCTCCCTCATACCCTGGCAGTTTTAAATAATGTCAGTGACAAAATACATCTTCCCTCCTCAAATATTTTTTCACCTAAGTTCTAAACAATTGCAAAGATTACTGTTGAGTTTGAGTGACAATAAGTTTCAAATTACCACATTCTTATTACTTACTTGTTAATAAGCATTCTTATTCTATATGGAATTTAATTCAGAAAATTCCCAATTATAGCCAGTCTCCCACAGATGAACTCAGCTACAGGGGTTCTTTTTGAGATGTTTGTCACTGTCACCGTTTGAGTGGCTTAGCTGGCATTTCCAGCCCTGTGCTATATATACTTTCCTTTACAGTGTACAATCAAAGTAAACACTGATAGCACACTGATTGCAGAAAGGAAAACAGAACTTGATGTACTTCAATTCTCTCATCCTATATAACCACTTGAGTTTTTGTGTTTTAAAATGTAAAACAGTAAAACGGTGAGAAGCACAAGGTGTAATATTTCGTATGATGAGTGAAAATTTTACCTTTTTCTTTTTTTTTGTTTTATTAGAAACTAACACTTAATTCAGAACGCAGATGAGTGCAAATTTTAGTTCATACATGAAATATTTTACTGAATTTGACCCTGAAATTTATTCTTTTTTTCTAATTGATGTTTGTTTTAAACTAAAAGACAAACCAAGAAAATATATTGTTACAAGAGTGGTAGTTGCCTGAACTGTACCTTTTACACACAGCTTGGTTTATTAAAATTTACTAATTAGTTACTGAGCAATTATTTACATAAAATATTATATGAGATTTATCCAAAAGATCAATGTTTAATCTTAAGTAAATATAAAACTGATTTAATAATCAGATTGTTTTTTTTCTTTTTTTCCACAATAATATCTATTATATGTTATGTTTATTTTTTTTATTAGCAAGATTATATAAATAAATATTTAATATAAGAAAACTTGGGGGTGTCTGCATTTCTTTCCTGGTCATATTTGTTATTAATTTCATCTTATGATTATCATTAAAAATAATTTATTCATATAGAGGGAGAGATTATTTTCTAACACTCCCTTCTTTAATTCATTAAATTAAATGGTAATATTCATGAAGAATATATTAATGAGCTACATATGTTCTGGACTATATTTATAAATATTTTGAATATATATTGAATATATAATAAGGATATATATTTTTAAAAAATATTCGTATCATATAAAATAGTCACTTTAATATTCACTTGCATTTTAATGCAAGGCTTTGGTAAATTGCTAAATCTGGTGAATTAATTGTTTGGTAACTTAGCCATTCAGTGGGTTGTTTTCATCCCTATGAAATGGATAGTTTTATCTCCGTTTGCCTCTGGAGGAAAACTGAGATATAGAGTGTGTAAAATAATTTGTCCATGGTCAGAAAACCAATAAGAAGAGCTGTGATCTGAACCAGCTCTTCTGAATCTGAACCATTGCCTTGTTTCTTTTATTTTATAGTATATAGCATTGTTTTAGCTCACCATCTATCCTTCTACATTTCTTTCTCTCTCTCTATCAGATCAG
>VBSM01002223.1:14780960-14814351 GCA_008086735.1 Cheirogaleus medius | reverse complement strand
GAGTGAAGGTACGAAAGGATTAGTAATGCAGTGCTAAGAAGGATTCTGAGGTCACATCCAGGCTCCACTCAAAGCACTGTGAGAAATTAGCCAAGTGCAGGATGTGAGGAAGGAGGGCACACCTGTACCTCTGAGCCCTGAACTACCATATTATCCAACATGGAGAGACAGGCTGGGGCTCTCCCCTTATTAGCACCCACCAACGCAAGAGCATAGGTTCACTCACTGATGGGACTCCTCAGGAGGGGAAGAGGGTGTAGCACAAGCAGGGCACTGCTCAGTGTCCACAGCCTGGTCTCAGAGTCTAGAGGGTAAAGACTCTGGTTTCATGTTCTCCTGCAATTCCAACTGTACACCACGATTCTCCCCTTCCTGCAGAGACTAGGGATTTGGCAGGTGAGCAGAGGTACTCAATAGGGTTCAAAGTTCATAAAGCAAGACTCCACCAGCTTCCCACAGCCTGAGTTCAGGGAAAGGAGGCAGGAGACTAAAACAGCCTCAGTGGGTATTGGATTCTCTCCTTCCCCTCCCAAGTCATTAACAAAGACTGACACTGTAGTATTTATCAAAAAATCTTGTTCCCTAAGTGGTGATACAGAATAATTATCTCAGCATGCAATCAGCTCAGCGATCTTCTTCAAAGCAATTTGTGGCAAGGATATGCATTTTTAAAATAGATGAAATTTTCAAGAGCTTGCCTCTTAAACCTGGTCAGAGTGTATTTACAACTCACCTGGTGAGATGATGCATATCTTGAAGCTGGGATTCTCTTTCATTAGGTCTTACTTAATTGAATCAAGCAAAGTCATTTTGGGATTGTCCCAAAAGAAAACCTTTTATCTCAAGGCAAATGTGTCTTAACAAGGCCCTAAGGTAAATAAAGCCAGGTTTTCATTCACCGGGGCTCTCTGCTCCTCCTTTTAAAAGCCTCCCACTCTACTTCATTTGTTTTTCTTTTAAGTGAGGAAATTGCTTATGGAGTTAACTGTTGCCAGTGAAAGCAACAAGTTAACTTCCCCCCCTCCTTTTAATTATTAATAAACACCTTGTCTCCCTTCCTTCCTTCCTCATTTTCTTTCTTCTTTTTAAATAACTAAGTTGTGCATAGCTGGAGTGTGCACGCAATGCCAAGGCTTGGCCACGGGATAGTCAGGAGCATCATGTTCAGCCCCGTTTGATTCCCACTGGGTTGGGTCTGGAATTTAGGCTATTGATACATCTTTATTGAATTAAGGAAAGCTCAAAGACCACGACTCTGCATTCCCCCATAATCCCCGAGCGTAAACTGCCTTTCCTGCTTTCCCATTCGCGTGCCCTTCCATCCCCTGGCGACATTCTTCACATGTAGACTGAGATCCTGGAGGCCGCTGCAGCCCAGGTGTGCAGTTCTAACCACCTCCCTGGTGAGGGGGACGGGCGGGGCTGGTTCCTGGGCCCCACTCTAGCCTGGAGAAGTTGATGTGGTCACGGACACTTCAAACCCGCAGGGGCGTCCAGGCAGACCTCCCATGACTTCTAAAACCAGGCCACACATACGAAGCGTGGCTGGAGCGGTCTGCAGCCTGCGGGGCGCCCAGTGAACAGTTTCTCCCGGACTCTGCTCCTAGCCCAGAAGAATCTAAGACTCCCTGTCTAGGAAAGGGACCCTGTCTTCTCTGGCACTTTTCACAGGTTTCCTTGACTCAGCATAAATTCCCGTTCCCAACCCAAATCAGAGCGGCCTGAGCAGCAGTCTCTCGCCTGCATCATCACCCTCGCTGCCTTTCCTAGTCTTGAGCTGTTGCTCACATCAAATGTCACTCGGGGATGACGAAAAGTTGGTGCTGATGAGAAGCCTTCAGCATTACGGTAAATGAGCCCGTGCAAACTCAGAACCCAGTCATCTGACGGGTCACGTGGGCGGGGAGCCGCGGCCTCCCCCGCCCCCAGCGCCCCCCCCCCCCGCCGATCCGGTGACTCAGTGCCCCACGCGGGCCCCCGGGAAGGGCGGACGTTACATAAACGCCAGCGGGTTCAGTGCCACGGGGAAGCCGCGTGAACGCTCCGGCCCAGATACCCGCCCTTCATAGCTCCCGGGACCTGGGGTGGGGTAGGGGTGCTCTCGGAGGCTCGGAGAGGTCCTCAAGGCGCAGGGGCGAGCGGGGAGGGCGGTTCTAGAACACAAAAACAGGACCCAAGAAGTTTCTCACTCCGGGAATTGGCCCCGGGATGTAAACCCAGAAAGGGCATCCTCCATCCTAGCTCAATCCCGGATTTCAGAGAAGGCGTTTCCTCCCCCGCTTCCCCAGGGCCTGCAGGGGTGGGGCGGAGGGGGAGCCCGGGGAGACTTATTCTATTATATAAACTTGTAATTGGCTCCGGCTCCTGCGGCTCCGGGCACTGCGGGATGTTTCCAACCAGATGGGATGTGAGGCCCACGGCTTCCTCCTCCTCCTCCTTCCCCTCCTCCCCCACCCCGGGTGCCCAAGCCCCACCCTTCTGCCTTCCCAGGTCTACCAGAATTCTGCTTTCGTTCCAGTCCTCCTGTGCACAGGAGATGGCACCCAGGAATCCACTATTATTTGGAATTGATATTCCATTATTAAACTAATGTATGCCAAGCCTGCCAGCCCTGGCGCCGAATCAACATTTACAAACGCCTCATTCACTCAGGTGCTCCAAACTGGGCATCAGTGATCCTAGCCCAGCATCTTTAAGCTTTCTTGAGTGTGCATTAGAAGGCCCGAGACGGTGGGGGGGCCTTGTTAAAACTCAGAGTGCTGAGCCCCATGCCCAGAGTTCTGCTCCGTAGCTCTGCAGTTGGCCCAGAAAAGTGCATTTCTGCAAGTTATCAAGTGATGCTGACACTGTTGAACCACTAGCATAGACGGGCTGGGAGGCAGGTTGGTGTTTTCCCCCCCTCCATTAAAAAGGTTTGCCAAACAAGTTAATAGTGTGAACAGGATGTTAGGAAGACCAGCCTCCTCTCAGGGATTCTTTGGCAGTTTAGAAGCACACATTTACAAACAACAAACATGTTCATTATAAATTATAACATCTATACCTGTGCATGATGAAACAACCCTTCAGGAGCACCTCAAATTAGCAATCAAGATTGGCTCACTCCAGGAACTTGGAAATCGAGCATTTTATAGCAGCAGTTGACTTCAGAGACTGGTGAGACCCAAACCTCATCTACAGGTGAGAAGCAAAGGGCGACAAGGTCAGCAGGACGCAGGTGTAACTCCCTGGGTGGATTCAAACTCCAGCTCCACTGGCTGGTTAGCAGTGTAGTCTTAATTTAATCCTCTGTTTCCTAATCTGAAATGGGAGCCAAGTCTATTTTGCTGCAGTATTGTGAAAATTACATATAATGTATGAAAGCCACCTAATTCAGATCAGGCTTGCATATGTGCCATATTATTGCTATTATTAGAAGTAGTCAAAGCCATGGTGCTAATTAGCAGGACCCCTGATTTCTAATACAGATTAATTTTTTTCACTGCCCTAGTGGGTAGGGAATGTTTCTTTAAAAATATATACCCATGGCACTTATATGTCAAGCTTTTCACTGATTCCAAAGCATTTTCTCTCAAGTAGTCCATATAAACGAGGTGTGTTGGACTTTCTAGTTGTTTATGAGCCTGAAAGAGGTAATAATCACAGCCCAAGAACCAGGAATATTGAAGATGCCACTCTAGCATTTTGGTGAAATGCATACCCTAACTGACTCAATCGCTCCTGGTTTTTTAAACTGGCATTTTTCAAATGTCAGGGACCAGGGTCAGGTGTTGGGTAAATTTCTGCTGCTGCCTACCAGGCCAAACACCCTGAGAGTTAAAGAGTCTTTGAAACTCCAGTCTAGACTTTAATATTGCCCGCTCCAAGCCCTTGAACAGGCATTAGTGCCTAAACTGCTTCCCCTGTATTTTCAGCAAACAGTGCTGCTAGTTGTACTGTTGTACACTCTCTTATCAACCCCCCTGAGAGATCCCTGCTGCTTGGAGAGCCCCAGGAGTGAAAGGGATGGGGGATGGAGGGAAAGCAATCAGATAATCTGGGTGGGTAAATTGGAAATACAGAAGCCAACGTGGCACCGAGCACCATCGTGGGTGCTTGCATACACGGGTACATGGCATTCACATTCCCACATGCAATGAGATGCTGAATTGCTAATAGCCTCCCTGGGGTTCATTCCCTGCTGTGATGCCTTCCATGATTTCATCAGAGTTTAGGCACGTTAAAATATCACAGTTTAGTCCCTTGTGTAAGGCAGTTTAGTCCCACGTGTGAGGCACTCACTCATGCTGTTGACGTTGATGCTGAAATTCTGTAAGGAAGAAAAACTTCTTTCCCACGTAATCTAATTGCAAGTCGGTTATCAATGGACACTTCCAAGTGAGATCACTCTTACTGTGCGAACCACCATGATGTCTGTGACTTGGAAACCGGTGTAGTAATACACAGAACAAGTTTGGAGCTGTTGCTTTTAATTCCCAGAATTTGTGTCTTTTCCACATTAATCTGGGTGTCTTTGTACCTCTCCAACCTGACTGATTCAGCCTTCAGTTTTATTTCATAATTGCCCTTATTTTTAATCTCCCCATCATAGACTGAATTGGTCTTTAAGATTTTGAATTTCCACTTTGGTTCCCAAAGCTCCTTGGATTATGAAACCACACGCCAGGTTTTAGAAATGCACTGGAGCATACTGAGATGTGCGTGCCTAATGCGTCTTCAGGTAGGTGGCGTCTGAAAGGAGATAGGAATCTATTTTAGATCAATACACTTACTAGTCTGAACATTTATTCTGGGTTTATTCAAGTTGTTTTCATAGAGCAGTCACTTATTTTCTCTTTTCATCCTCCTGAGTCAGTAACTTTTTAGCATATCCTTAGGTACTTTGGCAGAAAGATTTTGATTTACCCAACCTTTTACGAATTTAAGAGCATGGCTCGCGTTTCTTGATATTGCAAGTGAAATTTTGATTGTTTCTGTGACAATTATTGATGTATGTAATCTATCCAGACTTGTCATTTACAGATATCTTCAGAGAGGCAGAGTTGATATAAAATTGAAATCATTTCTCACTTGGTTTCCTTTCAAGGTTGCTGTGTGAGTGTCCCTTGTGGGTTAATGATTTGAGGGTTAAACGCATTCTCTTATCCAGCAATCACCCTGAGAACCTATTGTGCCAGACCCGATGCCTAGTACTGGACATACAAAGGGAAGTGAGGAAGGTGCTTTCCTGTGGAGAATCTGGGGATAGTGGCAAAATGTGAACTGATTTGATCCATCACAGTGCATGATGGGAAGAAGGGCGAGGGACTATAGAAGCCAGAGGAGGGGCATCGGACCTGCCTTTGAGAGGCCAGAATGGCTTCCCAGAGTAGATGGCACCTCAGCTGGGTGTTACAGAAAAAACAAGAGTGAGGTGGACAAAAGAGTAGGTCAGTCTGTCAAAATGGTGCTTGAAAGCACTCTTTATGTAAATTAAGATCTTATTTGTCCACAAATAACAAAGATCCAAACAAATAATGGCAGAAACAAGGTAGAAGCTAATTTCTTTCACAAATAAACAAAGTCCAGGGAGGACATTGCTGTCTGGTGTCAGAAATCCAAGGTCCTGGTATCTTGTCGCACTGCCATGTGTAGCTTCCATTCCCCAGGTCACCTCTTGGTCCACCATGGCTGTAGGAAGGAGCTCCTGCTGTGACAGCCTTATTCCAGGCAGCATTAAGGTGGAAGGAAAGAAAGAAAGGCCTTTACCTTTTAAGGAGACCTTCTGATACGCCACTCTTTCCTCACTGGCCAAATTTTATCACATTGCTCCACATAGCTGCAAGGCAGGTGTGAGGTCTTTTGTGTGGCAGTATGCCCAAGTAAAAGTCAGTGTTGTTACCAAAGGAGAAGGGAGACTATTGGGAAGCAACCCACTGTCTCTGCCCCAGTGGTGACTGTGGGTGGGGAGAAGGCGATGTGAGCAAAGGAGAAAAGGCAGCTTATCTTGTTTCAGGGAATAGATAAGGATAAGTAGGTCAATTTGGTTTAGAGTTTGGCTTGCCAAGAGATAAAGGCTGGGAAAATAAACAGATGCTAGGTTGTGGGAGGTCATGTAAACTGTGCCCTGTTGAGGAACTGGAGTTTTATCCTTGGGCTAGAGGGGAAAGTACGCAGGGAGGTAAGGGCGAGGCCATCATCAGGAGGTGAGCAGAGCCTTTCAGGAGAGACTGTGACAGCCTGAATGAGATAGTGGTGTCAGGGATGGGGAGAAGTGAACAGATCCCAGAGATATTAGAGCAGTAGAACTGGTCAGATGTAGGAGGGGTGTAGGTGAGATGTAGGTGAGATGTAGGTGGAGAGAGACTAAAGATGCCAGACACCCAGGCATCTGGGTGAAGATGACACCATTCATTGGGATAACAAGGAATGCTGGAGAAGTTGGGTGGAGAACATGAGCTTGGTTTGGACATTATATCTACACATACAGATTGGGTTGATCCACTTTTTAGCCCCTTTGTTGAGGTATAATTTTCATACCATAAAATATACCCATTTTAAATATACAGTTGGATGAGTTTTAGTAACATAGAGTTGTGCAACCATCACCATTAATCAGCATTGGAAGACAGCCACTGTCCCAGAAAGTTCCACCGTGCCCATTTACAGTCAAGTCCCTGCCACCCCGAGCTCCAGGAAATCACTGATTTTCTTTCTATCAGACTCACTTTTTAAAGTGTAAATTCAATAAAATGATGACTGCAGTGATTCTCTGGTGGAAAAGGGGGGGTCCTGATCCCCCCAGAGAGTATACAAGAATTACCTGGGGGGCTTTTTCAGACGGCACATCTGTCCCACACCCCCCTCAAGCTTTGAGTTCTCTTCTCCCCTTTCCCTCTCCCAGAGTGAGCCACTGTTAGAATTGGGGTAAGGGATATTCTTCAGGTATATTAGGGTGGAAAATGGCAGGGAATCCCTGAATGTGTTGGTTTTTAATGACAAGCTCAATAGATATTTTATTTTGTTGTTTCCAACCAGATGTTGATAGTTATACCACTAGAGCTCAGCCTTTAGTTATGTCCCAAATACCAGGTGCTCAAAATGTCTATATGACATAGCACTTTGGGGGCCATCCTCTCATTCTTCCACGGAGCATGTTAAAATATTACTGAGGTACTCACTCCAATCACCACTCCTTGAATATGGTTTTTCAAGTGCAGTTCAGCAATTTGCAAACCCAAAGGGTGCCCCAGCCTCACTTGATACTACAACCATATTTTGGGACTATGAATAATTCCACATGTAAACACAGATGGGTGATTCCTTTTCAGCGGCAGTACAACTCTCTGGAATGGTTTGAGGACACATCGATTGGAATGTTCCTGGTTTTCTTCAGGAAGATTGTTCCATCAGGAACATCTTTTCTTAGTTCTTGACTTTAAGCTTATTACAGATATGTAAAGTCCCCTCAGACTCCATTTCAATTATCTCTATCTTGACTAATATCAAGATTTCTTAATTAGTTGCTATCACCATCTATACTATGAAGCTGAAGGCTGCTGTTTTAGAAATGAGAATTATGTAGGCACTTTTTCCTCTGCTCTCTTAATTGTCTCAAAGCATTAGGATTCAAAGTGGCTTTTGGGTGAAGATGATGGTCCTAACACGTTTCCATTCCTCAAAGTGGCATCTCCACAGTTTTAACCTCCCTTGCAAAGATAGGAAAAGGGATATTAAGCACCGTAGAGACCAAAAGCTTTAAAAAACATCCTATCAAATGTTCTTCAAATTCAACTTTCCTTCTAGCTGGCAGCACCAGTATTGTGACTCTTTGAAATCACTGCACAGCTTCTCTAGGAAAAATGGCAAAAAGAGGTTATCAGGCATTCCTTCATCCCACAAATATTTTTCAAACAGCTTCAACATGCCAGGCCCTGTTCTCCGCACAAAGGATACAGCAGTGAACAAGACAAGAAAGGTCTCTTGGGCTGACATTCTGGCAGGGCAAGAAATGGACAATAAATAGGATAATTTCAAAGTAGTAAGTGAAGTAAGCAAGACAGAGTGCTGGTAAGTGACTTGGGGAGAGTCACCAGGGAGGCCTTTGAAGGAGGTGGAATTTACGCTGAGTCCCCGATGAAGAGAAGGGGGCAGCTGAGGTCAGGAGAACCACTCCAGAGAGAAGAGAGGGCTTGGCATGCTCAAGACACTTTCAGGAGGTTGGGGGTCTGCCAGAGAATGGTTGGGGGATCGGAAAGACTGGTGCGCAGTGGGGGAACTGATGGGCAAGATTCAGATCAGCTGGCCTGTAGCCCATGGCAAGACATTTGGGCTTTATAGTAAGGGCCATGGAAAGTCCCTGGACAGAGGGCTTTAAGCAGGCAAGAAGCAGGATGCACTTGGCTCGGTAGAAAGATCACTCTGGCTTCGGAGTGAAGGCTGGACTGCAGGCAGGATGAGAGAGGAGGCAGGGAGACAGGATAGGAAGCTGTTGCAGGATGGAGGAGAGAGATGGCTGTGGCTCTGAACTGGGTGGTGGTGAGGCAGGTGGAGGGAAGGGGTGGGATTGGGGGTGTATTTTGGAGTCGGAGCACTGGGCTGCAGTGACGTAGGGTGTGAGGAAAGAGAGGAATCAAAGATGGCACCAAGGTTCTTGGCTTGGCCGAATGGATGGTGGGGTGCTGTTTACCAGGGTGGGGAAGAGAGTGTGGAGAGTCCAGAGTTCTGGTTTGAACATGTTAAGTCTGAGATGTCTAGACTTTATTTATTTATTCATTCATTCAACTCTCCCAGAATGTGCATCCTGTTTCAAACACCGAGCACTTTCACCGGGATCAAAAAGATAAACAAGCCAGAGTCCCTGCCTCCTAGTAGAGAAAGCAGGCATACAGGAAAAGGATTGTAACAGGAGTGTCCGTGACATAGTAGAGGTGTGTGGATGGACCAGCTACACCCAACTGAAGGGGGCGTTAGGGATGCTTAGAAGTTGGGAGCTCTTTGAGCTGAGTCTTGGGGGACAACAGCAGAGCTGAGTTTGCCCATGAGGGGGATTTCCCCTGGGCACTAGAGATGGTGGCTGTCAGAGTCAGTGATCCAGCCCTCGAGAGGAGCCATTGAACCACAGTGACTGTGGCATTGCTTTTGAACCTGGACCAAACTGAGATAGTTACACATACCAGATATCATAGATTTAAATATATATATATATGTGTGTGTGTATATATTATATGAACAAATATACCATACTACATTGGCCAACAATAAGACTTCTGTAAAGGAAAATGTATTTTCCATAATGTTTCTGGAGATATCTCCCCATATGTAAGGGGCACAGAGAAGTTAAGGAACTTGCCAAAGCTCACTCAAGTAGTAAGTGCCCAGCCAGGATTTCACCCCAGGAGGTCTGGCTCTAGCACCCAGTCTTGCTCCCATAGGTGCCATCATGGAATGATTAGCTGGGGAAAGTGAGGACATTTGAGAGTAGTGTGTTCAGCATGATCAAGATCCCATTTGTGTTTACGGTGGGAGGCAAGAGAAGGAGAGGCACCTAACATACTCATATATATATATTCTGTGCATAGAATTTTTCTAGGAGGATCTCTTTAAAACTTAAAGGTTATCTTTGCGGAGTTGGAATGATGTTAGAGGAAAAGGAAACTTAATTGTGTATCTTTCTGCTGCTTGGATTTTTTAAAAGTGAAAACATATGAATTTACCATTAAAATATTAAAGATAGGTAGTCCAGGCAGGGCCATGCCAGCATCCATGGTCCATCTTCCTGACCACCCATTCCACCTTTGTGGAAGTTTAGGATGCTGGGTCATATTCTCTCTGGCTGCTGCCCAAAGCCACTTTGCCATTGCCCCAGGGCATGGGTAGCAAGGACAATCACTTTTGGAAGCTCATCTTTCAAAAATTTAGTTCCTAAACCTTCTTGCTTACACCTCACACCAACCTCTATTGCCCTCGAGGTCTAGAGAGAGGTCATTGCATTCTT
This sequence comes from Cheirogaleus medius, assembly GCA_008086735.1. Lineage (NCBI taxonomy): Eukaryota > Metazoa > Chordata > Mammalia > Primates > Cheirogaleidae > Cheirogaleus > Cheirogaleus medius. The sequence continues at coordinate 14,804,375 of VBSM01002223.1, read as the reverse complement.
TCATTATTGCCCTGGGAGGAACATTCTCTATTGTCTTGCCAGAGGGACTGCAATACAAGCCAGAGATGTTTTAGGAATAGAAACCTTAGTTACTGGAGGATCTGAGGTAACTAGAGGGTACAGATAATGCAAATGGGGCACCTCCAGGCAAAATAAAGAGGAAAAGGAGTGATTGAAGTTCAAACATTTCTTTTGTACATTATTTGCCTGAGACCATCTCAGTGTAATAAATACCTTAAACACAGATGTGGCAAATAGGTTTTTACCACAGTGCCAAATCCATTCAACTTGCTGATGAGCACTTAATTGAGAAAATTTCTGAGGCAGTCTGAGCTCTGCAGAGAAAAAGGAATTAGTGATTGATTAGTGATGTCTGCCATGGGTAAGGTATAGATGACTCAAGGATGTGTGCCAGGCAGTTCTCATCCCAATTTAAGTTGAATTCTGCCTTTGACTTTGTTCTCAAAGGAGATGAGTAATTCAGATTCTCCCAGCTGATATGTATCTCATTCTTCCCCCTACACTCATAGCACTTGGTTCATACTTCTGGAACCACACTTGCCACAGCCTGCCTGGTGCCTGAATCAGCCACATGTGTGTCTGTCTCTCTCCCTAGCTCACTGCTCCCAAGGGAAGGGGCCATGCCGTAATCTTGTTTCCAGCCTCACTGCACTCCACGGCATTCTATGGGGAAAAGCACACAGGGAATGCTTGTGGGATTGGCTACGTGGAACTGAATGTTAGTGGAGCTCCTGAGACATGGGCAAAATGGAGAGTCCCAAGGAAATACAGCAAGGGAGGGGAGAAGCTATGGGGAGGAAGGGGGACAAATGTGTAAGTATTGATTTCATTTATTGTCTTTGTATTCATTTTCTATGGTTGCTATAACAAGTCACCATAAACTCAGTGGTTTAAAGCACAGATTTATTATCTTACAATTCCAACACCCTGGAGCTGTTCTTTTGCAAGCCTCTAAGAGAGGATCCTTATCTGCCTTCTCCAGTTTCTAGAAGCTACAGGCATCTTCAGAGCCAGCAATAGAGCATCTCCAGATCTCTAGATTGCCTCCTTCAGACGGCCTCTCCCACCCTTGCGTTCACACTGAGCCCACCAGGATGATCCCAGAGTCTCCCTACCTCAAGGTCGGCTGATTGGCAACCTTAATTGCACCTACAACCTTAATTTCCTTTCACCATGTAAGGTAGCGTGTTCATAGGTTTCGGGGATTAGGATGAGAGCATCTTTGGAGGGACCGTTATTCTGCCTACCACATCTTCAAATAAACTTACAGATGACTCTGAACCTCCAGCCAGTGGACTCAGAAGCAGAGCTCCCTCCTGTTGTCTTTAAAAGATCAGAGAGGCCCACGGGGGCCCCAGGGGGTTGGCAGGAGCCACTACCCTCCTGTCTATTATGGCAGCATCAAGGTGGCATCGGTCAAGCTGCAAGGTCCCAGCAGGCTGCATTATTCAGTCTGGGACTCTCAGCAGGGGGCATCCAGCTTCCTTGAGAACCAGCAGGAGTATTTTCTGGCCCTCAAGATAGCCCTCTCTCTCCCCATTCTGCTTTGGGACTTCCAGCAGAACTGTGCAGTGAGCGGGGAGTTTTTCAAGACGGGATCTCCTTCGCCTGGACACACACAGGCTTTGAGCTTTCAGTGGGGGCAAAAATCTCCGAGGTAAAGAATTACAAAAGGCCCGACTACTTGCTTGGAAATAGGGTGGAGGAGGGAAAGACACTGAGAAGGAAACATACATGAATACCTCAGAATTGTCTCCGGAAGCTCCTTTCGGCCAAGTTTTGCCCTAGGCCTTTCTCAGCCCTATAAATGTCTCATTACAACCCTGCCCAGAGCCTCGGGGACCTGATCCTGTCTAAGCCCTGGGCAGGAGGCAGCCCCCCTTTCCACCGGCTGCTGCAACGATCGTAAATGCCCAGGCCAGGCTGGGCACGTCAGGGCGTCCCCAGGAGCTGGCGCGTGTTTACACGGCTGGTGAGGAGGCCCGCCCCGGCGTGAGAAGAGGCCTGTTTAGAGGAGAGCGCCCGGGAGGATTTATGGAGGGCCGGCTGCTGAAATAGAGCAGTCATTAAGGAGACGTGGGCAGCCGTTGGAAGCGGGAATATTTAGTAATGACATGGGCACAAACATTGGTCAGGGAGGGCCTTCCTAGAATGTGCTGTTTTCTATTTGCTTTCTGGGGGAGGAGAGTCTGCTGCCTCTTTTGGAAAACGGGATAAAAAGATGTGAGTTTAGTGCTTGTGAGAGCCAGAGGAGAGCAAAAGTCCTTCACTGGGTCCCAGAGGCACAGGTGGGCCCTGGCTGTGACCTGGGGCGTACAGTGGGGCTGAGGCTTAGGGGAGAAGCCCCAGGGTGGACAGTTCTGGAGACCTACCTGAGCCAATCGCACCACCCCGGACGCAGTGAGAAAGACTTCTGGCTTTTCCATCTCGTTTGTACGTCATTTTACCTGCAAAGACCAGCCAGACAAGCTTTTACTCTTTCCCTTTTGGGATTCATTTAAAAATTTCTAACAGTCTTGAAAGGGCTTTACCTTAGAGTCTAAGGCTTAGATGGCTACAATTTTAGAACGTGCTGTGGAGAGTGGTTACAAACGCTTCCTGAACTTTTTGTTGCTTTTCTGCATTGACTTTCCCCAGGCACAGGTAGCTGCATCAGAAATAGTTTCCCTAATAAATTCCTGAAGTTGGAAGCCTCAAGTGTTGTGGTCATGTTCTTTGGGTCTGCTCAACACCCCTTTCTTTGGGGGATACTCCCCTGGTCTATATGGTCCTGCTGGTCTATCAGGGAGGGGACTCTCATCTCCCTCCAAAAAGAAGGCACATGACCCAGGGTGGATACAGTGATTGGTCAGGGCTAGACACATGTCCAGGCTTGGCCAATCATACGACCACTTCCTCTGGACACAGTGATTGGTTCACGATGATAACATGACTCAAGCAAGAACCTCCCCTCCCCCCTTTGGGGAATGGATGCACATTAATTTGAAGAGAGGTGTGCTTTCTACTGGGACTGTTAAGCTGGGCTGTCTTACCTGGCCACAGGAGGTAGCCTATCTAGAGTAGGAGAGAATAGAGCCATGGCCCTGAGGGGGGAAGCAGAATGGATACAGGGAGGGCAGAGGCAACGGAAGTCGTCATTTGTGCCCTGGAACGAAGCTGAGCTTTGAGTCAGTAACACTCCTGGGTTTTTGAGTTGAGTGAACTGAGAAATTCCCTTTTCATATTTAGGCTATTTCGAGTTGGGTTTCTGTCACTTACAACCCAAAGAGTTCTAACACATTTAGCAAATTTTTTTTTAATGGAAGGACATTTTGTATATCCAAATGAACATTTAAAATACTGTTTTTCCTGTTTCTCTCCTTTATTCATAATGGCTCAATCCTTTATTTGCTGTGTTTGCACCTAACTCTTCCTCGTCTGTCCTGTAACATCGAGAGACCAGACGGTCTGTTTTTATCCCTACCTGCATCCGCAGGATCTCTCCCCGCTCTCGTGACCAGTGTATGCAACTGAGGAGCAGCTTGAGGGAGCCACCTGTCGCTGATGGTGGAATGCCTGTCAGCATGGAAGTCTGCAACATGGATTTTGTGCCTTGATGCTGCTAGAACTGCCCCAGAATGGTGCAGAGAAGGGAAGCAAGTCACTGGGCGGTGTTATGGTGTAGAGGTGTATGGCACAGATTTGGGGGCAGTGCAGAATAATCATGGTCCCATTCCAGAGCTCCCACATACCAGCTGTGTACGGTTGGACCTGTTCCCTAAGCTTCCTGTCTCAACAACCTTATCTGTTAAATGGGGCTGATAGTCATGTCTAACCCAGAGGGCTGGGCTGAGGAGCGCATGAGTTATTATTATTACTAATTGGACCTCACGGCCCAGAAGCAAGACTGCTTAGGCCCAGAGTCTCACAGAATCTTTCATGAAATCCCAGTTCAGCCCTTTCCCAGCTGTGTAACTTTGACGAGTCCTTTAATGTCTCTAAGCTCTTGAGAAAAGAAGATGATAATATCTTCCTGATAGGAATGTGTGAGGACTGGATGAAACAGTGCTTGTAAAATGCTCCATGCATAGTAAGTACTCAGGACACATCCACTGTCATGGTGACGATCAAAATAGCTCTTTCCCAACAGATTAAAATTGACCCACCCCAGCTGTCTCTGCAAGCAGCAAGCCTCTCTCAAGCATGAGGTGTGGCAAGGGGCACTCAGCCTGAGATGGGGTGTCAGAAGTTCTGCTTCTGGCACATTCTCCAACCCTTACGTTTTCCTATGCATGCACACACACATTCACACACACACAGAAACACAAATGGGGACTCCTTGTACCAGGAGCCTCTGCCTTTTCATAGACAATAGGCAATTGCTGTGACAACTGGTTCCAGTATTTTCTATTTGCTAATTACGTATTTTAATTCTAATGGAATCTCCTGATGCCTTTCTCAAAGAGTTTCTTCCTTGTACGCTAGCACACAACACTCTCCACTGTACTTTTCCATGTCAAGAGATGCATTTGCTTGAAACCTTACTATTCCTTAAAAAGATACCTATTTTGAAGGGTTAAATTATCTTACTGTGCAGAAATAAATCAGTATAAGTTATTTTAATGTAACTGGCTTTTAAAAGTCATTGAATTTTGCCTTTCACCAACTGTGTTTTTGATCTAATACGTATTTGATAATTTAGACATTGTACAGTTTTAAATGTACTATCGTTATGCTATGATGATTTGGTATATCATATTTTACTCTCTCCCTCAGAGAAATGCTGATGCTCTGAAAACAAACAAAAAAATTGTTAAACTTTTATTTTTTTTAAAAGAAAACCAATAGGCTTTTGGTTATTTAAAAGCTAAAAACAAATAAATATTGACATATTTAAACATGCTTGTGAACCATTATTTTCAAGAACTGGTATTTCTAAACCATCTTAGCTGAAAGAATAGGACATCCCAGTCTAAAGAGCCTCGCAAAAGAACGAAGAGACATCAGTGGAGGAGTCAGAAGGTATTCTACATGCAGGACGCGGTTGCTGGCTGGGGCTCCCCTGGGCACAGAGGAACCCTTTGCAGATCTGCCCTCAAACCTGATGGGCAGGCAGACCCGGGAGCAAATGAAAGTTGCTTTCATATGGCTCTTTTCATTTCAGAATCAAAAAAGACTGCTCAGCGCCCAGGTCAATGAGCCGTGGTGTAACCGCAGACAGGCAGCCACCTCTGAGACGAAACACAAACCCAGGTTTTTGCCAAAATATTCCACCCAGGGAATGGACAGCCACCACACACATCTCCAAGGAACCATGTGCCTTGTTCTGATGTTTCCCTAGCTATGCCAAATGTTTGGGCCCTCTTGTGTTCAGTTTGGCATTTTATCCTATCTGCCTTGTGTTTGTCTCTGTTTCCTGTCTCTATATTTTCTCTCCTCGGCCTAGCTGGGAGGCAAGATGGGGCATTATAACCAGCTCAGGTTTTAAAACCAAACAGACCAGGCTCTAAGTCCCAGCTGAGTGTCTTAACAACCAAGAAGAATTGAACATATGCTTACTATCTATGCATTTGAAAGTTTTAATTTTAACATCTCTTCGGGGCCTCAGTTTCCTCATCTATAAAATAGTACTCATACCTGCCTTATAGGTTTATTGTGAAGCTTTAATGAGATAACCCAGGGATGGCACCCAGCACAGAAGTTGATACTAGTAAGTTCTTAATACATGTTAGCTATTATTGTTTGTCTTTTTATATCATCACTGGGATAAATACATAGCCTTCCAAGGTTTTCAGTATCCTATTTTGAAGAACAACAGTCACTTAATGACTGGCTTCCTACATAATGTAAAAAAAATAAGCCTCATTAAAAAATAAGTTTCACATCATTACAATCCTGCATCAACTTCAGGAGATGACACCTTCTTTAAGTTTGAACCCAATAGGGGTAAAGCAATTTAAGATGTAGAAATAAAATAGATACCAGCTCAGCGATCCTACTTAGCAACGTGAAAAAGTGGGAAGAGTGAGCATATGTGTGAAAGGTTCTATTTAAAATAAATTTTAATCCTTCTGATCTCATGTTCTACCCTGTGTAGAACACGGATGGTAGTCAGTTTCAGATATCCCTCCAGAAGGATTCTGATTCCTGTATTGCTCATTGGAATTCCATCGCAGGTGGACAGGTAGGTGTTGGTGCCCTGCTTGGTGTTCTCTCGGGAAGCCTTCACATTCCCAGACACTGGCCCAGTACCTTTGGTCTGACTCTTAAGCAACAGACAAACCTATGGTCTCTTTAAGTCACAGATTAAGAGCATCCAGGCAAAGACATTTAGTCAGCATTTTAACTGTCATTCAAAGCTCAGACTTCTCCCCTTCAGGCAGCTAAGGACAGGGTGACCACACATCCGGGTTTGCCTAGAACAGTCTCAGTTTATGCCTTTTGTTCTGGCATTCTATCCTTGTTGGCTTCTGTCCTGGCTTTCCCACTTTTAATGAAGTATTATTGATAATTGTCGCATTAAAATAAGCTAGGATGAGTTTAGAAGAATTCCACTTGGCACTTTCTGCTCTTCCAAGGTCTTTACTAAAAGCATGCAAGACTCATGCACAATAAACAGGGTTCTCACTTTAACTTAATGTGAAAACTGAAAAATGAATGAAACCCTTTTTCCCTAACCCTTTCCAGACTCAAAGTAACTCAGGGACAACATGCAGGTGGTGGCTAATAAAACGATGTGCTCACACACAAGTTTTTGGGGACAGCTGGCTACTTCCAGTCTCCAACGGTGGTGGGGGAAGAAGCAGTGCCACTGGGCTGACCAGCCACTCGGTGTACCAGCCATACCAGGGTCTGTGCCACGTCACCAAGCTGCCAGGCTTTGCTCAGCAGAGTTAGCATAATGTGGGACTCATAAGTTAGGAGCAAGTGAAACATGTGCAGAAAATACAAGCTGTGATCCTGCTAGAGAGTATTTAGAGAGTAGTCCAAAAGTTTTTGTTCTGGTGATATTGTTGCTTATTATATCGTATAAATCCGCAACTATTATTAATTGTTAATGCTTTTTATTTTGTAACAAACCTTATGGACGTCAATGACCCCCAAAACAACATAAGCGCATGTTTAATGAAATATTATGTACTGCCTTTAAATCCCTTATGAAACTTGATGAAGATTATATAACCTGCACAAGATGTTTGTCAACATTTGTCCCATCAGGGGAGCCGTAGCAATTTTATTGACCACATGAAAGCTAGAAGATGCCAATCTGAAGAAAAAGCACTAACATTGATTACATTTAATGCATGCAACTGCAGATGGGGCTTTATATATCACTCTGTAAAGCATGACTTTTCACTTAGATCAAATATCTTTCATCTAAATTAATATTACTCATTTTCAATTCCACATTTTCTTGTGCACATAGAAAGGGGAAACCACAGCTGTTAATGTGTTGGCTCCACTAGCAACAGAAGAATTTTGCAAACAGTCAAGTGATGCCTGATTGATATCAGTAACATCAGATGCTTCAAACAGAAAAATAGCTAACTCTAATAATAATGTAATATTTTTATCCAATTCATGGGACCAAGGTCAAGTTTTTAAGGTTTGCTGTGTCAACACAGAAACATCTGATATTATATGGATGATTTTTTAAATCTAAATAAGAATTTCAACATTGAAGATGCTTTTACAGTGATAACAGAATTACAAATTTTGATGCAGCATAGTACTGGAGTTAAAACATTGTTATTTCGAAATTAAGAAGTTTATGGAACAGAATTGGTTGTGGTACACAGATAATTTAATCGCATCTGAACAAGCTGTAACATTTTATTTTCAAAACAGAAGAGTTGGTTATCTATTTATCTACCTTTCTACCCACTTGTTAGTAATTGGACTACAAATTTTTTGCAACTGAGATGATGGTTGAGTACAAAAACATACTTCAGCATGGCAGTATGTGCATAGCCTTTTTTTTTCAGTTAGTCATGAATAAGATTTTAGACATGTTAGAGCCTTTAAAGAAATGTTTTATAAATCAACCAAAATAGCCTGTAATGGAATTAAACATTTCTGAAGATGAGTCATCTAAACGTTGGTTGCTTTGTGGTTACATTTTGTTCCAAACAAATCAGTTGGAAATATTCAATCAAATATTCAAGGAATGGAGGAACCAAAGGAAAAAAAAAAAAGAAACAAAAACAAAAACCCAAATCAGCTTTTGAAGCTTCTGAGTGAATTATAATTATTGAAAATAAAGCTTGAATCAGGAAGATATTAAATTTTTTCTCCACACAAGTAAGGGAGACACAATGAAATACTACTTTGTGTCCACTAGGATGGGTATAATAATAATAATTAATAAATAACATGGAAAAGAACAAGTGTTGGTGAGAATGTGGAGAAATTGGAATCTTCTCACTTTGCTGGTGGGAATAGAAAATGGTGCAGCTACTGTGGAAGACAGTTCAGCAGTTCCTCAAAAAAATAAACCTAGAATTATCATATGACTTAGCAATTCCACTGCTAGGTAAATATCCGAAAGAATTAAAAACAAGTTTTCAAACACTTGTATAGGAATATGCACAGCAGCACTATGCGCAATAGCCAAAGGGTGTAAGTAACCCAAATGGCTATTAATGGATGAATGGATAAACAAAATGTGGTATATCCATTCAGTGGAATATTATTCAGCCATAGAAAAGGGGGTACTGATACATGCTACAAAATGGATGAACCTTGAACACATATTAAGTGAAAGAATCCAGAAACAATGGTCACGTAGTGTATGATTCCATTTACGTGAAACATTCAAAGCAAATGAATCCATAAAGACAGCAGATTAGTGATTGCCAGGAGCTGGGGAATGACTACTCCGCTTAATGAGTATGAGATTTTTTTTTGGATGTGATGAAAATGTTTTAGAACTAGATAGAGGTGACAGTTCTACAACATTGTGAATGTAGTAAATTCCACTGCATTATACACTTTAAAATGATGAATTTTATTTCAATTTTTAAAAAAAGCAAGAGAGGAACTAAACATATTAAACTAAATTGTCTACAAGATTTAACTTTGAGATTCCGCAATTGTGCTTTGGAATATCTTGACTTATGGAGGGAATATTTTGAGGGTCTCTGATTTTTTATTAGATGTTTAGTATTTTATTCAGTAACAGAATGGGATGTAATTGAAAGATCTAAAACTTTGCAGCACTTAAATTTGGCGAGACATTAAAAAGAATCATAAATGGAGATTATTTAATTAATTTTGGCTTTTACAAATATTTATCAAGGAAAGGTTTTCCGAATAAATGCAAAATAACAATACCTGTGAAAATATGTTGGCTAAAATATTTACACATTTCAAATACTGAAAAAACAGACTACTCCATTTAACAGAATTTGCTCTGCGGTTACCATGTGGCACCTGCAGAGAGATCATTTTCTTGTTAAAGTTATTATGGTCTACACAGAGAACTCAATTGAAGATGTTACCGATTTCAAATTTATTATTTATAATAAATGCATAATAAAATGCATCTTTGAGGATGACTGCAGCCAATTTTATGAAAAAAATAATAATAGGACCATATTGAAAAAAATATGCTATTAGAACAAGTAAGGCTAAGAAACTGACAAAAGTGTGGGAATATACACCAAGATTAATGATTCTGCTTATGTTTTTTAATGTTTAGAAAATCAACATAAAGACATTTTTATGTTTTTCTTTAATTTTCATAGATATTAATTTTTATTTATTTATTTAGACAAGGTCCCACTCCGTCACCCAGGCTGCAGTGCAGTGGCGTGATCATAGCTTACTGTAGCCTGTAACTCCTGAGCTCAAGTGTGCAGCACTGTACCTGGCCATTTTTCTTTTTAAAGAAATGTATTTGACAAATAATTTTTGAATGTAAATATGTTTACAACATAATAAAATAAATGATTGTGTAATATTTTAAAGTATCATTTTATTTCTGTTTAATGGCCACTTTCACCTTCAAAAGTATCTAGTTTGGATGATTAATTATATGGTCACCCCAGGGGAGTCCGGGTAGACAGGGGAAGGGGACATGGTCTATGTCTACTGCTTCTCTTTCCATCCTTCCCTCCCACATCGAATAAAGAAGACAGATGGAGAAATAATGATATCAGAAAGTCCCTACTTGACTTGATGTTTTGAGCTGTCAGAGTCTGGAAAATATCTGAATTTGATTATCTCACGAACACTTTCATGGGCTCTTTGAAGATTCTCTACATTGGTAACCTCCACGGAAGACCCCAATACTTTGGCAGAGCATATGCTTTGGTGACCACTCCCCCCAGCTTCACCCCCTCCACTATATATTTGCTCTGATTCTTGCTATTGGAGTCATACCATTCCCCAGGAGGCCATGTTGGATTTAGAGCAGGACTTAACATTAGCCTGGAAATCTCATGCCAGGAAGCAAAGAAATGCTCAAAGACCAGTGTAGTCATGTTGAAAGGACGCAAGAGAAATTTGAATGAGTTTCCGGTAGCCAAATTTAGGACAATTTGTGCATCAAAATAATAATGACTATGATTAATTAGAACATATTGAGTGAATAAACATTCATTAATGAATAAATAGAAAACAATGAGAATACAGAGAAAAAAGAAGACACTCTTCTTTATAGAGAAATGTCATCTGATAAATGTAGAGGTGTGCATGAGAAAATGGCCATTTTGCACCTCTAGTGTCCCAGCTGATCCAGATAAGGGTCTGGAGGAGCCCGTCTTAGTGGTGATCAAACTTAACCTCGCTAACAGTGGAACAACTGACACTACATGCCTCTGGTATGATGCAATTTGAAGAAAACAGAAATGCTTATGAGACTCTTGCCAAAAAAGAAAACAAAAACCTAACCTAAATACGACCAAGCCTCTAGACTTATCCTCTGAATCACAGAACACACAGGGAGTTGAGAAACAATGTCAACAGCAGCATGAGGAAACAACTGGACAAGTTCTGAATCCAGAGTGTTCTACAAGAAAACTGAACTGAATGCTTAAAAAAAAAGCCAATGTTACTTGGCACCCATATTTGGTCTCTAAATACCACTTCCCACTAAAAGGACACAGAAATCTTGGAGAATTGGCCGATTACAGACTGGGGTAGGAATGATGTTTCAAGAGCCTGGACTTTGTACTAGAGAGCAGGGAGGCTATGAAAGCCTATTAGGGTCATGTTAAAAACTCGGGAATCATCTTGAAGACAAGTTGGGACAATTTGAGCAACAATAAGAATTAGGCTGTAATGAATGGAAACACTTCAAGTAAGCTAAAAATCAATGAGTTCATAGTATTTTAAAAAATCACTGATCCCCACTGGATTTTGTTAGACACTAACTCATGACTCTAAAACTTAATAAATAAAGGCAAAGAATCATGCATTTATACTGTCTTTCTTTTATATAATGAAACCTACTAAATAGTTGGTGATGGTAACTTTACTGGTGATGTATTCCAGCTAAATATATGCAGAAAGAATGAGGGAATGATCACCACTTTGCATCCTCTAATGAAATAATATATCTAGGCTATGAATCAATGGCTACTAAATCCACTAGAGGGGGGGACTTCGTAATGATGGATTGGGATGACATTACCTGACCTCGGTGATGAATTTTAGTATCAAAAAGGGGTAAACCAGACATAATGGGCCTCTCGAAGTGATGCAACAGGAAACACACAACACCACCTCTCCAGCATTCTCCACACAGTATTGAGCCCAAATCTGATTAAACCTTAAGATCTAACCACCAGTTTACAGGAAAAACAGAAGAGAGAAAAGCACACTAAAATGACATGGACACAATCAGCAAAATCCTAAATATGGGAAATTCTACAGACAAAGCCCAGTTTCTTCAACAATTAAGTTGCAATTAAAAACAACAGAAAGAAGAGAAACTTTTAGACTAAAATCGTCTAAGAAGACATACGCCCCTAATTCAATATGGGAACCTCGTTTGGATTCTGATTCAAACAAATCCATGGGAGGGAAAAGGATAATCAGGAAATCTGAACACTAAGTAATATTAAGGAGAGAGAGAGGAAGGGAGAAAGGGAAGAAGGGAATGAGAGCATAGAAAGACTTTCTTTAAGCAAATTCTTCTGTAGAGACCCGAAATGATATATCTAACAGATCTCCTTGAGTCACTCAGGACATAGTTTGAAAACCCTGAGGGATCTCTAGGAAGGCTGTGGCTGAGCAGGTTTGTAGACACCAGGATCCCCCCTAAACACACGAGACTCTGCCTCCCCTTCACCTCTGCCCACCTCCAGGCAACAAGATCCATCCTGGTGCCAAACCCCACCCATTATATGCCAGCCCCCAAATTTCCTCAGGGAATCCAAAGGTGGATGTTCCTGAAGCTTTAGTCCCAGGAGCTACCACTGGCAGGAGCCCCTTCCAAAGCCCAGACGAGGGGGACCCTGTGGTGCATTCATGTGGCCATATATTTTTGCAGAACTTACACACAAAAGAGTTAAACCACAATAGGTGAAGACCCCTGTCCCTTTCCACTCCAGCTCCCCTTCCCTCACACTTCTCCTCATGCCTGTAAATCCCCGCACTTTGGGAGGCTGAGGTGGGAGGATTGGAGGATCGCTTGAGGCCAAGAGTCTGAGAACAGATCCTATCTCTATTTAAAAAAAAAAAAATAGCCGGATATGGTTGTGCCCACCTGTAGTCCCAGCTACTCACAAGGCTGAGGCAGGAGGATCACTTGAGTCCAGGTTTTCAAGGCTGCTATGATGATGCCACTGTGCTTCAGCCTGGGTGACAGAGTGCGTCCCTGTCTCTAAAATAATAATAATAATGATAAATCTAATCAACCCATGCTAAAATAATGACTAAGTTATCGTTCTATAGTCTCGAAAACACATTACACAATCATTACCATATAAAAATGTGAACAAAGAGTATGTAGACAAAAGATGTATAGAGTTATGTCAAGAAGTTAATTTTAAAAATATCCTGGGTTATTTGGGGGAGGGAAGATTTTTTTTTATTTCAGCGTACTATGGGGGTACAAATGTTAAGGTTACATATATTGCCCTTGCCTCCCCTCCCCCCTCGAGTCAGAGCTTCAAGCGTGTCCATCCCCCAGATGGTGCACATCACACTCATTATGTATATATATACCCATCCCAAGATTTTATGTTGTAGTATTTGCAACTTTAAAATTTTATAATCTGTTGCCATTTCTTTTCTCATTCTAAATAAATACTCTCAAGCCTAATTTTATTTTATTTTAATTTTTTTAGAGGCAGGGTCTTGCTCTCTCACCCAGGCTGGAGTGCAGTGGTACGAAAATAGCTCACTGTAACCTTGGGCTCAAGTGGTCCTCCCACCTCAGCCTCCTGAGTAGCTGGCACTACAGGTGTGAGCCCCTGCACCTAACCCCTAATTTTATATTTGTGATTTTGTACATTAAAAAAGCTTCTTATACAGCTTTAGGTCCTACAAAGTCTGGGTCCCTTCTGTGATTCTTTACCTGAAGCCCAAGACTATTGGGATTATCCTTCTAACACAAACGTACCTACTACTTTTGCTTGGCAGCTCTTACTATGATTTGTATCACAGTTATACATTCATCTTGGTGAAAATTTGATTGACATCTACCTCTCCCCATACCTAAGGTTCCATGAGGACAGGGAAAAATGTGGATATTGTTCCCAATTATATTTCCAGTTCCAATTATATTTCCAGTGTCCAGCACAACACCTGGCACATAGCAAATGCTCAATAAATGTTGGTTGAATGAATGGCTATATAAACATACCGTCTCTATCAACATTAAGTAACCTATCATTCTCTCAGTCTGACTCTGATTGTTTCTGTGCCAGTTTTTCAATTTCAACAGGCGGCCTAAATTGTGAAGTTGGCAAAATATTGTCTTGATATGTTTTCTAGGTATTAGCCATTTCTATGTATTTATTTTTCAGACATAAAGACAGTTTATCATAAGCCCTTATTTTACATCTGTAAAGTGTTATACTGTGAGAAGGTTTTCCTACTTTGTTACTTAAAAAGAAATAATATTCTTTTTTGGTCTTCTCAAAATAATATGTATTAACTGGGCACAATGGCACAAGCCTGTAATCCTAGCTACTTTGGAGCCTGAGGCAGGAGGATCATTTGAGCCCAGGAGTTCAAGACCTGCTGGGCAACATAGCAAGACCCCATCTCTAAAAACATAAAGAAAAGGTGTTTTCTCCCTCATGTACCAAGCTTTCTATGCTTTCATAACTTTTGCTATAAATGCCCCTTCATGTGTGAAAATTAGATACATCAAAGGAATTCATTCGGAAACCTGAAGGACTCTCAGTGGGTGTGGTGTGTCCGAAGCCAGGGCTAGTCCCAGCAGAGCATGCAGTTAACCAAGTCACCTCGGACTGAAATGGAGAGAGGAACTCTTCCCAGGGTTGTTTGGATTGTGTTTGAAAGTACTCTCAATATTTATTGTAAATATTAGGCTGCTGCCACCGCCACCTCCTCCCTGCCCTTCCTCCTCCTCCTCCTCCTCCTCATCACAGTGTTTTGCCAAGGTTTTAACGTTATTAAACAGATAACTTACAGCAACTCAAGGTACTCACAGGAAAAACCTTGGAAAAACATAATTCTATATATTTATTACTTCCATTACAACATTTAATGAAGTCATATTTTTGTTTAAATGAAATGTTTTCTTCTCTAATACAAGGATATGGTAATTTTGTATGTACTGTAGTTCAGTTTTTGAAAATTTAAAATAGAAAGTTCTTAGGGATAATTTTCCAGAAACAATAATCCTCTTATTTCAATTCATAGAATCCACTGTCAGCTTGTTCTTTAGTAATTTTACATGAAGGAGAGGCTTGATTTCTTCCAATACCAGTTAATGTTTTGATGTCTATTACCATCTTATGAGCTAAAATATAGAACGATTTTCTCAATGAAAAAGCATCTTTTCATTGAAAATGCTAACAATGGAATGTCAATTTCAGTCTTGTCCCCCTGCGTATGTGTGAATGCATGGAGACGAAGAAGCCTGTTATTTATCTTCTTACTCCAGTGTCAACTGGAAATGGTTCTTAAAGTATTCTTTTTTAAAATTAGAAATAAATATAACGACATGAATTTGACCCAAGATACTTCTTATTAGCCTTGAATTTGTTTACCCATCATTACTTATAAAACACCTAGACTGGGGCCATTCACAGACACCCCACCATACCTGTTTCCCATCACCCTTCCTGAAAACTATCACAGAAATACAAGTATTTCTCAGTTGCTGTACTTTTATCTGAAATGGGATGAGTAGAGTCTGAGCTGATGGGTTTTCCTATGTACCAGTGACCTCTGTCACACGACCAAGAGGTTTGTCACAGTCAGCTCAATCAGGAATGTGTATCAGATGGTTCACAACCACAATTGTGTTCATTGAAGAAAATTTAGAGAAAACAGAAAGGCACAAAAATTACCATAACCGCACCACCCAGAAATAGCCCACTGTGAACATTTGTGTGGAAGAACTTTCAGTCTGTTTTCTAAGCATAAATGATGATTGTTTTTTCATCGTGATCCTCAATATGATTTATAACTTGCTTTTCTCATGTAGTACATCATGTGTGGTATTTCATGTCATTAAATATATTCTAAACATGATTTTTTAATATCTTCATGGTAGCCATTCTAATGACTGTGCCATAATGTACTTAACAATTTAGAATTGGGTGGCATTTGTATACAACTTTCATATACTCAGAATACATCCTGAAGGTGAAATTTCTGGAGCAAAGGATAGTCATGTTTTAAAAAGCTTTAACAAATAGTTTTAAAATGCTCTCTAGAGGGTGTTCCATAATTTAAACCTCAGATGTTCTCATCAGCCTTTGATATTATCATTAAAACAACAATACACTTAAAGAAAAAAAACTTCATTATTTTAACTTGCCCATTTGATTGCTAGTGAATTTTTAAGATATATGTTCATTGATAATTTGTATGAGTTTTGGGGGTGAGGAGGGGATCACATCTCATCTCCGTGTTTACTAGGACAAGGAGTTGTCTTTTTTCTTATTGATTTGTATAAATAAGCCTCATCTTCACAAATAACAGACTTCCAGGCAAGGGAATAAGTTAGTTGGTGGTATTCGGATTATGTTATTACTGCACAAATACCGTACTCGTCTTGTGGATAAAACACTCACTGGACACCAGGAAACATTTTACAATGGCAATCTGCAGCTAAACTGCCCAGCTGTTCTAAACGCACCTCTGGCATTTCAAAGCAGGAGTCCAAGGAGTGGGGTCCAGCCCTCGCCTCCTCCTGGACAGACCCCTTCTGAGCACCCACAGGACCTCCAACGGTGCGGCTCTAGCACATTACCATATTTCTGTCAGGAACAGGAATTTCTCCGTGACCAGGTCTCAGGGAAGGCTGGGATTATCCTTTCCTGCATAAGTTGCCATAGAGCACATGATGTCAGGTGGATCCCACCGTATAGACGGGGCAGCCTCAATATCGTCATTTGTGAAACGGGAATGATCATAGTACCCCACTCATCAGATCATTGTATTAATAACAAACGAGCTAAGAGGCTAAAGCACTTTGCCGTACGTAGTATATAACACATATTAAACATTTAATCAACATTCTAACTGCAGGGAGGCAGTTGACGTTTTCTTATCCATTTGTAAGTAAAACCTTGTATTTTAGAAACGGCAACGAAAACTAACTTTCCAGGATGACTTAACTGGCTGAGTGGTTTTGGATGATTCAACTGTGGATTCAAATGCAAATAATATCGTACTCCTTTCTTGGATAAACACTCACCAAGCACTAAAGGCATTATTATTTCTATTATTTTTCTGCAAGACTGGCATCCGCCAGTCTGGGGGAGAACAAGAGAGAGGAGAGGAGGGAGGAAAGTGGGCTAAAAGCTGGGCACCACTGGGCACTATTTTGGCACAGTACGTGTTGGGTGACACCCCGTCCACCCACAAACCATTCCTGCCACCTCCTGGGAACAGGACAATCCCTGTAAACCTGGGCACTAAGCACATGCTCTGCTCTCTCCTCCCCCACATCTACAAAAGGTGCAGCTTCCTTGTGTGTGCAAGGCTCTCTCTGAACTTCTAGTCCTATCCGATGTTAACTCTTACCCAACGTGGCAGAGCGGAAGTCACATGGAAAACATAAATGGAGTCCACATCCCCCGCCAAAATGCTCGCTGCAGCCAGACAGCTGGCCAGGACGCTGTTGTCAGTGGAGGATGTGCGTGTCACTGAGGATTCCAAGGAATTTGGCTTCTTCTGGGCTCTGCCTCTCCAGCAAAATGAGTTCCACTTGTTCCCTGCATGACGGGCTCGTCGCTTAGACAAAGTGGTGGTATCCCTTCCCGGCACAATTGACAACACTAATAAAAATAGATAACGTATTTTTAAAACCTACAGCAGATTGTCATGGCAATAAATAATTGTATCATGTTGCTGTCATAGCAACGAAGTCTGTGTAACAGAGACAAATCAAGCCTATATGGAATTTTTCTAAATTTAGGTGTTTGAAAAGAGTTAAAATAGTCCATAGTCATGGGGAGGCGCATTAAGAAAAAAATCCTCATTCTTCATTGGAAAACAGGTTTTAGTAATTTTTTCAAATCTGGATTGCTTATTGTTAGAGTTTCCCATTCTTTTCAAATTATAAAAGTCAACTTCTCTTTTTGTCATATATATATTTTTAATTCATATATGTAGTCTTAATACCTTTCATAAACAGTAGATTAGAGAGTTCTTTCTCTCTCCCCTCCACTTCTCTCTGTCTCACTCACTCTTTCACCCTCTTCTTCAGAAGTAATTTACAAGGCAGCCCATCATAACTCCTGTACCCTCCCTTGCAGCTAATGACACAATATTAATGGAATAACAAGTTACATTAGCTAAACCATGCCATATCAGATTAATAGCTAGTTTCCATATTCCTTTCTCCATTATTTTTAAAAAAGCATTTATTATAGCATGAGATCCAGTGTGTCATTAAGAACTACAGACTAGCAGAGCAAACTATGATTATTTTCTGACATAGTAAACTTTCCCTCCTGACTTCAACTCAATGCTACTGAAATGACAAATAAGTGACATTGACCAAAAAGGAATGATTTGTTTTCACAGAGATGTAATTATTGTGCCACTAAGAGAAATCTCCAAGTCCAAAATAATTGCATGAAAAAAATACTGCAGTTTCCCACATGACAAAACAAGACCTCTCTCACTTTATATTTTTCTCTTTCATTTGGTTTTGATGAAATAAAAATGTCTTTTTTTTTCTTCTGTAAAGATGTCTTCTGAGTCTCCACCATAGAAACAGTGTTTAAGTCTGAGCTTAGCTACCTAGACTGTGTGAACTTCCAGCTCCAAAAGGCAGTATTATTTAACTCTTTAAACTATGGGTTTATAGGAGTTATTTAGAAAAAAATCAATATTAGATTATAACATGTTTAAGATAAAATAATCAAGATAGTACATGTAAAGTTAGCTGCTGTTTTCAAGTCAAAAATTGAATTATATATTCAACTTTGATAAGAAAGTAAAACAGTGAGATCCTTAAACATCTTTTGGGATGTAGGAAAAAACTGATACAAGCATCAAAGTAAAATGTATTGGAAATTAATGCTTCTAATGCTATTAATTTTTTTCTTTACTGTGTCCCATTATAATTTTCATGATATTTTTCTTAGATGCACTTTGTTAAAAGGTGACTGTCAAAGAGTGAACAGCCCTGGCCTTAGACAGAAAGAGAAGGGAGACGGTGTCACCACGTGCCGGCATTCACTCCACTGGGGGTCACCAGTTTTGCTGCCTGGCGCCCTGGAGCAAATGGAACTTCGTGGAAGGGAAGACAAACCTTATGCTTCTATGCCACCTTGGTGTCTCCAGCCCTACCCCAAAAACCTGATGGCTGACAATAAACCTCCGTGGAAGAAATCCGGGAAGGAATTCGAGAGACTAGGACCCCCGAACAGGAAGTGAATATATTTGTATGCCTAAAGTGTGCAGCGTCCCCAAGACAAGAGGTCCTGTTTCCTTGCAGATTCATCCCCAAGAACTGATCCTTGACCATGGCTGCAGACATGATCTTTCTCTTGTCAGCTGCATGCAGGCAAAAGAGAGAACTCTCTGTTTTTGCAGACAGAAAACTTACTTTGGGATGTGCTAACATTTTTGAGGATTCCTTTTTACTTTACTCTCTGGGATTTTGTTTGATTTATTTCGTTTTGTTTTGTCCTTACGAGGACTTAAAAATGCCACCAAAGACCATCAAACTTTTTGATAATATTGTACAAGAAAGTCACGTCTTTTAAAGTTATACACCCTTAAAAAATTATCACAAGTGCAAAAAATCCTTCGCCACTTAAGGATTCACGGCTTTGTAGTTTTCCTCATTGCAAGACTTGATTTTGTAGAGTTAGCATCTCATGCATCTAGAACATAAATTTTAATATTCACTTCTAAAGAAGGAAGGAAAAACAATAAAATTAATTGTTACTTGAAGGATAAAATTGTTATTTCTGGGTGAAAGTACTATGAATAATTTTTATTTTCCTCTTTTACATTTTACCCCATTTATACAACTAACATTTTTATCTGAAAAAGAATATTCTGAAAGGGAAATCGAATTCACCTTCATGTGTATCAGTTGCCCTAGCTATAATTAGGAATTAAATCAAAATAGTGGGGTTGGGTCCGATGGATTTTGTGACTCCTTCAGCTTTTAGAACCCATAGGTTCAATTTTCACAATTATCCACTCCAATTGGGAAGAGGTGGTAGAAATAAAGTCATCCTATTTATTATCTTAACTGTTATATTTATTATTTTGGTATTATTAATATTATCATTGCATTGCGTGGGACATTTTTAAATGTTTTCAATTTTTTTCACATTAGTTATTCTCTCCTGAGAGTGTAATATAACTTTACCCATTTTACAGAAAAGAAGACTAAATCAGCCCATATCAGTTTTCCAAAGCCACTTTTTATACTATGTCTCTCCAGAAAATCCAAAAATTATTTAGAGTTGACATTGATTTATAAATGGCATGAGATTGGTGTGTATGTGTGTGTGAGAGAGAGAGAGAGAGAGAGAGAGAGAGAGAGAGAGAGATGGCAGTAAATTCATCTTCCTAATTATGTTTTGCTTAGGCGAACATAAAAATCGGCTTGCATTCTCTGAGCATTTGCCAGCTGGGAAGTGGAAAGTGTTTTATGATGGGGGGAAGCTGCCTTGAGATTCAAACTTGGCCATGTTTAAAAACAAACAAACAGGGAAAAACATTGGTAGCACGTGACCAGGCATGTGTAACGTGTGTAGCAAGAGTTAATATCTTTATTATATAATGAGCTTAGGCAAATTGGTAATAGCAACATGAAAACACAACAGATAAAATAGGCAATACTTTCTATTTCTAATATTTTCCATGACTAGGAAAAGAAATATTTCTAGTTGAAATATAGAAATTTTGCTTAAATGTTTCATTTTTCCTCAACCCTCTAATAACCAAAGAGATTCAATTTAAACCAAATTGGGGTGAGATATGTTCTAAAATAAGCATTTAGAAATGTGAAATCAATGCATATACTTAATCTTGAAATTATTATTTTTGAAAATCAATCTGTCAATATTGGTCAATATGTATTAAGTGCAGTCAAAATGTCTAGTAATTTTATCGTTTTAAGGCAACAATTATATATATGGAAAAATGTAAGAAGTCGTTTGTGATATGTAAAAGGACTAGCGAGCAAGGTGAAAAATACTCCTGATAAAATGTTCCCTGGAAGAAAG
This sequence comes from Cheirogaleus medius, assembly GCA_008086735.1. Classification (NCBI taxonomy): domain Eukaryota; kingdom Metazoa; phylum Chordata; class Mammalia; order Primates; family Cheirogaleidae; genus Cheirogaleus; species Cheirogaleus medius. Next base: position 14,783,523 of record VBSM01002223.1, on the reverse strand, counting down.
AATACAAAATCACATGTATTCTACTATTATAACGACTTAAAAATAAATATGGGAAAATAATGGGGAAAAAAGACATCTGGATAATGGTGATTGTGGGGATTTTGTTCTTGTTACTTTCTTTTCTCAAATAGTAATTGTTGGAATCTTTTTTTCTCTTTTACTTTTTATTATTTCCAGCCCTTTCTTTTCTCACTGCTTTAATGGCGAAAATGTAACCATGGACCATCCATACCTGGGAAGTCTAGCGAGGGTCCACTACACCAGAAATGTGATAGAAAGCAGACCGGTGTCTCCCTCTAGGTTTAAAAATGTATAAATACCACCCTATAAAACAATAGAAATTAGAGATGGTTTTATATGGAATGATATCTTTTTGTACATGTTTTTATCATCAGGACTGCAGAATCTCAGAAATGCCTTTACTCAATTACCATTTAAGGACTTCTATAGAGGGTGAGCCCTAATATGATCTATTTGAACAGAATTTTTCTCTCTCATAAAACCATACTTCAAAATGGTGTTCTCTGGTTCATGCACTTGCCTTTTTAACAAGGACCTATATAATAAATTCCAGCTTGAGTTTAGTTCTAGAAAAAAGTTTTTACTAGTTTTTAGTTCTAGGATTAAAAGTTTTAATGCTTCGATGTTTTATCTTGAAGTTCTCTCAGAAGTAGATGGATATAGAAGTTAAAAATAAACAAATGAAGAAAAGGATTTTATTATACAAACAGAACATATTGATTTTCTTAAAGATGTAAACAATCTAAACAAGTAGAAAATGAGAAAATCAAAGTGTCCCTCTAACCAATCCGGTTACCAAAGGTAACCCAGTGTGTCTTCTCATATCTATGAATAGACAAACTTAGTTTTTTTCCTAAAAATGGAAGACACATGGGCATATTTGTTTTTAACACTGAGTTTAATGCAGTCTTGAAAATTTCAACTTTTTTTAAAGGTTATGTTCTTTTGAAAACATAGAACGTGTGTGCTTGTGTGGTTGCTGACAGCTCCACACAGGTGAGGCGTACTAGGGTTCAGCTACGTTTTCTAAAAATAAAAGAATTATGTTCTGTGCGGCAGATGAACTGATATTTCACATATAGATTAAGTAATTACTCATAAATCCAAATATTTAATCAAACTCTTCTCTGAAGAATTTGAGCTGCTTCACTTTGCAAATTGAGATGAAAACCATACAGAAACACACTGGGGAAGCCTTCAATTGGTTGTTTCTGGGTTTCGCTGTTGTGTGTGTGTTTTGTTTTTGATTTTGTTTTTTCCTTTGGTAGGAATGGAGTTTCTGCCCTGATGGTTCAGACATGTGACAAAAAGCAATGCTTTCCAAAGGCTTCTCTGGGTGAGTTTTACTACTGACCCTCTTTTCTGAACACGGAGCTCTCGGGGACACCTGGAAAAGAGAGGACACAGCTTCTAAGGACTGAACTCCAGAACTTTCTACTTAAAAAGAGGAGCAGTTTCAGCCCTTTTTTAATAACAAAGAAGTGGTAAAATTCTTAGTGATTTTAGTTGTTGTAGGAGATATAAAGACAGCTGGGATGTATATCATGCTTTATATTATGAAAATTAGAGTCAAGTTTGAAAGCTTAATAAAAAAATTAAAAATTAATGTCATAAGCACAATAAAGAAAGCAATCAAAGGTTTATATAAATATTGGCATATAAAACAAGCTGATTTTTTTGAAAAAAAATCTTTTTGGAAATGTTAAAGAGAATTTTATGTCAAAATTATTTGCTATTTCCATGGCTGCCTTTTAGATCTAGTACTTATTGGCAAAGAGTATGTTTGCAATTTGCCAGAAATAGATAACTGGATCATTACAAATTAATGAAAGTAGAAAAACTTGAGATGGGGTTATGTTACTTAAATGACTATTGATGTTTTAAAATAATTTTTAATACCATTTTTAATGAAAAGAAAGGGTGTTATCCCTGTTAAAATAAGAAATTATATTTAATAATTCATTTATTCCACCTGCAAGCAAGCTGAAACGTCTCCATTACTTACAAAACAGGTGTTTCATTTATTTAAAAGGCTACATTCTTTCAAGATGGTTATTAAATATAATAATTTAAAATTCTGTTGGAAGGTTGGTTGGACATTTTGCAGAGGATGACTAAAGAATAGGGTTAGATCAAATTGGTACCAACTGACCAACACTAAGGTGTTCACATGGTAGTAATACTCATGGAGTGCCAGTCGGGGGAGTTACAGGGGGTAAACCCACAACTAATGGAAGCAGAACACACTGTATGGGGGAGGGACATGCTTGTAGCTCTGGCTTGGTTGGGGCAAACACGTTACATGTAACCAAAAGATTTGTACCCCCATAATATCCTGAATAAAAAGAAAAGAATAGGGTCAGGATCTCCTGTTTACTGACAGGAAATAAACATTCAAAATCAAGAATATTTATGTTATAGAAGAAAAAGCAAAAATTGTTCATTTGCAGTAGTCATGTGAACACTAGACAATTCTCATCCGACACAAATCTTTGTGACAATGTCTTTGTGATGGTCTTCTTTTTTTTTTTTTTTTTTTTTT
>VBSM01002223.1:14735092-14780841 GCA_008086735.1 Cheirogaleus medius | reverse complement strand
AGCCTCCCAAGTAGCTGGGACTACAGGTGTGCACCACTACACCCAGCTAATTTTATTATTTTTTGTAGAGACAGGCTCTAGCTATGGCCCAGGCTGGTCTCAAACTCCTGAGCTCAAGCAATCCTCCTGGCTCAGCCTCCCAAAGTGCTAGGATTACAGGCGTGAGCCACAGTGCCCAGCCTGTGATGTTCTATGTTGGTTTTAGGTGGTGATCAATAACAGGATCATCCTGCCATGATTTAGGGAAATTTCCTCCAAACCCTAAAATCTGAGAGTACACACATATATACACAGGCATATACACATATACCTTAAAAGCAAAGTTTTCTTATACATTCAACTTTTACATTTTTGTATGAGGAATTTCAAAAATACATTTGATTTCTTAAATTCAGCATATTTCACCCTTAAAAACTGTATCATCTTCGGGTGAATGGTTAAGGAAACTGTGGTATTTCCATACCTTGGAATACTATTTGGCAATAAAAAAGAAGGAAGTATTAATACATGCAATGATTGGATGAGTCTCAGGGGAATTATGCTGAGTGGAAAAGCCAGTTACAAAAGGTTATATTTTGTATGACCCTATTTCTATAAAATTCTTGAAATGACAACATTTCAGAAATGGAGAACAGATTGGTGGTTGCCAGAGGTTACAGAGGAAGGGGAGGTTGAGGGGAAGTGGGAGTGGCTACGAAAGGGCAGTGATGGCTGATGGAATTGTTTTGTACCCTGACTGATGTGATGATACTTGACCCTGCACATGTGATCAAATTGTGTAGAACTATTAATAAATACACACACAAATGATTACAAGTAAAATGGGGAAAACTGAGCAAGATCTTAGATTATATTCATGTTAATAACTTGGCTGTGACATTGTATTATAATTTGGAAGATGTCACTATTGGAAAAAATGTGCAAAGGGCACTCGATGTGAAGTTTTTCTGTGTTATTTCTTATAACTGCTTATGAATCTATAATTATTTCAACATAAAAAGTTTAATTTTTAAAAAGTTGCATTGTTTTAAGAGTATGCCTCTTAACCTGAATTAAAACAATGTGTTGCCTCTCAGCATAAGAATATAAATAAGACACATGTGTTGGAAAAACATGTACTGTACTCACCTGTCCTGCATCTTCACATTCCTAATGACACCTTTGATGGAACTGATGCCTTTTACTTTTGGAACAAAACAAGTCTGACAAACCCAAACTCTGAAAAACTTCCAAACACTCAGAAGCTCCAGGTTGTGCTATGCTTCTCCTGGTCCCAGAAGATGTTCACATAAACCCTTTCAGATTATCTAGAACAAAGTTCTAATCTTCTTGTTACCACATATAAACATATCAAGCTTCAAAAGGCACACATTGTCTAAAACATTTTTCTCCTTCTGTGTGGACTTTCTTCTTTCATCAGCTGATAGATATTATGTGTAGATGGAATCAGAAGAAAAAGTTTCCCCTTCCAAGCAGGTATTCCTCATTTTTGGTGTTTTCCATGCGTAGGAAGCTTGTCTTCTAGCTTCATATCCTCATCCATTGTGGTCCACAAGAGGCTGTGCACACCACTTTGCCTGATTCTTGCTTCTTCCTTTTCTTCCAAGCCATGGACTAGGTCCAAGGAAACAATCGTTTGGAAGAGCTCTGAGCTGCTTCTTGCTGTGAAGCCCTCAGACCCTCCTTGCTAAACTTTACAACTATGTAGATTTTGATTCTCCAAACCAGCTGGTCTTCCAGGGAAAGCTGTTAACAACTACTCTAGAATGAAATAACTCTTACTGTTTCTAAAGTGAAATACTTTGGCCATTAACACACTGAATAGTTCTAATTCATCTCTTTCTATGCCAGAACCTGTCCAACTCTTGGCCCTGGTTTGGTTTTCCTTGTCGTTTGCTCCTGTTTTTTCTTACTTTCTCCTGTTTTTATCTCACAGAAGCTGCGCCTGCTTCCCTTATCTTCTCCGCTTCAAATCTGTTTAGCCCACACATCTCCAGAGCTACAAACTCAACAGGTCTCTCCAGGGAGGATGCCACCTTCTCTGCCTTGTCATAGACGAAGCCTAGAAAACATGACGGCCTTTCATTGTTGTAGGTGGTGAGCTACTGAACTTGCCAAGATTTTTGTGGACAAGTTGACACATGAAATGATAATGCTCTTACTTGTTTGGAGACAGCACTGTGTACTCCTTGATAGGGATACTTAACAGATAGTCTCCCAGTAATGCCAGAGTGAATTAGGATCCTCAAGCAATTTCATAATCCCAGGGGGACTTTGGTATACATTATATAAAATGGTTTTGAATCATTCCCTTCTTCGGTTTGCCTGACATGTTGGTTTTGAAACATTAAAAAAATATAAGTAAATAAGAAATCTTGATGGTATTTAAAATGAGGTGGGGGAGGTTCATGTTCCGCTCTGTGGGTGATTCAGACTCAGTTCTGCCTGGAGGTGAGGCGTGAAGATGCCAGCTGCTCTCTAGGCTCTGTCACTTCACTGCACGTTCATGGGTCCCATGGCTCCATCAGAAATTTGGCAGTCAACATGAGCCACCCAGCAGGTAATAGGGACACTTTACTGGGGGACAGGATAGGCCACTGTTTCCCCCCTTCCCTACCATGTATCCCCACCCCCACTGTGGCCCACCTTGTTGTGGACAGGTGTGGTAGGTGTAGAGAGACTCTGGTGACAGCTAACTAGAACCAGCACCAATGCTCCAGTGCCACTCGGGCTCTAGGCTGGAAGGCCAGTCCCCGCACACTTGACCGACCTCTGCCTCCCCCAGCCTCGGGTTCCCTCCGTCCCCCCTGGGGGGCTGCTCCTCCTTAAAGGCTCTCTGCCATGGTGACCCCATCCCTCACCTCCACGCTCCCTGCCAATTGAAGTTTATATTGTATTTTCCAGCTCTGTTTTCAGCCCTTATACTCGCAGCACTGTAAAAGAAAACAACCACAACAGCAAAAGGAAGTTAATTCCTGTACGATTTTGTGCATTTTGTGAAATGAGAGACACAAAACATTGGTCATCTGGGGCTTCAGGGACCTCATTAAAACGATCCATGTGGAACAAAACATTGGCTTCTAGTCATGTCAACCCAGCACCCACAGAAAAAGTCACTGCTTTTCCAGGTCTCGGTTTCTCCTTTTGGGAAACAAAGAAATTGAAACACATGGTTTTTGAGTCACTTTCAAAGCTAACATCCTGTGGTTCTAGGAAATATATAAATGAATTCTTTTGAAGAAGGAAGTTTCTGAGAAATGCAATGCCATCTTAAAAGAATTAGCGAATTTGTATATGTTTTTAAAATTCAAATTAGATTTAGATACCTATGGGTCCTTCTGTCTGAATCTTTACAGCCCAGGACTAACAGCGACAAGGTTTCATAGAGAGGTGAATGTCATCACAACATGGAAGGCTGACTAGTGGACTGATCACTTGTAATGTTTATCCTCAATAGAATATTCTTCCAGGTACAAAAGTAACACCTGCCCACACCTATTCCATCAGTATTGTTTGGGGGTCAATCTCTTCTTGATGGTGAAGATGCTGTGAATATCTGTTTGCAAGGCAAACAAAAACCAAACTGGCCACAAAATGAAAGTATGAATTGTAAAAAAAAAAAAAAGTCAGCACTTGATGAAAAAAAAATCATATATTCCTGTCACTCTGGAACTGTTTTGGTGAACCTCTCCCACCAAAAGTGACAGCTGAGTCACCCTTTGTTCTTAAAATCAGCACATGGTTGTTGCTATTGCCTAGTAGATAATCAATTTTGGTTAAATTTTAGCTTATGTTTTAGTATTAGGTTCCAATAAAATTTGTTTTCCCATTATTTGTTATAAAATTTGGTTTCTGCTTTAAGTGTTTGGGTTTTTTTTTAGGTTTTTATTTGTTTGTTTTGGGGTTTTTTAGGGACAGTGTCTCGGTCTGTCACCTAGGCTGGAGTACAGAGGCGCAATCATAGCTCATTGCAGCCTCGAACTCCTGGGCTCAAGCAATCCTCCTGCCTCAGCCTCCTAAGTAAGCTGGGACTACAGGCGTGTACCATCACACCCAGCTTGTTTCTTATTTTTTGTAGAGATTGTCTTGCTATGTTTCCCAGGCTAGTCTCAAATTCCTGGCCTCAAGCGATCCTCCTGCCTGAGCATCCCAAACTGCTGCGATTATAGAAGTGAACCACCCTGCCCAGCCTAAGCTGGTTTTTAGAAAAAGAAATGGTTCCCTCAGCATCAATCATCAGGCAATGAGAACCTGCTAAACTTACTGAAGAAGAGCAAGAGAGTGTGCCAATTTAGAAACAGTGGCCGATACCCTCAAAGAAATTGCCAAGTTCAATAGGTCACCTAAAATGCTCCATGGGGCAGTGGTCTAGTGAGAAGAGGGCTACAGGGGATTTGTCACAAATCCAGTTTGGACGACAATAGGTATTGTTTACTGAGGGCTTACTGTGCTTCACAGTTTACATATACTATCTCTTTTAATCCTTACAGTAAAGTAGTAGATAACTATTAATACTATTAATATTATTACCCCAGTTTTATAGACCAAGAAGCAAGGATAGAGCTGTCCCAAATTCATACATCCCAGGCAGTCTGGCTCCAGAGATCAGGCTCATATAGATCAATAGTTCTTAAACTACGTGGGGCCAGCAGAGGGGGACCAGGAGCCAGGGTCCTTTTGAAAGATTTTTGGATCTACTGCTGTGCAGCCAGGGAGGAGATCACTGCCTTAGAGCAGCACTTCTCTGATTCCACTGTGCACGTGAATTCCTGGGAACCTTGTTAAAATGATGACTCTGATCTGGAGGGGCCGCAAATTCTGTGATTCTATAGCTCCAATAAACTCCCAGGAGAAGCTCATGCTGCTCGTCCATGGACCGTGGTTTGAGGAGCAACTGAGAAAGTCTCTCTCTTTGGGGGTGGTTTTGAAGGGCTGAAAAATGTTCTGGTGAGGAAACCCCATGCCTCATCCACAAGCCACCCCTTGGTGGCATCGCTATAAGGGACACTTGAATACTCACCCTCAGGCAATTTGCCACAAGCAGGTAGCCTCCTTTCTTCATAGGGGAATAAAGGAAAAGTTAATAGTCTTGAACCACAGAAATGCCAGCTTGATATAGGTAGGAATGGAAAGGAAAGTCGCCCCGAGACACTTGCCTATTCTGTTTCCACGCTGCCATGGTTATTACCATCAGCCTGAGAAGCTGCCTACCAGTGTCCCGGACTGAAGAAACTCCGTCTGTTCTCTAATTTCAAGTACAAACCTCTACTTTGCAAAGGGACCTTGAGGTCATTTTGGTTTCCTCTGGAGTGCCAGGATCCGTGCCACTGGGGAGGGAATAGATGTGCTCCAAATCAGTGCCTGGAAGACACCAAAAGGCCTTGGAGAAATGTGCCCACCCTCCTACTTCTAGCCCCGCTGCCCTCCAATCAGTCCTGTCTCTGAGGCACACACGTTGCTGTTAGTAAATGACGATTACTGTTTAGCAATAATTGAATACATTGTGTACAGAAAGATACAGTCATTACCAGATGGACCTGAAATCTAAATGATACAAACAGGCATCAAACAGATACATAGAGAAAACATGTGTGCCAGAGACTCACATGAGGCTGGGGTGGACAAGGAGTCACAAGGACGGCAAGATTTTTATTGTCATGACAATATCTGTGTAAAGAGCTGTGCAGTTTAACTTCAAAGTGCATGTGAAGAGCAGTGTGTACATTTGAGAGCTGATGAGACAAAGCTAAAATGCCAGGAAACCCAAAGTATTTGGCTTCTGCCACTTGCAGAGAGGTGTGTATGTGTGTGTGTGTGTATAAAAGGGAGCTGTTTAAAGGTCTTAAGGGAGACATTCCATTTCTTTTCATTATGATGCATTCCATCAGGAACTAGATTACCTAGTTTCAGCATCTTTACCATGATACTTGGGCTTTTTCACTTACCGAGAGCAAGCACTGAAGTCCCCTGAGAATATGTCACAGAAGGACCCAGGAAAGAATGACGCTGCCTGCTACTCCCACTCTGAAAACTTCTCCAGGTCGTAACAACGTCCATACCTGCATGAGAAGGAGTCTTCTGTTTCCAGATGCTAAACTCTTAATGGTTGGTTGATTGGCTTTGCTTCTTTGCTTTTGCTATTTTGTTCCATGTTAGTTGGAAGGCTCCTGAGCCCAGTCGCTGGCAGGACATGGGAGGGCATGCAGTTTGTTGCCTCTGTCATTGCTGAAACCCCGCTGTTCTGTCCCACATCTATGACATCGCCAAACCACCACCCATCCTCTGCACATAGAAGCCTTCCTTTCAGGAAGCATCAGCCCGTGTCCTTGCTTTGTGCAAGGGCCCCTTGGGCACTCCCGGTTTGATCGGTTTCACTCTCATAACACTCCCTCACTCCCAGAGAGTGTCCTGGAGCAGAATCTATGACTAGTCTTACATGGACCAGGAGCTCACCGCCCGGAGTCTTCTAATGGCAGAGCATCAAGAACAGAGAAATGACCTGAGGTGTCCTCTAGGAATCTGATGGCATCCCAAAGGAAAGCGAGGGCACTCTGGACTCTCTAATAGCCCTATAAACACCAAACATATGTTTTAACAAACCAGAGCATCTTCCATCCACTGCTACAGCCTAAATTCTCATGAAGATGATACTTCACTCCGGAAAAGATTCCAGTTGGCATTTTAAGATATTTCTTTTTAAAAACTACTTAAATATCTAATGTATGGAAAGCATTGAATTAAATTTGCCATTTGTAATTGGAGCTAACATTAAGCAGAGTCTGTCATCAAGGTTTGTGTAGAAATCTATATAAATACACAGACTTTTAGTATACACATATAGCACGTGTTAGACAAAGATATTTATTAAAATGTGCAACATATAATTCTGTAAAGCAACAATTTCTCAGACAAAAGAGAAAACACATTTGAGGATAAATTTTAAAAGATTTTTTAAAAGAATCTTTAGATGAGAATTGGCTTTATGAGAAAGCGTTCACCTCTGTTAGATCTGATTGTATAATTGGTGCCTTTCCACCAGACTGTGAGCTCCACCGTCAGGGAATGAGGGTGTGGGTCTGTTTTATTCATGACTGTATCCCTAACTAGAACCCAGCATACCACATAGTACCACAGTAGGGTTCTATGTGCATTTGCTGAATGAGCTAATTCATACATGACTACTAGGAAAGCCCACTAATGCATTAAAAAAAAAGAAGAAAAGAAAAGAAAAAAGAAAACAGGAGGAAGGAAGCTTATTACTTTCAAATGAATTTAATTCTACCCCTAGCAAAGCAATCTTTTAGCTTGATGTTCCAGCTCTGATTGTAGATGCAAATCTTAGTCGTGGTGGCTAATATTGATAGCTTTCCATGCTTTGTAGGTTATCTTACTGGATCCTGACCACATCTTTTAGGTAGATAGAATTATCATCACCACCATGCCCATTTTACAGATGAGGACAGTGAGGTTAAATTGTTGCTTAAGGTCACAGAGTCAGCAGGAGACAGAGCCAAGATTTGAGCCCAGGCTGTCTGGCTCCACACCCTGAATCACTATAGAAGCAGTTCTGCAAACCCATTCCTGGGGAAGAATACTTTGCCTTTGGGTGATAAAAACAAGCCATTTGCTTCCTCCAAATCATATGTTTTTAATTTAAAGCCCAAAGCTATCAAACTTCCAAATCAAGACCTACTGGACTCAAATCTGAGCTCAGAAATGTGACTTTGAGCAACTTACTTAACTTCTTTGAAAACTAGAGGAACACTTGTTTCCCAGAGAGGATGTGGGGAAACTCTCTGGACTGTGGAAGGCACACAACTCATGACTCCTAAGCACATGTCATGCCATTGTTATAGTGAAGAGAGCCCTGGGCAGAGCGTGTGGCTCCTCATACGTCCCCCAGGTCCTTTCCTCTCTTTATACACTGGAGGAGGAGTCCACGTCATTGAGATAAAAGATGTTTATCAACAAACAATCGCAGTTCCAACAGGAAATAAACACAAGCGTGTGGGCTCCACGATCTGCATAAATGCGGATAGCAGGAATGTGATAGCACACATGCTGGCACACATTTTGTGCCTAAAAGCTGGAGAGCTGCAAAACAACCCATTCCTATTTATAGCTGAGAATAGACAGCCCTCGGCCTTCCCCTCTGCATGTTTCTCTTGCTGCTCAGGATGAATGGGGGTTTCAGACCAAGTCCGAAGTTTTTAACAACAATCCACACCAAGTTTTAGATTTAGCATTTCAAGGGCCCCTATGTCATGAACTAAATATGTGAACTTCAAAAAACTGGAATGGAATTTAATTTCCAGAGGGATCAGGACCTTTCTGGAGTAACTGACTACCTATGGCGCATATAATGCATGCACATGTGCAGGAGAGGGCCTTAAGTATGAGAGCAGAGCTGGGGCCTCCTTTTTAAAAAAAAAAATGGTAAATACAATTCCAAGAACAAGCAGGCCCCTATATTCCCTGAGCTGGGGAGAATTGGGCATACAGGTATGTTTACAAAGACTGGGCTCACTGAAGAGGTTTTAAAAGACTGAAAAAAGTCTCAATGGGAAATTATATCTCTGCCTCGACCCCCCCCCCCTGCTCATACACATGTGTACACACACACACACACACACTGCACTGTCAAGAATTGCATCTTCAAGGCTGCTGGCTCCTAGGGGTGGTCACTCCCCAAAGAATCTGCTCTTTTGTGTTCCCCTGCTAGGAGGCCTCCAGCCCTCTCTCCTGGCCTCTGGACTGCTTTCTGTTGGTGTTTTCACTCTCACTTTCCCTCCATGGAAGCCCTTTCCTGATTTACAATGACAGCCTGAAATCCTATGGATCTGAAGCTGCCACACTGTGTCCATAGTAAACATATAATGTATTATTTAATTTCTTTTCAAACTACAAAAATATTTCCTTGCAAACAATCATTAACAGGAACTTGGCCACGTTTTAAAAATGGGAAATAACAAAGTGGCCAAGGAAAACCTCAACAAACACTCAGGGAGAGCATACAAATTAGTCGTCTCACACACGTTTATTTCCTTATAAAAACTCGTACCTTCATAACTTTTCATACTAGAACACTGAAAGCCAACAGACACATATCATTCTAAAATAGCAAGTGAGCCATTCAGAAATTACAGAAAGGTCTAGATAAAATTTGGATTTTTTTCAGTCTCACTTTTTCCTTTAAAATTACCTTATTGTTAGTAAAGTGAAGAGACCACTAACAAAATGGGAAAACACTATTTGCAGATCCTATGTTTGGTAAGGGACTGGCATCCAGAGTACATAAAGAATTCTTATAACTCAATAACAAAAAGACAAATAATCCAATTTTTTAAATGGACGAAGGATCTGTACAGATATTTCTCCAAAGAAGGTATACAATGACCAATATGTACATGAAAAAATGCTCTACATCATTAGCCATCAGGGTAACAGAAATCAAAACCACAAGATACCATTTCACATCCTCTAAGATGACAATAATAAAAACAACAGAAAAAAGCAGCAGTAGTGAGGATGTGGAGAAATTGGAACCCTCATACATGAGTGGTAGGAATATAACACGGCACATTGTATCTCAATGTAAGCACGAGGAAATGCCATCATACAAAGAATGTAATTTATTTACTTTAGAGAGTAACAAAGGATATACTTTTCAAAGTCTTTCCCCCTGAAGAATGTCACTTTGGAAAACAGTATCACAGTTTCTCAAAATCTTAAGCATAGGGTTACCATATGACTTAGCAATTTCACTCCTAGATATCTATCCAAGAAAAATGAAATCTACATCCGCACAAAAGCTTGTACATAAATGTTCATAGCAGCTTAATTTATAATAGTCAAAAAACGGAAACAATCCAAATGTTTACCAACTCATGAATAGATAAAAAGTGGTATATCAGTATAATGGAATATTATTTGGCCATAAAAAAGAATAAAGTATTGGTATAAGCTACAATATGTATAAATCTTGAAAACACCATGCTGAGTGAAAGAAGCCATGAATAAAATAGCACATATCATATGATTCCATTAATATAAAATGTCTAGAATAGGCACATCTATAAAGAGAAAAAGTAGATTCGTGTTTGCCTAGGGTTAGGGGTGGTGGAGAGAATGGGGAATGTCTACTAATAGGTACGATGTTTCTTTTAGGGGTGGTAAAAGTATCCTAACATTAGATCATGGTGGATGGTTGCATAAGTCTATGAATATACTAACACCATTGCATTTAACACTTTACATGGGTGAATTTTATGGTATGTGAATCATATCTCAATAAATACATTTAAAATATAAAATTAGCACCTTGTTAACATTTCTGTAACTTTGTACTAAACATCTTAATTTATAATTTTCTTTATAACACACCTTAGCACACCTGTTAGACTGTTTCTACCCCTAATAGTAAAAAACATGTTTTGACATTAACTTTTGAAAGAAATGACAATAAGGTTAGGAGTTAAACTTTGCACTTTTCTCAATATAAGTACTAGGAAATACCATCAAAAGAATAACAGAATTCATTTACTTTGCAGAGCAACAAAGGATATACTTTTCAAGGTCTTTCTCCCTAAAGAATGTTAAGCACTTTAAAAAAAATCATTCTTTTGAGAATTAGAAATGTCACCTAAGTGTTTTTCCAAAATGTTCAAATAAACACACCCCAACTATTATTTTACTTTCTCAAACACTGTGTAAATATCTTAAATGGGAGCTTATATATGCTATTCTCTTCCCCCCAGGGCCTTGCATGCAGGTGGTACCTCATAAGTGTTTGGTAAAAGAGTCTATGCACAAAGCAAATGCCATCTCCCACTCAGGATGGTGGTAGTGCCGGTCACACTATTTCCACTAGATACACAAAAAGAATATTGAATGATTTTCAAACATTTTCTCTGGGTGTTAGAGAGACCATGTATTATTGTGCTCTTTCTGGAGATTCCATTTCAATAAGTGCTCATCCAGGGAGGGTCTGGGACATGCAAAGGCATGTGGCAAGTGCTTGCCAGGGAAGGAAGGTGAGGAAGACGGTTCCCATCCTTGTGGCACCTTCAGTCCACGTGGGGAGGAGGAAGGAGAGGAGCCGGCACGTGGACAGCACAGAGCAGGGCTTGCAGTCAGTGAGGGTGGGCTCCCGGGGGAGCCCGGGTTTGATATGGAACTGGGGGAAGGAGGAGTGCGGGGCGGGGAGGTGGTCTTTCCAGGCAAGAGGGATCACCACATATAAAACCTGGAACTTGAGAAGAAAAGGGCCAACCTGGGAGAAGAGTCTTGGGGGAAGATGGAAATGACTTAGGAAAGGAACAAACCTCAGTTTCAGTGGCATTGGGTGGGGGCTCTGTGGGGAAGAGGTGAAGAAGATGGAGCCAGGAGGGCCTGTGGAGTACAGACGTGGTGGAATGCCACCAGGGGAATGGGGACACTGGATGCTGATTCCCAGGGACTCTCCTCTTGGCATGTGTGCTTAGTGGGGTAGATGAGAAAGCACCTGTGTTAGAGAAGGAGCTCCTAACGTTGACTGATTTACTGTTCCAGTGATGGGCGGCTCGCTGTGGGCTGGGACTACCTAACAACAGTATCTGAAGTCTGAAGTTTCGCCCGTATGCTTGCTGTTGTTATGTTGGATCACAACAGACTGATAATTTATGGACATATTTCATCACGGTCCAAATCAGAAACAGAAACTTCCAACGAGTATGTGTTTGGAAGTTTGGGAAGGACTTGAAACACAGAAATGGCGGTGGAAATGTGACATAAACCCAGCAACAGAGGACTAGGGGCTGCAGGTCACGGTAGTTCCATCTTCCAACCATCCTAGGCAGAGTGAGAGTTAGTGGGGAAAAGAAAGTTAACTAACAGCTTCTGCTCCTCTTGCCCCTTGACGAGGGTGCCTCCCCCGGGACAGATGGGCAGTTTCTGATATGTACCTTGACTGGGCTGTTGAGTAGGTGGGTGAGCTAGTGGGGGCAGGAAAGGACCCCCTCAGAGATACAAAAGTTCTCAGGAATAGATTCCTTCTTCTTCCTCACTCCTTTATTCCTGGAGGAAATCATTGCATCTCCTTGCATTCTATCTGGAACTTTTCACAGAGTGCTGGACTAGGATTTTCTCATGATCGACAAAAGCTGAATGAGAAGGTTGGAGATGGAAAACACAGGGGCGCATAGTGCACACAAAATGCCTGCTCTTCAGTCCTCCTGGGTTGTGTCCGCCTCTCCACTCACCAGGTAACCGCAACCGTCTCTGTAAGGCCCTCTTTAAGCCTCTCCTCTTCTGGAGCCTCCCTTGGCCACTTCTCTCAAGGCTGCCAAGATGGCACCTTCTCTCTCTGGCACTGTAGAATCTCAGCCATCCTCCTCCCTGCCCTCACCAAGCTGGTTCTTCACCAGTAGTCTTTCCCTTGGTCAGAGGACAGATGATGACCCAGCCATTATCTTTGCATCTCTCAATAAATGCTTGCTGAGTGAAAAACCGACAGTCTGTTTGGTACCTGATGGGAATTCCAGATGGAAAATGTCACCACTGAGGTCTTTCTTTCTTGCTTTTCCCTCAGTGGGATCTACCTGGCCAGGGACCTGACCCCTTGGCCTTTGAGGTGGAGCAGAGAATAAACATGTGTCAGGACTTATGGGAACCCAAAGATCATCTGACCTAAACTCCTAATTTTATAGATGAGAAAACAGGACTTTCCAGCACTGATCCTGATTTAAACACATCTCTTGAGTGCACAGCGCTCTTGGTAAGATAAAGTTATATGTGGAAATAGATAAGCCATTGGATAGGAAGGGATTCCTATAACTGCATGGAGTAATACAGATCACTGGCTCTAGAAGGAGGAGACCTTGGTTTGAGTCCCAGCCCCTCTGTGACTTTGGATAAGCCAAGTAAATTTTCAGCCTGTCTCCTCATCTAGAAAATGGATGAGAATTATTGTTATTATAATGCTTTCATCACAAGGACTATTGTGAAACATTTGAGCTGAAGGCTCCTTGAAATTTGTAAACATCTTCTAAATGTTATCTATTGTTTTGTTTGTTCTTATTCTCAATAAACCCAAGGCTATTGAAGAAGGGAGAAGACATATTATGGTTTGGCAGTGAACTTTATAAATACAGAAATTTAATAAAGATGGGATACCTGAGGATGCCCAAGATCGTTTGATTTGCAAAGACTTGCTAAGAGTGTGGTTGGATCCACACGCACGCAGAAGTTGCCAGGTGTTGGCTGATCTGGTTGCATAAGAGCCCAAGGCCACAAGCTGTGAAGTATTAGGGCCACCCCTGTGATTCTGGACATGTTCTCTTGGCCCAGGTTCAGACCTCTGCCTAATCTGAGGAGAGCTACATCCGTTGCCTGAACACCCACCTAGAAACACATGACTTGGGTGTGTTTCTACCACCAGAGAGCGCAGGACACCATCTCCCTAGATTCTTGCATATTAGTGGAAGCTTTTCAAGGATGAATTATACAAATCAGGATTACATACGAGAATAGAATTAAGAAAGTCAAGCAAGTTTAGATTGCCTCAAAAGGCTGCAAAAACGACTCCTTCTGGAAGTATAGGCCCTTGAGTTCATCTTCAATCCATGCGAACTCAGCCCTCCAGGACAGGTACAGTCTAAGTCAAGGGTCTGGGCCCGAGGTCCTCCAAGTCTCTCATTCCCCTTGGCTGGCTTTTTCTGCCTTGCTGCAAAGAGAACAGCAAGGCCCCCCTCTGTCATTGCCTTGGGTGACAAGCAGGTGAGGAAACAGGAGCAGTTGTGCAGTGGAAGCCCCAGGACACTAAGGAGACCCTGTACCTCCTCTCCCCTTTTCGGAGAATACACAAAAGCCCTGCCACTTGGCACCTGATTATGTATCTTCCCTCGTGAACAAACTACACATTATTTTCATGTACATGTCATTTATAAATTAGCAGGTTCAATGGCTGAGATGCCTGGTGATTTTTCTGGATTTATACAAAAGGAGAACACTGCTCTCAATTCATCTGTTTTTTATATAACCATTTATAATGGATTCCCCTCAAATACAAGAGCAAAGCATGCCCAATTCATACATTTACTCATTTAGCAACAGGTTTACTTGCTGTCTTCTGTGTGCGGAGAGCTGTTCTGAGCACTCGAGCAATAGCAGTGAGCTAAAGAAACAAAAGTCCCTGCCCTCACTGAGCTTAGAGCCCAGTGATCTCTAGATGCAAAAACCAAAATTCAGATAACAGACTGTGAAACGTCATCCTTAATTTCAGCTCCTAATGGTTTAGAAACGCCCTTCCACTGCTTCTTTTCTTTTAATGTCTTCGATCTTAGATATTAGTTATTTTTGAAAAATAGGTAATATAGTCCATTTTATCTACATTTCTGTATATTTGAACATTTTAATAATAAAAATTTTAGATCTGGGTAATCTAGGCACCTACGCCCTTTCTACCTGTGTCCCCTCTCTAGTGGAGAACAGGTGGCCCTCCAAGGCTTCTGTCTGTTCTTCCAGAATGATTCTGTGGATGTTCAAGCACACTTCCATACATGCTCAGAGTCCTACCTGTGAATCCTAAGAAGCTGGCCCCCCTGGACAGGACCCACCAGCCCAGACTCACCAGGGAAGTGTGGAGAGGGGCAACAGCCGTGGTAGCAGGGCACTTCCTCAGGGTTGGGGCTGCCTCTGTTCCCTCAGAACTTGGCCTGTGCCCACGACCTGGGCTCTAGCCAGGAGGAGCACCTCCTGTTCCCCTGTACGACCAGTCCAGGTACAGAACCACTAGCCCTCTGAGCCCAGCATTCGTATTGGTGACAGTGCATGATGGTCTCTGCCTGGCTTCACAAAAGTCACTGTGGGTCAAGTAGTGTCTCACAGAGTCCTACTTGTAGTGTATTTGTACAGTAAAAAGTGACCCTACAGCAGAGGTCCGCCACTTAGAGGCAGGTTAGTATCGCCTGGGGAGATAACAGATATGTTTATACTGATGCGCACGCCCCACCCATATGGACCAATTAAGTCAGCCTCACTGGAGGCAGAGCCCAGTTTGAAATCTTCCCGGGTGGTGCCAACGAGCAGCCAGGCTGTGGACCAGGACTCCGGGGCACACCAACCTGGGCAGAGTTTTGCAGAATGGGTCACGTAGACAGGAATGTCAATGAACTTGTGATATGTGGGCTGTTTTTGCCATTTCAATTTCAGGGGGCATGGTTGTCACAAGATTTGTTTTTAAGATCGTGAGTGTTTAATAAAAGTCTGAAAGAACATCATAAATAAGCCAGTGCTCGTAGCTGGGGCTGTGTCTTCATGGAAGAGGCACCCGCTGGGTGCTGGTTGTCCAGGGATATTCCATTTGCCAAACACAGGAGTGTCCACCTAGCTGCACTCTGGTGACCTGTGCTCTTTGCTGCAAGTGTGTGATCCTCTGTTAAAGCTTTAAGAGTCTCTCTCTTCACACACACACAGACACACACACACAGACACACACGGCCACAAATGGTTAGCAGTAGTTACCTCTCAGGTGGTTAGAATTCAAGCATTTTTCTACATTGTTTGAATATTTTACTGTGAGAAGGTATCATTTTACAAAAGCAAAGAATTATTTAAAAGAAAGTGAATGGAGAAGAAAGAGAGGGCACAGGAAATGGAAGAGGGGAGAGACATTTTATCATTTATCAGGGTAGCTCTGTTGGTGTCTCTTGCTTTTAGAAAAGCAAATAGTCATGATCCAATTGCTTCTTATTGCAGACCATTCCCCAGCAAGTGGTACAATCAACCCTGGTAATGCCATTTCACCCTCTTCTTGAGTGGCCCTCCCTAGTCCTGAGAGCCCATCCTCACCTGCCAGCCTCCTGGGAATAGTGGCCACCTGGACTTTCTCTGAATCTGGCTGAGGCCTTTGTTCAACCTTAAGACACTTGCCCAGGGGACTGGGAAAGGGGCTAGGGAAACCTAGGCCTCAGCTCCAACATGAGAGGCCTATTCTGTGTGGAACAATACAATTCCATCGAGTGTATGCTTGAACGTCCTGAAACTCATCTGGCTTGCCTCATAAATAAAAAATCCATTTCTGGCTGGGTGCGGTGGCTCACGCCTGTAATCCCAGCACTGTGGGAGGCCAAGGTGGGAGGATTGTTTGAGCTCAGGAGTTTGAGACCAGCCTGAGCAAGAAAAATTTTCTATTTTCTACTAAAAATAGAAAAATTATCCTGGCATGGCCTGCGCCTTTAGTCCCAGCTACCCGGGAGGCTGAAGCAAGAGGATTGCTTGAGCCAAGGTGTTTGAGGTTGCAGTGAGCTAAGATGATGCCACTGTACTCTACCCAGGGCGACAGAGGGAGACTCTATCTCCAAAAAAAAAATCCATTTTCCCTCTTTTACTTTATGTTCCCACCTCAAAATTTCCCTGCTAGATAGTGGGGGAAAGGAGCTAGTGTTATTGATCCACCAGAGTGATCTGATAGCATGTAAAACAGGAATGATCACTCAGTTGTAGAGAAAGTGCCCTGTATAATTTTATTGGACTCTTACCCATGACTCTTTTGTTATTGATTGATAGATGGGAGAGGAAGAAACTGTTTTTATCTGTCAATATATCTTGTTAACTCAAAAAAAAAATTTAAGTACACCATTGACCATTGCCCTGTAAACAATAACCAGGTCTCCATTCCACAGAGAATTATCCACAGCTGTGTCAACAGAGGTTGCGTGCTCCCTGTCCACCAGTGTGGCTGCTCACAGCACTTGGAGAAACAGGTGGAAAGTCCCCGTTGTTTAGCCTGAGAATGACTGTGGATTTCTCCTGCCTCCTGCAGAGTTGGAATCATACCTGGTGGGAATGATCCAGGCTCCCCTCTCACCGGGCTCCTACCCTGAAGGATGGACAAGACAGGCTGGGAGTGCAGCTTGCACGATGAGAATTCTCCACTCCCGTGCTCAGCAAAACGCACTCTGAGAAGCTGACTTCTGTACAGAAGCAGCTTTCTTTTCACGCACGCGTTTGGTTCCTGGGGCTGGGAGTAATCACTCTACTGGCATTTTACTGTCTCTTTCCTTCTGAGTGAGTGCAGTGGGGACGACACCACATGAAGAGAGGACTGTGTGAGCTTGAGCTTTGAGACCTTCATCTCTCAAATAGGGGTAACGTGCGGATGATGGTTTTTACTCAGGTCATTGGGAGGAGCCCATGAACTGGGATGAGTGAAAATCCTACTTCGCAGCCAGGAAAGCATCATGCCGCAAGAGACGGCTTTGCTGGGCCACGTTCTCATTTCCTGTTTTCACTTCATCTTCTGTGCTCCTCACTAGTCCTGACCACCATCTGCCTGGCGCTCCTGACACCAGAGTGAGGATTCACTTTACTGGGCTTGGAGGATGAGGGGGAAGGTACCAAATCCTTTGTTTATTTGTATGCTTATTATTTGTCTCATCACATCACAATGTCAGCTCCGTGAAGACTTTCTGCTGTGTCCACTGTGGTAGCCTGGCAGCTGGGACAATGCCTGGACCCCTTTACCAATATTATCAATTATCAATCTTATATTCATATTTATATTTATAACCAACATACTATTAGTTATATAATTATATAGAACTTCTATTGTGTAATATTATCAATTATATAATAATATACCATCAATATTATAAATCACAAACCCCCATAAGGGGAGCCCCCTAGGGAACAAAGGCCTGCTCCCCCCGCCCCCCAGTCCAGGAGAAAACTTTACATCAGCTCTGCTTAAAGGGTCACAGTCCTCTTGAGATATGCTGCTGGGACATTCAGACTTCAGGCATGAGTGCCTGACAGTGCCTCAGTGACATGCGACCCTCAAACCTGCCCGTCACAGGATTGCTCCCCCCTCACCATGACAAACCTAGAACTCCACGCCTTATGTGTGTTCTCACCAAAATCTCGGGGCTCCCATGACAGCCTGCATGAGACTTTCCATCTCTCTTAATGTTGCTTTTTTATGAACTCCAGAGGAATTTTCTATTCTGCATGGAATGTCCAAAGCATTCTTTTAAAAAATTCTACTGATCTCATTCCCATTTTACACAGCTGGATGGATTTCCTCTGCAGGGGAAGCTTGTAAGGACTGGGAGTTCCATAAGTTCCTTTAGTTGAGACCCCGCTCAGAGAGAGGAGTTACCTCAAGGCTTCCTTCCTTCTGTAAGGGGTCTGGGAGCCAGGTACATGGCCTTGGTATGAAACTGGGAACACATTTTATGTGCCTGGCGCACATTGAGTGCCCATCACATTTTCACTGGGTAAGCAAAACACATAGGACAGTAAACTTGTTCTTTCCAGAACCTGGAACTCTATAGGAGGATGATAGAAGGCATGGGAAACTTGAAATAGGAAAAACGGAGTTGAGGTTTGACCTTGAATGGGAGTGGCCGCTCAATGTGTGCCAGGCCACCTGCTGGAAATCACAGGGCAACAGACCCAGGACAGAGGCAAAGGAAAATCCTGCTGGCCACACTAGAGTTTAGGCGTCAACTCACCAGGAACCTGTACTGTGTGAATGTGATGTTTTCATGTCCTTTGCCTGTGTCCCTTTTGTTTTCTCTTAATTCTTAAAAAAGTTCCTTGTGGAAATGCCTCCATCCTGTCCCAGCTCTTTTAAGGGAAGACAGGGAAAGGTCTGGAAGCTGCCTTGAGCCAGAGACAATGGAGAGAAGAGAAGCCTGGCTTGAGAAGGGCTGTGACCACCCAGCACATGTTTGTGTGCTTTCCCACACCCAGGGAACCCTGTTCTCTCAGCTTTATCCTTACAACTGTTACATAAGTGACGTCGACTGGAGAGAACTTAGAGAACGCCGGTGGGGAGGAAAAAACTTGATGGGAACCCACCAGGGCAGCTCTCTCCTATGCAGACAGACAGCCCTCACCTAGCATTTACCAGAGTGGATTCATTCTGGGGGCAGGGTTCCTAGGGGTGGCAGGCATTTCTCAAATAGAGGGTTTCAAGGTCAAAGCAGCAAAGTAGTCATTACCGCAGCACACATCAGAGCGGTTTTTACTTGTAGCAGGCTGATGAATGGCCCCCAAAGTTTCAGGGTCGTAATCCTTGGATCCCCATATGGTAAAAGGGTCTTTGCAGATGTGATTAAATTAAAGATCTTAGAATGAGAGATTATCCAGGATTATCAGGGCAGACCCTAAATGAAATCACAAGTGTCCTTGTAAGTGGCAGGCTGGGGGATATTTGCCACAGATGGAAGAGGAGAAGGCAATGTGACCGTGGGGGCAGAGACTAGTGTGACGTGGCCACACGTCAAGGAAGCCAGCAGCTGCCAGGAGCTGGAGGAGGTGAGGACCAAATCTCCCCTGGAGCCTCCAGAGGGAGTGCAGCCCTTTGGACACCTTGATTTTGACGCAGCAATACCAGCTTCCAACTTTTAGCTTCCAGAACTGTGAGAGAACAAAGTCCTGTGTTTTAAGCCATCAAGTTTGTGATAATTTGTTATAGTCCCCACAGGAGACTGATATAGTATGTTAATTTAAAACTGTGAATTTCCTGAAAGTTTGGGACTCTGATTCGTTTCCTGTTGAATTTCTATTGCCTAAATAAGACTGGGCTCTGGTGCATGCTCAATGCATATTTGTGGGATAAGTGTTGGATGTTCATGAATCTCCAAGAGGAGGGTAATAATTTGTGGTGCTTCCCAAATCTATTTACTAAAAGAACCCTTTTTCAAAAAACATCTTTTGGTACAAGGGTTGCTCACTCTGGGAAATAGTGATTTTTTTTCCCCCTGAATCTTTGGAAAAATGCAGAGGGAGGTTGTTTAAATGGTGTATTATGCAGTACTGGCTCCTCAACTAGTAATCTGGTTTCTGCCCTTGGCATGCCTAGCATTTTACAAAGTGTCCCATTTTTAGTGGGTGATGGGAAGCACTTGTGGCTGTTGATGCTCAGATTGTGAGGGAAAATATTTGTGGGAGTGAATGGCTCTGATCACACATTTGTATTAACAAAAATGTGCTGCTTTGAAATGTTTAAATGCTACACAGGCACTATTTATAGATTCTCCGTTTAAAAGGAGAGGCAGTCAGAAATGTCATGCCTGCCCAGCTTTACAGTAATAACACTATTTATTGCAGAGATACAAATAGTAATGCCAGCAATATTTAGCAGTGGCATCCAGCCTCCCATTTCCAGAGCATACGAACGCGGTGTTTTGTGTGTCAACTGGAAATTATCAGTTACAGTTCTTCTGAAGGGAGCCAACTTCCTTTCTTCTCCAAGGTGATTGGCGGTGTCCACAAGAATGAGAGAAGCCCTTACTCTCCTTGCCTTCCCCCAGTGTGTTTATTTTAGGCATTTAAAAGAAAAATGCATACAGATACTACTCAGATTTGTAGAGACTCTGGATCCAGGGGCTACAGTGGATGCAATTCTTTCACAGCACACAATAACATGCAGCAGTGCATCCTGCCGAGCCCTGTGCACGTGTTATTTTGAAATTGATTCACAAGATGCGATCCTGGGAAGGAGATCGAGAAACACAGGAGTGAACTGGTGAAAAGTCCAAGCAAAAGGCAGGTGGTAGTGATGGCTGTGTTGAAACCATTTCCAGTCTCTGTTTAAGAAAGATGTTGTTTTTCTTGTTTAAAGTGCTTGGTTCCATCACTCCCCCCTCCCTACCCCCCAAATTGATAACTGTCTTGACAAATTCTAAGAAGCTCTGAAAGAGAGGGTATTATACACCCAGATAGAAGGAGTTTGCTGAGAAGCACAATTATATTTAAATGATTAGTAATGAAAGGTCAAACTTCAGAAAACAAAAGGATACCTAAGAGAAGAAGAGACATTTTTAACTCTAAGATCACAGGATTCAAAGAATGAAGTTATCATGTATGTCTCCCTTCCCAATAGACAAGAAGATTTAGTTGTGTTTGGTTAACATGGTAAGTTGCAGTAATGGACCATATTTGTTGTGTCACAAGAGAATTTGCATTTTCCCTGGGTTTTTTTTTATAAACTCAGGTCATTTGGAAAGAACAACGTTCTGGGTAGAGGACAGAGTAAGAGGCTCTAATAGGATAATTCCTCTCTGTTAAGACAGTCTAAGATATTGATTTAAAAAATCAGAAATCTAGAGACTATTTAGCAAATACATTAAAGCTGGAGAGAGAAAGAAATCAACCCTTCTTAGGAGCTATGTAAAAAGAAAGAAGAGTAAACACTTTAAATGTAAGTGAAAACCTTATTCAGTACACACCATTAATAGCAGGAAAACCATTAAAGCTCCTATCCCTTCTCCTAAAAAGAACCACCACAAGAATAACACTCAGAATATAGATGACCTTCATTTTCAAACAAAGAGGAATGGGACAGAACAAACACAGAATCTGTTAGAGTTTTAAAAACATAAAGTGTAGTGGTTGCTTTAAACAGAATAATTTAGAACAGACTAGAAGCATAAAAAAGAAAAGAAAAAGACAGCACTCCAGGATTGAATCACTAAAATAAAGGATAAACTGGAAGATCAAGTGTACAGTAATGAAAGATTCACCCCTCCATGAATAACATAAAAGAAAAAAAGTAGAGTAAGGAACTCTGAATTTCCAGCGTGGCTTTCCAAACCTGGCAGCAAGTGGCAAGGGGTCAGCAGACGTTAGCCATTGTTGATACTATTCCTCCTACGGAAACAATTAGTGCCCCAGACCATAATTTAAACTATAAGCAAATAGAATTTCCACAAGAGATTAAAGAGCTTAGATTGGACACTGAAACAGACAGTGGTGCATATACACTTGATTTTATAGGCATTTAAAGTATTCCACATCTCATTCCAAAAAAGAATCTCAGCTGTGTGGGGCAGTTACATAACAGACAAGCTATAAATAAAGAAAGAATTAGATCAATCGATATATAAATAAATGAACTCTGGGGTAACGGAACCATCCCCAGAGGTTGGCCCCTTTGACCACTCTCAGCAGCCCTTTGAGAGTTTTCTCAGTCTTTAGGAGAAGATACTGCAGTTGGTGGCAGAGCTAAATTTTGAATTCTAAACTCCATGCTCCTCCCAGCAAGGGCCCACGAAGTCTGACAACCACAGAAAGGCAGCCAGCTAGTAATTCTAAAATTTCCCAGTTGAGAACAGACTCTGCAACCATGTTTCTCAGTGTTAAGTGTGAAATGAATACAAGGCAGTGGCATGATTTTACCTGTTCTACGCATGTTCTTATCCAAAATGTAACAAAGACTGGTGATTTTCTGCTTTTAAAAACTGCTTTAGATTAGGATGAGATTAAATGTAGTAGTTGAGACTGTAAACTTCCTTAAGGCAATGGAAAATTGTATATGGTCTTCCTAAAAAGAAAAAGAAAAAAAAAAAGAGATTCTCATAGATTTTCTACCAGATTTGACAGCAGAAAACCCTGCAGAAACTCCTGACTGCACATTTCCCCTCCAAATAGCATTTCCAGAGTTATGGCAATAAATGTTCTGCATCAGTGGCAGAAAAGTATAAAAATCATTTAAAAAACTATTATTGCAGATATATGAAGAATGGAAAAAGGAAAAGAGGAGAAAGCAGGTGTAAAGTGCACAAAGTTCTAAGTATAAGATTTTTCTGAACAATTATTAGTATATATTTATAAAAATACCAATATTTGTTTTATATTTCTTTTCAGAATTATGTAAAGTAAAAGAAGCTTAACTAGAACCATTTCCAAAGTGAAGAAACATAAAAGAAATAAACCAAAAAAAAAGAATAATAAAAATATGATTACAGTGGTTTAAATATAAGACTATGCCAATGAATTGAATTTTTCTATAAAAAAAAGAAGAGTTTCAGGTTAGATTCAAGGAAAAAAATTCAAGAATATTCAATGTAAAAGAGAAAGATGTGTAGGCATGGAAAGAGTAAAATAATTGGATGGATAAGAAAATATCAATTAAATATGTTACCATATTAAAGCAGAATATAAATCAAAAAGGGTTAAGCAATAAAATTGAGTTTCTTATTAATATATGACAATGAAAGGCAAAATAATCAGTGAAAACAAAAACTATTAAATTCATACGAACTAAACACATTGCAACAAACTACATGAAAGAAACTTAGAATTGCAAGACAAATTGAGAGAAACAAAATTGTAGCAGAAATTGCTATTCCACCATAAAAATTACACAGATGAAGTAGGAAAAAAAGAAATAAGAATTATAAAACTGAAAACTACAATTAAGAAGGTTGAATGTGCAATTTTATGGTGAGAATTTAACGGAAACATACAGAATATGGAAAACTTTCACAGAAAAAAATGAACAAAAATTTTTAATAAAGGAAAAATATCAAAAATTATATGTACTACATTATATAACCTCATTACAAAAAATGCCAATATTTTATTTTACATAAACAAAAAATAACTAAATACCAGTGAAACAAAGATTCTAACTATCATCTGGTCAAAGAAATTTAAAATATAATAAGAAATCATTTTAAATTAGGAAAAATGAAGATACTATTCAACAAATCTTTGAACTTAAAGAAAAGATATATTTAGAGAAAACATATTGCTTTAAATGCTTTTATTAAGCATCTACCTTTACTTTAAGAAAAGTAAAATTTAAAAAGCTAGAAATATATTCCTAGGTACATATTTCTAGATAAAGAACCAAGCAAAAACCTCAAGGAAAAAAACACATGCAGCAATAAACAAACTGATTTTCTGAAATTTTCACAGAAGAAAGATTCTGTGAAATGCTAAAGTAGAGCTCTCTGAATTTGAAAACACACACCAAAAAAACTTGAATTCACTAGCAAATTTAGTGAGATGAAAACTCCCAGAAAATTTTTAAAAAATCAATAAAAGGATACTAGGGATTGTGTTACCCATTTAGAATGGTTATGTATTTGCATATTTAAGTAAGATGGGTGATTTTATAAAAGTTAGAGACTTTAAAATGATACAATGAGAGACTGAGAATGTGAATAGGCCAGTAGCTAAGGAAGAAATTAAGAAGGTTAGAAACTACTTTCTTTGCCACAATGAGTTAGCTGAAATTTTTTCAAAATTTTAAATAAAAACTAATTGCAACTCACACAAAAATTTCTCAAGTTAAATATTTCTTAGTTTATTCTAGCAGGCAAAAAATGATCCTGTTCTTAAAAACTGGTAATACTACAAAGGAACTCTCTCTCTAGTCAAAGCCCTTATAAATGTGAAAATATCTACACATAGAATATGATTGTATTTTAAAAGAATTGTTTACCATAAACAGGTAGGGTTTATCATTGTATTATGTTCATATTTTAAAAATATAAAGTTATGAGTAAAGTAAATAATTTAAATAAATATATGAAATTTATATGATCTTCTTAACATAAGATTAAAATAGTTGGCAAAATATAATGTTCCTTCCTGGTAACAATTTAAAAATAGAAATAGGAAAATACTTCTTTAACATGATAAAACCTACCATTCTGTAATAGAAAAACTTTCTGAGCATTTCATTTTAAAACAGCAAAACAAAGATTTTTTTTTGTTAAAGTTATTTAGCATTTTTTGGAGAACATTGTCATCCTAACAATGCTTCAAAAATACACTAGAGAATCAATAATATAAAATAGAAAACAAAATCATTAATTTAAATTGAACTTGAAGAAACTAAGAATTCCAAGTAAAGGTGTTAGAAATAAAAAGAGAATTCAGGAAAATGTCAAAATAAAGGCTAAATCCACAAAACTCTACAGTGTTTCTATTGGGAACCAGCAAGTAACTGGTAATTGGTTTGAGGCAGTCCCCTTCACAATGCTGACAAAAAGCATATAATATTCCTGAGTTTTCCTAACTGAAGAAGTAAAAACAAAACTAGAAAATGCTAAACTCTAAGAAGAGATACAAAGAAAGATGAATAACTGCACTACATCAGGTGACTGAATATAAAAAAGAATATATTTTCTTACAAGTTAATTTTTAGATTTACTTTCAGTTAAACCTATAAAAATCTGATAAAAACCATTCCAACATTATGTCTGAAAAGTAAATAAGTATAAGTAGCAAATATAGTTTTTAAAGATTTTTCCTCATTATAAAATACCAAAAACAAATAAAATAAAATGCATGCTCATTGACAAACTTTACAAAACACAGAATAGTGTAAATAAAAAATTAAAAATTACTATGGCTTTGGTTAAAAGACAGAAACAAATTTAAACACAATAGAGAATGAAGAAGTAGACAATCATGTCTAAGAATTTGGTAAATGATAAATATTAACAAAGCAAATGGAAAAATAATAATTATTTAATAAATGTTCTGGAGATAACTTAGCAATCAGAATGAAGAAAAAATTAACTAGACCTAGACTTCAAACCCATTACCATAATAAACAGTTGGTGGATTAAGCAGTAAACTAATAATAATAATAGTAATCGTACAAAAACTAGGAGAAAGCAGACTAGAACTATGTATGAAAATAATTTTGATTTTTGATTAAGCAACAGAAAAAGTGGGTTGATAAAATTAGATTTCTAAAAATCATACAAGAAAATGAAACATATTTGAAGTAAATGATAGACAAATGCTTACTATCTAAAATAGATGAAGGATTTATACAAATTCAATAGAACAGAGCCAAGTACCGGTGTATAAGAGACAAATGTTAAAAGCAAAGAGATGGTTTAAATGAAACAAAACACAAATACGAAGCCAACATCTGATGAACCAATAACCATTTCTGAAACTTCAAGAAATTCAAATGAAACAATGTGTTATCATTTCACACTCTTCAAATGAAATGAAAGGAAAGAAAATGACAAAACTCGTTGTTGGCCAGGCTTTGGGAAAACAGAGGACTCCTGTTTTGTCGATGGCAATAAAAGTTGGTCCATTTCTTCTGGAAAGAAATGTGACAATGCATATTACAAACCAAAAAAAAAAAAAAAAAAAAAAAAAAAAAGAAAATTCTACTCAGAAAAATTTGACTCTCAGAATTTATCCTATTGAAATTAATTTTTTTAAAATTATGTATAAAGATGCTTATAATGGGAATTTAAAACTTCAAACGCTGAAAGCAATTTAATTGTATAAGAAAAGGGATTGTAAGTGTTGAGATCAATTGTCAGAGTGGTTAGTCCAGGTCATGGTGGATTTTGTTTATAAAAGAACTGTTCTGCTACAGAAAATTTAAAAACTACCTCTTTCCAGGAAAAAAAAAACATTTTTAAAGGTGATTGCAGATACATTGAAAAATGTGTTAAAAAAATAATTAAAAATGGGAAAAGAAGAACATAAAATTGTAGGAAAATGTGTAAAACTATGGACAAAGGTGGTTAAAATCCACTAATATGTGTATGGATAAAAATCAGAAAAAAGGCTTAAAATAATAGGCATAATCCAATGGTTTAATCAAAGAAGGTGAATCTTGTTTTTAAATTGGTTTGCTAATAAATAAAATTAAACTCTTAGGTTAAAGAATAGAAAAAGAAAGGATGAATCCTTAAACTCCAACTAGTGCAGGAGTCACACGCTTTCTGGGATGCATTTTTCAAATCGCACCTTAGGAAGACCACCTACTGGATGGAGTAAGATGTACATTCACCCCATTTAGGGGGCAGACAAAGCAAAAGAAAATGACTTCAGATCTGGTATCTCTGTCACTTCTCTCATTCATTTCCTGGGGATCATTTTCCTTCAGCAAAATTGCTCAAAGAAGCATTGTGGGTTATTCAAGGATCTCAAAGCCAAATCTCTTGATTTAGGTGAGCATCTCTATGATATTTGGCTTAAAAAATCAAACAAACAAGCTTACATTTCTATCAAAAACAGCACCATTCTTCCACTCCCTCTTGTATTGATGTTAAGTCTCTCTGTATGTGTGTGTGTGTATGATTTTGGGAACGCATAGGGGAGGTTAGGGGTCTTTGGGGGCAGTGGTTCTTGCTTGCTCAGCCAAAGGAGTTTTGAGGACAAGGATTTGGTGAGTTTTATCTCTATATGACACAGCCTAACCCAGTGTTGCTCCTATATAAACCACTGCTGATGAAAATAACCAAGCCAAAAAAATTTTTAAAAAGAGCCAAAACCCTAAAATAATTAGAAAGGAAAGTAACAAATTAGAAATGATAGACTAGACAGCAATAAAAAATAAAAATATATAAATGAAGTACATGCACTATTTAAGAAAATTTACCCTAAACCATTTGTTATCAAAGCCATTTATTATTAAGATACTGTTCACACTTTTCATTCTGGGGCATCTACAACATCAACATACAGCATCTCTGTGCATTTTAACTCCTTACTTTCAGAGACAGCACACAGAGTCCTAACTTACATTCTTTTCAGAAGGGTTGTTTGAATGTAAGCCCTTTAGTAGTCAGTTCTTTTTAAACTTTGCACCTTAACCTGACATTTTTCGCATCAAAGGTTACAAGTCTGATGGAAGAGCAGTGTGGGCTGTCACAGAGAGCTTTCTGGACATGGGGACAGAAGTCTTCGGCTCGAGTTCCTGCTTTGTCCAGCCTCCCAAACCTCAGAGTCCTCTCATATAAAGTGGGGTAATAAGCATGACAGTGCATGGACAGCCAATCTTACATATTAGTTCTAAGGCTCAAAAAATATTTTTCAACTAGCTAACATATATAAATGTTCAAGTGCTATAAAACTCAAGGTATTCTTTTATAATACCTAAAGATAATATTTCTTATACTTTAAAATCTGAGTGCTGTTCAAGAATTGAGCACTCAGTATAAAAAGTACCATGCTCCAGGCAAGAGTGGTCTGTCCCTCTCAGCCTGCCTCCCCGTCCCTATACCCAAGCCTGGCCCACCCACTCACATAAGCTGCAAAATTCATGTCTGGCGCCTCAGCAGCCCACTCCCCTGCTCCTTGTACTCCCAGCTGGCATCCAATCAGATCCCAGCATTCTCACCCCTGCTTCCCACTGCCCCCTGTTTCAGACTGTGTTCTGTGCAATCCCCAGGTTCCCCTCAAAGCTTATTTTAGGGGCTCACCACCCCTGCCCATTTCTGGGTTGAATTTGCACCTGTGATTTTTCTTCTCCCTTGTGGCCCCAGACTGCTCCCCTTCTGGCCCACAGAAGTTCATTAAGAATGGATCTTGAGGATTGAATGGGTCTGTACTTGAGGAAGTAGGTGAGCAAAAGTATTTTATGGCAAAGAGCACAGCAGGAGCAAAGACTAAGAGGCTGGAAAGTGCTGCACATGCTTCTTGGCATGGCTGGAGAAGCCTTGGATGGCTAAGGATGCCAACGTGACTCCCTGGGCAAGGAGAACCCACAGGCATCTCCACTCCGATAAAGAACAGCTCATAATTTTAACCTGGCAAATTACTATTGAATTCTTCCATCCATTATTTAACCTATAAAAAGTTATTATTTTTTTCTATATCAATAGTATCATTAGTCCAATGTCATTTCCTTCCTTCCTTCCTTCCTTCCTTCCTTCCTTCCTTCCTTCCCTCCTTCCCTCCCCACTCACCTTGCTCTTTCTTTCTTTCTTTTTAGAGATAGAGTCTCACTCTGTTGCCCAGGCTGGAGTGCAGTGCCGTCATCATAGTTCACTGTAACCTCAAATTCATGGGCTGAAGCTATCCTTGTGCCTCAGCCTCCTGAGTAGCTTGGACCACAGGCACACACCATCATGCCCAGCTAATTTTTAAATTTTTTTGTAGGGACAAGGTATCACTATGTTACCCAAGCTGGTCTCAAACTCCTGGCCTCAAGGGATCCTCCTACCTTGGCCTCCAAAAATGCTGGGATTACAGGTATGAGGCACAACACCATGCCCAGCTCAATGTCATTATATTTTTATGGAATTTATTCTTATCAATTTCCAAGAAACTTTATAAGATGTAATACTCAGTGTTGGTGAGGATGCAATAAAATCTTCTCCTAATTGGCTGCTGAAAATGTAAATAATAAAACTTCCTGTGGTGCAATTAATAGTACGTATGCATTAAGAGATTTTTTTTTAAATCCATATGCTTTGACCTGGTGATTTTACTTTAAGGAATTTATCCCAATAATCAAATGTTCAGAAAAGGTTTATATTAGAATGTTCACTACACAGTTATTTAAAATGGAGAAAATATTGAAAATGTTTTACATATCCAACAATAGTTGATAGGTTTGACTAAATTAAGGCTCACAGATAAGATTGGGTTCTACCAACTATGATAACATACAGTGAGAAAAGCAGGCTACTACACAGCATGATCCTGTGTGATCTGCATACACATATGCATAGGGCCAGAAGACAGAAAATGCACAGCATATTAGTCTCCTATTACCACTACATAGTGTGATAACAGGTGGTTTTAATTTTATTTTATGTTATAAGATTTTCCAAGGTTTCTCTAATGAGTATTTGTCCCTTTATTAGGAGAGGGGCTTGAAGAAACCTCTTTTTACATTTTTTATTGCAGTAAAATACACATAACACAAATTTTGCCAGTTTAACTATGTTTAAGTGTACTATTCAGTGGTGTTAATTACATTCACAATGTTTTGCAATCATCACCACTATTATTAATTCCAAACTTTTTTGTCTTCCACAAACAGAAACTATGGGCCCATTAAACAAATCCCCACTTCCCTCTCCCCGCCATAACCTCTAATCTACCTTCTGTCTCTAAGAATTTGCTTAATTTAGATGTTTCATATAAGTGGAATCATGCGACTTTTTTTTTTCTTTTGTGTCTGGTTTATTTCACTTAGTATAGTGTTTTCTAGGGTCATCCATGTTGTAGCATGTATCAAAATTTCATTCCTTTTTAAGGATGAATAAATATTCCATTGTATGAATTGCCATATTTTGTTTATCTCTTCATCTGTTGATGCACACAAGTTCTTTCCACCTTTTAGCTATTGTGGATAATGCTGCAGTGAGCATTAATGTGCAGGTATCTGAGTCACCGCTTTGAATTCTTTGGGGTATATACCTACAAGTGGAGTTGCTGGGTGATAATTCTATGATTAACTTTTTGAGGAAACTGAAGCTTTTTTATCAAAAAAATGACATTTTAAATTTCCGTGTGATTCAGCTTTCAAGAATATAGTGTAGCAAGGGGCAGTTTGATGTCAGTATCTAGTGGTTGTAAGATTGAAAGCCTCAAAATGTTGTGTATCTTGCACATGCCCACCCCATCTAGAGACTTAGGCCAGCTTTTAGAAAATGTCAATATGAATTTAATTTATCCAAATATCCGTAAGAGCTTTATGTATGCCAAGCATTTCAGGGCTAGAAGCTAAAAGAAACTTTGTGATCAGTAACTCTTTTTGGAATGCTTCAAGTTGCAAAATCACCCCTGAGAAAACCACATCATTTACTTTATTGCAATCTTTTGCCAACACTTAGATCTTTTCCTCACATTTCCACACACTAAATTTTCAGTTCCAGGCAAACTCTAAGTATTTTCATTTAAGAGTTTTTTGTTATTTTTTTAAATCAGAATGTCACTTTAAAAATTTAGCCTGAAATTCAATACTGTTTAGTTTAAAGAGAATTTTCTTAGGTAACTTGTCAGAAAAGCATGATTGATTGCTTATGATTTGAATATTTTAAAAATGAAAATCATGGCATTTAATGAAGTATATTGTTTTCTCTTGGGCTTAAGACATCTACAAGGGATCCAATTCAAATATGATGTTTAACCCTCCTGAATTTTTTCCGCAAAAATCTTTTTCTTCTAAATCTGGCAAAAGAAGTAAATCTGGCCAACAGTTGTCAGGACAGGAGATATCCTTTTTTGTCTGCTTTGAAAACTCTTGTGTACACAGAGAAGTTTCTCTAAATAGAAGAATGGGTCGAGTATAGGTAGGAAAACAAGACTCTTTAAACATCGGAAGTTTCGAACTTTTCTAGTTATACCACCTACTTGTAAAATCTAAAACCACAGATACCTAGGATATCTTCCAGCAAAAAAGTAATCCAGTGTGTTTTATAGTGGAACAGACATATTTTTTTTAAAATGGGCTTATATGGAGAGTAGAGATATTGGGTGGAGAACCTAAAAGTAGAAATTTAATAGGCGAAGGATTCATATCTAGAATGCATAAAGAATTCTTAGAAATCAATAAGAAAAAGATAAACAATTCACCTTAAAAATTGACAAACAGTTTAACTGGTAATACCCAGAAGAGGAAACTGGAACGGCCAATAAGAATCTAAAACTGTGCTCAGCTTCACTAGCAATTGGGGAAATGCAAATGAAAGCAACCATGAGAAGGCATTTTTATATCCATGATATTGATCAAAACAAAAGGTCTAATGACATCAGGTATTAGCATGAAAACAGGAAAATAAGGACTCTCATCTCCTGGTGGAAGTGTAAATTGTTAAAACCATTTTGAAGAGTAAGTTGGTAAAATCTAGAATAGTTGAGGATGTGCATTCCCCTGGGACCCAGCGATTCCACTCGTTGGCATACACCCTAGAGAAACGCTTGCACATGGGCATAAGAAAACAAGTACAATATCCTCCATAAAATTAGCAAGGCTTATGGGAAAAATACAGTTGGGGCACACTGATTAAAACCTATAGAACTTTGTTACCCAGGCACTAACAAAAATAAAAATATTTAAAAATTTATGACAAAAAGAGTTAATCCTCTGGCATGGCGGGGTGGGGGAGGGGTGGCAGGGGCAATATATGTATCCCTAACAATACTTGTACCCCCATAATAAGAGGAAATTAAAAAAAAAGTTAATCTGCTGCTGGCATTAGTCCCTAGCATCCCAGAGGCCTGTCCTCTGGATCCTGTAACTAGAGGCTTCTTGGGCAGGTAGGTATATATGAGAATTTACCTCTAATAGAGAGTATTTTCATCAAAATTTTAAAAGTAGCCCTGAGATAGCCTTCTGTAATGGCGTATTATTTTAATACCAAGAGAAATGCTTCCAATTTTTAAATTTTCCTCATCTGCATTCCCAGGAAAACTTGGTGGTCTTCAAAGCCACTAGATCTGTCACTATTTGCTCTGAAAGAAGATATTTCAGTAGATTTTCAGCTCCAGGTCTTTATTCTTTGCTAAGACCTTTTTTTAAATCACTTTAAAACAGTAACATTTTGGGCAAAAAAATCATATATGAGCTAACATGACTTCCATGTTCTAACATCTTTCCTGTATTTACCAATTGTATATTAGGTGATTTGTACAAAAAGTAACCCAAGTTGTAATAAGGATGTGCATTACAGCATTGTTTGTTGTAGCAAAGAGCTGGGCAGGAGGAACTTCAATGCCCTTTACCTGGGAATGGATAAGTAAAATGTGGTATATTCACATCATGGGATATTATATAATAACCAAGGCAAATAAACTATATCTATATTATCAACACAAATAGATCTTAAAAACATAATATTAAGTTTAAAAAGCAAGGTACAGAATATGTAAAATTTTAAAAATCATGTAAAACAATACTAAGTGGGAGGCTGAGACAGGAGGATCATTTAAGGCTGGGAGATCGAGTTCAGCCTGGGCAACATAGTGAGAGCCCCATCTCTAACAAAAACAAAACAAAACAAAATACTAAGGATTAAGGATTATATGAAGTAAAAGTATAAAAATATAGATCAGAAAGCTGCATATCAAAATCATGATCCTCGTTTTCTTGGCAGTGGGCAAGAGGAGAATAAAACCAGGGAAAAGAACTTTTGTTTTTTGTAAATTTTATTTCTTTTAAACAAAATTTAAAGCAAAAGCAAGGAAAACATTTTTATTTGCTAAATCTGGCTCATGGGTAATGTGTCTCTTCAATACTTTTCTCCTTAATTTTCTATGTAAAAAATTTTCCCAATTAAAAAAAATAGGAATTTAACTCAGTTTAGTAGACATTTACAGAATGCCTTGTGTATGCAATCACACCCTTAAGTAACATCGGTGAAAGAAATGACATGGACTCCACCTATAAATCATGTACAGTGAGTGGAGATGGTAAAAAGAGGTGTGAGGAGAGGGAGGAGAAGCCAATTCCACCTCTGGGGAGCTGGGGCTGCTTTTCCTGAAAAATGGAAGGTTTTGTAGAGTGAATGAGTAAATCGTGTTCAAGGGGGAGTTTTCTCTTTGAGGTATGACATGTTGTAGAAATAGAAAGTTTTTTATTGTTATTATTATTCCTTTCTAATTGAAAACTCAAGCAAATACGACAAAGGAACCCAATAATGTCATCATAAATAGCACAGGTAGCCAGATGTGGTGGCTCATGCCTGTTATCCCACCACTTTGGGAGGCCAAGGCGGGACGATCACTGGAGGTCAGGAGTTTGAGACCAGCCTGGGCAGCATAGTGAGACCCCCATCTCCACACACACAAAAAATTAGCTGGGCATGGAAGTCCACGCTTGTAGTCTCAGCTAGTACTAGAGAGGCTGAGGTGGGAGGATTGCTTGAGCCCAGGAGTTTGAGGCTATGGTGAGCTATGATCGCACCACTGCGCTCCAGCTTGGATTACAGAGTGAGACCTTGTTTCTAAAAACGAACAAACGAACAAACAAACAAATAAATAAATGGCACAGCTTTCCACTGTGCCATTTATTCCACTGATTTTAAATGTTATTTAAATAAGACAGAATTTGCATTCACCCATTAAAATAAGTTAACTCTGCTTTGCTCAATAAATTCATTTTGTAAAATGTATTAAGAAATGTTCATTATGTGTTCAAGGCAGACTTTTTTTTTTAACACTATAACATTATAAGTTGCATGTACTTGCATGACTATTATGTTCTCTTTAGACTTCAGTTTCCCCAGCAATAAAAATAGATGTGAAAATACTGACCACTTCTGTTGGTCAAGGAAAGGGACATGGTGCATCAGGTGCAATGTCTGGTCCAGAGCTGGCACTGAACAAAGTTCTTTTTCTCTTCTTCTATAAGAATCTGTTTGTATAGGCAACATCTATGTTGCGCTGATTACAAATACTCCTTATCCATTCATAAATGTAATTTTTCTTTTCATTGCAATTTTTTATTCCAATAAGAATTCTTTTTACAATTTTGAAAATAATAAAAGCTACAATCTGTCTAAAGGATTCTGCGTTACAAATACTTCCCCATTTCTAAGAATTTTCTTATAACAGAAAGGTAGTGAACTTGGGGTTCAAAGAATGTTCACAGAGGGCCTTAGGGGTTGCTGAACCCTAGAAATTTTTTGCAAAATTATGTGTATGAATAGAGACAGACTTTTCCAGGGAAAGGACACATAGCTTTTATTAAATGACTCCCTTTTACCCCTACGACTGCTGTAACCTTATTTTCTGTGCCTTTTGCCATGACCTAGCTTTTATATAGCTTGCTTACCTTTATGTTAATAAAAATAATTAAGGAGGAGAATGAGAGTGGGGCATGGGGATAAAGGAGACTAAATTAATTCAGAGAGAGAGAGAGAGAGAGGGGATCCTGGTACAGACTGATGAAGGGAAAGATGAGTGCCACCCTTACACCTGTGGTCTGAGAAGTAAGAAGCCAACAGTAGCCCAGTGGCAGCCAGTCCTTGATACCCAGGCTAATGGGATGACATTTATAAGTAGATTCCACATACAGTCTATTGTTGCATAAATTCACTGGTGACCCAATTTACCATTTATTTAGCACCTATTATTTGCCCAGAGCTGGGCTAGGTACTGTGTGATGCAAGAAGAATAAACAACCCCCACCAGTTCTTTCTGTACCATATCACTGTGAGGGTTAGGCACACACACATGAGATAGGGGAGTAAAATGGAACAATAATCTAAGGATAATGCTGTATTCACAGTAACCAACATTTCCTCATTCAATCCTCATCAGAATTCAGCGCAGCTTTAGCCCATTTTCCAGGCAAGGAAACAGACCTTTAGAAGGGTTTGTGACTTGCCCATGTCACCTTGTAGCAGCGCCAGTTCCCCAGTGTTAGTTGCTGCTGCTGCTAGTTCTCTCTACAATCCCTGTTAACAAAATCATTCTGAATTCTGAGGCTGCAAAGATTTTTTTCCCAGATACCACGCGGTACCTTTCTGCAGCAACTGAAAAGGCGGATCAAGAGTAGTACAACTTTTCCTTCCAGAAAACCCTCTCATAAAGCCTTATTCTCCTGTCTCTTTTTTCTACTATCCTAGTTATGAACCACGAGGAAATATTTAATGAAAATTTAATGCCTCTATTGCAAATGTCAAAATTTGGAGAGTGAGGAAACATTTCTATCTTTATGTTCTGAGTGCTGCAGATTTGGGAGAAGCTCTAGTTCTGTTGGGAAATGTTCAGACGACTTTATTTTTTTTCATGCTCATTCCATAACTCGGTGACTTCATGACAAAGGAAAGCCTCACATGCCCTTCTCTCTTTGGTTTCTTAGGAACGACTTCTGCACCTTTTTTCTCCGTCGTAGTCTTTGGAGCTTCTTCAGGACCTCCTGCCCATTCCCTCTTCCTGAAGTCAGGAGACTGCTGACTGTCATGGTAACCTGGTCACATCAATACCCACTTTTTCTTCTTGTAAGTGGACATGGTTACTTTTTCCCATGGGCAGAGGAGGGCAGCTACTGAGGATCACACAGAGAACAAAGGCCACAGAAATTTCCCCCTAGTCCATTGGTGGGATTTTAATTCCAAAATGAGGGCCTTGGCTGTTCTGCCTTTAGGGAGTCCGAGGAATCCGTTCGTAGTGTGGCAGGACAAGCCATCCTCAGCCTCCACTGGCCCGAGTCTCCTCCCTCCTCTGCCCTCACTCTCTGGCTCACCACCGCCCCCAGCCCACCACATGGTCTCCTCTTGGCCTGCTTGTGACAGGCAGTGATTTTCAAATTTAAAAAAGAAAAGTAGTGGAATCATTCTTTCCATATGAACGATTGAGGCAAAAATCCAATCAATTGAACAGCTTGAAGTCAAGCAGAGCTTAGGTGGTTGAACTGGTCATATCTTTACCTATTTAACTTCTTTTGACTTCTTCCCTCCCAGCCAAGGAGGGGCTCTACAGCACTCCCATATCCCAGGAACACCACGGAGGAATCACTGATGAAAGGAAACAAAGCAGTCACTGGTCACTCTCCTTGTCAAGGTTTTTGATCACAAATAGCAAATTCTAATTCTGGGCCCCTGATCAGTATAGGAATTTATTGGAAGACTACTGGGGAGCTGAAAATTGTAAGAAAGGCTAGGAGAAACATGCCCAAAAAAGGTGGAAAGGACCATGGAGGACTATATCAGTTGAGCTCCTTCTGAGAAGGAGGGCATGTATGACCATGCAGTTTATGTGCTGTGCAATTCCAAGGCACCAGTCACTAGACTTGTGCAGTGCACACAGCCTGCACAGCCACACCTGAAAGTCCTGAGAAGGACTCTAGGGATCCCCTTCAAAGGAAGGTGGTGTTCAGATTCTGGGCAGCCCAGAACAACAGTGTTCTTCCTGTTCCTTGGTGCCAGGTGCTTTACTTATTTCAGCTCCTTTCATTCTCTCCAGAGCCCAGCATAAAAATCACTGGGGACCCTTGTTAAAATTCAGGCTCTGCTCCCCTACATTCCATCCCCAGGATTCTCTCTGATAAAAAAAGTTCTGGGTGGTAGCCTGGGAAGTTCCATTTTCCAAGCACCTCAGCTGATTCTGATGTGGGTGGTACCGGAAACACAGTAACACTGCCCTGCATGCTAAATTTTCTGATTGCCATTTTACAGACGGGAAAAAGTTTCACTCACTTGATGATCGAACAGCTGAATCAGCAAAGAGGGATCTGAATCCAGACCCTTTTGGCTCCAACATGTGTGTACTTTTCACGATACTGAAGACATCTCGATGTCTCAGTAGTTATTGTGTATAAAACTTCAGTTTCCTTCTGTCCCAAATGTCACTTCATATGCTTCTTTAAATTGACTTTATTAAAAATAAAAATTAGATTTGTTTTAAAAGAAAAAATAGTTTGTTATTTCCATAAATGGAAAAGCATCATCACCTGCTACTTGCTATAAATGGAAGGGAACCATAAACGTGAACTGGCACCTGCCAATGACAGATTCTGGCCATTCTGAAAACAACAAGGCTGAAGCAATACAGCCTCCAGGCTTGTTTAACTCCTCCCTCCAACAAACAAACAAATAAACAAACAAAATTGACATTCATATAGTCTTAACCTGAGGCCCAAGTATGGACTCAGAGGTAGGAATTTTTTTTTTTTTTTTTTAAAGAGACAGGGTCTTGCTCTGTCACCCAGGCTGGAGTGCAGTGGTCTGATCATAGCTCACTGTAACCTCGACCTTCTGGGCTCAAGCAGTCCTCCTGCCTTGGCCTCCCAAAGTGCTGGGAAGTAGAGTATAACTCTCCACTGTTTAAGTGTGAGCTAAGCATAGTGACTTTCTTTCTAATAAGTATATATAGCGAAAGAAAGAGAGAAAGAGAGAGAGGGAGAGAGAGAGTGGAAGGGAGTGTAACTTTACAGTGAAGAAACTTGACAAACACTACCTTAAGCCAGGCGATCAATATTACCATCAAGTCATAGTCATGTTGATAGTGTATACCCTTGATATGATGTGATGAGAAGGGCACTTTATTTCTGTGGTCTTCCTCCCCAAAACACATTACCCCAGTCACGAGAAAAACATTAGACAAATTCCAGCTGAGGGACGTTCTAAAAAATATCTGTCCAGTGCTCCTCCAAATTGTCAAGGTCATCAAAAACGAGGAAGGTCTGAGAAGCTGTCAGAGTCAAGAGGAGTCCAAGGAGACATGGCATCTAAATGTGGGTGGGATCCCAGAATAGCAAAGAGACATTAGGGAAAAACTGAGAAAATCTGAATAAAGTAGGGATTTAATTAATAATAATGTAATAATATTGGTTCATTAATTGTGACAAATGTACCATGGCAATGTAAGATGTTAATAATATGGGAAACTGGGTATGGTTTTATAGGCTCTCTGTACTATGTTTGTAATAAGTCTGTAAACCCAAAACTGTTATAAAAAGTTTATTTCTAAAAGACAAAAGAAAAAATTATAAACTAGTTCAAATATGCAGAAAGTACAAAAAAATAACTTAACAGACACACATCTACCCACTGTCTAGGTTTAACAGACGTCAATGTTTTGAATCATTTACTTCAGGGTTTTTTTTTTTTGTCTTTTAGAGAAATAAAATATTGCCAGTATAGTTAAAACTACTTTTAACTATATGAAAACCTACTCTTCCCTCTCCCTTCATCCCTGGAGATAATATCTGAAGTTGTTGTTTATCACTTTCATGAATGTTTTATACTTTTGATACATATGTATTTATCCACTAACAATATATGCTGCTGGTTTTGTGTTGATAGTTACATAAATGATTTCATGTGGTTACTTAATCTTTGCAAATTGCTCTTGCACACAATATTGGCTGTTAAATCTATGTTGATTCACTTCAATCTAGTTCATTCATTTTAACCTTCATATAGTATTCTACTGTATGAGTAAAGCACTATTATTCATCCTTCCACTGAGGAACAATTAGATTGTTTCTGGTATTTTACTCTTGAAAACAATGTTGCAATTAACATTCTTATTTGTGTCCCCTAGTGCATATATGTCAAGAGCTTTTAAGGTATCCTCTCTATGAATGGAATTACTGGCTTGTACAGTAGGTGCGTCTTTAACCTTAGGGATATTGCCAAGTTGCTCTCCAAAGTGAATGTACTGATTATCTTCTCAGTAGCAGTGAATGAGAATTCGACTCTCTCATTCATCCTTGTGAACAATTGGTACTGTCCAATTCTTAATTTTGCCAACCAGGTTGCTGAGTATATTTTCATGCTTATTGGACATTCTAGTTTCTTCTGTGAATTGCCTGTTTATAGCTATTGCTATTTTTGTACTGGTTTGCTTATAATTTTTTTTTTTTACTGAATACATATTTAATTTGTTACAAAGGCAACACAAGGTTTTCAGCTATCTTAACCCAGTGATGATCTGGCGCAGGCTCACACTGTCTTACAAGAGACAACTGTGCACATGTCTTCAGAATTCTGTATCCAGTGACTTTACATTGGTAGCTTAAATATGACTGATTTGAAAGCAAGCCTTGATCTCCTAACTTGGCTTTTCAGCCTATTGGAACTGGAACTTGGACCTCTTTCAGGAGTTATTTCATCAAAGTTTTTTATAATATCTGATCAATTCAATATCCTTTTTAAATTTTAATTAATTTTTTTTTCTCTTCAGAGACAGGGTCTCACAACCTCCACTTCAGGTTGGAGTGTGGTGACACAATCATAGCTCACCGTAGCCTTGAACTCCTAGGCTCAAGGGATCCTCCTGCCTTAGCCTCCCAAGTAGCTAGGACTACAGGTGCATGCCACCACACTTGGCTAATTTTTTTCTATTTTTTGTAGGGATAGGGTCTCAATATGTTGCTCAGGCTGGTCTCAAACTCTTGGCCTCAAGAAATCTTCCTGCCCCAGCCTCCCAAAGTGCTGGGAGTACAGACGTGATCCACCACACCCAACCTCACTATCCTTTGAACTAATGCATCTTCTACTTTGAGGCTGATCTCTATTCATTTAAAGCTAAGCCGGCTCCTTCGGTGACCCGTCAAATGAAGTAATCCAAGCACAGAAGTAGAATCCAAGTATCTAGGGATTCTGGAATTGGGAGGGACCTCAAACGTCACCCCATATCTTCTCAGTCAATCCAGTACTTCTTTGGACAATTTCCCCAGCAAGTGTCGGTTCAGTCTCTGCAAGGACGTATCGATGATGGCGGGCTCTCTCCCATACAAAACAGTGCTCCAAGCAGAGACTGCAAAATAATGCAGGTTATTTGTTTCAATTTGAAAAGAAGAAAAATTCTTTAAAAGAACCAAAATCTGTTTTCCTTCCCAGTGGTCTAGCTCTGTTCACTGGAGTTGCCTGGATCAAATCTGAGTCATTTTTTAGGTATTTGAATCCAGAAATCATATAAGACTTCTCTTAATGTCTATATGTCTTAATCATTCCTCATGGGATGAAGGAACCAGCCCTTTTCTGTGGTTCCTGTACCAGTATTCAGTTCTCTCATTGATCAATGGTCCTCCAAGGACAAGTGTAAACAACTTGATTCTGCAGATGTGGTTTCCATACTGCAGCACAGCAGATAGCTGCATAACTTCAATATCTGCTTATTTTGTAGCCTATGAGGCCAGAAACAGGGGTTGCTGCTAGTAAGGAGCCTGACACACTGATGTTGCTAAAGAAGAAAAACATTTACTGAAGAAATATATGAATGTACTCTATGGAATAAGGTTCCACTAGAACTTCAATATCCCAAAGAGAACATTTTTCAGGAACATTCTCAGTGATCAATTGAAGGATCCCTTTTGTAGATTACCTGTGGCCACATCCCCCTTCCTTGGTGATGTTTCTGCTTGTCTTTCCAAACCCATATTCTTAGGAAAATATATATGGGAATTCAGAACTGCTAAAAGAAATTTTCTGCTCTAAGAAACCCTAATGTGTGAAAAGTCCGCATTAATAAAACAAATTGGGAAGCATTCATTCCCTAAACCTGGCTGCTGCTGCCTGTGCATTGACTTATAGACTATTAATTACTCGACAGAGAAGGCGAAGTTAGGAGATGTGCAGCTAAAGTACAAGAGATATCAAGGTACTCCTGTCAATTAAAAATGAAACAAAAAAAATCATGTCATTTTAGAGCAGAAAGTCTACTTCAACATAATCATTTCATAGAGGAAAAAACAGAGAGGCGAAGCAACCTGCACAAAGTCACACAGCTTTGCAGAGTGGGGTGGGACAGGGCATAGGAATAGCTTGTCTCTTCCTGGCTTGCATCTGATACATCTCAGAGCTGGTGGCATTAATCAGAGGGCAGAAAAATTTTGATTTAACTCCACTTCTCATGTACATCTGTGATGCATTTCCACAATGAAGAAGCATCTTTTTTACTGTCTGCCAGATGGGGATACTTACTATTGACATGTTTGAAAGTTAATTACATGGAAGGGTAAAGACCGCACACCCATCTTAGAGACTAACTACTGCAAAACTCCATGTAGGGAGTCAAATATGTCCACCCTTAGGTCGGGGACAGGCTTCTGACAACCTGTGGAAGGGTATGCTCAGGGAATTGCTGCAGACACAGAACTTCCAGTCTCCACCCTGGATCTATGCAGACCTCCAGGGTGCCTGCCTCTCCTGGCCCAGGCCCGGGTTTTCCAGGAACTTTCCTTATTGATATTTCACTGAGCATGGTGCTGGAAGTAGTCACAGGAAGACATTATCCCGCTGTCTCTGTGCAAACGCTTCGTAGCATTTATGCTTTATGAGCAGGCTATTTGTGCAAAACTAAAATAGAAAATCTTCTCAAGTTGAGTATAAACAGATCTCAACGAGACTGGGACTCTCGTTGCTGTGTGCAGACTGGAATCAACTAGAGCATCACTCGTATCTTCCCTGTCCCTGGATTGCTCTGTGGGGAACATTTGGTGTCTTCCACCGCTAAAGCCCCTTGCAGGCAACCTTAGGCAGATGTGCTTCTGAAAGTATATTCATCTGTAGAGACAGCGCTGGGCAGGCAGGTTGGAGTTCAGCATCTCTCCTAATTCACTTAGTAGCAAAAATGGGAAGCATTGTGCTGACCTTTTTAGAACAGCTGCAAACTTACTAAATTATAAAGCACTCTTAAAAATTTTAAATTCAGATATAATTACACACAATGAAGTGCACCCATCTTAAGTGTACAGTTTGATGTATTTTTGATAAATGCATATAATAGCATAGCCAACACCCCAACCAAGATATAGAACATTGCCATCACCCTAGAAAGTTCTTTGTGCCTCTTCCTATCCATCTGAATCCCTGCCCCCTTTCCCCACACATCAAGGGCAACCATGATTCTGATTTCTATTTCATAGATCAATTTTGCTTCTTCTTGAACATCACATAAATGGATTAATGTAGTTATGTACTCTTTTGGTTTCTGCTTTGGAGACTCATCCACGTTTTTGCATGGATTAGCAGTGCATTCCTTCTTATTGCTAAGTTGTTGTATGTAATGGATAGATCATGATTTGTTTAGCCATTCTCCTTTTGATGTACATTTGGGTTGTTTCCAGTTTTTTGCTATTATGAATAAAACAGCTATCAACATTTCCATACAGATATGTTGTGAACATATTTTCATTTGTTTTGGATACATAGCTAGGAGAATTGCTGGTCATGAGTTAGCTGTATGTTTAACCTTATAGGAAACCGCCAAAC
This sequence comes from Cheirogaleus medius, assembly GCA_008086735.1. NCBI lineage: Eukaryota > Metazoa > Chordata > Mammalia > Primates > Cheirogaleidae > Cheirogaleus > Cheirogaleus medius. Next base: position 14,738,683 of record VBSM01002223.1, on the reverse strand, counting down.
TGTTTACCATAATGCACTCTTAATGAACCTATATTACCTGTGAAGTGAATTCTTTTAAATTTTTTCTTTTATGATTTTTGTCTTAAAATGCATCAATATGATAAGGAAATACATTCTCTTGAAATGTATCCTTAAAGATAAGACCTTGATTAACTAAATCATTCTAGTGGCTCTTTAATGCTTCTGAACTGTTTATACAAACAGCTTGAAATCTGGAAGACCCATATTGGAAAAGTGGAATGATCACTTTCATGGATCTTGCCCATATTTTTCTTTATTATCTTCTTTAATATTTTATACATATAAATATATATGTTACTTATAAAGCATAACTATAAAATGAAAATTTATAAATCCACCACTAAATCCATAAATCAACACATTTTCAAAACCATTGCATGTGCCTATGGGCTTCTCCCTACCTGCTCCAAGGAAATTAATATTTTTCATTAATTCTCTTGCTCAAACAAAGGAAAAACAAGACAAATATATTTTATCATGTATTTAAAGCAAGGGATTGCCTTAAAAATTTGCCCTAATTTTTTAGTTTTTTTAGTTTTAAGAGCTTTATCAAAATGGTGTCATGCTGTGTGCAGTTTTTTGAAACTTGTATATTTTTACTCAATATTGTGTTTCAAAGATCTATCCATGTTGTGTGTGGTTGTAGTTTATTCACTTTTCCTGCTGAATAACATTCCTTTCTGGGACTATAGCACAACATGTCATATTACTTGTAATATTTGTCAATTGTTATTTGTGCTCTTTCTCATATTTTCATTTGATATATATTACTTTTGGGGGGAGTCTGGTACATTTACAAGGATAATTTGAGATAAAATTGTTATCAAGTAAACAGTTTTTCAAAAAATGGAAACAAGCAACCAGTTTCTGCTCTAAAAAAGGGAGAAGCTATAGGATACTTGGGGAAAATAATATAAAACAAAAACTATGATGCATTGTCAGTGTGTCTGTAAAGCAAAGACTTCAATTAATGTTTGTCTACATGATTTCATTTCCAAGGTTGAAAAAATAAGTTTGACTTGGATATATAGAATATAATCATTGAAGAAAATAAAAATCACATTCTTTGTCTATGTGATCAAGTTGGAGCCCAAAGGCAACTTAAATTTTTATTTTTTTCTAAATTCTAGGCTATATAATGATGCACATCTAACTTCTCTGCCTAAAATAACTTATTATTGATTTCCTACCACTTCAGGAAAACACAAACATTTTAAAAATTTACAAATGAAAAATCATTTTAGTAAAACAACAAAACCAAAACCAAACAAACCCTAAAACTCCTACAGATAACTATATGCATATTTCTTTATTCTATATACCTCCTTATATTCTTTGGGACAAATAAATAGGCATTTTTATTACTAATACTAAAAATATATTGGGTAGTATTTAACGATTTTATGTCAGCATTAGCCTTTTAAAAATCAGCTCTAAACTTTTGTATTACAAGTATGTATTTTTTAGAATTCTGAGCACCAAATATAATGAGAAGATATTTGATATTCCTTTGCATTTAACTCCAGAGGGGATCTGCAGACATCAAGACCAACCTCAGGCAGGAAACTATCTGAAGAAATATGTAACAATTAGTAGACTGAATTTTAATTACTCACATGTAGTTTCTAATTTTTGAATACTACATGCTAAATTTAAGATTCTAATATATTTCTATCATTGTTAATACCGAGGAACATCTAAAACTGAAACATTTTATTTAAAGAGTAAGCTGAATTTCACTTAAACAAAAGCAATCCTATATGAATAACTCTTTTAAGTAAAAAAAGGTTTATTTTCCTTCTACAGAACTCACTCACCGAAGTGACCTAGAAATTTCCAAGGGATAAAATGATCAATGAAATAACTTCAGGAAAAAAGGGCTAAGTTTCCTTTACGATAGCTTTTGACCTGTTTTCAGCTCTTAATTTAAAAAACAGTATTTACGAACGATGGATGCATACTGTAATACAAAAATCTACAATAAGAGAGTAATAAAAGAAACCTACCTTTCCTTCCCATCAGCTTCCCTCTTACCAGACATCCTGATTGTTTATGAGACAAACACTCCTACTGGATCTAGACATTCACACTCTTTTATTAACCATCTTTTAAAAATTTATTATTGGTATCAATTAGCCTGAGTCACGAAACCGGACCACTTTAAGGGCGACACGTGGTTCAATCACTATTTTTAAAAGTCCACGTATTTCAAACTCCTCTCTTGCCATGGCTGGGCTGTTTCGCTCTTTGAGGACCTGGTCTCCGCAGCGTTTATTCGTTCGATGGCAATCCTAGGGAGAACCACCGAGGGGACTTAGGGTTGGTGCTGATTTCTAGTCACTTACATAGCAAACGAAGCGAGAGGGACGTGCCCGGGAGGACCCGAGACAGGTGCGGGTGGGTTTCCGCAGTGGCCGCCGATCCCGAGCGCGTGCGGCGTGTTCCCGACTCGGGACCGGAGCGGGAAGACACAACCCAGCCCCGGCCCCGGCCCCGGCCCTCCACCCCCTTCTCCGGGGCCCCTCGGACACGCCCCCCAGCTTCGGGGCCCCACAGCCCAGTACCCAGCACTCGCCCCGGCCGCTCCCCGCAGCCGTCCACGTGGTGGAGCCCTGAGCAGCTCCAGGCCGCGGGGAGCGCTCGGAGAGGACCGCGGGGTCAGGGAGGCCCGGCCGGCGCTACCCGGCCGAGTCGGCCCCCAGCCCGGGCCCCCACATTTCCTTCCCCGGAGGGCGGGAGAGAGGCGATACTCCGCTGGCCAGCCCTCCCCCGTGCCCCCCGCGCCCTCTGGCGGCCGCCGCGGGGACGCGCCTTGGGCACGCGGGGCCGCCCTGCTGGGTCCCCCCTTCCTGGGCTCCGGGCCCGCGACGGGCGGCGGGCCCTTGTCCCCCGCGCCCCTGGCCCGAGCGGCGCTGGCCGCGCCCTTCCCTCTCAGCTCCCCGCGATCCCTGAAACTCCGGGCTCCCCGGGCGCGAAGCCGCGGGCGCCCCAGCCTTGCGTGAAAGTGCCCAGCGTAGTAGCCTGGGGGTCCCCTTTCTCCCAGGTGTGCCCCTCCCGCCACGTTCGGGCTTTCCAGCACGCTGCGAAAAAATGCCGCATGCACGCACTTATTTATTTATTTTGCAACAGCTGCAAGAAACAATGAAGCTTTTCAAGAACCGGGGAAACGCGCTTTCCAGCCACGCTGTTGTTGTTTTCAATGAACCTCTCCAGCCCCGCACTCCCCGCCCACCCCGCCCGCTCCCCGGCCTCCTCCTCCTCCCGCGCTAGCCCCCCACGCCCAGTCCCGACCGGCGCCCGGGGCATTGTTTTTGGAGTCCTGCGGGAGGGGAGGGCGCGTGCGGGATGGCCGGCGCAGTGCGGGTGGGGGCGGGAGCGGGTGGGCGAGCGCGCGCGTGTCTGTGTGTGTGCGCGCGTGGACCGGCGCGGGCGGGAGGTGGGGGCGGCGCCTCGCAGTCTCGCGCCCCACGCCCGGGCTCCGCTCCGCACGTCTCTGCGATCCCGGGCTCCGGCTCTTGGCGCGCGCCGGCCTGGGCCGGGCCTTCGGCGCGCCGCGGCTGCGGCTGTGGC
>VBSM01002223.1:14689769-14734992 GCA_008086735.1 Cheirogaleus medius | reverse complement strand
TCTGCCGGAAGGCTGTAGCGGACCGGGCCCGAGTTCATTTGTTTGGAGCCCCGAAGGCCCTGGCTCTGCGCATCCCCGCGCGGGAAGGGCCTCAGGGGCTTTCTCTTCCGTCGTCCCGGTAGCCCTGTCCCGTGGCTTAGTGGGTGGGCAGCGCTTACTCTCGAGCCGTCCCGGGGCCCAGCCAGGCGCGAGGACTCCGTGGGGAAGTTGGTGTCGGGGCAGGCCTCGCCACCCTCACCTCCCCGGGCGCGCGGGCTGCTCCGTACGCATCACCGACCCCAGCGCGGCGCGCAGACAGCGGTGACAGCACCCTTGGCCGCGCCGCGCCCTCGCTGTTGGGGCAGACCCGGTGGTGGGGAGTGGGGAGCCGCCGGGCCCTCGGGGTGCAAATTGCTCTCGAGGGGGAGGTGCCCAGCAGAGAGGCCCCGTAGCCCCAGGACACGTTTCCAAACATCCCGGTGCTGTCTCGCGGGGCCCAGCGTGCTTTGCCTCTCGGGCTTCTTGGGTTCCTGGCCTTTCGCGTCACTTTGGCCAGCTCCGCGGCGGGTTATCTGCCCCGGCGTCAGGGGGCTGCTTTGTGCGGCTCGGGGGTTGGGGGAAGCGTTCCCGTGACTGCCCCTCGGGAAGTGTGAGGCCAAAGGCCTTCAGCAGCCAGATTCTTCCGGGGAGCGCAACTTGGCCCCCAGTTCCGAAGGTTTTCGGACCATCTCCTGGTTTCTGCCCCGCCTGTGGACGCCTCTCCTGGAGGGGATGGAGGATGTTAGTGTAGACTCCGAGTGTGCGTTAGTGGGTGTGTGGTCGGAGCCGACGTGCAGTTCCACACACGTGCTAGCAACGCGGGGTGTAGCTGCTGCCACACGGCCGCACGGGGACATCCAGACGCCTGGCCCTGGCGAGAGGTGCCTTGCGCTGTCGTTTAAGGAGCGCCAGGATCTGCGGCGGCGGGTGGTGGTGGGGGTGCTGTTTTGTTTTGCGAGCGAGGAGCCGTGGCCTTGGTTTTGTTGTGGCGAGTTGTATTGCACTCCCCTCCTGCCGCCCCACACTTCCTTTGTACGTAGTTAATAAGCAATATCGCCCCACACTCGCTATCGTTTGCAATCTGATAGCTTTTGTTTTGGTGCTGTCGATTAGGGGTGTGTAGGGGTGGGTAGAGAAGAGCGAGGACGTAGGGAGTGAGAACTCCCCACGATGTGTGGAGGCAGGAGAAGGAGGAGGTTTTATTCTTCGCAGAAAATTAAAGTGTGGCTTTCTGGTACATGCGAGATGGCAGGGTAATTTGAACACGATTAAAAGTTTAAATGTAGTCGCAGAACTGGGGCTGGGAACGGTGAGGGCGTGTTGGTGAGTAATGGTTGCCGAGGGTATGCAGGTGGTGCCAGTTAACTTTGAAAATCACGACTGAGCCTTCAGGAGTGAGGGGGAGAAATAGGCAGCGGGGGCTGTCTGGCCCCATCACAGGGGCAATTCAGAAAGGCTCTTTCTATAAACAAATCCTTAAACGTCTTGTAAGAAATGAGACCGAGGTAGAATAGAGCAGATCTTACAGAGTTAGCGTGTTTACTGCATAGAGTCAGACGCAGGCTGGGGCCGGACCTTCCACAAATCTGGGCTCTCCTGCTCTTTGTTTTCTAAACTTTCAGCATACTTGATTGGGTGAAAGGCTTCTGGCTCCCCTCTACTAGTTTAGATGGTGTTTGGGGGACAAAGGAGGTTTCTAGTCTTTGAAAGCAAAATAGTTAAGAAACCAGAGAAATATTCCATTTTATTATGGTGTGTAGTTGAACTATATAATTTCTCTAGTTTTATTATTTAATGGTAATGAGCTCTGAAATTCAAAATAGCAGTTGATGGCCTTGCTTCCCCCAAGCAGGAGTCGGGCATTTTAAAATAGGATGTCTTGTTGTTTGGAGCGTTCTTTATGAAAAATGTTCTTTGTGAAAGGCAGCTCTTTTCTTGAGAACACAGACCGGAGGGGAAGAGGTATTTTAATGTATGTTTTTAATCCATGATGGCAGAACTTTAAAGGAACCCTTTAAAATGGTTATTAGTTCCTTGAAACCTGATGGATGCTCAGAAGGCAGCCCAGATCCTGATGATGGTTTGCTGAAGCCTTGTCTCCGTATCTGCCCCTCCCTCCATCTCTGACATTTTGAGGATGAAATGATACATGTATGACCACGTTTTCAGTTTTTAGTCCCGAAGGTACTAGACCCCTTAGCTCCGAGAGAAATGAGCTACTCAGTCCTATCTTTCAGCCGTTGTTAAGTATAGTAATAAAGATTGGAGTGTTGTTGGTCCAGTTGCAGGTATTTTGTTAGCACATGTAGGGATTAGTGTTTCTTCTTTGAGTGTGATGGCAGCAGGGAGAGTGTTTTATCTTTAACTTAGGAAATGTTGAAGTTTTGGAAGCAGATACAATCTTATGGACATGTTTGTTTGGTATCACTGTAATGTGAACAGAGCATCTAAATAAGGGAGGTTTGGAAGTTGCAAGTGATTGTCACATAATCTGATGGTTGTTTTCTTCTTCTTCTTTTTTTTAAATCAACATGCACTTTAAACTTATTGTAACTATCTCCTTAAAAGGATTCGATCATCTTTCTGCCCCAGGCACAGTTAACACCCTATTGTCAGAGAAATGCAGGTATGTGAAATGTTGGTTTTTAAGGAAGTTAGTGTTTTATTACCAGAAGGAGAACCCAGAATAAGAACTTTTGAAAGAACCTAAATAGCAAATTATAGTTTAGACTGTCTAGAGGGAAATGGCAAGTAAATGGTATTTTGTGGAGGGGTGGGGTGTCAGGATTTGGAGTTTAAAAGGTCAGTATGTCTGATTTGTCAAGAGGAGTAGGAAAGTCCAAGTCTAAGATATAAGCTAAGGTCAGATAGATCATCCTTGAAAACATTACAGAAAGTGAAAGAAGTCAGTCACAAGAGACCATATATTGTAGGATTCCATTTATATGAAATGTCCAGCAAGTCCATAGAGACAGAGGGTAGGTTAGTGGTTGCCAGGGGCTGGGGGAGGATGGAGTAGGGAGTGACTGCTAATAGGTGCAGGGCTTCTTTTTGGGGTGATGAAAATGTCTTAAAATCAGTTTATGTTGATGGTTGCACAACTCTGAATATACTGTTTGAATATGCTAAAAACCACAAAATTGTACACTTTAAATCGATGACATTTATGGTATGTGAATTATATCTCAACCTGTTTTTTTTTTTTTAAGAAATGTGCTAAGGTTGAAAAGAAATCATCGTGCTACCTTTGATGTAAAAATTGTATTAAAATTATTAAGTAAGTTTGTCCTGCAGGTTAATATCTCTTTTCTCTCCCCCACCCCAACCTTGTGTTTTAGATGTATGAATTACAGCAATACAGCAGACTGACAATTGAGACTGTAGCAGCAAGAATTCAATGCCATAGGAGAAATGGACAAGCAGGGAAAAAAAGAACCTTGGTTATACATAGCTCCAGTTAAGGATTGCAGGATTAGATTAAAAACCACAAATGCTAGTGAAAGTCAGATTTTTGACAATAAAATCTTCAACTAAATTTGAAATGATGTTGAGTTTTTCAAGAGAGAGAGTTTAGGAGCTGAGTCTGGACGGCTCCGTGTAGTTGCAATTTTATTATGTATGTTTTCTAACAAAGAAATAATATGCAATTTTAAGATGGTAAAGAATTTCCACTCTCTTTCTTGATTTGCCATATTGACCACAAGTGGTAGTAAAGACTGAGGATGAACTGTTCATTTTAGTGTAGCCTTGTTTTTTCTTTGTTGCTTATTTTATTTCTTAAATAGATCCAGAGTCTGAGCAGAAGAAATCTTTATAGGATACAGTAGTTGTTTTAAGCATTCAGTGATTTTTTATAAAAAAATTAAAATTTCTTACAGAACAAAAGATTTTAAAATATGACAAAGGCCTTTTTGTTTTTAAACTGTGTGCCTTTATCCAAATTTACCTTAGTCTTTCAATAGGAAAAGACCTAGAGAATAATTGTTGTTTACATTTGGTTTTGGTCTTTGTCTAAGTCTTAGTTTACTAATAAAAATGTTTCCTGCCCTTCCTATTGTTGCAAGATCAGGGCAGTAATGAAAATCAACTGTATCATTTTCACTTGTTACCTTAAAGTTTTGCCAAGGGGAGCCCTCAAGGGATGGTGGTTTCCTTTTTAATCTGGTTTCGTTTGTTTTGTAAGAATGTGCTGTAAGAAGCAACTGAAACCAGCCAGCAAGTATTGGGCACCTACTGTATGAAAATGGAGCTTGTGCTGGGCAATGTGTGAGCGTATGAAAAAAGGGGTCTTGCTTTTGTCCTAGGGGCATTTTATAAACTCTTGCATGAAATGAAGTTACTTGAAAATTCATATATATTTTTTTAAGACTCAGCATAGGATGCACAGTTTTCAAATAGACAGTGGGCAGTATTTCCAAGGCCCTTTAAAATTATTTCTGTAGACTTAAGACCTGAAGGAAACCAGTATTGTTGATCTTCTGGAAAGCTTTTGCTGCACCACTTTTGCCTCATTAGTACTTTCCCTTGTATTGCAGTATCATCATACAGGTGGTGTTCACCCATCTTGGCCAGCAGCTCTGCCTTCTGTATAACATTGGTTATGATAATTATGATTAAAAATGTTCAGTGTCGTAGTTACCTTTTTCCAAAAGTTAGGAGTCACAGGTATGTGCCTGAATGTTGCGTGGCATGTTTTGAGTTGTAAGAGAGATGGGCCTTATTTCAGAAGTTTCCTGGATTTAAATATTGCTTATTTAGCTTTCTGGAAACCATTAGGAAACATTTGTAATTTCGAGGCATTTTATATTTTAACAATAACGTGATGTTTTTAAAAGCATGAGGGGGTAAGAAAAAGATTGAGGAGACAGATCCTGAAAGTATGTGTGTTTTTATGGTAAAGTGTACAAGACGTGTTTCTCTCTGGGTTGTGAGGTTGTGATTTTCTTCGATTTGTTTTCAAAACTTGTCTGAAAATCAACCTTAGTTCATAGAAGAGGTATTTGTGCCCGTGGGCAAACTTGCTTTGAATTGCTTTTCTTAGCCAACTTATGACAGGTGCTGAGTCCAAGAGATGAACTCTTTTCAATTGTACTAAATATATAATAGTCGCACACATGCTAGGGATATAGTTTCTTCATTTCTCTCTCTGAGATGTTCCGAAGGAAAATTTCGAACACTTTAAAGACAACACAGTGCATAATTGATGGTGTACTCTGAGCCCTCCTGGAAAATGGTGTTTGGCATCAGATTAGCAAGAGGAAGTTTTCCAATTATTTGTAAAGATGTGATTTGGCCTAAACTAAGTGTGTGGTGGATGAGTGTGTGTGTGGGGAGGCAGTCCCAGTGTGTGTGGACATTTAGACCTGTTGACATTTGAGGAGCATAACTGATTTCCAATATTTGGAAAGATTAAAACTTTGAAATATGTATACCCTCCCTCATCCCTCCACCCTCAAGGATCTGTAAAAGAATTGATTTGTTCTGATAGAGGCACATATATTTGGTATATAAAATGGCTAGTAGAAAAAGATCTTCAAAAACAAGTTAGGTTGTTATCTCAATAGATGCATATTCTCTCAGCATGATGTTTTCTTTTGTTAAATTGCTTTGGTTTTTGACTCAGAATATTAACAATACCTTTGATTTTGAGACTTCTGGACTTTTGAAGACTTAAGTCATTTTTCATCCTTAAATGGTCAGTTTTACTCATGTTTTAAAAATTCCAGATATCATTTTTGAAGATTTCCCTTTTTCACTTATGCCAATTTCACTTATGTCATGTCAAGTTGATTTATTTCAAAATCTTAAGGAAAGGTTGATATTTCTTCACTTGAATTGAGAAATATTTTTTCCTTCCCTCCTTTCTTCCTCAATAAATACATGTTGAGTACTTATTGGGCTCAGTTCTTTAGGTTTACAAATTCTTTCTGATACCATAAAATATCTTACCCTAAGTTTTTAAAGGTATGAATCAAACCATAGAAATTGCTGATATGTTTATTTTAAAAACTAAAACAAACTAGTAAGCACATTTAAATTTTTTTTTTTTCTATTTTCTGCCCTGGACTACAAGAATTTTTAAACTCATCGGTTGCTGTTCACATTTTACTGGAACACAACAGAAAGTAGTTTATTTTATTGTGAGGGATGAACACCTACGATTGCAATAACTTTTACAGTATATTGTTGCTGTTATTTATGACTGGGAAAAGTAAGTAGGAATGCAGGGATTGCCTTTTTCTTATATTTATGTTCAACTTGGTTAATGATGGTGATGGCTTAGTTTATAAGTTGTTGGGAGATGTGTCCAGAGAGCTCACTGACTTTGTCCTGCTTGCAATGGCTGGTGGGCTTGAAGTCCGCACATTCTTATTTGGAGTATCAGAGTGGCTGGGCAGCTAAGGAAGATGTGCACACATACGAATGGTGCCATCACATACTGCAGAGGTATATGCCTACTTTAAATTGCTCACCTTGTGACAGTCTGGAAGACATTTTTTAAAAAAGCATTTATAAAGACTTTAGAAAGTAGTCTATTTCTAGTCTAGAAAGTTCTTGAGGTGGGGAGGAGTTTGAACCGTTATCTCCACATTCTTAGCCCCCTTAATAAGAGTTACATAATAAGCATACCATTTGTTCAGAATTGTGTATCTCCACCCATCCATTCAAATTCTGAGAGTCTGGAATACATTGTTGTTGTTGTTTTGTTTGTATACTTTCCCTTGACCATTTTCTTTTTAACGTGGCACTGGCTTTGGAACTTTTTTGTCGGTTTAAAGAGCGTACTACTTTTTAAGTTATTCTTGACATGAGAGAAGAAATATATTTTGACAATCTTAATGCATAAATATTTAATAGAGCAGAACTTTAAAAATTTCCTGATATATTTTGAATGCTTACTTTCAGCTTGCCCTCTTCTATACAACATAGTCAATGATTTGTCTCTAAAAAATTGATTATTGGGAATATATGTTTGACAAAGTAAATGAGACATACCGATTTGAGTCAGGTACACTTTTAGTTTATAGAACTTTAAGGAACAGATATCTGATGATTGGGGAGAGGTGAGTTTATGTATATGAGTTTTTCAGTGTTTCCCAAATTTGAAGTATCTTGATGACCTTTGATAACTTCCTGGAAAAAGGCAGCATGGAGAAAAAGTCCTGGTAAAAGCCCATGATCCAATTGACTGCATCAGCTTGCAAAGAGTCTTCTAAGCCATTAGCTATTAATTATATTTAGATTGTAAAATCCTTCTCACTTGTGCCCATATTTATCCATGTGGTCTTGTATTTATGCTCCCTACCTAATTTCCCTGGGTCTCATTGTAATGGGATAAATCACAAGCTCACAGACTCAGGACTTGAAAGAGAGGCACAGATTGCCACAAAAACAAGTGAACACAGAGAGACCAGCGGCAGAGGAAGATCTGCTGTTCAGCTTCCCTTATTTCTGTTGTCTGATTTCTGCGGATAATGAGTTCGCTGCATATGTTAGGTTACAACATGGTACGGTTTAATCATAGGAAATTCTTTTGTTACAGGAGCCTTTCTTGGTCAGGTGATATATTTGGGGTTTTCTTTCTAACATGCACCTCAATAAGATTTTCAACAACAAAGGCTAGCTCCGGATGGAATTTCTAGCTACATTTCAGTTTTGTAGCCCGTCCTTTTCTGGGGAGACTGGTTAATTGAATGTTTCCTTTTAACCTCACTGAGTCACTTGAAATCACTCAGATTTGCCCCTATTTCTGGCTCCACCCTGGTCCAGTCCAGACCTGCATTGACTCCGAGTACATGCTGAGCCTCTGAACCAGCTTCATGTTGGCCTCTGAACCAGCTCGGACTCCTGTGCTATCGTTTTGGTTTGATGGACTTGCCAGCCCCAGATTCTCTCCTCTTTGGTCTGAGAATCAAGTCCGAGGCACCTCATATTGGGCTGTAATAGGTCCTTAATGAGACTTTGCTGTGGGGATCCAGTTTTAATTCCCAGTACTCCCCAACACCTGTGCTTCAGCCTCGTGGAAAGTAAGTCAGTATTACTGTTCCTGTTGCCAGGGTTTTGCTCTTACTGTTTCTTTTCTCACAAAACAACAAAATAACATTTTCTAATGTGTTTAGAAAACTAAAGTCAGAAAATTTTGAGGCCAGGTGCTATGGTTCATGCTTATAATCCCAGCATTTTGGGTGGGAGGCTGAGGTGAGAAGATCACTTGAGGCCAGGAGTTTGAGACCAGCCTGGGCAACATAGCAAGACCCCATATCTAAAAAAAAAAAAAAAGCTGGGTGTGTGGGGGGGGCTAGCCTGTAGTCCCAGTTACTTGGCTGAGGCAGGAGGATCACTTGAGCACAGGAATTTGAGGTTACAATGAACTATGATCAGATCACTGCACTCCAGCCTGGGTGCTAGAACTAGATCCTGTCTCTAAAAAACAAACTTTTGGGGGAAAATGTTTGTTTTTTTCCCCTCTTAAATCTCTAAGTATCAGGTAGAGACTTTATATCTGTAAAATTAGGGACAAGACTGTAACTTTCTAAAGGCAGGATACTAAGTCAGTTAATTCCTTTTCCCCAAATACCTTTAATAGATCTGAGAGGCCATCCTTTAATTTCTAACTCAGATTCCTTCTCCTTTATGAAGCTTCTTGTGATTTTCCTAACTTCTATGAATCTGACTTCCCCATTACTCCTTTTGAGTTCACATCCACTGCTGTGTTGGGTGATGATGATTTGTTTTGTCTTGTTCCTTGGCTGTTGTCATTTTATGAGGACAGTGGAGCTCAAGTGGCCGGTTTGACTCTTCAGCTTCTCGGCAGCTAAGATCTCAGGCAAATTATTTAACCTTCTTTTGCCACTGTTTCCTCATCTGTGAAATTATAATTTTAATAAAACCTAGTTCATATATTTATTCATAAAACTTAAATGACTTTGTAAACATGTCAAGTGTGTAGAACAGAACCTGGCACTGAAGCCCTCAAGCTGTTACCGCTCTTATGGATGTGATCTTTGGATAGTGCCAGAAATATAGGACACACTTGATGTTTGACTGCTCTTGTCACTTAAATATGTGCCAGAGCCTGGCACATAGATGCTTAATATGATCTGTAATAAAACTTTATTTTGCTAAGGGGCTTATTAACAAGATGGCATTTTGCTTATTAAACAGTTGTGTGATATTATCTTTTTTCATTAGCCCCTTCCCCCCCCCGACAACTCACCTTCCATTTCAGAGATCTGTGTATTATGCTGTATGTACTTTCTCCTATAAGTTTTTCATTTGTTAATTTCTGCTCACCCCTGAGAGGTGTCCAGTGTGCACTTTGCCCATCTCGCCAGTGCATAGGCGCCATCTAGTGGCCAGAGAGGAAATTCGGTCTATTCAGTGACTATTAACAGTGCCCGGAGGAGGAAGACAGTGATCCCTTCCCACTTTCTGGCTGGGTTCCTAGGAACTGATTGCAAGAAAATATGGATACTGCAGGCTTCTGTGGAAACCACTGGGATACGGTTTGGAATTAAGGTTGCTCTACTATGTCAGTGTGAGCTATTGTGATAGAATTGGGGTTTTCCTAAATGATGGAAACAAGCATACTGCAACTCTGACAGTTGTTATACCTACGGTGTTTTCTTTTCTTTTTTTTTTTTTTTTACAATTTGGGTTATAGGATTTTTTTTTTTTTTTGAGACAGAGTCTCTGCTCTGTTGCTCAGGCTAGAGTGCCGTGGTGTCAGCCTAGCTCACAGCAACCTCAAACTCCTGGGCTCAGGTAATCCTCCTGCCTCAGCCTCCCAAATAGCTGGGATTATAGGCCCACACCACCACACCTGGGTAATTAAAAAATTTGTTTTGCAAAGTCACTATTGCCCAGGCTGACTTTGAACTCTTGGCCTTAAGCGATCCTCCCGCCTCAACCTCCCAAAGTGCTAGGATTACAGGTGTGAGCCACCGTGCCCAGCCATAAGATTAGAGATTTTGAAAAAAACACTTCTGATTCATTTTGAAAAATACAGCAAAATTTACCTTCCTTTGCTCTTTTAAATAGGTAGTAACACTTTAATTATCATTCTTATATGTGTCACTTGGGCTATTCTATGTAGTTAAGAAGCTCATCAGCCAGAAATACTAATAGAGAATAATAACAAATACTTTCATTATTGGTGTTAGGCCCCACAGTTGCCTGCATTTTGTTAGATAATTTTCTGTGTCTGGTTTCATGTGTTAATGATACTTTGAAAACTACGTTCTCATTTCCTTGGTGAAACTACCCATAATATATAGGTGGTTATTCAGTTTTATATGTCAAAAGCTTTCGACCCATTTCCTTATGGTTGCCTTTTAATATTTTTAATTTGGAAATCATTTGTTTGGCTACCTGAGAGAGAACTTTAGCCTGCCTTCCTTTACAATTTCTCAGGCTGTTTCTGAAGCAGGTTGTACTTCTCACTGTGTCTTGGCAGGTGGAAGCCCCTCTGCTGGGAATAACAATATTACCAATTTGCCCTCTGGCAAACTCCTTTAAGAATTAGCTACACTTGCACTCTCTGGTGGCCCTGATTCTGCCTGCAGGATGGTTGCTCTGACTTCACACTCCTCTTGTACTCTCTCTACCTCTGTTAGGGCTTCCCCTCCCTATTGTTTTCCCCCACTGTTGAGGGAGAGGAAGGGTAACTTGGTCATCTTTGAATTCCCCGGGGCATGGCTCAGTGCCTTGCATATAGGGAGGAGCTGAAGAAATGGAAGACTTCCTAAAAGGAGACTCCTCCCTTTTACTTTGAACCACTCTTTATGTACAACAAATTTCTTTTCATCTAATCATTGTAGCTTTGCCAGCCGAAACATTTTATTAATATCATCACAGTTACTGCTACGTGGAACTTGAAAGCAATAAAATTATCTTTAAAATCATTGTTTCATTAGGCTTTTTGCACATTGAGGTGAGTAATAAAAATTAGAACTCCTGAAAAGGTCATTTGTGAGTCTGGCCTTGTGTCAAGATCACCTCATCCCTATGGATGGAAACTTTGTTCCATAAATTCCCTATAGATAAGATTTAATGAATAATTCATTGGCACCTACTCATGTTTGTAGTGTGCTTTAAACCCTTGGTCCCCAACTTCAAGCTGCAGACTAGTGCTGTGGCTTGTTAGGAACTGGGCTGCACAGCAGGAGGTGAGCGTCGGGCTAGCTAGTGAGTGAAACATCATCTGTATTTACAGTCGCTCCCCATCGCTCACATCACCGCCTGAGTTCGCCTCCTGTCAGATCAGCTGCAGCATTAGATTCAGGAGCGAGAGCCCTTCTGTAAACTGTGCATGCAGGGGAGCTAGGTTGCACACCTCTTATGAGAATCTAATGTCTGATGATCTGAAGTGGAGCTAGCACTGGGGAGTGGCTGCAAATATAGTTTATCATTAGCAGAGAGGTTTGACTGCACAATAAATGTAATGTGCTTGAATCATCCTGAAACCATCCCCATGCCCTGGTCGGTAGAAAAACTGTCTTCCATGAAATTGGTCACTGGTGCCAAAAAGGCTAAGGACCACTGCTTTAAACCACTGTGGGACTGGGTGCCTGATTGAAGGTAGGCATCTTCAGCTGGGCTTACTATGCGTTGGTCTCCAGAGTGGCCTGATGCAGAGGGCTAGAGGGGAGCCTCAGGGAGCTGGTGGGTGCCTCCACTGCTGCTGACTTCCGAATGACAGGGTGTGCTTGGTCGTTTCTCAGTCCTTTCTAGCCTTCAGATTCTAAGACACTAGGCAGAAAGAGATGAAATTCTTAGGAAGGTTTGGCTGGAACCAGCAGAATCACTGAACAGAAGTTTGTTTCTGTTTCTTGCATTGTTTTCTTGGCTGCAATGCAGTGGCGTGATCATAGCTCACTGTAACCGCAAATTCCTGGGCTCAGGTGATCCTCCCAAATAGCTAGGAGTACAGGTGCATGCCACTGTGCCTGGCCAATTTTTTCTTTTTTAAACTTTTGTAAACACAGGGTCCTTGCTGTGTTGCCCAGGCTGGTCTCGAACTGCTGGCTTCAAGCGATTCTCCTGCCTCAGCCTTCCAAAGTGCTGGGATTACAGGCATGAGCCACTGCACCAGGCTGGTAGCCAAGTCTTAAATGTCTCTCATCACTTAAGTACCCCCTCCCGTGCTGTTTTGGTTATTGGTGAAGGCCTTTGACAGTCTCGTGGTGGGGCTCTTGGAGAAGGTAAAGTTTGATCCTGTCTCTCTCTTTTTTTTTTTTTGAGACAAGATCTTGCTCTGTTACCCATGCTAGAGGGAGTGCAGTGGTATCATCATAGCTCACTGCAATCTCAAGCGATCGTCCTGCCTCAGCCTCCTGAGTAGCTGGGACTACAGGTGTGTGCCACCACTCCTGGCTAATTTTTCCATTTTGGTGGGAGGTGGGGTCTTGCTGTGTTTCTTAGGCTCCTGCTTCTACCTCTTGACAGAAGAAAGTTTACTTTTCCCGGATGGTGTAAAGAGACCTCCTGAACTTAATTAAAACCTAAGAAATTATTGCTAAAGTCTTGATACTCCTGAGGAGACTTGTGAGGTGGGATATTTCTTGTAGAATATGTAAACATAATTATTTCAACCTGGTATGTTAATTTCAAGTGCAGGTTATAAAAAACATCTTGTAAAATTACCATGTGAATGTTGAACTGGGTGTCACTGGCCTTTGCTCTTCCCTGTAGGGTTGGCATATGCACAAGTCTTCCTTTTAAGCCAGGTCCCCTCAAACAGTTCACTGTCTCCCTCTCTTTGATGGGGGCGGGTGTTGGTAAGGGAGTCTCGGGCCTCAGTGTCTGAATCTGTAATTTGGAATAATACTGTGCTAGCAGGGATGCCATGAGAATTAGCAAGAACATATCTAAGATGCCCAGCAGAATGGGCACGTGGAAAGAATCCGACAAATGGATGCTTTTATCTTTCTCCTCCCACATGCCATGGTGGCCCTTGTGGGCTGTCTTTGCGGCTCCGGTCCTCCCTTCCTCCCTGAGTACTGAGGCATTGCCACCACTCAAGGGGGGGGTCTTCCTTTCCATGCCTACAGTGAAGGTTTGAATTCAGGAAGTGTGAGTGACATGGCAGCCTTTGGAACCACTAACCAGGTTGCTTCTTTGTGCCCAAAGAGTCGTTGTCTTTAAGTAAACTAGGCTGGCTCTGGTTTAAGGGCATGTTCCCACCTGAAGAGCGGGGAGTAGGAGGTGAGTGGCGGGGAGGGTGCGAAGCCCTGTTTTCGGTGTCAAGAGTTGAGGGCCTCTAGTGGCCTCTGTTCTCTGGAGAGCATATTAAAAGATGTGTGATTTTTTTTTCCCCCTCAGTGAGCTTACTGTCTAGTTGGGAAAACTCAAATACTGGTGACCAGTAACAGGCAACCTGTGTTCAGTGCAAAATTATGGGATGCTGACTAAAGGTTTGGAGAAGTGCGTGGGCTGCAGGTGGTGTGGTCATCGCACTGCTGAATAGCTTGAGCAGCTTTAGGGAGGACGTCTGACTTTAGTGTGCCCCAAGTATTTGCCTCTCACAGTCCGGGGGATAACCCCCAGGAGGGAGAGGGACGTGTGTGGTGTAGGTGGCAGTGTGCACTGATGGAATGGAGGGTGGGTGTCAGAACCAATCACAGTGGACCTGCTAAGAAGGGTATTCTAGGAAGGCTGCTCTTGCCTCTCGATGGGGTCAGAATTAGGGGACAGAAATAGGCAACCCAGTGGGAACCAGTGACTATAGATGAAGGAGGTGATGAAGATGGGGTGGGGGGGATGCATCATCTCTAGATCTGAGACCAGGGAAGCAGGAACTGATGGACACGTTGGCCCGGCTGAGGGGAGTGATGACTGAGGCTAAGGGGGTGACTCTGCCTGTGAGGGGCTTGGTTGCTGGAGGAGCTGGTGACGCAGGCCTGGGTGGGCTGCCCAGAGGCCTCCCAGGGGATGGAGAGGCAGGACCCGCATGGCCCCGGGCTGGCTAGAGGACCGGAGCAGCAACACAGAGCGGGCTCTCGACGAGGCACCTGGCACCTTCATGGCACGGAACAAGGAGAACTGGGGAGCAAGCTTCCGGTGAGGCCGTTCACGTAGCAAAGTCCTTTGGAAACTGCAGCGTTCAACATTTTATAATTGTTTTTAGAAATGGACTTTAGAAAGTGGAGGAACTCTTATCCTTGTTAGGGGAATCACAGGTGCCTGGTAAAGTTAAGGACCAGGGTTAAAACCTGTGGGAGTAATATTTCCTCCAAATTTACTCTTCTCCTCTAAAAATAAAAGTGAAAGCTTTTTAGGTGAGGGCTCTTGCTGATCATTTGCTGGGGTGCTGCTTTCTAACTTTCAAAGGAATCCAAACAAGACTTGGGCTCTTATATCCTTCTGGGCTGGGCCAGGGGCCCTTGAGGCTGGTCTGGACCTGGCAGGTACATGGCTGTAGGCTTCCTGAGGCTGGGATGGGGAGGCAGCCCCTGCCCCCGACCCTGCTGGCTCACCTGGCAGGGCTGTTCCCAGCCCTCACCATACACATGGAGAGGAATGATTTGTTTAGAAAGGAACGCCAACTTTGCATCCAGGTCTAGGCTTTGCTGCTAGTGCTTTTTAACTTGTATTGATTTATGTTCTTAAATCAACTGGGCATGTTGTAGTTCTTGATGAGAAGCAATTGTCCATTTTAGTCTGGGACTGGTGCTACTAACTGGGTGCTGCCTGTTCTGCAACTGTATCTCTTTGTTTTCACTTGACAAATAACATTAAAAAACGCAGTAATGCAAGAGGCTTCCCCGGAGGGTGATATCATTTGGCCTGTGGGCTTTTGTATTTCCTGCTATCAGGATAGTGAATTCTGAATTTTAAGTCGTTTTTCACCTGTTGGAGCAAGCAGGGCTGAAGCACAGTCTGTGCTTTCCCCAGTTGGAAAGTAGGCCTTCTGCCCTGTCTCATACACCTTTTCCCCCAGTCTTGTTTGGTGGCTTTGATTCCACCACATTTGAGATTAGAATTAGATCCAAGAGCCAGAGACTTAGAAGTCTACTTACGGGTTATGCCCGGGGAACATTATTTACCCTCTCTCCTCTACTTTCCTAATCTATAAAATGGAAGATTATAACGGTCCCCATCTCAGAGGATTGTTGCAAGTACTTCATGAGCAAATACACATAAAGTTCTTAGAACTCAGTGCCTATTGTAAACACTAGGGTTAGCTGTTACTATTATTGTTAGGGGTGGGAGATACACATTGGATGTTATACACTTCCTTAAAAGGAAAAAAATAGTACCCTCCTAGGTGTGTATTGATTCTGTTGTTCTGCTCTTAGCTGCATTTGCTATTTTTTGACTGGAGAGTTAAGACTCTAGTTTCATCTTATAGATAGAGTTTCCCTAGTGCTCTGTTGGGGCTAGAAGCACACCTCCCTCCTCATCCTGCTTCTGCCTCTGGGGCCGGAGGTGAAGCGTTTTCCTCCAGGAGATGCATTACCTGGATTCCAAGTGCCCTTCTAAGAAGGCTGATGTGTCGTGGATCATTCCCATGTGGTGTGCCCCTTGACCCTTCGCTCTCTTCCTTCGTTAAGGAGAGGTAGGTAACGCGGGGTCATGTGGCCTTCTGGGGAAGACCCAGGTCAGGAGCATGAGGAATGTGGGTGGGATTTATGTTTCCAGCCAAAATTTAGGGCTCAGGATTCATGAAAAGCATGAATCTACGTATCTAGAAACTATTTAGACTATTTTATATTGAGAGTGGGGAAAATTGAGAACCTGTGGCCCTTGTATGTAGGTCGAGGGCTGCTTACAGGGATGAGAGTCCCCAGAGGCTGCCCGAGCAGGAGAAGGCTTCCGTCAGGGTGGGAAGCCAGCCACAGTTGTGTCGCCCGATCAGTCAGCGTTTTGCGGGAGAGCCATCCTCCAGGACAGCTGCCCTCTTGCTCTGCTCCTTGGGCTGTGCAGGGTCTCTGCTTCCCAGGACTGGAATTCAAGCTTAATCCCAAGTAGGCAGTTTGTTAGTTGGGCTTGAGTGGTCCTGGTAGGGGGCCGTCACCTACTCCGTTTCCAAGGGAAATGTGTTTTGAGCCCAGACCACTTAAAACAATTTAACAATTAGTAGTAAGTAATGATACTGTTTACTTTTTGTGATAAAAGGTCTCTTAGGAACAGGAGTTAATTCCTTTGGTTTAAAAAACTTATTCCTTGAGGCCAATAAGCACATGAATAGATGCTGGAAGTCACTAGTCATTGGCGAAATGCAAGTCAGACCCACAATTGATACCACTTCACACTCATTAGTGTGGCTATTACCAAAAAAAACCCTGCCTAGGCCAGGATGTGGAGAAACGGAACCTGTGGGCTTGTAAACGGTGTAGCCACAGCGGAAGACAGTATGGTGGCTCCTCAAAAAATTGTAAAATTGCCGCATGATCCAGCAGTTCCACTCCTGGGTATCTGCCTAAAAGACGTGAAAGCAGGGACTTGAACAGATATTTGTACACTCATGTTCATGGCAGTGAATAATGACTCATAATAGCTGAAAAGTGGAAGTAACCCAGGTGACCCTCGATGGATGAAGAGCTTTCTCCACCCCGTCCAGAGGAGCGGCTCTTCTTGGTCTGGGACCTGCAGGAGGAAGCCAGCTGCTGATTCTTGTCAGGTGATTGGACTGGCATTTTCCTGGTACCTCGGAAGCAAACCCGAGTGACCACTCTTGTCTTTCCCAGGTCCTGCCACGACTGTTTTGCTTGCTTGTTTGTGTGCTTGTTTTACCTGGCGCCATTGGGCAGGAGGTGTTGTCACAGAACACGAGAGAGAGAGGTGCTCTTACATGGCTGGATGGTTGTCTTAGCCAATTCAGACGGCCGTGACAAATTACCATAGACTGGGTGCCTTAAACCACAGACATTTGTTTCTCAAGATCAAGGTGCCAACTGATTTGGTTTCTGGTGAGGACCATTTGTTGGCTTGTGGATGGCAAATGTCTTCTCGCTGTGTTCTCGTAGGGCAGAGAGAACAAGGGCTCTGCTCTCTTTATTTAGGGGCACTGATCCCACCATGGGGCTCTACCCTCCTGACCTCATGTAAACCTAATCACCTCCCTAAGGCCTCACCTTCACAAGCCGTCCCATTGGGTCTTGGGGCTTCAGTCTATAGATTTAGTTGGGGGACACAGTTGTGCAGTTCATAACAATAGAGTCATGTGCTATCGTTGAGGATTCTCAAGACCAGGACTCTGTAAGTTCTTGGCTATGTCTGAGAGTTGGTTACAGTTTCATTTTTAAAATGTAAGTGACATTCAGTACCTAAAAGTACATGTTATCAGGATGGCACTGAGCACATTTGCCTCCTTAACTAAATGCTTGAAATGTGTAGTTTGTCTTCTGAGCACCCCATTGCTTTTCTTGAAGTGAATCCAGTTTGAGAGGAACTCAATTATTGAGAAATTCCATATGACCCCATTTCCCCCATTTTAGGACAGATAGGTTGCTTATTTTAAACTCTGCAGGAGCTGCATAGAGGGAAGTTATATTCTCCAGGAGAGCTTAACTTTCACTCTTTGAAAGCTGAGTTCCATGGAGGTGCATTCCTCCTCTCTGCCCACCTTAGCATGCACCTACCAGATGTGTGGAATTCAGTTTAAAGAAGCTCATCTTGACCCTCCCCAGGGTCTGTTTTGTAAAGCTGACACCAGCATCAGTGAGTTGGAAGGAATTGCAACAGAAAACAGACCTGTGCTGCAGCCCACTTCTGAGTCCTTAGCAGTACTTCTTCCTCTCCCAGCAAATCCAGAAGGCTGGGAGGTGATTGTTAATTGTTTATAAGCATTAACTGTTTACCAGTCATACTTGCTATTTTAAATCTGACCCTGCTATTATGTTGTTTTGTTTCTGTTCACAGCTGAGCTTTAAGCTGGGTAGAATTTCATGGTGAGTCACTCCCATGATGGTAAAATCAGTATCGATCAAGCCTTCCTGTTAATCCTGTGAGGAGTTTAGAGACAAATGAGACAAGCTTAAGGTTTCCGCCAGTTTGGATCCCTGCATGTGCAGATTGGGCTTCCTGAAGACCCGGTTAGCCCCTTCTATCTGCTGATCTGTAACCTGCAAGGGGTGTTTAACATGCATCTTGGAACCTCTGCTGCTTGAAAACACAGTGTGTTTAAGGGAAGGGGACACAAACCCATGTGAGGTTTTCTCCCCCTTTTGTTTCCTGAATTCCACCCCAACTGCCTGTTTGAATGCATGCCAGTTACTTTTGCAGAGTTAGTGACCCTTTTCCTGCCACTCTGGGCTTTGAATTGAAGGCTAGTATGCCTTTCCCCAGTTTTGTTAGAAAGTTGCCCTGAGGGTCATATGTGCTGGCTGCTGTGAATTCTGATAGACTGATGGACAGAGAAAAGTTGAGGGTTAGATATCTGGGCAGAGGATGGCAGGGGCAGGGCACTGAGTGGGAACATTGGGACCCTCTGCTCCTGGGCTTGGGAATTGGCCACTGACTCCTATTAGGACATTGGGTGAAACATTTATACCCACTGTCCTTCAGTCCTCTGGGCAGCCTTGTCAGGTATGGAAACTGAGCAGTGTCTGACTTTGGCTGTGCAGTCAGCTCAGTGTCCCAGCTTTGAGTGCTGAGTCTGACCCCAGAAGTTGACTGCCTGGTGAGGAAGCCACACAAGGCTCGGAGGGGTGTTCTGGCTCTTGGCAGATGCTAGGCCTACCCAGGACTCCGATAAGAGCATAGCCGAAGAATGCCACTTGGATTTGGTCACAGTGGGCAGCAGAGCAGGGTGTTTGGTGTTGCTTTTCCTGCAGCACAGAGGAGGCAGATGAGGCAGACCAGGGCTGGGGGGATGCTGAGCTGAGCTGGGTAGAGAGAATTGGTTTTGTAGGAATTGGAGAGGGAGACAGATTGGAGTGTGTGGGTGTTTGGGACCTGCGGGAGGTATGTAAGGTGTGCAAAGTGCAGCCCCGTTTTAAAAAGCCTACGTCGTCGTTGAGAAGATGAGGTGTGCACAGCTACACGGATAGGACCAGACACTTTTACAAATGAGAGTAGAATGAGCATGGTGGGAAAGGGCCCTGGAAAGTGAGGAAGAGATTGTTTTGCTCATGGGGATCCTGGAGGCCTCATGAAGGAGATGCTTGGAGGATCGGAGGGATTTTACTAGGCTTGGGGGTGGCCTTGAGGTCGAGACTTTAAAATTGTGAGATGGGGCTCAGAGTGAGGCTGGAGGGGAAGGTTTGTGTAGGTAGTAGTGGGGGATGAAGATGGGGGCAAATTGGGGATGGTTTGGGGGTCCTGAGGCCAGGCTAAGGGATGTGGTTGGTTCTTGAGAGCAAAAGTCTATTAGAGACTGGTGGTCGTAGTTGTACTAAGTTAAAGCAACACTCTGGATGCTATTGGGTTTTTGTGAAATAGCGCGGAGCCTTCTTGGGAAGGTGGTAGTGAATGTCTAGTGGAGGAGATGGAGAGAAGGCTGGTCCCAGGGGTCCTGGGTGGCATCTCCCTCATGTATCTGAGCTTTTGCATATTCAAGTTGTATTTGACTGCATTTGATTATGGCAGATTCATTTAGTAGGACACCAGGAAAAGGCCTCCCAAATTATTACAACTGACAAGTAAGTACAAAGGACTATTTTCCTTCTTTTTTTTTCTCTTTGCTTTTCTCCTCAGAGTGCGGTGGCATCATCAGTCATAGCTCACTGCAACCTCAATCTCCTAGGCTCAAGAGAGCCTCCTCCTTTAGCCTTCCGAGTAGCTGAGACTACAGGTGTGCACCACCACTCCCAGCTAGTTTTTCTATTTCTTTTTTTTTTTTTTTTTTTTGTAGAGACAGGGTATTGCTCTTGCTCAGGGTGGTCTGGAACTCCTGACCTTAAGGGATCCTCCCGTCTTGGCCTCCCAGAGTGCTAAAATTACAGGTGTGAGCCACTGTGCCTGGCCAACATATATTTTTAAATCTGTCATCTAACATGACCGCTGATAGGAGTGGTATGTTTGATTGCTGTAGAAAATAATTGGGACTATTTTACAAGCTCCAGTAGCTTCCTGGTGTAGGGACCCTTAGGACTTTGGAATAGGAAGAAGTTTCTGAGTGAGTTGTTACTACTTTTTGGAAAGATAACAGTGCTTGTTTTTCCCTTGATCAGCAGGGTAGACTCTCCCATGTGCTGGCTGTTACTGGGTTTCTTGCATTGATACAAGTGCAGTCTTTGCATTTGAGCCCAGCTCTGTTGCTAGGGCTCCATTTGAAGCAGGTTGAGTTAAAATAAGAGCAGCGGCCCCCTCCAAATCTGCAGGTCTGAAAGCATTCGTGCAGTTTTGTTGCATGGGTCTTTGCATTTCACTCAGTAGTAGCAAAAATCTATCAGGTGTGGTCTTTCCTGAAAACAAACGTTACCATGGTTTTTAATTAACGGTAGGGTGTTTGGAGATACGAAATGTTTAGGTCCTTGAATCCATTCCAGGTTCAACATTGGGGAGGAATGAGGAAGCTGAAGCTGGGGCAGGCTCTGTCTAGAAGCCATGAGCTCTCTCGCCCCCTTCTCCTTAGCAGCATTGTAAACAAAACCCCATTTGTAAGGAGCAAGTTCCAGCTGAGTTTTAATGATGGGGGCAAGGTTTGTGTGGTGGAGGGGGGCATGAAGCCAGAGGCTGGGGGCTTACTTACTGGTTAATTTAACCTGGCTCTTCTCTCTCAAGTCTCAGCTCTTTTAAGATTCAGAAAATAATGCTAAATGCCTCAGATTTCTGAAATTCCTGGCCTTGGAGACTTGACTACATAAAAGAGCCAGGATTTCAGGCTGGCCATTTCAGGATCAGCCATTTCCCTCTTCCTGATTCATAGCTTCCAGGATTTGTAATGCCTGTAGACTTTTTTTCTCTCTCGTTTAAAAGCAGCCATTGAAAGAAAAAATAAATAGCAAAGTCCCTATTCCAGAAGTTCTACTTCCTGTTGTTGTACTATTGAGCTCTGAAAAATAGCTTTGCAAGTTTAGCCTCTTGTTTGGGCTATTTCAAAGGAATTCTTGAGATCTTTTTGTTTGGACAGGCTGTATGAAGGCGATAAGTTTAAAGAAGTTCAGCTTAATCAGCACAGAAGTGCAGAGGCTATATTTTAAGTTCTTTCTGAGCTTTATGGTGTGAATATGTGAATATAATCCAAGCAATAGTGAGTTGCTTATCCAGGGCACATAGACATTTTCCACAATGCCAATTGTTTCCTTCATAATGTTTAGTGTTTATTTTTAAAAGACATATTTGGGCACAAATTACATTTTGTGACTATAAAAGAATTGGAGATATTTACGATTCCTGCAACAAGGGAGATAGATCCAAAGTAATCAAGAAAATGATAGAATAGCAGGCTTCCTATTTTCCCACTAGCATTTTCATTTAAATAAATGTGTAGATCAGCAAAAGTGCCTAAAGTTCAAATGTTTCCATGCTACACATTTTATTTCTCCTATTTGAAAATACTGATCTCATTTGTGATAAAAGTCATACCATTTTGAGAAATACAAAAACCTTTTAAGCTTTATGGGATGATGATATCTTGGCCACTTGAGTGGGTATGATTTGGATTAACTAATTTTGGTCCCAGAATCATGTCATCTGTGGTGAATGGATCCCCTGCCCCCTACCTCAAATATATAGGTAGATAAAGAGTTGAAGCAGGATAACTGAGATACTTTGTCAGGGACTTTGTAAGGATTAACACAAATATTTCCGGGTGGGGTTCCTAATGTTCAGTTTCCATTAGGCTGGACAGTAAGCCTAATGTGGCTTAGTAAGCCTTCAAAGACACTGGCCTGCATTGTCAGCTAGGAGCATCTTGAAGGACTGTTGCTTTCCTTCTCTGGGGTTATTGTGGGGTCCTTTTGGAGCACACATGACTTTATACTATATAGTTATTTGATATGCTGGTATGCCAGTTACATTGTACGTATCATTACGCTATGTGGTTGATTGATACACTGGTAGAACAGCCATCTTCTGGAGGACTCTTGTTTGCACACTCCTCCTCTCAGAGGCAGATTGGAACATGTACAGTAAGTAGTAGATGATCTTCTCCCTCTGTTTTGTCTTTCTTCAATTGCCTGTCTGGTGGGAGAATAACAGCTCTCTTAGTATACTCTTTTGTGGGCTCTCTGAACAATAGAAATTGGAAAAAAAAATACTCAAATCCCTGGGTGGTGACTTTTTAGCTTTTTAGTTTTTTTTTTTTCTTCTTTTTTTAAAAGCAGAAACACCTTTAATTTTTAGTAGCCTTACAGATCATCTTCAAAAACACCTGTGTTTGTAGTAAATGAGGCAGTGTCATTGGATTCCTCCATTGTGGATACATCCTCTGCAGTCACACCCCTGGCCTTGTCACCTTTTGGCAGACAGAAATCTTTTCAATTTCTGCTGATGGTATAGAGTTCTTGGAAGCTAGGTGCTCTGAATTAGCACATGGGCAACAGTTTTTTAAAGGCCGTTGTTCATTCTGCGAAATAGTTGTGCAAACACCTGATAAGCACCTTCCTCTCTGTCAGGCTCTATGTTTTGTATTTGCATGTTCGAGGCCGGCATCTTGTTCTTTCTGGAAATCTAGTGGGCTCCTTTTTCTCCTTATCCAGGGAATTTTCCATTGTGATTGTAATTTCCCTAAAAAATATTTGGAAAAACTGTACAGCCATGTTTATCCTGTCTAGTGAATGCTATCTTGAGGGCTTAGATAAGTAGAATTGGCAGAGTGAGTTAGTGGTGGCATCTGAGTAGTTGAAATGTTAATGCTATCTATAGGTTCTAGAAAATCTGTATGTTCAATAGTAATAATTAGTCTGAGTGCGGTGGCTCACGCCTGTAATCCCAGCACTTTGGGAGGCCAAGGCAGGAGGATCCTGTGGGCCCAGTAGTTAGGGACTAGCCTGGGCCACATAGTGAAACTCCATCTCAAAAAAAACATTAGTCAGGCATGGTGATGCACGCCTGTAGTCCTAGGTACTCTGGAGGCTGAGACAGGAGGATCACTTGAGCCCATGGTGGCACATACCTGTAGTCCTAGGTACTCTGGAGGCTACACAGGAGGATCTCTTGAGCCCAGGAATTCGAAGCCGCAGCGAGCTGTGATAGCACCACTGCACTCCAGCCTGAGCAACAGAGCAAGACCCTGTTTCTGTAAAAAAAAGAAAAAACAAAACAAAAAGGTGATAAAGATAAAGTCTCAGCTTTTTGGGAAAGTGGGTTTTAGACATTTTTAAAGTAATTACTGTAAAGGGAATTCTCATTGTCGCATCCAAACAGAATTTGTTATCAAATCATAATTAAACATGCCTATAAGGCAAAAAACTACAATGGTCCTGACTGCTTTAAGTTCACGTTTTGGAAGGAGAAACTGTAAGCTCTGTGAAAGGAAGGACTGTGCTCACTGTTGGATCCATAGTACCTGAACATGTAAATGTAAATTAAAGGAATAGAGACCCTGAGAGTCCTAAGATCACAGTCAACATCATAACCCTAGGCTTCCTCCTCCCTTCAGTGACTTCCCTCCTGGAGAAGCCCATTGCTTCTTGCCTATGAGGTCTGCAGAGCGGGTTCAGATAGCTCTGATCGTTGATGCAACAGTCGTGTGCACATGGTACTGTATCAGTTTCACATGTTTGACCTGTTTAAAGATAATGTGGGACTATGATGAACAATGAACTTTTAATTAGGGACAAATTTACCTACTACCTTATACTATAATTATTTTATGTTTGTTGCCTTTTTCATATTATAATAGTAATAAATGGTTATTAGGGGAAAATATATATAGTTAGGGAAAAAGGAAAACAAAATTATCTTTAATCAATCTCAAGGTAACCATTGTTAATATATGCTGTATTTTCCTGAGATCTTTTTCCCTCCTATACTTATGTGTGTATTTATATATTCTAAAAAATAAAATTAGTATCATACTACACAGTATAGACATATAATTTTTATCCTCATTTTCCCATTTAGCAGCACATTGTGAATTTTTGCTGTTATATTTTTATCATCTGGAATATGGTCTTCAATGAAATTAAAATTAAAATTCTATAACTTTAAGCATTTTATAATATGATAAAATCATTGTGTACTATCATTGATATGCTACTCTTGTTAATTCTCTGGGTTAGATTCCTAAAAGTGGGAAGTTGGAATACCAAGAATTTTATAAGTGTGCATGCTTATGATCCTAGATAAATATTGCCAAAATATTTTCAGAAAACTCCCAGTTTAGGCTTCCAGAAGCAATGCCTGTCGTCCATACTCTTCACCGGTAATGAAAACTAAATTGAGCTTTGCAGTTTTAGCATTTAAATAAACTGTATCTCACTATTTTAATTTCCTTTTTTAATTATTGGTGCCATCTTCATTTTTCTTTTTTCTCATTTTTTGTTGAGTGATCAATGCATTCTTACAGACTTGTGTAGACTCTATCATAAAGATGTTTACCCTGTGTTCTCTGTATTGTGAATATTTCTCCTGATTTGCGGTTGTTTTATTTTTTAAAAGTTTAAAATTTTTAACTTCTTGAGATATAATGTTTCTATTTAACATAGAATAGCACTCTCTTCTAATCTTTAATTCTCTTAGAAAGATTTTATTTATATCAAAATCAGTTAAATTAAATCATGTATATTGATTTTTAGTTTTAGCTTTTTATTCTATAAGACTTCTAGAATTTATATTTAAATAAAGCGAGATGCCGCCTTCTGTTGATAATTCTGTTTCCCTACACTATGCTATTTTTTTCTTTTATATTAGAGGCTCTATTTAAAAGCATCTTTTGCCACTGATCTGCCTGCTGTTTGTGTACATGTTAACATCTAGGAAGAATCTCCACCCAGGTAAAAAAATTTTTGAAGAAATATTCTTTCAGATGAACTTGTGTGTGTACATGTGTTTTGTTTTGTTTTTGCACATCTTCCCTGCCACCCTCCCCAAAGAAAAAAAAATCTGCTGAATTTTTATTGGGATTGTTAATAAATCAACTTGGGAGAGAATAACATTTCCAAATATTTGAACTACTCATTCAAGGACATTTCATGTTTCTCCATTTATTCAACTTTTATCTATTTATTAAGAAGTCACAGAAGATCATGGAGGTCTTATACTCTTCCTTTTGGGTTTTTTCCTAGGTAATTAACACTTCTTTGCTAATGTGGAAGGAATCTTTATTCTCCATTGTATTTTTTAAACGATTATTTCTGTGTGTGAGGAAAGGTATGGTATTTATTATACTTACCTTGTATCAACCCAATTTGCTGATTGCTCTTGTCATAATAGTTTTTCAGTTGATTTTTTTCCTGATTTTTTTGTGCAGAGAATCATTGATGACAAATAAGGATAATTTTGTCTCTATTTTTCCCAGTACATAACTCTTTACTCAGTTTCAGGTGTGTGTCATTCAGAACTACCAATGGCTGAAAGTGACAGGAAACCTGCCTAGTAAAGGCTTAAGCAGTCAGGGGCTGATTTTTTCTCAAGTTCAATCTAGAGGGAAGTGGTATGTGGCTACTACAAGATGCTCAAAGAGGACATGAAGGAGTAGACTCCTGGCTTCTGTTTCTCCATCCTTAGCATGTGCTTTTTTCCTCTTGGTCACAAGATGGCCCCTGTACTTCCAGCCTGTACTTCCTTCCTGTGTTTTAGGGAGGAAGAAGTCAGAAGGGATAAAAACAAAAGGCAAAAAGGCAGAATTACCTACCAGCAAACCCTGATCAGCTATTTGCTGATCCTTCTCATTGGCCAGAACTGAGTCCCATAGCCATTGGCTAGAAGGTGGAGGGTGGAATTGGGCGTGGCTAGTGGGTGTGACAAGGCAGGGTTGGCCACATGGTCTTATTGCATTGGCTGGTACATTCAGAATTGTGTTAAATATTGATTATGGGCATATGTGTCCTTTTTTGTCTATATTAATGGTAATGCCTCTAATATTTGTCAATATGTATGATATCTTTTGGCTTAAGAGAGGTTTTCATCATGTTGAAGAATTATCTGCCTAATTTTCATGGGTGATTTATTAGGGACGGGTGTTGAATGTCATCATATGTCATTTTGGCTTCGGTTTAGATTCAGATGTTGTTGTTGTACCTATTAATGTGATGTAGGAATAGATCACCTAGTAGTAATCCTTCCTCAAATTCCTGGGTTAGACTATTTTCAGTTGTGAGTGGCTGTTTAAATTTCCAGTTAAATTCAATTTGCTAACATTATGTTTAGATTTTTTTATCTCTTATTTTAAGCAAGATAACTTTACAGTTCTCTTTATATGTAATCATTTCTAGTTTTTGCTATCAGGTTTCTATTGGCTTTGTAAAATCAATTAATGGTTTTCTTTTTTACCTTCTTCTCTGTAATGGTTTTTATAGTGTGGCAATAAACTGTCCTTTGAAGGTTTGAAAGAATTCACTTGTTAAATGATTGGGGGCTGACACTTTAAAAAATTGATAGTTCTGTGCAACTTTAAAAAAATTCCTTCATGGGTATTGGTCTGTTCCAGGTTTCTGGTTCTTTTTTTGAATCAAATAAATTAAAAATTATAGCTCAGTTTTATGTAGTATTTTCTTTATGGTGTTAGTCCCTCTGTATCTGTTTTTTCAGATTTTTTTTAGTTGCTTTTCTCTTTTATTCTTGATTAGACCTGCCAGAGCTTCTCTGGCTATGTGCCCCACCCTGATCCAGAGTTAATTGCAGTCACATGCTGTGTAACAATGTTTTGGTCAGTAATGGACCACATATATAACAGTGATCCTAGAAGATTAAAATGGAGCTGAAAAATTTCTGTCATCTAGGGACATCGTAGCTGTTGTAGTGCAACCTGTTACATGGTCGTGGTGATGCTGGTGGGAGCAAACCTATTGCACTGCCAGTCATATAAAAGTATAGCACACACAATTATGTACAGTATGTAATACTTGATAATAAGTGACTGTAACTGGTTTATCTATTAATATTTACTGTACTATAGCTTTTATTGTTATTTTAGAGTATACTCCTTCTACTTATATTAAAAAAAAAAAAAGTTAACTGTAAAACAGCCCCAGGCAGGTCCTTCAGGGGAGGTATCCAGAAGAAGACATTGTTATCATAGGAGACAGCTCCATGCTTGTTATTGCCCCTGAAGACCTTCCAGTGAGACAAGATGTGGAGGTGGAAGACAGTGGTATTGATGAGGACTGTGTGGGCCTATGCTACTGTATGTGTTTCTGTCTTAGTTTTTAACAAAAAAGTTTAAAAAGTTAAAAAGTTTTAAAAATAAAACTTAAAGATATAAAGAAAGTAAATATTTTTGTAATAGCTGTACACAGTGTGTTTGTGTTTTAAACTAAGCATTGTTACGAAAGAGTCAAAAAGTTAAAAAATTATAAAGTAAAAATGTTAGTAAAAATGTAAGGTAAGGTTAATTTATTATGGAAGAAAGAAATTTTTTTTATATAAATTTAGTGTAGCCTAAGTTCATAGTGTTTATAAAGTCTACAGCAGTGTCCAGTAATGTCCTAGGCCTTCACATTCACTCACTACTCATTCACTGACTCACCCAGAACAACTTCCAGTCCTGTAAGCTCCATTTATGGTAAGTGTCCTGTACAGTTATGCCATTTAAAAAATCTTTTATATTATATTTTTATTGTACTTTTTGTATGTTTAGGTACACAAACGCTTAGCATGTTACAATTGCCTAAGTATTCAATACAGTAACATACAGTAACATGCTGTACATACAGTAACATGCTGTACATGTTTGTAGCCTAGGTGATACTGTATGGCCAGGTGTGTAGCAGGCTATACCATCTAGGTTGTGTAGGTACAGTTTACACAAAGACAAAATTGCCTGATGGTGCATTTCTTAGAACGTATCCCATTGAGTGACACATGACTGCTTTCTTCTTTAAGCCTCCATAGCACTTTGCTTATGTTTCTTTACAGGTCTGCTTTGCTGATAGATCGAGAGGTCTTGAGGAAAGATGATCTATCTCTTTTTTGTCTGCCTCTAGTTTCATTTATCTATATCTATAATTTTCTGGATATGTGTGCCATGGAAGGCAGCTTGGATAGTGTCCTGGCTACAGGGGTGGCCGCAGGCCCCACCGCCCTGGGATGGTTCTATGTGAGGGGTGCTCAAATCCCTGTCAGGGGCTCATGCTTGGACCTCAGGGCTATTCTTGGAGGTGCTGTGACATGTCTTTCACCTCCATGGGGGTCTCACTCTGTGTATTGGTAAATGTCAGTCTGGCTCAATTAGTGGGTTTAATTTGAGAATTCTATTCCTATCTCTGTTTTAGACCTACATTGGGTCAGTACTTAAATTTGGAGTCTGTCTGTGATATCTGAATTATTGTTTGGTATGTGTGGCCACAAGGAGATTGTCATTATTCAGGATGGGTGGGTGGATGGGTTGGGGGGGGCGGGATGCTGTGATTTCTATTGGGTTATGTGAAATCAATTTGGAATTTTGATGGAGCCTTGAACTCTTTTGAGCTCAGTGATTTTCTGTGTAAGGTGGAGAGTGATTAGGAAGGAGTTCACCACCCTCAGGTCTTCAGGTGCAGGGTCTTCCCAGGGGCAGGACTGATGAATGAGTGTCAAGGCGGATGGGTAGAGCAGGCCTGAACCTTGAAACCCTGGGCCTGCCACTGTCATTTGGTCATAGGGAGCGTTCAGCGATTATCTTGTTTGAAATGACTTTGAGTGACTTTCATCTCCCAAATCATACCGTCTTTCATCCCCTAAGGTTATCTGAGTTGTTTTCTAGGAGGAGCTAGAGATGTACCAGGACAAAGATGACTGTCTTCCTATGTTTGCTTAGGGTATTCCTGTTAGATGAGCTAGTGTGTTCCATTTAGGGCCCATAGAGACCGACCTTCACACTGAAGAAGCATATCTGTTCTCTTAGATTTATGTTTTCATGGGGAAAAGTGTCACATGTAAATAAGAGGAGTCTTTCTCTTTAAATACTGCAGTTGATTCAGAAATGTTAGAGGTTTAATTGAAGAGCTTGTCTACATTTTTACATTTTCCTTAGGGACGCGGAAACTAATATCTTTCTCTGGGTTGCTTTTTAAATTTATGTTTAATGTCTTATTTGGGGTCTCCAAATAAGTGGTTATGCTTAACTTTTCTTGCTATGCATTTTACTCAGTGTAGGCTCTGATCCTGAGCAGTACTTCTCTCCCCAGAGTTGATTAAGCTTTAATATCAGCAACCTCCCTACCTACCAGTAATATCTAATATCCACTGCTAGAGATACTGATCACATGGTACTGGCATGATGGGTTTCTCTCCCTCTCTGTTGTAATAGGGATTCTTTCAGAGTAGGGAATGTGTTCTTTGTTTCGCTAGGATCTGACAGAGTGCCTGGCACACAGTAGATGTTCGTTAAAACAGGTGCAAATTGGGTTGATATCACAAGGGTTTTAGAAGACATCTGACTAGTTTGTATGTGTGACTTAGGAGGTACGGTGCCTATTCAAGGATACACCTCAGTGATTCCGCAAGTGGTCTGCCTGTTTATTTTAGGATTCAAAAAGTAAAGTGTTCTGTTAAGCAGATTTAGTCTTTCACAATCTGATGTTTTCCAATTCTGTTCAATCTCCTTTAGTTCCATATATGGGGGCTGTTCCTGCTCGGAAGGCAGGGAAGTTACTGGGAAGTCCCTCCTGGGTTCTGCAGAGGGATTTGGACTTATGTAGGCATTGCCCAGTTGTGTTACAACTTGTTTACAGCAGTTGGTTTTTTAAGGGATGAGGTAATCTTAGCTCAGCTTAGTGAAATACACAATAGTTTTGTTTATTGAGGAAATTGTTGTCTCTTGAAGTTTTTAAGACGTTAGGGATGTCACGAATTGCAATCAAGTGGGTATCCTCTTATGTAAGTGCATCTGACAAGCCAATTTCACAACCACATCTCATCAGTCACAGTTGGATGGCAAGGTTTATTGTTTAACTTTTTTTTTTTTTTTTTAAGTTGGGAAAGGAAGCCTTTATATAGAAGCCAGATGGTTTCAGAAGCCAAGAAATGGCATGAAGGCATGGATATTTGGAAATCTAGACATAATTCACCATTCCTCTTAATTTTTTACTTCTGATCTCTGAGACAGATAGCTGTTAATTGAACTACTTGTTCACAGTATTTGAGATGTTATGAGATGCAAGTGTCCTGACCACCTGGCAGGTATACAGATCTTTGGGGTCATCCTGGAGGCTGATAGTGTTGCCCCAAGAAGTACTGTCTTCACCAGCTGGTCCTCCGAGCTGGACCATGTGCTGGTGTTCATGCTTAACTCGCTGCCCATTCCGTAGCCAGTTGTTAAATCACTTTGGATGTGTTGACAGCCTCAACATGTCAAACTTTAGAAGTTCAAATTTAAAAAAAGGTAAGGAAATGATCTCCTAGTGAGACAACTTCTGCCAAAAAATAAAAGCTTCTAAGACATAAATTCTATGTTATAAACAACTTGTAATTTTCATAGTTTTCAGTTTTAGCTCCAACAGCCTCTATGATAGATCTTAAATATGTTTATCACAGCTGGAAAAATGTTTTATTGTCATCCTTGTTTATCGTAATATGCCACCTACTCTGGTTGTGTCTTACAACTGTAGCTGTTTTTTTTGTTTTATGGTTTCTAATGGGGGATTTGGGGGAGGGCTGATGAATATAAATGATACTTAGAAATTGAAACAGGGGAAAAAATATATTCAGCCAGTACTCTTTCCAGGTTATAGCTAGACGTCAGTTGGCAACCTCCACTCTGTGGTTTATTGAATAATACTTAATACTTAGCACAGCCCTCAATGAAGGTCTTTTTATGGCCTTTTCTGAATGTTTTACAAACATAACTAAAGCTTATCCAGATGAGGACAGGGACCTTTCTTTCCTTCCTTTTTAAATGGAGCAAAATTTGGCCATTGGGATCCTGTGAGAGAATAGAAGAATTGTAGCCAGGGGGAGACCCTCCGTGTGCTGTGAGAGCTCGTGTGGGATTTGGCTTTGGACAGTCTGGGCTTGAATTCCACCCAGAGCTCATATTTAGTGACTGTGATTTGGGACAGATAGATTATGTAGTCTCCCTGAACTTCATTCAGGATGTTTGGGAAGCTTTGTGAGGTATTTGGCCCCATGCTATGGCCTCCATATATAAATTTCTTCTTCCTCTTATCCTCCAAGCTTGAGATCATCTCTGTACTGATTTTTTCATAGCTTTGATTTTTGCCTTGAGACACTGTATATGATTGGGTACCATTTGTTAACATAATTTGAAAATTACAAATTCATTTTAATAATATCTGAGGCCAAGTGTAGTGAGGAAAGTCAATCTTATGAGCCCAGCTCATATTACAAAGCTAAGTGGAAACCAGTTTTAGATTATTTTATCAGTTTCTTTGCCATTCCACCCAGTATATACTGGAGGATTGAGTTTCCCTAGATTGAAAATCCTGAAGATTGGTTTCTAGCATTTCAAAAATTCCATTTAACCTTTCGGTTGGAACTGTTGGCTTTCAAGAATAACAGTTCTGTGTTTGAATCTATAGTGACATCGCCATGATTTCTGGGAAGCAAATGGACACACTGGATGGTGGGCATTGTGTTCTTTGGATCCCCAGGATTGGCCCCCTGTGGGTCCTGGCTGGGGTGTAACTTATGAGAGGACAGGCCCCCAGCTTCCACTTGAGTTGGTTAGTGTGGGGGTTAATGAGGATCCAGGGCACCGGCTCCCCCTTGAGTTTCCATCCTCAGCTTCCTGCAGAGTGCTCTGCTCCCTGTTACCCAGCTGGGCATCTCTTCCTCTGATCCCCACTTTGCCCTTTGATGTCTTCCCAGTGGCACAGCCGCAGGCCTCTTTCCACAACTGGCTCAGAGATGCCTCTGTGGGCTGGGCCCCCAGGCTGCTTCCCCTAAATGCCTTTTGAAGATGGGACAGGAGTATGCAAGAGCTGGCCTGCTCCGGTGTTCAGATTTGCATCAGGGCTGGCAGCAGGTCCCAGCTGTTAGTGACTCCTCTCTCCTATACCCCAGGTAGCCTGATCACTCAGCCTTGGAGCTGCAGCGTCCTTGGATTTGGGGGCAGCTGTCAGTGTTTAAAACCACTTTGATCTTTGCCTTAGAGCAGTGTCAGATGGTAGTCATCACGAGTACTTTTAAAAAAGTTTTTAATTGTGGCGAGGTACATATAACATAAAGCATACCATTTTCAAGTGTACAGTTCAATGGCATTAAGTACCTTCACATTGTTGTGCAACCATCACCACCATCCGTCTCCAGAACCTTCTCATTTTCCCCAAATGAAATTCCATATCCTTTAAACAACAACTCCCTATTCCCTTCTTCCACATCTCCTGGCAACCACCTTTCCACGTCCTGTGATTTGACTACTCTAGATGTCTCATATAAGTAGAATCAAATAGTATTTGTACTTTTGTGACTGGCTTATTTGACTTAGGATAATGTCCTCAAGGTTTATTCATGCTGTAGCATGTGTCAGTTTCCTTCATTTTTAAGGCTGAGTAATATTTCCAACAATAATAATATGTATATAGCATATTTATGCAATGTGGAATCCATTACCACATGGTATGTAATGTCCATTTATCTCCTGACGGATACTTGGGTTGCTTCCACCCTTTGGCTATTGTGAGTCTTGCTGCTTTGAGCATGAGTGTACAAATATCTCTTTAAGTCCTTGATTTCAGTTCTTTTTGAGTGTATACCCAGAAGTGCAATTGCTGGATCATATGGTAGTTCTATTTTTAAATTTTTGAGGAACTTCCATACTGTTTTCCATATAGACTGCACAAGGGTTCTAATTTCTCCACATCCTTGCCAGCATTTATTTTCCGGTTGTTTTAAAAATTGTTTTAATAGTAGCCATCCTAGTGGTATGAGGTGGTATCTCATTGTGGTTTTGATTTAGGAAACTTTTGAATTTTAGCAAATACCAGTGAAGTATTTCAACTTCTTATGGGCATAAACTGAGTTAAAACATAAAGGTTTTGCGGGGAGGAGAAGAAGAGAGATTTCTTACTCGCCTTTCATTTGCCGAGTGTTTACGGAGTATCCACTCTTCCTCAGGCCTGTGCTGGTTGGTCCCTGGTGAAAGACAGAAAGTAAATATTATGTAGTCCTGGCTGCCCAGAGGGGCAGGGAGGGAGGTATCACAGTCTAGTAGGCAAGTGAGTGCTTGTACTTAAGGGGACACAAGTGTAGCCTGGATCCTGTGGCAGTGAGGGGTCGAGCCTGCACTGAGGTGAATTTTAAGGGTCTGGCATAGAGAGGATGGGTGTTTTGATAGAAGGAGCTGCTAGGAAGCATGTGTACCCTGTGTTGTAGAGTTTAGGAACCTCAGGTGCCTCTGAGTGCTGTCCTTGGAGGAGGATACCAAGAGCTGAGACTGGGGATGTTGGCACGGGTCAGATCACAGACAAGGGTCTTACAGGCCATTTTAATGAGGTTGGACTTTATCTGGGAGCCACAGGGAACCTTTGAAGGACTTAAAAACAAAAGAATGGGCACTGTCAGATTTGTGGGCTTAGAAAGTCTGCCTTGGTAATGGGGGTGGGGGTGCATTATGGAGCATTAGACAGGAGCCCAGCACCCCCTCTTCCGCCCCAGGTGCTGCGTGGTAACCAGGGGAGAAGTTGTGGCAGTGGAAGCCAGGACTCTGTATGGATGCCACAGCATCCCACAGTTGTCATTTTGTAGTGGTTAAGTTCAGACAAAGCAAAAAATTTCTTAAAAGTTTCCAGCCATAGAGCTAGCTGTCTCTTTTTGCCTTCAAATTTTGTCTTTGCCATCCCTGGCCTCCGATGGAAGGTGGAAGTCACTTGTCTCTTAGCTGGAAGCAGAGCTCCTTGTGATGGCCGGCCTGTTTGGCGGGGTGCCTTGAGTGCCCGTAGAAATGGGAACCTGGTGCCACTTACTTGGAGGCTTTTGGTGGTGAACTGCAGTGGGTGCTTTGTGGTTTGCAGCATGGAACGGAGGCTGCAAACAATGGTCAGGGAGCTTGGGTCCCAGCGGTCGAGGGCCTCTGCATGCCTGCGTGGTATTTAAGGTAGGACATGGTTGCTTCTCAGTGTGCTCTCTGCCCATCTGAACCTGGATTCTCATTTTATGGGTAGAGTGTACGGTTTTGGATTAAGGATCCCAGCCCTGGCCCAAGTTCATGGTGACCAGTAGTGCAGTTTGCAGCGCGCGCCCTCCCTCCCTCCCTCTCCCCCTCCCCCCCCTTCTCTCTCTTTTGTTCATGACAAGGATGGTTACTTTTGTGTGTGTGAGAGAGAGACACGCACACAGTGTTGTTATTTCATGTATGTACCATTGGCACACATAGGAATGCTGTTATGACCCTTTTATTAGAGGTCGACACTAACCTCTGCTGGGTGTGCTGCATGTTTTCTGGAAACATCTCTGCTTGGCAGCATGAGACTGGAGCTCTCCTTCTCACCCTGCCATTAGCTAGTGGGAGAATTTTGAAAAAGTCACCTAATCTCTCTAAACCTCAGTTTTTCCATCTGTGAAATGGTATCACAGATGCTTATGGCTTGGGAATAGTTGGTGAGGGATCTATGACTACAGGAGGCTCGTAGATGGGGTTCTGAGGACCTTTTGAAATTGCATGCAAACCCTTTGTAAGTGTATTGTTTTGGACAAAGGGCCTACGTTTTATCAGACTTTCTGAGAGGTGCAGTTCCTAAAAAAGAAAACATGATTAATCTCAGGGGCTTCCTTTTAGCTCACCATGCTTCCATTCGTCAGCATCTGCATTTGGATAGCCCCTCAGATGGCCTGAGGTTTCTCGTCCTTTCTCTGTGCAGTGGGTGACGGCTTTAGCTGCCCAGATGTTAACATCCAGTAAACAGAAGCTCAGTCAGTGTTAGCAAAATTAAATCACTCTGCAAAAATCAATGTTAGTGAAATTAAATCACTTGATCTTAAAAG
The DNA here is from genome assembly GCA_008086735.1 of Cheirogaleus medius. Classification (NCBI taxonomy): domain Eukaryota; kingdom Metazoa; phylum Chordata; class Mammalia; order Primates; family Cheirogaleidae; genus Cheirogaleus; species Cheirogaleus medius. The sequence goes on along the minus strand of VBSM01002223.1, from coordinate 14,700,060 downwards.
CAACATGGAATAGTGGTTTTTCATCTTCATTGTGCTGTTTTCCGTCTCTAGATATCTTACAGGGTTTCTGTTTGTTTTTGGTGTCCTTTTCAGGGAGAAGCAGCTTTGGACCAGTGCATTAGATTTTTAGATACCAAGGTTGAGGATCCAGGGGTTTGTCATAGGTTGATTAATGAGAAAGTATTAACTTAAAGTATTAGAATATATTTACTGCAGGCAGAGGCCTTGCGTAGTTTAAAGATGACTCAGAAGGCACATTAGGATCTTGCTGTACTTTCCTGCCATTGTGGATTGATATCAGTTACCATGTCATGTGGCTCTTCCAGGACACCTCAGTGGGGAGCAGCGTTAATATTGAACAGACCCTCATCCATAGAGAGATAGTGATGCCAGCATTCCAGCCAATGGTGTGAGTGAGGGCGGGGGCCACCTTACACCCCCTGTGACCACCAAGCTGTGGGGGGGGGGCTGTCCTAGTAGCAGAAATCCAAAATGTGGGCTCCTTTGGGTGTGGTTTGGGGGTCAAAGAGATGGAACAAGAGAGAAGTTAACTTTGAAGATTTATGATCATTTTGATGATGACTATTTTAAAAATGCATGCTCATGGTAAAGCATTTAAACAGAAGAACACCAAGTCCCCTCCCACTCTTCCTCCTTCCATCCTACTTCCCAAAGGTAAGCTTTGCAGGTGTTCCCTATGCATAGCAGACTTGTTCTGGTTTTAGTTGTTTTTTTTAAACACAGATTTGCAATTTGTGGTTCTTCAATTTACTGTATCTTGGCTGTCTTCCTATAGCAGAATGATCTTTGTTTTTCAAGTGATTTTGAGTGTGCAAGTGATATACAAATGTACGCTCCTTGTAGGTGTTAGAATGACACAGAACGACAAGATAGAAGGTGATACTCTGAGTTACTGAGTCCACTTCCTTCCCCAGAGGGAACAGTGAGCAGGTCAGTGTGTCTTGTTGCAGGCCTTTTTCCACTGTTTAGGTGCACCTGGATAAACCAGGGAGGGGGATCAGTGGGTCAGGGAGAAGCAAGCCACAGAGCAAGGATAGTTTAAAAAATAAAGAGGGATCTCTGTTGCCTTGAGGTGAGTGTGCTCACCTCTTTAATAAACTTTTTCTTTTAGAATAGTTTTAGATTTACAGAAAAGTACCAGGATGATATAGAGAGTTCCCATATGCCTCTTAACAGTTTCCCCTCTTGTCAATATCGTACCTCACCTTGGTAATTTCCCACAGTTAAGGAACCAGCATTAGTCTATGACCATTAATGAACTAAACTCAACGCTGTCTTGGGATTTCAACATGTTTTTGCCAGGTGTTCCTGTCTTGGTCCAGGGTCCCGTGCAGGATACCACATCACATTTAGTCATCAAGTCTCCTCTGCTGCCTCTAGTCTGTGACAGCATCGCCAACGTTCCTTGTCCATGGTGACCTCAACAGTTTTATGGAGCACTGGTCAGGTTTTATGCAGATACTCCCTTAATTTGTTTTTTTCTGATGATTTTCTTACGGTTAGACTGGGATTGTGGGTTTGGGCGGGGGAAGACCACAGAGCTGAAGTGTCCTCTCATCCCTTCATATCAAGGGTACCTACTGTCAACGTGACTTATCACCATGAGGTTGACCGTGACCACCTGGACGAGGTGGTGTGTGTGTTGGACTTCTCTACTATAATGGGCTTTAAAAAAGTCAATTATATATGGATACTCTCTGTTCTTTTTAATTGCTGTGTATTGATCACTGCAAGGAGGTCTTGCAGTTTCTTTACGAGATAGACTTTTATATCAGTTTTTGAGTTTACAAATCAGATTCTAGGGAATACTGTCACATATATCTATTTGCCCCACTTATGTGAGGATTGGTTCCCTACAAGAGGTGTTGCTGGCCCTCAAGTTTTTGGGTAGATGTCGCCCTCCAGAATGGCCGTACACATATGCTCCTGCCAAAAGTAGGAGAACTCCTGTGGCTCCATGCCCTCACTCAGGCTTGGTGTTATTAGACTGGTAATTGTTTTATGAATCTGATAAGTTAAAAATGTTTTAGTTTATATATCTCTCATTTTGAGACATTTTTTACCGTGCCCTAGAAACCTCAGTGTAAGATGATAGTAAAAACTGGGCTCTCCAGTAATATTGGGGAAACATCTATATTTAGTACCAAGCTTTGATTAAAAACATTAACAAAATAGGGATCTACTTTCAAGGAATCAAAGCCTTTATCTAAAAGCTCTCTTTCCCACAGTACCTACTGGAGATATTGTTCTTGGTCACAGACCTCAGCATTTAGAAATGGAGTTAGTGCAACTCTGTTTACCATATAATATTAAGGAGAACTTTTTGATGGTCTGGGGACACTAGGGAGAAGTTGTTGGGAAAGGGAGGATTGCACCCCTGCCCCAGGTGCTAGGGGGTCAAGGTGGGGTAGACTCCAATGGGATACATTAGTATGGAGCAGTGTGAGACCCTGGGGCCTTAGTCTCTGGGTCATTACATTTTGTTAAGGCTTTGTCCCATGTGCCTTTTGCCAGAGGCGTTGAGGCATGGCGGGGGTAGAGGGGGCTAGCGGAGCATGCCTCGTGGGAAAGCAGTTACCACCACCACCCCAGCACTGTGCCTGGTCCCACATGCACACCCTTTTCTTGCTGTTACCTGACTTGCCATCCAGCAGCTACAGGCTGCCGTGGCATGGCTGAGAGCCCTGGCAGCCCGCAGAGGCGGGCTTCCGTGTGAGCAGAAGTCAGCAAGCATAGAGGTGGTGTTGGCCGTGGGCAGTTGAGTACTGACCTGTCTGTGAGTGGTGCCACCGCCATGTGGGGGGCAGGATATACCCTCTCTTGTGGGGATTTGAGCCTTTTGTTTTTTGGGTTTTTCCCTTTGCACTTTTGAGTTTTGTTCCACGGTAGGCCCCTTGGAAGACTGGTCTGCATAGCTGCTGAATATGGCTGCTATCCTGCAGGCCCTGCCTCCCAGCTGCAGAGGTGCTGGGCAGGTGTCTGAGGTTCGCTGCTTCCCCGGTACCCTCACTGGGCACAGAGGCCTGCCTGCTTTTTGGGCTGTCTCTGCCTCCCAGGGCTTTGTTTGTTCCAACTCCTGTTTTCTGTGTTTGCTTACTATCAAGGGTAGAATTCTTCAAGGCTACACCCGAGTTATCCTAAAGATAAGGAATGGGAGAGATTTTTTACTTTCTCAGAGTGCGTAAGAGGGGCTGCTCGGCAGCACCTCTTTTCTGGTTCCCATTTGGAAAAGTGTCCTTTATCCGGTACCAAGGAAAAGGAACATTTGCATTTATCTCTTTGCACTCAACTGACACATTTTTATGTCTCCAGGGTTTTTTTTTCCCCCCCAAAAGAATAATTGTTCTTGTCTACATGGTGTAACATGCCACTGACTCTTAAGCAAATTAACACAGTCCGTGCTGGGGCATAAGGGAACAGGGAAATGACATTGGAGTTATTATTAAAGTGGGGAGGCGGTGCCTCAAAGACCCCACGGCACCCATCTATTCATGTGGGCCCTCCCATGGCTGGCTCTGTGATCCTCCACAGTGCTCCATCAAGAGGGCATGCCTGTCACCCTTCACCAGTGAAGCGGAGCTGTGGGGAGGCTTGGGGACCCCCAGTTGTACTGTTGCGTAGCTTTGTGAACATCTGCCACCTTCCTGGAATAGTATGGTTGTGGCAGCCTGCCTATGCCCCCTTCCCTTGGGACCTCACTCAGCCCACTGTGCTCCCAGCTCAGCACCCCCGAGCTCGCTTGGCTGGAAGGCCCGGGAGGGAGGGATCGGCCAGACTTGCTGTGCTTGTTTGGCCCCTCACACTGCACTAAGTGGTCACTCCTAAGGCAAAGACTGCTCATGCTTTTCATAGTTCTCCATATACTTGAGAACGATATTGGTCTCAACCAGAATTTGTAAAGAAAAAAAAAATTGTACTTCTCAGTTTCCATAGAAGAACATATAGTTGTTTTTTGCTGGGGTGGAAACTCTCTTACCGTTAGGGAATCTTTGTGTGATCTGAATATCCCCATCCAATAAAGAACAGGGATGCTGAGGTCTAGGAAGCTCACTACCCTGTGACTTGCAGAGGAAGACTGGGACTGTGTCTAAGCAGTACGTGGAAGGACAGCTATGAGTCTGAGTGTTGCGATAAAGAAGGGAATGTGATTTAGTAGAAACAGGGAGGGAGTGATGAGTGGCAGTTGCCTGATGAAGTGGAAATCTTGTGTTCGAATTTGTGAGATCCACCTCTGTCCTCCAAGGAGAACATTAATATGTGCAGGAAGAGTTCTTATAGTTGGGTTAGATTGTATTTTCTGTCTTTATTTCCCCCCTCCCCCATGGGTTGTGAACAAAAACAAGAATTTGACATTCTGCAGTATAACTAACTTGTGGATGCAGTATATGTTTTCAGTGGACTAAAAGGTCTGAAACAGCAGCATTTTCTCTGCTAAGTCAGTGTTTTATCCCTTCACATACGGGATATGTAATACAAAGTATTACATCTGGGTTATGAGATACAAAGTAAAGCTCTGTAAAGTTTTGTTGTTTGGAGACAGAGTCTCGTTCTGTCACCCTGGCTAAGTGCAGTGGTGTCATAGCTCACTGCAACCTCAAACTTCTGGGCTCAAATGAGTCTCCTGTCTCAGCCTCCTGAGTTGCTGGGACTACAGGCACACGCCACCATGCCTGGCTAATTTTATCTATTTTTTTGTAGAAATGGGGTCTTGTTCTTGCTCAGGCTGGTCTCAAACTCCTGACCTCAAGTGATACGGCCACCTTGGCCTCCCTGAGTGCTAGGATTACAGGTGTGAGCCAACTTGCTCACCTGGCCTGTAAAGCTTTTTACAAGCTTCCTTTGTTGTCTTTCTTTGAGGGGTCAAGGCATGGGAGTGACAGAGGTGTCTACCCTTGGAACCTTTAAAGAGGTGCCCACATTGGTTGGATGGCTCTCGGCGTGCATGATGTGTGAGAAAGCCTCTCTTCCAATCATACACAACTGACTGTAGCATTCTTATCAGCCTTGAGAGACACCTCTAAAGAGGAATTTTCTACCCCAGAATTGTGCGAGGTGAGATAAATTTAAGGCCCCTAATAACTGAGTGATCTCAGGGAGGGCATTTGGTTATTGTGGACTCTCAGTTTCCTTAGCAGTAAAACAGGACAAATAATACCCTGAAAGTATTATCAGTAGTAAATCAAACCAGGCTTCTACAATCTCCGAAATGTACAGCTCCCCAGAAATCTTTAGTACCTCTTTAGGCAGTCCCGTCTGATTTCAAATGAATCCTACCGTGTGTTCTTATATGGAACTCATATCCTTTACCTTGTATTGGTCCAAGTTCTGTGTCTCCCTCCCCCAATAGGGTCATGTAGAGCCAGCCCAGCCCTCTTCCATGGGGACTGTCGCACGCTTTGTTTCTGCAGCGATTCCCCACGAGATGGGATTTCTCATCCCTCTTTTCACTGAGATGTTCTCCCGTTGACTCTTCTCTCTCTCAAAGTGTGGACACAGAAACCCAGTTTTCAGGGCCTCTTCTTTGGCCCCTTACTCTCCTAAGTCTCCCTTAGTACAGTCTAAGACTGCCTGACTTTTTTTTTGGCAGCCACAACATCACTCATCACTCATCACATACAGAAATTATATCCAATTAAATTTCCTAAGTCTTTTCACACCTCCTACATTTGTGCATTTCTTTTTTTGCACCCAAGTGTCCAAATAGCATTTATTTCCTTTCTATTGCAATTCCAATCTGTTGATCTTTTTAGCTCTTGACTCTGTCATCCAATGTATTTGCCATCTCTCCTGGAAACTTGTCATCCTTCTATTAGATAAACATTTTATCTGTGCCATTGTTCAAGTAATTGATAAAAATGTTGATACATACAGTACTCAGAAAGAGCCCATGGCTTTCCACTAGACACCCTCCTTGGGCTATTCATTAATCAGCACTTTGGTGGATGAATTGCACATTTACCAAGCTATTCACGTGTTCATGTTTCTTCACCTCATCAACAATGGTATGATGAGATTTTAGCAAGACACTGTAGACAAAGTATGTGTCCCTGGAATCTACTAATTAACAACAACAAAAAAACATCCTTATGCCAAGAAAAAAAAATCACCTTCCCCCCATCCTAAGTTATTGTGGTTTATGATGGTTTATGGCTTATGAGCTGTGGCCTCACTCTGCGGCAGCGTTTTTCTTCTGTTTCTGCCTTTGGTTGATCCTACTGCTAGCATGCAGGTAAGGGAAGGTTACTACCAGGGCTCTGGAGTGTTGGACTGTGATTGGCTGTTATCTGGAGCAGAGCAGAATTGAGCTTCTTGGGAGAAAGGTATTTAGATGATTCTTTTTGGCGAGCCAAGACCTGGGAGGCTGGAAGTGGCCTTCGTGGGGCTGCTGTCTAGGTGGTGGGTGGAGAAATCCTAAGTGCCCAGAGGACCTGGTCTTGGTCGAATTTTAGCATGCCTCAGTGAGGAAGTCAGCAATGTGGATTGTTCTTCAGGTACTCACATAAGCACAAAGTGGAAAAAATACTCCTCCTCTGGGGGGAGAAGTAGATCTAGAAGTTTTAGAGCAGAATAGTAAATGCAGAAGTTGTAGAAGATACAAGGCCTCAGCAAGAGTGGGAATGATCACTGAATGGAAGGAAGGGGTTTTGGGCGGGGTCGGGTGGGAACAGGCTGGTGCTGTGATCTACCCTCATGTTTACTCCTCTACATTTTATAAGGCAAGAGGTACAGATGTGCCTGGTTTTAAGAAAACAATCCATAAACACCCAAAGTTGGAGAATTGATGAAGTAGGGTATGAATTCTGCCCTTGAATCATGTCAGATAGTGAGGTGCTGCCACAGTTTAGTTTGCACAGATGGTTGCATACGGTCTTTCAGCTCCACCCACTCCACACACAAGTGCACGCAGGCGTCCACCTGCCCCACTCCTTCTGCCCGCCTGTAACGCTGTGAGCCCAGAGCCTGTTTTGTTTCCTTGGGGAGTCAGTGCAGGACTTCTGCTGGGGCCCTCTATTTGTGCCCTGACATCTCTGGCTGTGCTGGGTGCAGGTGCACAGCCACACCTGGCATGGTGGCATTTTTAAATGCCTGGCCCATGTGCTCCATCTGACAGAGCTGAGGCCCGACCTGCTTTCCTTCCACCTGGCTCTCCTTGGTTCTCAGTGGCGCGTGGGGGCAGTGTGGCCTGCCTTCAGCTGTCTGTCCATACTTGTGTGACTCCTGTGAGGGACAAAATAAAATGCAGCAAGTTTTCCTCTATACTTAAAAGAAAAAATTGTAGTAAAATGCACATAGCATAAAATTTCCCATCTTAACCATTTTAAGTGTACAGTTCATATTAAGTATGAACTTCAGACATTCACATTGTTGTATGATCGATCTCTAGAACTGTTCATCTTGCAAAACTGAAACTCTGTCCCCATTAAACAGTAACTCCCATTACCTCTTCCCTGCCAGCCCCTGGCAACCACTCTCTACTTCTGTCTCTGTGAATTTGACTTTTCTAGGTACCTGAGATAAGTGGAAGCACACACAGTATTCTTTTGTGACTCTCCTATTTCCCTTAGCATAATGTCTTCGAGGTTCATCCACATTGTAGCATGTCGTAGGATTTCCTCCCAATGGATGAACTAGAGCGATGTAGTGACTGACCTCTGGCCATGTGGTGGATGGTTAGTGATGGAACCAAGAGTTAGCTGGTCTCTGAGTACTAGGCCAGTGACCTTCTTCTCTAGCAAAGCCCCCAAGTCAGATAGAAAGCCTCAGTGTTTCAAGAGGCTGATACTTTGACACCACCTCCATGAAGAATCACACCCCACCGGGTAGGAGGAACAGGTGAATGGGATTTCCACACTGTTATCAACTAGATTTAGATAACTGGCTAATTGAAAAGAGTACAGGTCACTTAAGGAAACTGGAACATCGTAGGGCAAAGTAAAATACTTTTGAAATGAGGATGTGAACTGTAACTGGAATGATGTAACGTGTTCTACAAAACGAAGCCAGTGAGAGGACAGAGGACATGGGCTTTTATTTAGAACAATTGCCTGGTTCTGAGCAGAAAATAAAAAATCATGGCGGGGGATGGGGGAAAGAAGGCAGAAGGGGCACATTTTTGCAAGATGTTCAATATGGGTCGTGCTCCACCTTGGCTGCACCCCACACCTCCTCCAGGGCCCCACAGCACTGTCCTCTGGCTGTGCATTTTGCTGTTCAGAGGTTCCGGGTGCTGTCTGTCATGCACCATGGCTCCTAGGTGGTGGAGGAGGAGGGTAGGTGGCTTGGCAGGTGCTTGGAAGGCTTCACAGTAAGGTGAAGCTTGGACTCCCCCAGGGACTCTGGCCTCTGTGTACTGCTTCATCAAAAAGCTAACCATCCATCAAAACTGTGAATAATTAGGACTAGAGACTCTTAGAAGGGGATTTTTAAAATATAGAGACTTAGAATATTGGGCTTTTGGGTATTTTAAGATCAGAAAGGTATTTGGAGTTCCTGTTAGAGCCTGTAAAGTTGTTTTTACGAAAATCCAGGAAAACAGTTGTTGCTCCTCTGTTAAAGCAAATAAAGCTCTGCACCAATTCCACACCAATCTGTTTGGCAACAGATGCTTGTAAGTGGAAGGGGACACTGGGGCTTGTGTTCCCTCCAGTGTTTAAATTAATTCCTGGTAAAGTTTCTATTTCTTTTTTTTTTTTAATTCAGAATATTATGGGGTTACAAATGTTTTTGGTTACAGGGATCACTTTATGCTTGAGTCAGGGTTATATGTGTGCCCATCGCCTAGGTAGTTTCACTGTACCCACCCCCCACATTAGGTAGGTTTTCACCCATTATTTCTTTCCCCCTTTGATTTCCACTGAGTTTTACTTCCCTCTGTGCATGTGTGTGCTCATCAGTTAGTTCCAATTTAATAGCAAGTACATGTGATGTTTGTTTTTCCATTCTTTAGATACTTCGCTTAGGATAGTGGTTTCCAGTTCCATCCAGATTGTTGCGAAAGGCCTTAATTCATCCTCCTTCGTGGCTGAGTAGTACTCCATAGTATACATATACCATAACATTTTGTTAATCCACTCATGAATTGATGGGCACTTGGGTGGATTCTACATCTTTGCAATTGTGAATCGTGCTGCAGTAAACATTCGAGTGCAGGTGTCTTTTTGATAAAATAACTTCTTTTCCTTTGGGTAAATACCCAGTAGTGGGATTGCTGGATCAAATGGTAGATCTACTTTTAGTTCTTTGAGGAATCTCCATACTGTTTTTCATATTGTTTATACTAATTTGCAGTCCGACCAACAGTGTATAAGCATTCCTTTCTCCCTACATTCCTGCCAGCATCTGTTGTTTTTGGAATTTTTAATAAAAGCCATTCTAACAGGAGTAAGGTGGTATCTCATTGTGGTTTTAATTTGCATTTCCCTGATGATTAGTGATGTTGAGCATTTTTTCCTATGTTTGTTGGCCATTTGTCTATCTTTTGAAAACTGTTCATGTCTTTTGTCCACTTTTTAATGGGGTTGTTTAGTTTTGCTCAGTGTTTTTGAGATAAATCTAGGTTGTGTATATCAGTACTTTATTTTTTATCTTTGCTGTGTAGTGTTATGTGTCTTGGTGATTGCCTCTTTGCAGTGAATCTCCCAGGTGTTCATTGAGCTTCTTGTACCTAGATATTTAAATCTCTAGCAAGATGAAGGAAGTTTTTCTCAATTATTCCCTCAAATAGGTTTTCCAGCCCTTGCGTGTTTTCTTCTTCACCCTCAGGGATGCCTGTGAGTCTTATATATTTGGCTGTTTTACATAGTCCCATATTTCTTGTAGGCTTTGTTCATTTCTCTTCTTTGTTCTTTATTTTTGACTGACTGATACTGATTTAATTTGAAAGAGTTGTCTTCAAGCTCTGAGATTCATTCTTCTGCCTGGTCTCTTAAAACTTTCCACTGTGTTTTATATTTCCTTAAATGAATTTTTCATTTCTAGAAGTTCAATTTTTTTTTAATACGTAGATCTCTTTAGTGAATTTTTCATTCATCTCCTGAATTGTTTTCCTGGTTTCTTCTGAGTTGGTTTTCCATTTTCTCTTGGATTTCATTGAGCTTCTTTACAGTCCATATTTGGAATTCTTTATCTGTCATTTCAATATTTTCATTTTGATTGGTAACCATTGCTAGAGAGCCTGTGTTCCCTTTTGGGGGTGTCCTTTCACTCTGATTTTTCGTACTTCTGGAGTTCTTTTGCTGATTCCTTCTCATCTGGGGCAGCTGTCACTTCT
>VBSM01002223.1:14630094-14686315 GCA_008086735.1 Cheirogaleus medius | reverse complement strand
TAAATGGGGAAAAAAGTGTCAAGTATGGAGACTGCTCTTTCATTTGAAGGAGCTGCCGGTTCCAACTCTGTAGTGTGGCTTCTGTTAACTGAGTGGTCAGCGGGGCTGTGGAGGGGAGCCAGGTTGCAGAGTGAAGCAGATTCTTCCACTGTTTGCATGTTGATTGCAGTGTGAAAGTTCAGCAGGCTTCAGTTGTGTGTCTTCATGCTCTTTCGCTAGGTACTGGATTTTTGTAATCTGTTGGAAATGATAACAAACTGATGCCTAATACTTAATACTGGTTGAGCATGCTAATCTGAAATCTAAAATGCTCTAAAATTCAAAGTGCTCCAAAAGCTGAAACTCTTTGAGCACTAACATGACACCACAATTGGAAAATTCCACATCCAACTTCATGTGACAGGTTGCAGTCAATACACAGGTATACAATATACAGTTGATTCAACGTCTCCAAGGAAAAATGACCCTCCCACCTCACTTCAGCTGTGATATATAGCTTTTCCTCGGATGCCCAGATTCTCCCATGCAAGCACACCCACGAAGAGTAATAAAATGGTTCAACATATTAAAACTTTGTTTTATGCACAAAATTACTAAAAATATAAAATTACAGGCTGCTGTGCGTATAAGGTGTGTATGAAACCTAAGTGAATATCGTGTTTAGACTTGGGTCCCATTCCCAAGATACCTCTTGTATATGTAAATATTGTATATGTATATGTAAGTATGTATATGCAAATATGTATATGTATATGTAAGTATGTATATGCAAATATTCCAAAATCTGAAAAGCTTCTGATCCCAGTTATTTCGAATAAGGGATACGCAACCTGTAATATGATCAACACACATGGAATACAATAATAGACTGAATTCAAGTACTTCTGTGTCGAAACTTCTGTTTATTATTTAAGAGAAAACTAATACACTTAGTTTATAATAGTATAGAAGGAATAAGAATTTTTAGGCTGGGCATAGGAAAAAAGAAATAGTACCCCTCAACCCCCAAAAAGATGAAGTGCTTTGTGACATTGAGTCATTGACCTGAAGCTGGGTGAAGATTAAATAGAGGAAAGAGAGGCGGGGGAGGGAGGGAGGAGTTGGGGGCACAGTTGGGGGAGCAGTTGGGGGAGCTGTTGAAGCCAAGGTGTTTGGGCAAATCTCTGAGGAGGTGACATTTCAGTTGAGACCCACCTGGTGAGAGAATGAGGCAACCAGGTAGAGGGAAGGATGCACTCCAGGCAGCAGGGTGTGAGGAGGGAAAGGGCTTGGCATGGTGCAGTTTGGTGGCTCTTGTAGAGTCCTGTTGGCTGGTGTTGGCTCAGGGATGGACTGGGGAAGGCTGGACAAGACAGTGGCGCCGACCAGAGTTAGAGTAGTGGAGGCACGTGGATGTGGTGACATCCATCCATTCTTACTGTGTTACATGATATGTCTACTGTGCACCAAGGCACTGGGGTTATAACTGGGGTTATAATTGTCGACTAAATAGAAAATAACTCCCTGTCCTCCTGGAGCTGCTGTTGTGTTGGGAGGGGTAGAGTGAGAGACGATGAGAAAGGCCAGAGCCGGGTCCTGCAGAGTGCGGGCACGCCCCGGGAGGGAAGCGCGTGGGGTCGTAGAGGAACAGTGAGCCGCGCAGGGAGGAATGAGGTTGACGTGATTGTGGGAAGAGCAGCCAAGATTCCCGTAGGCTTGGGAGCTGGAGCCTGGAGGACTCATTGCTGGACTGGCTCTGTGCAGTGTGAGGGGAGGGAAGAATGAGGAATGACGCTTCGATTTTTGACATGTGCATTTCAGAGAATGGGAATGTCATTGACCAAGATATGGAAGCTTGGGAGGTGGGGCAAGGAAATGAGTTATCAGACACCTCAGTGGCAGCATGGAATAGGCAGGTGGATATTCTACTCTAGAGCTCAGAAGAGTCTGGGCTGGCGGCCTGCATTTGGGAATCATCCAGAGTACGGGTGGCACAGGAAGCCACTTGCTTGGAGGAGTTGGCAGAGAAGAGCCACCAACATTTAGATACTGAGCTCAGGTAGAAGGGGGAATGGTCAGTGGGAATCAGGGAAGCCGGAGGAGGAGGCAGTGCTGATGACCCCGGAGAGGGGGCAGGTACCATGAGGACAGGGAACTGTCATTGGCTTTGACAGCGTTGTTGGGGGCTTTGCTGAGAGTGATTTGCTGAAATCATGGGGACAGAAGCTCAGTCAGAGTGGGTTGAAGGTAACCAGGAGGTGAGGCTGCTGAGTGCTGGGACTACTGATGAACCTTGCGTCAAATTTTGCTATGCAGGGGCTGGTGTTTTGTGTATGCGACCTTGTATAAGTGGCTTCTCCAAATCTGTTTCCAGAATGGTGATGATGGTACCTAGTATGAAATATTGTTGCGAGCATCACAGGAGAGGAAACAAAACGACGGGTCACGGCCTTCTGGTGCAGCCTCTTCGTGGCACATGGGGGTTCGCGGAGTCCTGGTTTCTTCCATTCTCTGTGCTAGGGGTGTCATTTTCTCATCCTTAGAACAAAATAATTGGAGCAAATGAAGTTTCACATTTTAGGTTTGCAGGCATTGCCCACTGCTCAGCACTCGGGTCCCTCCCTTTCTCCCTCCCATCTCTATCTCTGCCCGGCTTCCTTCTGTGGCCGTAATGCCCAGTGGGGACTTCTCTCTCTTGTCAACTCCACTTACTCTGTCCTGTACTCGGCCACCAGATTAATCCTCCAGAAGGCCTCACATGGGCTGCTCTCCCTGTCAGGAGTCCTGAGAAGGGACCTCATTCCTCAGAGATGAAAGTTATTACTTTATGACCAAACTCATTTCCTCTGCTCTTCTCTGCATCCTCGACTGTCAGAGCTGCTGTCACATGGACATGTCTTGTTCTGCCTTGTCCCTGGCCTTTGGAATGTTATACCCAGTTTTAAGTCTCACCCACCCTTCAGGAGCCCATGTGTGTGCAGAGCTTCCCTCCAATGCCACCTCTTGTCCTGCCTAGTTCAGTTCACATGTAGAGTGGACTTGCTCTGTGCACACCACTGACTGCATCCTGCCTTGAGTGACAGGTGTTTATCACAGGTCTTCGCTCCTGGCCTTCACCATGAGCCCCATACATGTTGGATGCTTCCCAAATTAATGAATTACATCAATCGGAAAACCCCACTCAACCTGAGAAGCTTTAATAGTAGGTTAGGGGATTATTAAATCCTAAAATTGGCAAATGCATTGGCCCAGCAATTCCTCTTCTAGGGATTTATCCTAAGGAAATAGTCTTGGATATCTAAGAATGTTCACTAGCATGTTGTTTATAATGTGCAAAACAGGACATAACCTAAGTGTCCAACAATAGGGGATTGGTTAAAAAAAAAAAACAAAACAAAAAAGAACTCATGGTGCATAGTTATACTCTTGAATTACTATCGCATTCTTAAAATGATGATGTAGAAGGACGTGTATTGATTTGGTAAAATGTTCATGTTAAGTGAAGACAGTGTGTTTACAAATGTTTGATTTCATTTGCTTTTGTTTATAGAGGAGGAATAATTGGTATAGGTATATGTGTATCTTTGGATGTTGAGATCATTGATTTTTACTATCTTTTTGCTATTACCTAACCTTTCTACAGGAAGCATGCGTTCTTGATTAAGGAAACTATTAAAGTTGGAATTGTATGCTGCTCTTATTCCTTAAAAAATCATGTTTTTTAATTTTTCTGTTAGGTTACCCTTCACATCATGTTAATGCAGTATTGGGGAGAATGCTAAGGCCACATGGCCTATGTCAAATGGTAGCAGGAAACATGGGAGCATGCTTCTTTGAATCCCCACTTTCCAGGTCACAGTGACTGTTCTCCAGTATAGATGTCATGGCCAGGTGTCCTTCTGGCTGGATGCAGTAGTAAATTGTTGGTACTTGGCTGCTGAGCTTTTGTCCAGGCATTGGCAGTTGGCACTCTTCGAAAGAGACAGAGGGAGTGTGCAGTTATAGTTAGGCTGGCCTTGGTGGCAGCCCTAACTTTTGTGTGTGCGCCTGTGTGTCCCTGGGGTCTCAGCTTTAGTGGGCACGTTTGTTGGGGATGGCCTCTCCCACAGTCGGTCAGTGAGCGTATTACACAGTGTCTGGGCCAGTTTAGGCACTTCCTGAATGACAGCTAACTGGTCAGCTACCCGGATAGTCAACCTCAGGTTAGCCTGCAGTGAAGAATTGAGCCTTATTTCTTTAATCATCTAGGTTTCCTGAAAGCTGACCATATTATTGGTTGGAAACTAGTTTTAAAAATTATTTCCTTTTAACTGAGACATGTCCTGCCTTTTTACCCTCTTGTCTCCCTTCAGTCTGTGGGCCGGGCATCGACATCCGCAACGACTATCAACAGCTGAAGCGCCTGGAGAACTGCACGGTGATCGAGGGCTACCTCCACATCCTCCTCATCTCCAAGGCAGAGGATTACCGCAGCTACCGCTTCCCCAAGCTCACGGTCATCACCGAGTACTTGCTGCTGTTCCGAGTGGCCGGCCTCGAGAGCCTCGGAGACCTCTTCCCAAACCTCACGGTCATCCGTGGCTGGAAACTCTTCTACAACTACGCCCTGGTCATCTTTGAGATGACGAATCTCAAAGATATTGGGCTTTACAACCTGAGGAACATCACTCGGGGGGCCATCAGGATTGAGAAAAATGCAGACCTCTGTTACCTCTCCACTGTGGACTGGTCCCTGATCCTGGATGCGGTGTCCAATAACTACATTGTGGGGAACAAGCCCCCGAAGGAGTGTGGGGACCTGTGTCCAGGGACCATGGAGGAGAAGCCAATGTGCGAGAAGACCACCATCAACAACGAGTACAACTACCGCTGCTGGACCACAAATCACTGCCAGAAAAGTAAGAAAGACACCGACCGCTGCTTTCTCTCTGCTTCTCTCTTTTCTCTCCTCCTCTCCCTGACTTCCTCCTCTTCTAAATGCACGAGTTCCACTGGGAAGGGTGCAGTCGTGTTGCATTTAGGACATGGCATGCCTGCTGTGCGGAAGTGGTTCCTAGCGGGGGTCTCGGTTGGCTTTCTTTTGCATCTGGGACTCTTGGAATGCAGGACTGTGGCATGGCTGGAGGCCATCGTGGATGCTGTCAAGACTGTTCAAATCACATATTAGAAATAATCCACCACACTTCTGGGCTAGAAACTTGCTGACCTTCAGCGTTGAATTCCTGATGGGAAAGGTGACCTGGTGTGCTTGGAAGTCTGAGCCCTGGCAGCTGGGGGCTGCTTATGTGTCAACTTTTTCATCCTTTGGGTGAAGGAATATTTTTTTGTTTGGCTGGACTTCCTTAGCATGAATGTACTTGACATATGGTTAAATAAAAGAAAAGTAAAAAGCTACTTCATGTCCTCTGAAAGGGGTCCTTGATTCTTGGTGACAATGTTATAATGTTCAGGTGTCCTGGTGTATGGTGGAGCCACCTAGCCAAGGTGGGAGTGCATTTTTAAACCTCTGGGCTTCTGTTTCCTTTTTTTTATACCTGTGTACAGAGTAGTGGTGATCATCTTATTAAATCACTTAGTGAAGGAACTTTGTAAAGTGTTCAATACTCTGGGGGTTGGGTGGTGGTATTTTGAAGCTTCTTGTTTATCTGTAGTACACTTATTTTCCCTTGAGAATAACTAAGCTTTTGCCTTAATGTGATCAATACCTTGCGAGCCAGGTTGTTTGGTACTAAAATTTGACTCTGGGCCTTTGCCTTATTGCATTTAGCAATGTTTAGGTATATCAGCCAGGAGGGCTCCCCTCGCTGGGTGGAAGTCCATGTGTTAGCTATAAATAGCTGTCATTTAACGTTGGCCCAGTTAAAGACCCAAGGAGCCCATGTACTTTAGCTAGTCATAAAGAGCCAAGAAGTTCCGAATTGTTAGGCTTGCCTAAACCATGAAATGTGTAAAATAAATAAAGAAAAGGCCAGGCCCCACAGGTAGCCCTTGTTTTAGTTCCTCTTCAGCCAGACTGAGGCAGGGAAAAGGATATGTGTTCTCTGACCCATCACACTCTCAAGCTCTGTATCGTTTGATCAGTGTGTATGTGAACATTCGATTAGTAAGGGCAGGGGTTCCACTGGCTGCAGCCACGAACAAAATCAGGCCACGTTGGATAGAGTGAGGAGGGTCCCAAGTGACCTTGGATGAGCCAGCCCCTCTGGATGGTAATTTGGGTTCGGGTTCTGGGTTCAAGTCTAGGATTGGTGACAGGAAATGAGCAGGTAATCTACATTCCCTGGGCTTCAGTTTCTTTATCTGAAAAGTGGGATAGATCCTGCTTTTCTTCATAGGGTTTTTGGAAGATGAAAATAAAAAAGTGGAAAAGCTGCAGGAAGGTGTAATGGCCATTAGAAATGGAACTCTGCTGGTGGTAGGCCTGTTGGCTGGTTGCCAGCTTTCCCAAGGCCAGACCTGCAACCTTCTCCTTGGCCAGTTCTCTCAGTCCTGCTGATGTTTTTTGTGATTTCACAATGGAGTACTTATTTAAAATTGATAACTGCATTCAGGGAAATTGTCTCTCCTTCACCTTGTCCTGAAAACTCAGGCATGGGCATGTTTCTTGGAGGTTTTCTAGTTGAATCAGGCCTCTTTTGTTTGCATAGATCCCCTTGAGACTTGCACTGTCTAAGGTGGTAGCCACTAGCCACATGTAGCTTAGTGAGTACTTGAACTGTGGTCTGTCTAAATTGAGACCTGCCTTAAGTATAAAATACACACTGGATTTCAAAGGCATAGTATGGGGAAAACCCTGTAAAATATTTCATTAATAATTTTTAAATTAAATTAAATTTTATTTTATCTTTGAGACAGGTTCTTGCTCTGTTGCCCAGGCTGGAGTGCAGTGGTGCAATCACAGCTTGCTCTACTCTGGAACTCCTAGGCTTGAGTGATCCTCCTGCGTCAGCTTCCTGAGTAGCTGTGACTACAGACATGAGCCACCATGCCCAGCTAATATTTTACTTTTTTTTTTAGAGATGGGATCTTGCTATGTTGCCCAGGCTGGTGGTCTTGAACTCCTGGCCTCAAGCAATCCTCTCACCTCAGCCTCCCAAAGTTTTGGGATTACAGGCATGAGCCACTGCACCTAGCCTCATTTATAATTTTTATATTGATTACATGTTGAAATTACAATATCTGGGTGTATTAGATTAAAATGTAGCCTTAAAATTAATTTCACCTGTTTGTTTTACTTCTTAATGTGGCTACTAGAAAATTTGAAAGTACAGATGTGGCTCACATTCTGTTTATGTTGGCGAGCGCTGCTTTAGAACATTTGAGGCTGGGAGTTCCTTCCTTATCATGTCTCTGGCCGACCTGCCACTGCAGTGTTAGTAACCCTGCACCTCTCCAGCCCGAACGCTTAGGAATCATTCAAGGAGCCAGGTGAAGGGCACTGAGTCCGGACAGAATGTGTCTACGTTGAGTTCAGCATAAGCGTTAAGAAAGCCATTTGGAAAGATTAAACATAGAAGAATCCCATTCAGTTTTTCTTCTGTTGGCTGCCTGTAGAAGGAAGGAGAACATCTGGAGAGAAACGCCAAGTTGAGAGTGTGTGTGAAATTGTTGCGCATACTCAGTCGTGCAGTGCCGAAGTTTTAAGCTCCTTTCATGTCCTGACTCTGCAGTGGCTGGCAGTGTAGCAGACAGCCCCACTGAGGAAGCGACCACTCTGTGGGTTCTCTGTACACTTCCGTATTTCCCTGTTCTCTAACAATTTGAAGGAGAGGTTTTATGCAGGCTTGAGTTATTCCTAAAAAGTGATTGTGTGTGGCTTTTCCCTTTCAGCGTGAACGTAACTGTTTGGCGCCCCTCTGACATTTGTCATGGTTGATTTCTCCTCCCTTGTCTTTTGATGCCATCCTCTTCTGATTCTCCTCCTGTACCTAGAGCTGCTGCTTTTTTGCTTCCTTTCTCTCAGTCTGGTCTTTCATAGTTGGTTGTCTCCTGTCTTAGTCTGTTTGGGCTGCTGTAACAAAATACCATAAATAGGGTGCCTTATAAACAGTAGAAATTTATTGCTTACGTTTCTGGTGGCTGGAAGTCCAGGATCAAGGCGCTGGCAATTCAGTGTCTGGCGAGGGTCCACTCTCTGGTTCATGGAGGGCGCCTTTTCACTGTGTCTTCATGTGTCAGAGGGGTGGGAAGTCTCTCTCTGGCCTCTTCTATAAGGGCACTAATCCCATTTGTGAGGGCTCCACCTTCATGACCTGCTCACCTCCCAAAGGCCCCACCTCCTCATACCGTCACATTGGACATTAGGTTTCAACATATGAATTTTGGAGAGACATAAACCTTCAGACCATAGCATAGCCCCTGGGCCCCCTCTTCACTTTCCTTGTTCTCATCTTATCCCCTGGTATCCAACTTCCAAATATCCTCTCCAGCCAAGACCTCTTTTTGAGCTCTAGGCCTGTGTCTCCATTCATACCCAGATGACCGTGGGCATTTCAGTGCTGTATGTAATGGTCTTTCCTGTCTCCTCACTTCTGGCCTGTTGTTTTTTTCTGTATACCCTCTCTGGTGGGCAGCACTCTTGTTCTCTTGGCTCTCATGTCAAAAACATGGGTGTCCTTTGGGCACGTCCATCTCCAGTTGGACACCAGACCCTTTCCACCCCAAATGTTGGCTTCAGTCTGCCCTCTTGTGCTCCCCCTCTGCCCACGCAGTGGCAAAACCTCTCTCCTGCTTTGTGCCCTGTGGCTCTACTCGGCACCAGTGAACTTCCCAGTACACACTTGGGGCTGATACGCCCCCCTACCTGAGATCCTGGAGTAGGTCCCTGTAGGGTAGGCACTTGGCACACCATGAAGCTCCTTGGTGGTCTACCACCCACTCCAAGGCACGACACCGTGCCATGTACCACACACTGCTCCCTTCTGTCTGCCTTGTCCTTGGCCCCAGCGATGCTCCCTGTGCTGACCAGCTGCTGCAGCTCACCTGGCTGAATTCCAGCCTGCATTTTCCTATGGAGGACTTTAGGGCCCTGCAGACTTCGCTAGGCATGTCTCCCAGCACCTGACAAGGCACTTCTTGTACCACTGTATAAAATTCTGGGTGTATCATCCTGCGTCTACTGTCACCCCAGGGACAAGCACTGCACTTGCTTTGTGAAGGATTTAATGTCAGGGAGATACATTTTCCTTTCAACCAGAGAGTAATGTATAATGGTAGTCTTCAGCAATCCAAAAGTGCTAAATTTATGAAACGCAGACATTTCCTGTGTCATTGTTGTCATCATTGCTACCAAGGAGCACTGTCCCTGAAACCATCTCCAGCTCTTATTGGTAGAGAGGATCCACCAAGAATGTAGCTCTCTTCTCTCCTGCCTTCGTCAGAATGAGTCAATGCCTAAGATGATGAAGTACGAAAATCATCAGGAAGGCTGAAGTGTGGCCTGCAGAGCCATTCATTATTTTGTAAGGCAGTTTTGCTGAAGGCCAACCACGCACTGTGAGGGCAGAGGTGAATCCTAAGTGCCTGTGGTTTTCTTAATTCCTGGCGAATTTGCTTAAGTGGTGCCATTGTTTGCTTGCCATAGAGGCTTTCTGTTATTTGATTTCAGGTGTAGCACCCCCCCCCCCAAAGAAAACAACCAAAACCCAAAACCTAAGACCTTACTGCTAAACTAAGTCTCTAAGTACTTTTTAACCCGTCAGGATGAACAGCTTGTGATCTACTCAGATCACCCTGATTGCGTGTGAGAAGGCCTGGTTTTTGCCAGGAAATCCACGAAGGCAGTGAGCCTGGCTGGGTTGGAAGCTGGCGTAGCTGGCGGGGCAGCCTTATTTCAATTAAAAGGGCATTGACTAGGAGCAGCAGTCCTGGATGGAGTTTGTTGCATTGCTTACTGCCTTCAAAATGAGAAACCAGGAAAACAGCAGATTGGAGCCTTTGAGTGAGAAGGCAGTAAATGGCTCCTTTTATTGACAAAAGGAAAACATTTTACTGCCATCTCACTCATGGGATGAGGGACTTCAAATGAAAGCAGGTGTTATAAAAAGACAATTCTACATTTTTCCCCCTACAGGTTCTTGTGTTCTTGTTTTTCAAACAGTCCTCACAAGAGCAGTGTTGGCTTGTGGAGAATTGCTCCCCTTCCCGCATTTACTTACAGTTGGTACGACTGGCCTGCCAGGTTAAGGTGGAGGACTTGTTTAAGAATTTGTAAATCACCTGCCTGCTGGATTGGAGCGGGAGAGACAGTTTATCTGTAGTGAGACTCCACTCATGTGATGTGTAGTATTTCATTCTAACTTTTTTTTTTTTTTTAAACTTAAGCTACCTGTGAAGACCTGAAATGTTTCTGTTAAATGCTTTGTGGTCTGCTGCCAGGCTGTTGTAGACCATGATATGGGACTTGGGACAAGCCTGTGGGCTGTGGAGGAGAAGGCAGCTGGTGGAGTGGACCCAGCTTTGTATTGTTGGTAGGAGCTTGTCTCCATTGCCCTGGAAGGCCCCTGCTTTGATCAGCTGCTCCCAGAGTGGGGGTGATCTTTATTTAGAAGGGGGCCACATGCCCCCAGGCCTCATGGCTATGCCTTTTATAGTCAGACGTGGAGATCACATTCTGTTCTGCCTGAATGTCGACCCTTGTTACCGAGACGGCGAAGTGGTTTGTGTCCGTGCTTTTTGGGGACATCTTAATTAGCCCACCCCATCTCTCAGGGCATGTGCCTTGTTCTTTGTTCTAATTGTCACCTAATTAGGTGTCACTATCCTGGGTCTCCTTCAGAAGTTAGTTTTTTAATGGAGATCTCATCTAAGAGACTAAGACGTTTTCAGAATGACCCTCTCATGGTGATTTTTGCAATTGTGGGTATTTGGAAAATATCTGGAATCCCTTCAAATCTCATCACTTAATCCTACTTGTATGATTGTTTTGGTCTCTTCTACTCCTAAAATGCCTGTTTCTTTTGTTGCATTAATATTTCTACCTTGATTTTCTCATGTGTATGCCAGTGTGACGTTCTCGGCAGAGTGGGGATGATGCGGAATGGAGCGTGTGGGCTCACCTTGGCCTGGATTGTATTTATTGCTCAACTTGAGTGTACAGGGTGGTTCAAAAGTTAAGCTTGGCTAGCGGTGGAATTGGAAGCCATCACTTGGAAATGTGCCTCTTCCTGGCGTATGGTGTGAATCAGAATCAGGGACTCTGGCTATAAAAGGTGGGGTCTCCAAGCACCATCCTAGGTTGGAATGTTCCCTGAATTGGAGGTAGCCAGAGATGGTCGAGGTGTTCCAGGAGGCTGGGGGGCAGGAGGTGGAATTTTTCTGTGACACATGTAATATTAAGAACAGGCTGTTTAAATCACATTTTAAGTAAAAACTGAAGTGCACACATGACCATCAGAGCTTCTGGGGATAAGAAGCCACCTTCCTGGAAGAAGTTCACCTCTAAACCAGAGCCCTTAGTAGCCGGCAGTGCAGTCTTGGGGTGAACGGGGCGTGGGCTTGACACGCCTGGTCAGGGCACGGACAGCTGGTTCCAGCACTGCCTTTTCCCACAGACATCGCCGAGTCACCTGTCTGACCCGTCCCTTCATTTCCTTTCTCTGAACTTGGAGGCTCGCATCAGATTATCTCTGCCATTTCCTTAAACTCTAAAAATCAATAACTTACCAGAGGATTTCCATTGTGGCTGCAGCCAGGCACGCTGGCTGCCCGAGTGCGCCCTTGCTTGGAAGGTTTCGTGCTTCCTGTTCTGTGTGTGCACGTGTTGCCTGGTCTCTCTGTCTCTTCCCTTTGATCTAGTATACACAGGCAAGGTATACGGCATTTAAAATTATCATGACTCATCACATGACACACAAATCAAAGTGTATAACTTGGGAATCTGGGTTTTAAGAAATTCAGAGGTCTTTTATGTGGAAGAAGGAACCCTGGGTGGAAATCCAAAATCTAGACCATTCTGGGTTCTAGTCTGTATCTGCCACTGTCTAACATATGACTTTGAGCCGGATGTTACAATGAGAGCCGGAGTTTCATCTGGTTCCACATAGCCTTGCATTTCCGTCTTTGGAAAGGTAGCTCCCTGCTCACTGCAGAGCCTTGGTAACCGTTTGAGCTGCCTTGCGGGAGTAGGCAGAGGAGCAGAGCAGTCCTCAGAGCTTGGTAGGAGGGCTGGTGGGGACAGTTTTTGTCTCAAGTCAAAAAGCGATGGGGTTTCTGGGGCTCGTGGAAAGGGTGAGTCTTAGGCAGGCAAGGGTGACTGTCCAGGTAAGATTATTGCTCCTGCAGGGTCAGTTTGGCCCCTGTTCTGCAGTTCTCAGGTTTTCATGGAACTGGCCAGGCCCTCAGCCCTGCTATCCCAGGGCATTCATCCCTGACAATATTGTGGAGTCCATGGGAGCAGAAGTTACTCCTGTACCTGCCACACCCTCTGTGTGATTGGTCTTCAGCATGTTCAGGTGGCCCCACACTTGGAAGTGGGTTTTATTTTTAACCTTGTGTGTTTTGCCCGTGGCCTATGACCATTGAAATTTGCAAGAATATATCATTCTGGACAAAATGGAATGTATTTCTTTTAAACCACATTCCCATACGGGCAAGTGACATCCTATGCAGGTTTAAGAAGAGTCTGTGACTTGAGTTCATTTACCCCAGGTGCTCCTCAGGACTGGGACAAGCTGCCAGGCCCCACTTTCCATCAGGACAATACTTGGAAAACACCTAACAGGTTTCCTGGCACATAGTAGGTTCTTGGTAAATGGTGGCAGCTGCTACTATTTTTTTTTTTTAATGAAACTAAACTATTAAGAGTTGTATTCTCAGACTGTCTACAATTTTGAGCATTAAGCTAGATTTACTATGTATGTTTACTGCCATAATCTTAAATGGTCTTTCTCTGTGGCTTTTTCTAAATTGCAAAAATTCAATTATCATAAATAGCAGGGCATAGTGCAGGTGTGGTTCTCACTAATTTGATCCAAATTGTTCAAATTCTTGTGTCTGCCCAGATAAGCCGTATCTTTAAAAAACATTCAGTGAGGTATATACGTCTGTATTGGGATGCCAACAGGGCCTCTGTAGTTACATGCAAATTCTATTTGATTATCAAACTCTATGAATTTCTCCTGCTTGCAAGCTTGGTATTTGGGATAATTTAAGAAATATCCAGATTCTTGTTTGATATTGAAATTAAATATTGTCTTTTTAAAGTGTGTGTGTCTGTGTGTAGAGCATTAAAATGGTTAGAGTGGGCACAATTTTTGTTAAAGATAACAAGGATGTACATTTTTTTTTGTGACAACTGCAGGTCTCACATACTAAAGGTAGCCAACCATCTGCTCCAGGCTGAGGCGTGTGCTTATTTATTCTCTCCTTTGGGTAATACTAAGCATGTGTGTGCGTGCGCGTGTGTTTGTATATGTGTGCACACCCCACTTCACTCTCCCACCCGGCCTCCTCCCCTGTTTTGTTTTATTTTCCTCCTCTCACCCCCGTTGCAGGAAACAAACACTGGCTCTCTGTCCTCCCTTAGATCTCCCTTCCGTTCAAGGGGATCAGGTGGGTGGGAAAATGTTGTGCAGGAATGCCAGGCCCTCTTCCGGAAGCCGGGCTTCTGTTTCATCTCATTATTGAACAGAAGTCGCTTTTTGTTTCTTCACCCTGGTCACAAACAAGCACCCAGTCCTCTCTTCTGTCTTCCTGCCATTTTTCACGGAATCCACGTGGGATGGGAACAGAGGCAGCGTGTTTAGAGACTCGGTTGCTTAATACTAATAGCCTTGTTTAGGAAAGCTGTGACCACTGACCCAATGTGTAGCTGCCTCTAATTTGTGTTTGTGAGTCCTAATGAAGGGATGTAGATAAAGTTAGTGAGAGGTTGTAGTTGCTGGAGCCCGTGCAGGGAGGCCTGTGGCCATGGAGCTTGGCCACCCTGCGTGCAGAAGCTGGGGCTGAGGGCAGCCAGAGCGACTGAGGCTGGCTGGCCCTGAGCTGCCTGCGCCCTTGGGCCCCTGGGGGGAGGGCCCAGCTGCAGCGCACATACATCTGCCCTTGGCAGCAGATCTGTGAACCCAGGCTGCCATTCTGGATTTCCGGATAGATGCAAAGTGCTTGGATGGTTTTTAGCAGCTGCTGAGACCAGGGAGTTGGGTTTAGTAGTAAAAAGGGGAGGAAAAAAATAATAAAAGAAGATCTAGAGGCAAAAGAGCCTACAATACAAAAAAAGGAAAGACGAAGGTTGATATTATTAGAAATACTTCCTGGGCAGCTCTAGTGTTTGAATTAGGATTTCTTTTTTCCAAAGGTATTAGTTGTAATACGGAGACAAGTAGAAACCAGTCAGATCCCTAGGTCCAAAAAAGACTAGCTTTGTTCCTAGGCTGGTAACCTAGTATGACGTTTCCGTTCCGATTTATTGACCTCTGAAAGGCCCCTTATGCTTTGCTAAGTAGATGATATTATTAGGTTCTTAGACTATTCCTCGGATAGGATGTAGGGCTATATTTTTGTTCTCTTCCTCAGTGAATTTGAAATGATTGGATTATTTTGTAATACGTCGATACTACTTTTAGAAGCTTTTGAATAACTGTGTCAAAGAAGCTTTAGAATAGGTTTTAAGCAAGATTGCAGAGAATGTACTGAGTGCTTTCTTCCACTCACAAGAAAAGACAGGGCAGCTTAAAATGCAGAAGGTACATTTGGTCCTGCCTCTTTAGAATTTCATGCGGTGTGCAGGTGGTATGGCCCCAGGTGGTGTGGTGTCACCTTCTGAGATCAATGGATTTCCTGCCCCTCCTCCGTTACCCCGGCCTCTTCCCTGACCATTCTTCTGTTACTACTCTAGGGGTCCAGGCTCAAAGGATCGTGACTGTCATAGTTGCTTATGAATGGAATTCTGAGAATGTATAGTTTTCTCAGAAGAATGCTTCCTTAGCTCAACAAATATTTCTTGTTTACTGAGGGGGGAAAAAAATCTTCCTTGGAAAAGTCACTGGGTGCCAGAGGTGGGTGATTAGGATGAGGAATGAACTTCTGGGTGTGCCCGAGTCAAACAGTTTCTGTTGATAGACAATTGATACGATGGCCAAAACAGATCTGACAGACTGCCATTTTAAGAGACACTTGTTTTGCAGAATTAATTTGATTTTAGGTTTATCAATGGCCGTGCAGTGATGACAGCTCTCTGTGCCAGCTGTGCATTCTGTCCATTGTGATGCAGGGTCAGTGCTCAGGCCTCAGACGCAGACTCCCTGAACTTCATGTTGAACGCTTTGGGGTGGGGGAGCTCCAGACCCTCTACTCAATTTCTGTCCTGCTAGAAAGTTTATATTGCTTATTTGGGTAACTGCAGCTCTATCTTGTTGTGCACTGTGGTTATCCTAATTCTTGGAAAGCCTCAGAGTGTAGATAAAGAGCTGATGAAGATGTGTGAGAAGGGATTAAGTGGTCACTAGAGAGAAATGGTAATTGGGATGATGTTCAGACCCCACTTCAGCTAGTAAATAAAAGGTGAATGGCCTGTGAATGGTTTAGCCTGAGCTAGTTCAGACTCTGTTTTTGTAAACAAGCTTGGTATACACAGTGCATTTTTGAAAGTGGAAAGTGTGGATTTTCATATGCCAGCTCTTCAGCCTCCTGAAAATCCGGCCTAAAAATTCTGCCAATATATTCAGATAAATGCAAACCTCTTATCAGTGCCTTCCCATTAGGAAGCCAGGCTGGAGAGAGAGGAAGGGGGCTTGGATAATCAAATGGCAAGAAGTATAGGGGGCAGCCCAATAGTCCGGTGGAATTTGCATGAAAATTGTGTACACTTAAGCATCATTGTTTATCTCAGAAAGCACCTATTTGACTTCCTCCACGACTTTCCTTCTAGCTCTGAGATTCTGTGTTAAGAGGGGGTTGGTGGGAACCTAGAGTGGATCTGATGGCTCTGGCTTTCAGTAAACACTTCCAGAGACTGGACACATTCTAGAGTTGCAATGGCATCTAGACTTGCAGATGACCGCTTTTGGATGGGCCCTACTCTTGGGGATTGGTTCCAAGATTGGTTTTAGATGGGTAGGCTGTGGACTCCAGGAGGTAGCCGTAATTCACCAATTCCAGAGAGCTTACTGAGGGGTAGCAGATGTGGGATAGGACGCTGGCAAAGCATCTTAGTGATAAGGGTAGAAAGAAATGAAAATGGTTAGGGAAGGAGTAGAAAGCAGGAAATTCAGGTAGGATTGATGTTAAGTCTCTATCTTTGAAGTGACTTTTTCTGGTCTGTCTTTTGCCGTTACCAAAGTGAATTATTCATAAGTACTTATGAGAAACACTGATGTAACTCGATTATGTGGGATGAATTTAAATTCATTTAAATCACTCTTTTCAACTAAAGTAAGCATTCCCTCATCCAGAATCTGAGCAACCTGATAGCCCAGCAAGTTTCCTCCTGCCACGGGCCAACGATTGATGTTGTCTTCCGTGAAACTGCCAGGGTGCTGCGGACTCCAGAGTGCTGTTGGAATGATCAAAGTGAAATGAAAATACTTTCTCAGTGGTTTGAGAGTTGGGTGCGTTTTGCTGCGTACTTCTGTCCTAGCAGTCTGGGTTTGGCATCTGTGCGTGAGGATTTCCAGCCAGAGCAGACATTCCCTCCCGAGGCCTCGCTCTTCCTGCTTTCTCCTTAACTGTCGTCCACTTGCTTTTCCATGAATCTTCCTGGAATCTCTCTCACTGAAGACCGTTCCCCCCGAGTTGCTCTTGTGCTCACGTGGATCCATTGCCATGTTATTTGGTCAGTGCCGATGGTTACTCTGTCCTCTGTCAGTAGTTTTAGAAGACCTTGTTTATCAGATAAACCATTTGTGGGTTAGGGCTTGTGCCCTGTTGTATAATTTTTGATTCTCCGCCCTCACAGCAGTGGGAGCTCTTGGAGGAGACATTCTGTAAAATGCATCTCCCATGGTGGGCTCGACCCTAGGTAGCATCTGAGAGGTTCTGTTCTCATGAAGATGGGAAGGCTTGGCCTGAGAGCTGAGGTGGTTCCTGCAGAGACTAAGGAGTTCCTCTCTTAGCACAGGTCAAGTGTGAGAGTGAGCACTTGTTTAATTTTGTGCCTCGGGCACCATTCCTACCTCACACGCTCACTCAGTGCTGGCCCTGATAGGAACAGGAATTTTATAAAGAGATTTATAAAATATTTCTGGATGACCAAAGTAAGTGGTCCCTGGTTCTAGCTGGAATAAATAAGCCAACTAAATAACAATAGAGTTTGAGAGTTAAGTGTGTGTGAGAGAGGATGTGTGCATGTCACGTGTGGTTTGGGTGAGCTCTTAACCTTGCTGTCTTGTAAATTATTTTGGGTGTCGTGCTTCTCCCTACCATTCTTGTTCATATCGATCCAGTGTCACTAAGGATGTGAAAGAGAGTGTATCATTCTGTGGAGGGGGAGAATGGTGAGGAGAGGTTTGAATCATAAGTAACATCTCAGTCAGGTCTTGAAGTGTCTTTGCAGGTTTTCACACTTGTTGTTGATACTTTGCCAAAGTTTCCGTCATTTGCCTGGGCCAGCCAATTAAGGCACCCTTATTTTATGAAACTCCCATGCTGCTAGGCAATGTGAGATGACACCGATCTAGGATTTTGTTACAAGATAAGATAAAAACACATGATGTTAAAAAAAAAAAGAGGGAGATAACTTACACTGTGTGATGAGGCCCTCCACAACTTTTTGCCAGAAGAGAAATAGAGGCAACAAGTGGTAGGAGGTCAGAGGAGGGTGAGTTCCATATTTAGAGCTTTGCATGGAAAGAATATTTGTGTCAGGTAAAATCGAGGCCTTTCGTTAAGAATGTCCACACTTGCTCAGCACTGTTTGCCCAGCGTTGTATACATGGCTCTCAACTCGTGCATGGGTTGTACTCCACAACTTTGCAAGACATTTGGAATGTGATGTATATTATTTCATAAAAACAGAGGTTTGAATGGTGGTTTAGGTCCCAGGCCAGTGTTTCCCCCATCCACCCACATGTGCCCCCAAGCCTGTTTGGCTTAGATATCATTTATATCTAACTACCATCCACACGTTTGGTTCTCTGGGGGGAAGATTTATTGAGTTCTAGCCCAGAAGGTGGTGGGGGCCTTTGCTTTCTGGCGGAAGAGGCAAGGGTGATGGTGGGAAGCTGGTTGTTTCTACATTTTACCTGTTACAAAAGCCCCCACTGAGGGCTTAGCACTTCCCTGATGTTCAGGATTGGTGGGAACAAAGGAGTCGCCTTTGCAGGGGTCTGCAGGCATGCGGTGGGGATGGGACCTGGGACTCACAGCTGCTTGCTTGTGGGTGGGAGGACTCTAGGTGGAATCAGGAGCATCTCCACCAGGTGCTGGAGGAGGTAAGAAGTTGAAGGTGTGATTCTTGCCCTCAGGGGACTTGAATGAATTTCTGTGTGGCTGACTTTGGGCTCATTACTCACATCATGATTTTTACAAACTGTGAACTTGTGTTCTGAGTCTGAGTTAAACTCTCTGCTCTAACCCAAGAGCCACTGAGCAATTTTTATGACAGAAGGTTAGCAAAGTATCTGACAGTGTCTGAAACCAGAAGGGGCTCAGTACATTTTACTTCTCCCCTTTTTTATTCCCCATGGCTCCCCCCGCTTCAGTCAGAAATGTGAGGGTGTGGATTTAAGCTTTTAATAATTTTTCTTATTTAGAATTGTTCTCTGGAGTTGTCTGCAAGAACAAAGGAATTCCAGGCATCCTCCTCCTCCTCTCCTTGTCTCTTCTGTCCTCCAAAGGAAAACTCAGCATATGATCTTTGGCCTAGAGAAATATTAAACCTATGTTAAGTATGCAGACATGAATGGGCAAACGAAGGATTTGTGGCAGAGAGGATCTGCTGAAACAAATAAGTAATGTAAATGGGCAGAGAGAAATATTAAATTGATTGCATCTTTCAGCTCTCGGTACTTAACACAAAGATAAAGTAGTAGAAAAAGGTTGTCATTTTAGGTAATGGAAAGATGAGGGAGTTTTGAAGCTTAGCTGGGGTTTTTCTGCCTGCTCCAGAGTGACTTGGATTACAGACTATAAAAGTAAGAGTAGGACAGTTCCATTTAGCATGGATCACGATACGGATTGCTTTCTGTGTAACCTCTGTACTAAAGGGGAGAAGCTAACATCCCCAGGCCTGGAAGATACTGGATAACAGCTCATTAAACTCTTGTCAGAAGCCTTCATTAGCATCACGGGAAGACTTGCAATATCTATATTATGAAGCAATTTAGATTTTTAAAAAATGTTTGCATGTTCTTAACGTTTTTTGTTTATTAAGTGGGACAGTAGATTAGGACTGAATGGAGCTGATTCTCTTGTCCTACATAGTATGCCCAGAAGCCCAAGGTTTCCCGGAATTTTTATTATGGTAGTGAGAGCAAATTTAATTAGGTTAGAAAAGCTTTGGAGCAGTTTAGGCCAATCTTACAGTTAGTTGTATCAGCAATTAATATTTTGAGAACATGGGAAGAATTAAACAAATGTACATTTCTTCTAGGATTTTAGTTTGTTGTCTTTTAAGGTTATAGTAAATGAGTAAACTTTTGAACTAACAGACTAAAGCAAACTACAGCAGATAACCAGTAACTGTTTCCATTGTGTTACCCCCCAACCAGATTATTCGTTAGTATTGCCTGTAAACCAAAAACCTGTGAGCTTAGAAGATTAATTTTTAAGGAGATGAAACTTTTTTGATTTCCGTGTTAAGGAAATTTAGGTGTGGGCCCTAGAAAGGCGTTTTGTGGGAGGAGGAGGCTTCCTCTCTGGGTGGGTAATCGAGGGCCTGTGGGGGCTCCTGGCACTGACAGGTGTGAAGCAGGGGCTGCTGATGCGGGAGAAAGCAGGCAGTTTGGGGGATGCTGTGGATCTGTGTGGGTCTCAGAGTGAAAAGGAAGCTTAGGGATCACGTAGTCTGATCCTAATTTAGTTCAGCCATCTATTCTTCAGCGACCTGGGCAAGTGCTCTCCTGGATCTGCCCATTGTCACTTGAGTCAGAGCTGTCCCCATCCACCTTTCTCCAGCCCACAGCTCCATTTTCTGATGAAGCTGAGACACCTGTGTCATAGGCACACCTTTGCCATTTTTCTTTGTGTCTAAAGGTATGCTTGACTGAGGTGGGTCTTCCAGCTCAGAGAGGGTCTGGTTAGAGAAAACGGGGGGGGGGTGATGACTCAGAGTGTTTGGCCCTTGTAGAATATGCTGTGGGCATACAAAGTGAGAAGAGGATTTTCCTACAGTCAGAGAAGATATCTTGTGTACGCAGAAGACAGAGGGCGCCTGAGATGCCTGGTCTTTCTTGTCACTCAGCAGGATGCTTCAGACCTGTGCAGGACCAGTGGATTTGGTTATTCAAAGAAGTGCTGCCATGAAAACAAAAGGCACTGGCCCTGGAATAGAGAAGTTCAATCAGAACTTCTATATTCCAAGAGTACTTTCTAGGAAATAACTTCACATATCCTGCTTAATCCCCTGGAAAAGCCATAGTGAGTTGGGGGAAGCTGTGACTTGGAAAAGGATTGAAGGGGTTAGCCAGGCCTCACCAGGGTGCTGAAGTCCGAGCCAGATGAGAACCTGGGACACCCCCCAGTCCAAGGTCTCCTGTTCCCCTGCCATCAGCTGGCTCGCTCCCCTTTCTGCTTCCAAGGACTCTGGACTACAGACATACTGGAGAATCATGCAATGCTGCCAGCATTGGACGCAATCCTGGGCCACAAATCTGCACACTCCTTTGCAGCGGGTCCTGTAATGGCAGAACCTTTCATCTCGCCTTTATTATTTACTATGACCCCTGCATTATCTTCAAGATAAAGAAACACACCATCTTTTCTCCGGTATGACTTTCGTTGTCGAATTACCACTGCCGGATGTACCTTTTTTCTGAGCTCTGCTTTGCCTTTCTTAACTGTGGCCATCGCCATGTCACCCACACCAGCAGCAGGAAGTCTGTTCAGTCGTCCCTTGATCCCCTTCGCAGAGATGAGGGAAACAGGCAAATGCAATAAACTGCACTGATGCCTTGTGAATGTGCCAACATAAAGGTATTCGCCTGATGGTAGAGACAGAGCTGCAGCATCTTACTACGTCACAATCTCTGTCCTCTCTTCCAAGATCTTTTCATGATTCGGTGTTTTCTGAATAGAAGAAGAAAAAAAAAATCCATGTCTACATCCAAGGCATTTAGCAATGTTGACAAAAGGTCATTTTATGCTAAACTGTGATTAAAGCTCTGTAGAACCTTTTAGAAGATCCCCCCTGCATTTTAGGGGTTTTGCAGATTGGAGCCCCAGTTCTTCCCACAGTGCTTCCCCATTCCTGCAATGAGCTGACCTCCAAGGAGCCTGCTGACTCAGCCCTTTCGTGCCAGTCCCCTTAGAGACTCTTGGGTGTGGACCCTGGCATGTAGGGGGGATCATTGGGTGGGAGAAGGGCTCTTCTGCTTGAGATCTCTGCACAGACGAATGGATCCCTCTTGACAAGGACTTGTTTATGATCATGAATGGCATTCACTGAGCAATGACTTGGTGCCAGGCACCTCACCAGTATTTTCCTTTAATCTTTGTCACAGTGTGTAGGGTGCATACTACTGTTCCCTTTTTTGTGGACAAAGAAACGGAGGCACAGCACAAGGCCTCGTATAGGCGAGTAGCCAGCCCAAAGGCACTCCTGCTTTCCTGTGATTCCACTGCCCATTCCTGTCCCTTTGTACCCCTCCCACCACTTTCCTGGGAGCCCCTGCTGAACACACACCCAGTAATGACTGAGCACCATGGTGGATGAGTTCTTGAGGGTGTCTTGCTCTAGTCAAGAGACTTTTAGATCCTTGGGGCTTTTGTGCACATCTACCTACTGACTCGTAAGTGTGATGTGGGTTCTGTTAACTTGACGTCCTCCCCTTTTCTTCTCCCCTCCCCTCTTTACATGATCAGAGAACAGCTATGATTCTTAAGATTATAATGGGAAGATGAAAATGAAAATGATGTAAGCATAGTTACATTACAGATGCTTAATTATGAATCAGCTCATTTCTGACTTTTAATACCTTGCTGTTGTCTGAATATTTTAAGTCCCTGCCCCCCCCCCAATTAGGCAGAATTCATTTTTGCATTGATGAATTATTTTCATGTGGGAAACATAACTTTGAAGCTGATCGGTGATCACACACCTTTGGCTGCTTTTTAACTAGGGAAATTTCCTTCTTTTTAAAACCATCCTTTAATTTTGTAAAAATATCTTTAAATGGGTGGATGCTTTAGCTCTGATGATTGGCAGGTTGTGGTAAAGGAAGAAAGGGATGTGGTTTCCAGTAAACTTTTATTCTTTTATAAAATCAAAATAACAGTCATACAGAGAATAAAATATATGAAGTGTCAGGAAATAATTTGTCAAAATCAGATCTTGGACTACTGATTTGACCATGAAT
Organism: Cheirogaleus medius; assembly: GCA_008086735.1. Lineage (NCBI taxonomy): Eukaryota > Metazoa > Chordata > Mammalia > Primates > Cheirogaleidae > Cheirogaleus > Cheirogaleus medius. Next base: position 14,663,885 of record VBSM01002223.1, on the reverse strand, counting down.
GGGGCTCCTGAAAAGTGATTGAGTCAATGTAGCTTTACATTTTTTTTCTTGATTTTTTTTTTATTTATTGGTCAAACCGAACTTGCAGTTGCCTGCCCTTAGTTTCATGCTGCCTCCCACAAGCAAACAACTGGCATTTACTGGGAGTCTTTCTCAAGGAGACAAAAGTGCATCCTGAAACTCGGCTCTCATGTCCCTTGTCAAAGTCAGGTCTGAGTGTGGGGCCTAAGACGCTTCTACAGGGCCTGGCCAGTGAGGTGGGCTGTCACCTGGGCTCAGGTGGGCACTGCTCCTGGCTGTGATGACCTCCCCCACTTCTCCCACCTTCCACCCAGGGGCTGGAGGGCAGAGAGCAGGTTTTCCTCCTGGGGCCAGGGCAGCCATAGGCCTTCTTCCTGGCCTGCCTGTTCTCCGGGTGGGTCCAGCACCAACTGGGATTCCTGCGGGCTTAGTCACCACGCGGCGGCGGCAGGAGGACTGGGGAAACCGCCAGCCTGCTCTGGTGCTCTGTCACCCTGAAAAAATGCAGGCCAGGCCGGGGCTGCTGGGCCTGCAGAGTTCTCCAGGCCCAGTTGCAGATCCGGCCCTGCTGACTCTAAATAAATCCTCTTGCCCCTTCTTTTCCTATCAAAGAAAAGAAGAACATGAGGTAGCCATTGTACTCACTGAAGATGAATTTTTTTAGTTAAGTATTTTTGTTCTGCACTTTCCTGGATCTATAAACACCCCCCAGCTATTCAAGATAGGCATCTTGGTGAAAAGTGATGTGTCAGAGGAGAAATCCGCCTATGGCTGCCACTGTCCATCACAGGCTGAGTGGGGATGAGAACGGTCAGTTTCTAGCTTCAGCCTGGGGTGTCTTTGGCCTGAGCTCCTCCTCCACTGCTCAAGACCCCTGTGCAGGGGGCAGAGGAGCAGGAGTGAGAGGTAGCCTTCTTCAAGTTGCCTCCCTGTGAGGGGACTGGATTAGTGTCTCCACTGTTCCCAGCCCCCTTCCCAAAGTCCCACTCAGTTGCATCTGAGTGGCTCTAATGACACTTGCTTAAAGAGCAGCTAACAGCAGCACACTTTTAGGAGACTAAGCTGAGGCATGGTTCTTGGAGTGAGCATGTACTCGAGCCATTTTCATTTAGCCCAGGTCGCCTACTGGTGCCTAGGGTCACCTGTGGGGTGTCAGGCTCCTAGTACTTCCTCATCCTAGCTCTGTTGAGTCTTTTCTGCCCTGTCCCCAAGGCCAGCTACAGAGCATTGGTGATCATCCTTTCTCTGTAGAGCTTTTAAGTGTCTTCCATTTCTCTGGTGGGGAAGCCAGCACCTTTATCCTATGACGAGAAAGCTCTTTACCGTAAGAGGTAGTAGAACCAGACGGATCTGGCTTAAAATCTTGGCTCTGCTGTACCTCTTGGCTCTGACACCTTAATCAAGAGAGTTTACCTTTCTAAGGCTTGTCAGCTCTGTGACTCAGGACACTAAGCTCCCTTCCAAGGTGGTTGTGAGGAATAAAGAAAAGGGCTTAGCCTAGGGCCTGACACAGGACAGTTCCTCAATGGAATATTAGCTGATACTACTATGTTGTTTTTATTCCCATAGGTCTGCTTGTTAAAGAATTATAAAGCAGGCACAAAAAAACCATTACATTTTGAATTTGCTTCTGATAGAGTGTGGTAGGTTCTGTGATTCTTCAGGGCGTAATTTTAAATAAAGAATATGTGCTAGTAAATGCTGGCACAGTCATTAACAAGTTTTCCAAAAGGAATCTCAGAAAGTAATAAGCACTTACTTTCCATGGGAAGGAACTGGAAATGCCAGGTGACCTTCCCAGCTCATCTTGTATTAATATGCACTGTTTAGATTTTTCTAACCATGTGCTTTTATTGCTTTTATTTTTTTCAGAAGTCAACAGGTGTTATCTGGACTACAGGGTTCTGGTCTATTTTCTGTTGTCTGTTATCCTTTTTTGTATTAAAAAAAACCCCCAAACTTTATGTGTGTACATCTAATTGTCCTTCAGTGAGAACAGGCTGTGTGTGTGGTCTGGGTGAACTCCCTAACTCCCTGGAGACAGTAGCGGGGGGCCTCCTTTCCCTTCCCAGTGAGAATTGGGCTTTTACAGGAGTAGAAGCCTGGGGTTCACCTTCATGCTCTCTAAGAGCCCAGACAGTAGGCCCTGGCAGGGGTGATGGCTAGAATGCCCTTGGGACAACATGTATGAGTATGTGTGTCTTTCCTTGGTAGATGGCCTTGAAAATGCCATGTACTTTTGGCAAGCTTGGATAAGGTTTTCCCTGCATAACCCTTGGAAAGCACAGTTCTCACTTGTAACACTCTGTCTGCAGGTCCATGATATTGTAATTAAAATTTTATAGGATCACAAGGGCCCATTTAAAGGGCATCTGGTCTGAAAAGCGAAGTTAAAAGCAGAATTTGTGTCAGTGGTTCCCTTAATTCCTAAAATATGGTTATTCGTAAATTCATCCTACTGGATCCTGTGTTGAATGTTCTGTTGATGAAAGGAAAGAATGTTTGAAAACCAGGAGGAACCAAATTCTAATGTCTGCTTAATAGGTATTAATTACTTTGAGAGGGTTTGCTTACCTCTCTTGGAAATAAAGGTATTGTACCACATCAGTAGATTTTAATTTTTTTTTTTTACTAGACCCACAGTAAGACATAAAGTTACATAAATTTACATCATGATCCCAGGACAGTAAGTATATAACTAAGATAAGCATTTCCAAAACACTTCTTATCTGACACACCATTCACCCTTACTAACCATATAGTTCCATAGTATTTTCTTACTCTATTCTAATACTGGTAAGAGATGCCTTAAACTGCCAATGAATGGTAACTAACGGTTTGAAAAGCACATTATTAAGGTCTTTTCCAGCTCTGATTTTGAGTCTGTTGGCTCTCAGTTGAGCTCCCAGTACTAGTGCACATGGCGTTGGCCTTTGAGGTCAACCTCCTGTTTTCTTATGAAAATGAGTGAAGGGCATCACTTATTTCTTCTTGGCTACCCCCCTGAGGACTGGGAGGATAGAGTATATGTTCCCAATGGTAGGATGTATTTTATTGTCCATCAGCAAGCATTTTTAAATACTTGAAATCTGCTGTGTCTTGGATAATTTATGTCAATTCCTAATTTGTAAAATAATTTCAAGTCAGTTATTGAAGTACCAAAAGTGATGGCAAACTTTCTATCTTCCTGCTTTTCCTTATACTTTTTCTTTAATATGTACAAAAATATTAAGGAATGTTACCACATCAGTGTAATCACCAGTGAATTATTTACTGATGGCTTTTTATGAGAAGAGCTTGATTCAGAGAGATAACATATTATTTGAGCGCTCTTTCTACTAACTCACACTTGTAAATAACCCTGTTAGCTAAGTTCTAGCAAAGCTTTTTTAGGAATGTGGAATCATTAGATGAATTTTGAAAATAACTTGGTCTGTTCTAAAAGGCCCTATGAGACCAAAACTGTTGTGGACCGATGCCTGGTAACTGTGATGGCCATTTTGAAATGTTACCATAGTGATAATTCTTCTGGAATCTCAAGTCATTAAAAGTGATATGGCTAACTCTGGGCTGTGTGCTGTAAAAATAGATGTCATGGGATGTGTGAATCCTTTCTTCAACATTATAGTTACTACCAACTGAAGGAACATTGTAGTTGAATCCTGAACATTTATTAGGGGCTAGTTGCCTTCCTGCCTTTTTTCTTCTCTGTGTAAATCATCTATCCATGAAATTATTAACCCCTGAGAATGAACAGCATTTTAGAAATTGTTCTATTTTACCCCCATTTGACTTCAGTTATTTTGCTCCTTGATTCCTCCTTTCAGTGAATTTTTCAAAAGATAGATTATGATGAAAGATCAATCATTGATAGTGCTTCCATGGATTTGTTTGTTAAAACTGCATCTGTTGCTCCTCAGCTCTGCGGCTGGGTTTAGCGCATCTTACTGCCAGCTGTGGTGCCTCTTCTGGGAGGACTGGGTGTTGGCACAGAGTGTGTCCCGTTTCCCTGAATGTCCTAGGAACATTAGAGGACAGTGCACCCTTTCAGCTTACAGCTGCCCCCTCTCGCTTCTGAACCCCAGGGTAATAATTAAAAACTATGTTAGTTCTTTCTCTAGTTAGAGGCATGCAGGTTGGAGATTTGTAAATAGCAATGAACCAGTCCGACCAGGACATGGAGCAAACCACTGGAAAATGTGGTTGGCAGTGACAGTTGACTGCATGTTTGCTCTCAATGGTGGTGTTTGGTTCTGTTGGTTCTACTTGTTGACTGGAGTTACTTGCATTGGGGAGAGCACGCCCGGCTTTACTTAGCCAAGTGGGTAGCTTGGGACCAGTTGCATTCCTTTCAGAGACAGAGTCTTCCCCTCCAAGCTCCTGGTGCTGTGCATGCAGCATCTGTATTCAGCTAGCATTTGTTGATTGCTGTCTCTGCCAAGCACTGTGCTTGGGATCTGAAAATAAGTAGACACAGCCACGCTCCTGGGGGAGCCTCTCCTGATGGGGAGGCTGATATGTAAACCAGACAGCAGTGTGGTGCCTATTTTATTAGGGCTTTGTGCAAAGTGCCACAGTAGGCTGAGAGAAGGGACAGGTTGGCATGGAGGGGGCAGGGAGAGGCTTGCCTAGGAGCAGGGCCTCAAAGGATGCAGAGGAGTTTGCCAGGTGTTAGAGATTTGGGGGTGTAGGTGAACAAAGAGAGAGTATAAGAACAGTAAGACAGTACAGGTAGATTGTCTCTAAGAATGAGATTGAGAACTCTGGCAGAAACCAAGTTGTGCCGGCCCTTGTTTGCTTGTCCAGGGAAGTTGGACCTGACTTTGCAGGCAGTGGCCATAAGGTAGGGGAATGCCCCAAGCACATCTGTGTTCCATGAAGGTTTCCAGAGTGTCATCTGGGGAGGGAGAGAAGCCAGCGCAGAGCTGGTGGGTGGGTGGAGGTAGATGCAATTGCAGTGGAAATGAGTGTGGAAAAGGGTGTCAGAGACCTATTGGAGAGATTTAGCAGGTCTTGGTGAAGGATGAAGATGATAAGGAAGGTCGAGGGAAAGCAAAGAGCTTATGAATGACTGAGAACCAATTGGAGAACCTGATTAGCCACCAGTGCCATTAACTAGGGAAGGGGGAAGCAGGGTAGAAATTTGGCAGGGGAGGGAGAGAGAATGTTTGCAGTGTTGACATGTTGAGTTTGAGGTGCCTGTGGCATGAGCAAGCGGAGCTGGTCAAGGAGGTTTCTGGGAACACTGACCTGGCTGGAATGCCCTGGACGCCTGTTTTGGGAGTCATACAAGTGACCCTTTCCAAAGAGAGGGCTGTGGGGAGTGGAAATGAAAGGAGCACCTCCAGGCCTGTGTTTAGGATAGATGTTCATCCTTCCTTTCTTTTCTTTCTGTCGAGACAGGGTCTCAGTCTGTCACCCAGGCTAGAGTGCCATGGTGTTAGCCTAGCTCACGACAACCTCAGACTCCTGCGCTCAAGTGATCCTTCTGCTTTAGCCTCCCGAGTAGCTGGACTACAGGTGCACACCACCTGCCTGGCTAATTTTTCTATTTTTTGTTAGAAATGGAGTCTTGCCTTGCTCAGGCTGGTCTTGAACTCCCGGCCTTGGCCTCCCAGAGTGCTAGGATTACAGGTGTAAGCCACCATGCCTGGCCCTTGTCTTTTCAATTCTATAAGAAGGAGTACTGATACACAGAAAGATGTCTGTGTGTGGTTGGCATCTGGCATATCCCATGAAGGAAAGCTTCGGTGGACCTCTTGGTGGTGACTGGGCCAGCAGGTAACCCTGAGTCTTCAGGGTAGGAGGCTGTTTTGAAGGGCTCAGATTCTTCTGTCAGGTTTCAAACACAGACACAGGTGGATCTCAGAGAAGGTTTTTTTTTAACCCCCATGTGGGCCAGAGGAAGCCAGAGGATCTCGGGCAAGTTCCCTGTTTGAGGAGCCTCTCCTGCGGTTGCCTTTCCCCAGCACGGTCATTTGAGAGAGGAATCCTCCGAAATCCTTACACTTATTCTCCTTAGAAGCAGTTTGCAGCATAGCTACCTGATAAAGATGAGAAGTGGTGGAACCCTGTCTTCCCCAAAAGGTCTTCATAAGAGCTAGGTGGAACACGGGACTGTTTGTAAGCCACTTCTGTTTCCGAAACCACCGTGATAGGGACCCCAAACAATCTACTGAAAGGTATCTTTGGAGGCAAAGCCTAGGGATTTGTCTTGTTCACCCCTAATCGTCTCATCCATTCCCTTTCTCGCTAGTCTTATGTCTAGATAATTTAGTACATTTGATCTACTGACAGGCAAGATCATAACAGGGGCTGATATTACATACCCTGTGACAGTCTTTTACAAACATACTGCAGTGGCAATTGATGAGTGTTCCCAGCACTAAGTAACATCAGCCTGCCTCGTTGGGACCGTAAGATGCTGACTATCTGTTGCAATTCTTAGATGTAAAAGAGCATGGATCATATTAATAAAAACTGTACTGTTATTTCCATTGGAGGTGTTTGCTATATTGTAATTTCTTTGGATTTTGTCTTCTCCATAGTGGTATCACTTAATGGGAAGATCACTCAAGCTTTGTGACTAGGTGTAATACCAGATATTCTTGTTTTGGTCATTTTGCTCAGTGGTAGTAACCTAAAATCATAGGACTTGCCAATTTTATTTTTTATTTCAGCATATTATGGGGGTACAAATATTACGGTTATGTATATTGCCCGTGCCCCCCTTCCCCCTCGAGGCAGAGCCTCAAGCATGACCATCCCCCATACGTTGCACATCTCACTCATTATGTTTGTATATACCCATCCCCTCCTCCCCCCTCCCTTTTAAAAAATTTTTTTAAATTGTTGGCCATGAATGCATCCTTTTTTACTTCAAAGTAGGTCAGCCTCAGTCAAGTCTCAGTATTTCTCATCGTGTTTTTTTTTTTTCCCAAATGGAAACACATGGAGAAAAAGTAGCATGTTTATGTCTTTCAATTGCACCCAGTACCTCCCAGAATGGCTTACAGAGTTTGCATCTGTGGAGGCTCCATAAAGGTGACATTTACTTTGCAGTAGAGTCACTGACCCCAAACCTGTGTCACAGCAGGCTTAGCCAAATGCTAACAGAGCAACTTAAAACTTAAACAGAGGTATGATCTTGATAAATAAGTGCATGTTTTGGACTAATTGGTGACTACCATTCTGAACATTAACTGCCCTTAGTATTTTTATGATGCCAGGAGGCTGACTGTGTAACCTTTGAAGGCCTTCATGAATTTGGAGAACTAAATTAGTAGGGAGCCTTCCTCTTTATAATGACTTTGGGGGAACCATGAAATCAGTTTCTTCTAAGGGGGATTTTTGCTTTGTTTTTATGTTGTTATTCTGAATTAGGTATTTCTTTTCTACTCCAAGCCAAATTTATAGGTTACAATTTCTGTACAGCTTATATGTAAAAACTGGCCCTAAAAAAAAGAACTAATTACTCTACTTTCAGTTTCCTGCATTAAAAAAAGTATGGGTAGCAATATCCTTTCTTCTTGTCTCTGCTTTCTGGTGATGTGTGAAAACCAAAAATATCCTCATGGCCACACTGATTGGATTGAGGTTAGTGTTCATACTCATGGGTTCCAAGGTTGGGGGACATGGAAGTGCTGTTTACTGAAGTGTTTCTGTGCCTGGGGTCCTGCAGCATGAGCAGAGGTGACCACCTCCAGTTTCAGCCACTCTTAGTCCTTCAGGTCCAGGTAGGGCTCTGCGGGCCTATTGAAGATGTGTTGTATAAAGTATCTTCCATGTCCTAGGGTAGGAAAGCCCTTTTCAACTGGTTTTTGCAAAAAAAAATTCTGGGCCCACTTGATGGAAAAGTCTAGGAGTGGAGCAGGCTTCAGGAAGACACTGGGGCTCTGCGTGACTCTGCCTGCCTGCATATTGGCTTCATCCTTAGGATCCATGTGGTAGATCAAAAAGGGTTGTTGGCAGCTTCAACCATGTGGTCCTCCACAGCCTTTGGGTTCAATGCACAAGAGAAAGTGCTCTGTTTTAATGGCACAAACACATTTTGGGAGGTCTTTGGCTGTGATAAGGCCCTAGGCCGCTGTCCTCCATCAGTGTGGTCCAGAGAAATGATGTTTTAATGGGCCAGTCTAAGGCCATGTGTTCCCCAGCCTCAGTGAGGAGGAGGACAGGGTGGTCCTTTAGAGGAAAATGTGGATATTCTGCTCAAAAGAAAGAGGGTCGCAAAACAGAAAACACCCACCATACATGGGCAGTACAGGGTTGCAGAAATACATTTCATGGGTATGTAAGAGGTACTTCAGAGGGCAAACACACAGCTTTGCTTTATTTCTCTTAGTGACACTGTTCAGAGAGGGAGATACTCTTTCTTCATGAAATACTTAAAGTGGGGCTCTAGAATCAAACAATCCCATATCCTATGTACAGCCTCAAGCTCATCCCTTCTTCCTTCCAAGACTCCTAACTCCAGCCAAAAGCTCTGAGCCCTGGAAGAGCCTTGTGCCTTTGCTTCTGTTGTCAAAATTGTATTGAACAGACACATCAAATTAAAAACTTTTGGGATCACTCACCAACATGGTTTCCTGTACAGTACTCCCCTGAGGGGGGATTACAAGTAGTTATGCATCCATTTCATTGATCTATTGTTTTTATTAAAAAGAAAAAATATCCAACCAAGAGAAGAAGTGCAGCCAGCTGCCTAAAGAGTGGCGATGATGGGAGATGATATTCTGATTACATTAATCCATATCCTGTTAGTTTGCTTTGCTTCTGTTGCTGCTGCTGGTGAAGTTACTAATGTGAACTAATTACATTTGCTCTGAAAAGCCAGAATTTTTAATGCATCTCAGCAAGAAAGGTTAATATTATCAATTTAACAGCGTGAATGAAACATTGTGTGTATTGAACTTGAACTGTCCTAAAAGCTCGGATAATAAAAGCTGGCTTCTTTTATAACTCACTGGATAAACAGCTATTGGTGAGACATGGGTAATGCCACCATCTCCTCTTTAAGTTTTATGGGGGTGGTAGGCCGTCAGCATAATTGCTATCTGTTTACAGGACGATATGGTAACTTCGTATGAAATAGTAGGCCACTGTTTAAAAAAAAAAAAAAGATATTCCTTCCTTTTACACGCTTTGCAAGGGGTCTGCATATATTTTCCTAATTGGTGGGGTATATTCAAAGAGAAAAACAAATCACCTCACCCCAAAATAGTAATAGCCTTCCTGTTTTAAAAGCATCTATGCATTGCCAAGACCTATAGCACACAGATGCTTTAAAAGTTGGTATTTCCCAGTCCCTAAAGACAGTGTTTCGGAGAGTGGGGTGTTTTGAGAGGGGCACCTTGTGTACAGGAACTTAAATGGTGAGGCCTTTTGCCCGAGCACGTGGTACCCGCAGTGATCCCTGTGTTTAATTATTCCCTGCTTTCATGTGACTTACTCAGTTGGTAAACAATGAGAATGGGGACAGCCTGCAGCTGCCCTGGGCCATCCCCTTCTCAGGAACCGCAGTGTGGTGGTACTCTTTCTGGGCAGGCTGTTGAAGTGTTTGGCTGGTGACATTTTGGTGACCAGTTGGTTCCTTGGTGTCTTTCATTGTAGAGATTAAGAACTGAGAGAGGATTTGGAACCTTTGCGTTTGTTCTGCTGAGAACATGACTTGTCCCTTGCCTGAGAGTAGTGGAGTAAGTTGATAGGAGCTAGAAATACTCTCTTGAGTGGGACTTATCCAAAAGAGTGGGCCGAGTCACAGAACTCCAAGTTTGAGATCTGTCAAATAAATTCCAAATTGTCCTCAAGTAAATTTCTCAATTGGAACTTTTCAAAAACAGTATTTGATTTTAAAAAAGAATTTAAAAAGTTATCTTGTTCCCTTTCTTTCTCTCTCCCTTCTGCTACCCATCCCCAGTATCTTAGGATGAAGAAAAGCAGGTTTTAAAAAACTTTTTTCATCATATATTTTTAATAGTCTGAGCCTGTTGAGATCTAGGAAATGGAGTAGGTAGAGGAGAGGGAGAGACCTTAAGGGAGATATGGATGAAGGAGGGGTGGAAGGTTCTGTAACCTTCTGTACCCTTCTCTCTTATGCTCCAAGAGTCTCAAGTCAGCCCATGAGGTTTGTGCCCTTTGTGTGCTGCACTGACAGGTCAACACCAACCAGCCCAGGCCTTTGATGTCTGTTGTAGGAGCAGAAGTGTTTCCCCGTCCTGTTTGGAGTCTCTCCAGCCTTGTTTATGAAGGCCTGTCACTCTGATTTGGATGATGGCTCTAGGCAGGCCGTTTCCGCTGGCTGCAGTTGTTGCTGCAGGTTTTCCATGGAGCTTGGTCACGCTCTTGTATCTGAATTAAAATCCTGTGACAGCCCTGTTCATAGTGAATTTGTTCAGGGAGCCTTACCATAGACAACATTGTGGAGGCATCAAGTTACCTTTTTCCTGAGTAAAACATGGTTTATTCCACGGTTTGGTCCCATCATACAGCCAGAGGAGAAGTCAGCTGGTGAAGCTTTTTCTCTTTTTTAAAAGAGATGGGGGTCTCTTTATGTTGCCCAGGCTGGACTAGAACTCCTGGACTCAAGGGATCCTCTCACCTCAGCCACCTGAGTAGCTGGGAGTACAGGTGCCAAGTGTGCACCACTGAACCCAGCTTGAAGATCTTTCTTCTAAATGAGTGGGATTTAAAATGACAAGTGGGATTTGGTATCCTATTCAGAGTTAGGCTCTTTTATTGTAAATGCCCCAGACCCCTGTCTCAGATGGTGTCTGCTTGTGGCGGGTGCCTGGCTAGCTGGTGGCAAGAGCCTGCCTTTGCTCCTGCACACCTTAAGACTGGCCCTCCGTGCCTTGCCTGTGACACAGACCTAATAAATATCAGACAGGCTCTATTTATAAATGAGCGAGAGAGAAAATTGTCCCCCAGAATTTTAGTCCTGACTTGTGTGTTATTAGGCAGTTGTGTCTCTCTGAACATAATTCACAGCCCCGCCTCCCCTTCAGGATTTGAGTGGATAAATCCATTTCATTTTCAGGTGAATTTCTCTATTAAGGTTATGAAAGACCAAAAATAACCGGAAATTCAACTCTGTCCTTGACTACTTAATGATGCCCAAAATTCTCTTGAATATCCCATTTTACAGTTCGCAGTTCATTTTCCCAGGGTACTCACTTGATTCTCCCAACAGCCATGTTAGGAAGGTATAATTAACCCCACTTTGTGTTCAGGACAACAGAATGTTAGTCAGATGCCTTTGTGGAGGGGTTGTCAGCCTCTTAAGTGGCTGCACTTGTACCCTATACCCTTCCAACTCTAGGATGTACACTCTTATACACCAAAACACAGAGAAACTGAAGGAAGTAAGAACAAAACTCAGAGGTCTTAACAGGACGTTTTGCCCTGCTTAACAACTTCAGAGTTTACATTGCTTTAAAAAACATTGGTTGTAACTTTGAGTATGGGAACGTTGTGCTCACTCTTTTTATGCCGTAGCTGTACCGTGCAGGGGTTGTACTCTTCATGCGTTTTAGACAGAAATGACCTTGGTTAATACTTGACTTGGGAACTATGCGGACATCCAGGAAATGGTGGTGGTTGGTCTTGACCATTCTCGGTCTGGTGGAATTATGGCTCACATGCCACTGTATTTGGGTTCCCTGTTGAGGGTCTAGTTTGAGAGAGAATCTGCTACTGTCCTGTTTATCATAGCTTTCTTAATGACTCTTAGGAGCATGCTATATTTTCATCATTTCCTTCAAATTGACTCTTTGAAGTTTTTTCAAAGTCCTAAACAAAATTGTCAATTAATGAGACATTATGTCTTTGGATACCAAATAGCAGATCCTTGTGTATTGAACTCGTGGCTGATCTGTCTCATAAAACTTTGCCTTTTGAACCGATACTATGTATGAGATTATCACAGAAATAGAAAACAGTCTGTAAAAAATGGTACCTTTGCTAAAAGAAAATATTAACCTTAGGATGGGAAATGTAATCTGAACAGGAGTCCGGAGTCCTGTGACTGTGTTCAGCATTGGTCTTAGTCCCTTTCTGCTCAGTATGTTTATGGAGAACATGATTTCACAGTTCTGTGAAGAGCTCTGGATGTTCAAGACTGCTCAAGGCTAGGGAATAGATTTGAGATATCGCCATTTTCTGCTTAAAATATTTTGACTCCATCATTTATTTCAGAAAGTAAAAGCATTAAGGCTAAAGTTTGGGGTTAGTAAGCTTGATGTTTTAAATTGCCTTAGCCATCCCTCTGTTTATTTTGCTTGCCACGTGGTGGTTTTGCCCTAATTCACATACCTGTGTACATGGGCCTCCCCTGGCTTTCCTAGCGCCTCTTTCCAGTTTTTCCCTTAGAGAATGTCATAGCTGTGGTTAATAAGATGATAAATGGGACCAGGAGCAAATGCAGGTTAAAAAAGCATTTAACAGGTCAAGGATCTGAAGCTTTTAAGAAGGAAAAACAATAAACAAAAAACCCAAACACAGCCTTGAAAGCACACCCATTGAAACCCAAGTTTCAGAATTTGTTAGAGCCTTGCTGCCAAATCACACTAGAAAGATGAAAAGGCTTTTGTGGTTAGTTATGTGTGACATAAGAAATCAATGTGTCTGAGAGAAGTAGGATTTCTCTTTTTAAGAAAAAAAAATACAACAAAGAGAAATGTTTTATTTACAGTAGCTATGTGGCTTGCCGTGTCTGTAGGGTGAAGATTTGGTTAGTAGTATTTTGAAGGCAGGATAGAGGAAGATACAAAACGTCTGTGCAGTGTAGCTTTCAGTAGGGCTGCACATGTAAACATATTCTAGAATTCACACAGTTTAAACCAAGTGCTTGGTTTAGGAAATACTTCTTCCCATTCCTTGGTATTCCCACATGCCTCTCCCCCAGCCCCTTGTTATGTATCTGGACTGGCTTTTTAAAGAGATTGAGTTGAAATTTAATTATCTAGGGAAACTCCACTTTGTCAGAAGTATATTCCACAAGAAGAGACTTGCTGGTCCGCAAATCTCACTTGGGTATATTTGTGGTCTAAAAAAATGATTCCTGAATAGGAATATCAAAGAAGGATAATGCTTAAATTTTTATTTTTTTTAAAGAGTTTTATGCTCCTCGAATCTCAGTGTAACTTCACATTTCTAAACTTCCTATTTTAGAATAACTCTCTCGTGTAAGTTATCAGCAGAAACTCTGTGTGAACATGTCCATTTTCCTTCCCAGTAAGCCGTCTCCATGGTAGGTCTTTTGATATGACTTACATAGAGTTTTCCTGAGCATTTTGGGTAACAAGTATCTGTTTATGCTGAAAAACTCTTGGCTTTTCCGTTTATGTCATTTCCTAAAACCTTTATATGCTACATATAGAAATAACTTTCTTCCAGAGTTAGGTAAAATACTTCCTTTTTGGAGGTATTTTTGCCATTGAGTCTTGCTGCCTGATTTGTGCTTTCCCTTCTTCACTGGGCAGTGGGAGGCTCTGCATTGTCCTGCTTTCACCAGATACCCAGAGGGTCCTGTTGGAAAATAGCAGACTGTTAGCAAAATCATCTCCTCCCTGAGAAGAAATTGCCAAATCCTTCCTTCCCAGGCCAGCGGTGGGCGCTCAGGTGCCGCATCCCTCCATGGCGGGACCAAGGTGCACTGCGTAGCCGCTCAGTCTGGCACCGCGTCCTAGGCCTGTGTTTCTTCTTCTGTAGAGCCCTTCTTTGTAGACTGGAGGGTCTCTCAGAGTTGTTGGATTTTCCCAGGAGATACTGTGGAGAATCATCATGAAGATAAAATCAAGTCTTGGTCTAAAACTTTCTTTCAGTAAGTAGGTTTAAAGGCATATCTCTGTTGTTCTCTCCCTACACTGGGATTTTAAGTAATGAAAGTATGTGCTTTTATATGTCTAGATATCTGTGTTATTCATGTTCATATATTCACATACATATACGTGTGTGTGTTTGTGTGTGTCTGTGTGTGTGTGTTTGAGAAAGCCTTCCAGTGTGTTTGAAAGGATTGAGATGCCAAGTTCATGGTAGTCTCTGGGCAGCTTCATGTGAGTGTGAGGCAGAGGAACTTGACTCAGTCTTTTACGAATTGGTTCTGTCCCTGATAAGCCAAGATGATAAGCACTTCCTTCTGTGGCTGGGTCCCGAAATGGTCCACTTGACATTCAGCTGGGTGAGGGAAAAGTCTTTTTAAGGATCAGCTCTTCTTCCTGAGGAGTATAGAGCCAGCCCTCCCACATGCGTATCCTGTTAAATATCTATTCCGAGTTAGCCAAGGCCTCATGTATGGATGACACGAAGCTGGGTCTAACACAGATCAGTTGGTGGATAATTGAGGAATTTAATACAATTTGAAAATAAACCCTACAGAATTAGTGTTGAGCTTGGTCTGGCTCTGAGTTGTGGAAATGCTTGGGGGGCACATTGGACGAGGGCTGGGGCCAGCCCCTGGGGAGTCTTTGTGTAGTGGTCTGATGCTGTGGAGGTGTTTATCACGCTTTCTAAAGGGATTAAAGTAATTCTGTAGAGCTAACTCTGGGTGAACATGGTTTGATTTGAAACAGTCTCAGCCAGAAGTTAAGAACGCCTGTGTTATATGATTAGCATATAATTTGCTGAAGTTCAAATTTTAAATATAGTTTTATATTTAAAAAACAAAAAGATGTACTGATCATTTTCGATAGTTTCTAAGTAACAATATTTTCATTTTTTATCAAAATTGGCATACCTGTATGTAATTGCACTCATAATGAATCCCTGAAGGAAACAAGTGTTCATGTTAATCGTGATTTCATAGTAAATAGGTTATTTTTAGATTTTTCTTTTACTGTCCCTTCTGCCGGTGACTAGCCTTGCCATGTTCTTTCTAAAATAAAGTAAAAATTAGATGGATTTAAACATAAGGGAAATATGGTGGAAATGCATTACTTTTAAAAAATAATTTGTCGTGATTGGATAAGATTTAGGGAATGTAAACACAATAAACCATGTTTCCATGACACAGGTATATCATCAAGTTCTTACAATGTACCTTTGCAGTAACTGGAATTTTCATGTCATTTGGAATAGGGCTGGGCCAGTGATTCATGCTTCTCATCTTTCATTCTATGAATACACAGTAAATGCCCACTGGGCACCATGGAATCATTTGCATACATTGGCACCCATCCTCATGGACTGCTGGGAGATACCTTACTCTCACCAGCCATAAGTAGAACATTGCATCTGTGATGAATGCCACCAAGGCCACACATGGTGCTGCGAGATCAAGAGGGAAAGGAAATAGCACATTAAGGGCCTGTGGTGGAAGTTGGGGCCCCAGGAACCTTGTTGAGGATTTTGTCTTTACCAAAGGTGTGGTGTAGAATATTAAACATATGTAGTATGTGTGCATGTGTGAGACTGCCATATTTTCATTTAAAAATTCACTCTGGCCACAATGTGAAGAATAGATTTAGGGAGGAAGCTAGTTGGGAAGCTATTGGAGTAGGCCATGGGAAGGGTGACGCTAACTTGGAGTGGTGGTGGGGATAAGAAGTGGATCAGACTTCTGTTGAGGGATGGGTGGGTGGACAGGATGTCAAGGATAATGTCCAGGATTCTGGCCTGGAGGACAACTGACCTGTCACTGAGCTGGGGGATGCTGCAGGAAGAGCAGGTGGGGATTGTGAGTATGAGTTTGATTTTGGAGTTGGGGGCCCCTCTGAGCCAAGTAGGCATTTGGAAATGTGGACTGGTGCTCAGAGGGAGTTCTAGGCAGGTGACTTAATTTAGGAAGCTGTATGGAGGTGGTACTTGAAAGCAGAAACACAGGTGAAAAGAGTATGTCAGGGATGAGCTCAAAGCAACATCAATGTTTAAGAGCCAGATAGAGAAATATGAGCAGTAAGGGAGACCCAAGTGGTCTGAGCACATGGGGAAAGCCATGGGGTGTGAAGGCTAGGGCTCCAGGGAGAAGAGGGGGCTTTAGGAGGAAGTGGTCAGTGGGCCAAAAGCTCCTAAGATGCCAAACGGGAAGAGAAGTGAAGACGTCCTCCGATTTTGTAACAGGGAGACCTGATCCGTGGAATGATGGGGCCAGAAGTAGCCGTGGAGAGGGAGGAGGACAATGGGGAAGGGAGGAACTGGAAAAGTGGGGAAGTCTGCTGTTCATAGGAGAGGAGTGACAGCAGCTGGGGAGACGTTAAGGGTGCAGCGTGCAAATTGTTTTCTTGAACAGAGCCTGGAAAGTCTGAAGGAAGGACTGTGCTCAGAGGGAAGGGGGCGTCCATGAGCCACAAGGGGAAAGCTCCAGTAAGGACCCAGAGGCCTGAGGACAGACCGAAGCACAGATGGAGGGATTAGCTTTGGATAAGAGGAAGGACAGATGGTCCCTTAAAGATGATGGTAATGCACACTGCTCCGTTTTTTTTTTTTTTTTTTTTTTTTTTTTTTTTTTTTTTTTTTTTTTTTTTTTTTTTTTTTGCTATTTGCTATGAACTTTGTATATGTTTTCCTCATTTGATCCTTGCTTACCCAAACTCTATGAAAAGAAACAAGCATTCTCATCATTTTATGGATGAGGACCCTAAACCGTGGAGAGGCTAGGAAAGGTGCCCAGAGCCTCCCAGGAGGAGGGCTGATGCTAGGCTTCTTTCGTACTCTGACCCAGAGGCCTGAGGGTAACTGTCTAATGACTTTATTTTAGCCGAGTAAAATTTAATGTTTACTTAATGCTTTAGGGGGATGGTTGCATTTGTTTTAATGATTAGCTCATTTTCTAGTAATATTAACTAATGTAGGGAGAAGGAAGCTAAATGCTCTTCAAGTAAAGAAACAGTATCTACATATTGATTTACTCGATTGAGCTTTCTGCTAAATTACAGGAGTTAATTTATACTTTGTTATACTCTTGGTATTACAAAGTGATGGCCATGCCTTTATTATAAAATGGTGCTAATTACTCTTTATTGGAGCACATGCCTGGTGCCACCAGCTGCACTAAACACTTGCATGTGTGGACCCCTTTGGTCTCCCTAGCGGCCCCATGTGGTTTGTGTGTCATCTGACCACCTGTGACAGGAGAGGAAGCTGGGAGGGGCAGAGACATAAAGGCAGTGGCTGGGTCTGGAGCTCCTAAGTGGCAGAGCCGTCTCTCCTGGGTTCCTTCTCCTGTCCTTCCTCTCGCTTTGAAATGAGAGAAGATATTGGAACTAGCCTGAGTGAGTACCTGGTAGGGCAGAAGCAGTACACTTCTCTGGTTTTGTTATGGTGTCCTGAGGATAAAGAAGCCAAAAAAAAAAATTGAGGAATTGCAGATGCTGTGTGAAAGATGGCCGAAACTCCTGGCAACTATTCAGATTCATCTTTGGAGAAACTTTTGTTCTCTCTTCCTTTCCTTTTCTGAGGCTTAAAGCTGCTCTAAAATCTACACATTAGTCAATAGTCTCTATTGTCAAGACTTTGGGGAAACAAGAACTCTCATAACATTTTTGTTGAGGGTACAAAACAATACAATCTTCATGGAAGGCAAGTTGGTGGTGTCTATCAAAGTTATCAGTGCATGGTACCTTAGACCCAGAAGCCCCACTTCTAGGGATTTATCTTACCAGTACACCTGCACAGGTACAGATGACAGCATTGTTTGTGATAGTAATCTGCAACCCACGTGTCCTTAATAAACTAAGTTATATGCACAAAATGGAATACTCTGCATGCAGGAAAAAAAAAAAAACAACCCAACTATTCCCTGTGCTCCATGTGAATAGATCTCCATAATTTCAAGTGGAAAAGGAAAGGTAGACTTTTTTGTGTAAAGTGAAGGAGGGGAAATATGATTGTCTATTTGTAATTGCTTGTATTTGTGAAGACTAACACTAAAAGGAAAACCAAGAAACTGATAAGTGTTATGACACAGGGGTAGGTAGGGACAGGGATGGGAATGACACACCTCAGGGTACAGCTTTGTATCATTTTTTGTTTTAAGTCTATGCTTACATTATGTATTAAACCTTAAAAAGTAGCAGCTGTGTTCTCTCCTGCTCAGGTGCAGGGGGCTCTGGAACTTTCTCTAGGTTGGTTTGAGATGGCATTCTTGCAACCTCGCAGAAGCACCAAGTGGAAGGTGGGCGTGCACACTTCTTGGATAGATTTCCTTTGTGTGTAACTGAGCATGCTTTTTAGGAGGTTTGCGTGCTTCTCGGAGAAATCACCCCAGCAGCCCATGCGCCATGCATGTTTTTCCCACAATCCTGCATCTCTCTAAAATCATCCACACACTATTAGAAGGGAAGCTAGGTATTTTCTTAGTTTATAGAAACCAGTATTTCCGGACAACACATTTGTGTTCTCCTTTTGGTTTCTTTTCCCATGTCATCATTCAAGTCACAAGGTCCAGTGATTAAATACACCCACAGGTTTTAAAAGAACTTGGTTTTTTTTGGTTGTTGTGTTTTGCTTTTAATTTGAGAGTTGAGGCCCCTAGGTGCATGTGGTAAGGATTTCAAAGGGCTAAATGGGTGTGTCTTGTTAGTTATTTCTTTGAACCTCTTTTGGCACTTGAATGGTGTCGGTTATTTCACTCATTAGGGTTGGTAAAGAAACTGAACATCGGTTTGGAGCTGTGTTGTTCTTATACCATATCTCGAGTTGAACCTGTGCTCTCTTGATGGATGAACTTGTAATTCACCAGATGCATGAATCACTATGATTAATTTTTTTCAAGCTATTAGTTATTTAACTAATGACAAATGTTCAGGAGAGAAGATAAATTTAGTGTAATGTAAATCCTAGCTGGCAACTCTAGCAGTTTACTCTTCAAACTAGAGTTCTGTCGTTCCCATTTATTTATACCCATATACTACTCAATATGTAGTCAGTCAGGGTAAGTGATTTTTGTTGCTAAGACAATTGAATATAGGTTATTTGCATCTTAGATTCCCTCTGAGGACTAAATCTTATAAGAAGAGGTATGTGAGCGTGAGAACTGTGTTGGGTGGTCCTGGAGGGATATTGGTAGTAGAATTGAAGGGGATTTGGGAGAGTTTTAAAAAAGCTAACCTAAACAAACAAAAAAACAAAAAAAGCCCTTGGATAGTGAATTGACTGGTGGGTTGTCACTCTGTGGTTGAGACTTTTTGAGTCCATGAAGTTCTGCTGTCTTCACAAGAGCTAGAGAGAAACGATGTTATTACCGAATTTGGGCTGGCTGTGTTGTAGCACATGGTACTGGACTTCACTAATTTGTTGTGAAATGACTGCTCCTCCCTGACTTTTTAAAATATCATCTATAACATTAGCTTTAGGAGCCAAATGGTTCACGTATATTTTGTGTGTTGGGGGAGGGGTGTGGATTGGTTAGGCCAAAGATTTTTGAAATATATTTGGAAGAAATAAATGTTTTCCCATTGAATAATTCCCAAACTAAAAATCCCTGCTTTAATTTTTACTTCTGATTTGACAAAAGAGAAAGGTAAGAACTTTCCCTGGAATCAAAATGGTATTGCTGTATGCAAACAATTCGCTGTCACGGCCTCATGACCCCTGGAGGTAAGGAAAGGGGAGAAGAAAGGGTGACTCCCTTCTGGGATAGAAATCACACAGATATCTTTATCCACTAAGAAATTCAGAGAATAAAGTACCCAGTAAAATACCTTTCTCTTTGCTACCAGGGAAAGCATTCTTATACAACAAAAATACGCTCTCATGTTTATACTTCTCCATGCACACTTATGTTTTTATCCATTAGGTGCATTCTTCAGCAATTATAAATAAAATGAAAATGTGTGCAAATCCTTTTTTTCTATTGACTTTCATTATAAAATCAGAAAACTATAGGATCTAAAGCAAATCCCATCTATGACTCCTGTAATGCTAGCCTTTTTCACATTTGGAATGCTTAAAACTTTTTGCTATATTCATAGTTAGTCCATTGGCAGTTAATCTATAAGTTAGTGTCTTCACTATAGACATTTAGTTAATTGCTTTTATTCTTGAGGTATTCTTGCTGTATTCTTAAGACTTGATTTCCAGCAGCTATAGTGGTTATTCCAGGAGTTATTAGAATTGAGAGCCAAAGGAGATGCTATTTAAGCTACATTTAGGCTCTGCTGGACACTCACATATTGAATGTAGAATGTCTAAAGGGCTCTGTGCTGTGGGGTCAGGGTGGGAATGCATCTCTTTACTTTAAATGAGACCCCAAATGTGCATTAAGTACCTGCTGTTGGCACATTATTCAACAAGTTTTTGTTGTTCTTGGAAGGTATCATTGCCCGGTTTTTTCCTTGTTAATTAAAAAAAAATTATGCGGGGTTAGTGTTGTAGCAGTGGGACTTAACAGGTTATTTACCATCTCTCTGAAACTCTTAATCTGTAAGATGGGGCTGATACCACCTGTCTAATTGGCTGAGATGCTGCTAAAAGTTGACCCCTCTTTGAGTGCCAGATAACACACATTGGGAGCCAATAACCTAGAAGTTGATTTCAGAGATGATGGTTCAGTTTCATTTTTAGGTTGACGCATGCTTAGTGAGAGGGACTGATGCTTTAGCTTTTGGTTCTCTCCTCTCTGATGACACCTTCCTTGTCAATTAATGCCTTAACAAACTTCTTACCAGTATCCAGCAGGACCTGTAGAATAAATTCCTTTTATTTCATAAATACCCTTTAGTTTGCTTATTTTTAAAATTTGGATTTCTGTACTTACCTTATTGTGGATAGCCAAGGGTGAATGCTGTTCTTTTTAATACAGAGGTAAAAGTTAAAGCTGTATCTTAAATATTTGTGTTTCTGTTTGGTCTCAGTGACACAAAATGGTTTGGGTCACTCTGACATTGAATCAAGTTAAACAACATGGCTCTTAGAAAATATGTTTACCAGGTAATCTGAGAGCTGATACCTAATAACACAACTGAGAAATTTCATCAGGATTAATTTATTAATTTCTTAAGTACTTCTTGTCTAGTTTGCCTTTAATTTTCATTTTTCTAAGTTTCTATTAGGCATGGTGGCCTCACTCGTTATTTAATAATGAATGGTTACAAATTGTTTGTGTGTTTTTGTAATTAGAATGTGATAGCAATCGCCTACCAGATGAGCTGACATTGTAATGACATGAAGTCAGTAACAATTATGCCTAACAGGAAAATTAATTATGTAATCCTATCATCCCATATTTTGCCTAAGAGATTAGATTTGGCTGTTACTAGGCTGCCTGGGCAGGTGACAGCATGGTGTAACACTTCTCATTTTTCTGGTTAGACTACTTCACTATAATGTTCATTGTGTCACTTCAGAAAATCATTTGATCAGTTTAGACTTTTAAGGTATTTTCAGGTTTTTGATTTTTTGCTTAAAAAAAAAAAAGAACCTATTCTATTTGGGTATTTTATTCTCCTAATTTCGTAGTGAATAAAGATATTTGCTCGATTCATATCCCAGAGAGGCCATCCTTTCTTCTCCCCTTTTCTTACCTCTGAGAGACATAAAGCTGTGAGTGAATTGTTTGCATACAGCAATACCATTTTGATTCCAGGGAAAGTTCTTACCTTTCTTTTGTCATTCTCAGCCTTGTACCTGAGAAACCCATTTCCCCGGCACATAGAGCATCTGTAAGTTTAAGATGTAGGCAGGACTGAAGGAGCGGAGGAAGGCCTCATCAGGTGCCCTCCCTGCTCCCTTGTCCCCTGAGGCTTTGTAAGTCACAAACAAAGGGGCCAGCCTCCCTGACCAGGTATGCTTTGCCTAAGAGGGACCCTGGATTTATCCAGTCCTATTTCTCCTCTTCCAGGTGCAAAAACTGATGCTCTGAGATGTTTAGAGATTTGTCCACGGGTAGAGCTGGAACCACAACCCAAGTCTTCTGAGCTTAGTATGATGTTCTATCTGTTATACCTAGGTTTTATTTTGTTGTTTCTTAAAATCGCCTAAAACATCTCAGCATTTATGGATAAAAGTTTGTCTCTAGGCTTAAAGAATTTGGAAAAAAACAGAAAAGTCAAGTTCCATATAAACTCTATCGCTGAGAACACTGGGTATATTTTCTGCTAGAGTTGTGAAACACATTTTAGCATAGCTCAATCTTATGAGAGTTGTATGTTTATTTTCTGGGATTTTAAGGCCTTTCAGTACCATTAAATTCTTATTAACCGTGTTTTTAGTGGCTATATAAAGTTATATGGGATGAAGGGACCATAATGTACTTAACCATTCCCCAGTGTTGGACATTTGCATTGGTTCCAATTTTTTAAATAATTTTCCATAATTATAAGTAAAGAAGGCTGCAACAGACATTGTTGTACCTTAGTCTTTGTCCTTTATTTCAAATTATTTCCCTAGAATACATCCCCTGAAATAGGATTTCTGAGGAAAGGTATAAATTTAAGGCTTTCGACCCACATGGCCAAATTGCTTTCCAGATAATTTATCCCAGTTTATACTTGGACTAGTGCTTCTAAATCTTGTGAGATGTTCGCATTGGCTTTGGGAGAAATTCCCCATGAATAAGAAAAATATGGGAAGACAAAATAACATAATTGTTTGGGTATATGCTGTGGTTGGTGTGGGCTTCTCCCACTCTTCCCCTCCCGACCCCAAGACCATCTTATTCTGTATAAACAACTGAATATAAATTCTTTACTATTTGCATTACACATTTATTCTGTCAGTCCAAGGCAGTGTTTGTTTACGTGGGAATTAGGACATTAGGCTATGTCTTTCTAGGAGTCCTCCATGCAGAATTGTATACAGTTGGTTCTTTGGTGTACTGGGTCGACGTAGCCCCAAACCCATTTAGACAGTCGCTCAGACACCTGGCCTTAGCATTGGCCTTTCCAGACCCGCCTCCCCCATATATTAGTCAATGACAAGCAGATACTTTCAATGAAACAACCGTTGTGGACTATTGACATGTATGACTGTTTTCTGAAGCCAGATCAGGTCATTTTTGTAGGACATTAGAACACAGAGCTAAGAAAACTCAGGGTTTGGGTCCTGCTGTCTGTGGAGTTGTTTTGATTGATATCCCTCTATAAGGAATGGAAGGTTTATTAATGAAAACATAGCAGTTTTATCCCCAAAATATCTTACATGTGAAAAATATAGCTTTAACTAATGGTATATACAACATTAAATTTACTTTCAGTTATTATAAATAATATATAATGCAATTTTAGTTAAAATGTATTATTTCAATCAGTATCAAATATTCCAAAAGAAAAAACTAAAATAGTAGTGATAAAAGTTAGATGAATGGGGAATATGTTTGGGGCTGGAGAATCACATAAATTTTGATATAAATTCCTGCTCTTAAAGGAAATACGAGGGTTTTTTTTTCCTAAGAGAATATTTATAAAGTTAATTGAATTTTACACAAAAGAAGCTTTTTGACTCATTTCATTTAGTTTTTAACTTATCATCTGGGAGAAGATTGTGAAGAATTCCCTGTTAGCCAAACCATGGTGAATTAATGTTTCTTACAGATGGTTTTATTTCCTTTTTACGATATTATTTGGATCATGAAACAAGTATCTTGGAAAATGTGAGATACAAAGATGTGAGTTGGGAGGTCTCTCTGGTATGTATGTTCTTTCTGTATTAGAGAAAGGATACTTTCAGTTTAAGCTAAGATGTTTCTCCTTTTCCCTCTGGCTGGGTGTTTGCTGCAGGAAGTTCCTGTGCCCTCTCTCCTCTGGGACAGTATCCGCTGCTCGGTATCACAGTGCTCCTGCCATCCTCCCAGCAAGCTCGTTTCTTAGGGAAGCCTTGTTTTCTTTTTTCAGAAAACTTAAGTGTATTTTTAACACACAATTTAACTCCCTTCCCTGTTGATACTTTTTCCTTCCCCATATTTTATTCTTAATAATATCTTAGAGAATGGAATCAGTATCAGGACTGGGAGGTTACCAGGTCTCAAAATTTCCCATTTTCTTTTCTGTTTTTAATGACTCTTAATTAATCCAGGCAGCTTGGAAGCAGTAGCTGTGGCTCTCTCTGATGTTTTCTTTCTGCATTTCTGTCTGGGGGGGGGGGAACCTGAGGATTTGGAAGTACTGTACTATTGGAAGGGCTGTGCTATTGCTTCCTTTGTCCTTTTCTCATTGTCCGGTAGAGTCTCAAGTGATCTCCAGGAAATCCCTGGCCCCTGCCAGCAGTCTGCCTGTGAGTACTTGAGAGAAGTTGCTTTTAAAATACCAGTTGAGAAGCTAAAGGTTGGTGTTGTGGTTGTGATAAACTCCCAACGTGAAAACTGAGACCACCAATGTTTTCAGCTCACTTTATGCACCTTGCTTATGCAGTGACACTGACATTGAAAAGGAATCCCCACAAAACCTTGGCTGTGTTCAGAAGTAGCACAAGCTGTGGATTTAGGTACTGCCAGGCAGCCCTCGGAAACCCACAGGAGGAAAGTTTGGTTCCTTCTTCCTGTCTTCGTTTTTGAAAGGAATGAGCTAATAATAAAACAATAACAGTAATGACTGGCTTTGCAGGGTAAGTGTGAACATTTAATCCTCATAACAGGCCAATGAGAGGTGGGCGTTACTGTTCCCATTTTACAGATGAGGAAACAGAGACTCCGAGAGGCTAACGAACTTGCTACTAAGTCAAATCAGGATTCAAACCTAGGTTGATCTGAGGATAGCTGCTGCGATGCTCCCTTCCTACTTTCCCAAGAAATAATAATGCACAGAAAATTGTTTTTTCTAAATTTTGTGTGCCTGTACGATACTTTGTGTGATCAAAACAGGTGTTTTTTGTCTCTTTAAAATTCTTTTTAACAAAATAAAAATTAAAAATGATTCAAATGAAAAATAAAAGATATATGATAGAAAATTTAATCTCTATTTTAATCTTCATTTTTTTCCTCTAGGAATATAAAAATATATATATACATACAATATAACTTTAGATTTTTATAAAAATGAGATTAGGCTATTAATATAAAGACTATTCTCTATATAATACTCTCTAGCATTTTTGTTTTTCAATATATGGATGTCATTTTAGATCCATTGCAGATATGGAAAAATAGTTAACATTATAGCATTATTCACAATATGAATGATCCATAATTTGTCAGCCATCTGTGTTGATGGATAATCATCTTGTTTTTCTCTTTTTTTCCCGTGTTTTGTTTGCTTTGCTATTAAAACAGGATTATAGTAAGTTCACCTGTATGTGTGTATATATATCCATCCTTTTTTGTTTGCTGGTACTGTAGAAAAGGACATTGCTGTCTTGTTCCTAATTAAAAAAAAAATTTGTGTTTTAGCAATGAGTATGTTCAAGTTTAGGTAAATATAATTGATAATATTTAAGTTGTATATATCTATTCATGTTTTCATTTTTATTGGAGCTGGTGAATTTTAGGAAATGTCTTTTTGACATGATATAATCGTGAGCATTTGCTTTTATTTTGTGTTGTAATAAATTACATTGATTATATTTCCCAGTACTGAATCATCTTGCATTCCTGGAATAAACCCTAATTTGTTATGCTGTAGTATTCTTTTGATATGTTGCTAAACTTGTTTTGCTAATATTTAAAAAAAATTTTTATGACTGCGATCTTGAGATGGGTCTGTAGTTTTCTTCCTTCTTTGCATTCTGTATTAGGAGTGTGTTTTTTGAATGACTTAAGAATTTCATCTTTTTCTAGAGTCTAGAGACATTTACATAATATAGGAAATATTTGTTTTTTAAATATTAAAGTGAAATTAACTGGAAAACTACCTGGGCTTGGTGTCCATACTACCCTCACTCTAAAACCATTTTTAAAAAGTTCTTTTGTTTTTCAGAAAATATTATAGTTGTTCTACCTTTTCTCTGAATTTTGATGTTTTCTACCTGCTAGGAAATCATTTGCTTAATGTAAATGTTGAGTTTCTTGCATAGAGTTATATATGGTATTGTTGTAATTTCTCTGGTACCCATGGTAATAAACCCTTTCTCATTACTAATGCATATTTTTGCTTTTGTCCTTTTTTCCCCCTTAATTAAGTTTGTTAGAGGTTTATATATTTTATTATCTTTAGAGAACTAAATATATTAATTTACTTTTTAAGTTCATTTGAGTATGTAATTTTTATTAATTCACTTTTCTGTTTCTTTTGACTTAAGTTTATTAAATTGAATGCCTGTCTCATTTGCTTTTTAGTCTTCTTAACATAATGGCATCTAAGGCTGTAAATTTTCTATGTGAATAGATTTAGCTGTGTACCTTTGGTTTTGTACAGTTGATCTCTTTTTTGCTTTCTGGATGGTTTGTGATTAAAATATTTACTTGAC
This sequence comes from Cheirogaleus medius, assembly GCA_008086735.1. NCBI lineage: Eukaryota > Metazoa > Chordata > Mammalia > Primates > Cheirogaleidae > Cheirogaleus > Cheirogaleus medius. The sequence goes on along the minus strand of VBSM01002223.1, from coordinate 14,637,593 downwards.
CTTTGATTCTGAGACTATTAGAAGTATGTCACTGAATTTTTCTTTAGTTTATCTTTTGATATTTTGGTATAAGCTGTAAATATAGTTGTGAAATCGCTAAGGGGAATTATTAAGGTTTACTTGTGTCCAAGTACATGATTAAATTTTAATTGCCCCATGGATGTTAAAAAATTATTTCCTTTGTAAGATACAAAGGTTTAATTTTCTATATTTGGTAAATCAAACTTACTGATTGCATTATAGTCAGAGCTTCCAAATTTGTTTGGTTTTAACTGTCAAATTGAGAGGTGGGTTAAAATAGCTTTTGTAATTTTTAAACTTTCATATTTCTAAGAGCTTTTGCTTAATGTATTCACCTGCCATTTTGCTTGATGCTTAAAGATGTGTAATTTTTTGTATTTTCCTTAGATTATGTATTTATCATATGTAATATCCTTCATTGTCCGGTCATGCTGATGGCCTTAGTTCTTCATTTGATTTTAATATCACCACCTTTGCTTTCTTTTTACTTGCTTTTGCTTGATATACTCTTGTTCAACTCATTTTAAAACTTTCTTTGTCACTTGTTTTGGGTAAGTCTCAATTTTTTTTTTTTTTTTTAAATAAGAGCTGGACTTTCAAAATCCAGTGTGACAGTTTTGTTTTTAAATTGGGACATTCTACCTTGTCTTTCTTTGCTGTGATAATGGATCATTTTGCCTTATCTAATGGTTGCCACTTATTACACTTTGTTTTTCTCAATTTCCATTTAATGTAGCAATTCCTTTGTTAATTTGAAATTAACAAATTTTTAATCCTGCCAGTGCCTAACAATTAAAAGTAAATATTTTTCTTCTAAAATAGGTACCAGTATTAAATCACTAATTCTTGCACCAAGGGGTACATTCACCCAATTTCTGCCATTCCCATGACTTTCTTTTTCAGCATATTATGGGGGTACAAATATTACGGTTACGTATATTGCCCATGCCTCCCCTCCCGCCTCAAGGCAGAGCTTCAAGCGTGACCATCCCCCAAATGTTGCACATCTCACTCATTATGTTTGTATATACCCATCCCCTCCTCCCCCCTCCCACCCGCCCGACACCCGATAAATGTTATTCCTATATGTCCACTTAGGTGTTGATCTGTTAATACCAATTTGCTGGTGAGTACATGTGGTGCTTGTTTTTCCATTCTTGAGATACTTCACTTAGTAGAATGGGTTCCAGCTGTATCCAGGAAAATGCAAGAGGTGCTATATCACCATTGTTTCTTAAAGCTGAATAGTACTCCATGGTATACATACATCACATTTTATTAATCCACTCGTGAATAAAAAAAACGGGTCGGCATTAGCTCAAGCGGTTACATCCTCATGCTGGACTTCCCACCCATGTCTTTTTATATCTCCTCATCTGTTCTCTTTTTACTCATGAATTCCATGTTCTTATTGCTTGCTCTTTGATGCTCACATTTCTTCTCCTTAATCCTCTAGAACATTAATTCGATACTCTAGAGCAATAGATCTTTTCTGTTCAATTTTAAATTGTTTTTAATTCCAGAAAGTTTTTATATCCCAATTTTGTCTCTCATCACTTTTCCATTCTAGTTCTCCTTTCTCGGTTCAATTAGTTCTACTTCAGTTGGTGCCACCTGTTGCAGTTCAGCTTGGCCACCCTCCCTCAGGCGCCTGCAACATCCTCAGTGGGTCATGGTTTTTCTTTGCCTGCTGATGGCTGCCCTCGGCAATCATGCGGGTCACGGGTTGGTGTCACTCACACGGTGGCAGACTAGCAGGTGGTAGATGACAAGCCAGGAAACAGATACCCTACTGCTAAGTTGCTCTGTTCCCAGGTCTCTCCTAGCCACATAGGCTTGGGAACAGTTCTGCCTTCCACCAAAGCCTTCATCCCTTTGGATGGACTCTCAGTGACATTGACTACAGAGAAACCGTACCTGCTCTCTCTCTTGGAGATTTTGGGGACCCTCAAGGCCTCAGAATGCCCCCATTCTCACACTGTACACTACCTGCAAGCTCTTTAGATTGTTGTCCTTGTGACTCCAGAGAGAGGAGTGGGAGATAAGCAGGATCAAATATGTTTACTCAGGCCCCCATCTTCCCCATAAAGAATGTGTTCGTGTAAATTTTTATTTGCTGTGGGATAGAGGTAGAAAAAAGATGTGCATACCTGCATTTGGAAGCAGCTCTAAGAGTGATGATACATTGATGGGGCAAGATTGCCCTTAATTTAACTGTTAAGAAATTAGGATACCTATATAAAGGAAGCACAATATGGTATGTTCCTATTATAGAAAGGACTCTATTTCTTACTCTTATCTCCAGCACCACTGTCCCCCCAAACATCACTCAGTATAGAGAATAATACATTCTATCAGTGGAATCATCTTTGTTAGTGACATCAGTTATATGCCTGTAAGTGTGTACACACACAGGGAAAGGTGACATTTTTTCACTTCACAGCTGGAAAACTTGGGGCAAAATGCCTAACCAGCTTGGCCCAAATTTGAGGGTGTTATTGTTGGCATCTCAGCGCAGGTGTTTGTGGCTTATATTCATGGTCTATTTATATTAAGTGTACTGGGGTGCCCCAGAAAGGACTGCATTAGGTTAAGCTCATCTATGCTTATTTTTAATTTTAATGACAGTCTTGTCTGTGGAATTATTTAGTGTGTGTTCTCATCTTTCAGTATCTCAGGATGTAAGTGCCAAAGTATCTCCATGACTTGGTCCAATGAGAGAAATACCTTCCCCTGCATGACAGGAGAAGGGCCCCTCAGGTGGTCCGTTTGATGAACACATGTATCATTGCAGCAGAATACTCTAGAAATAGCTTCATGTCCTTGCAAAATTGCCAACTCAAGTAAGGACCTGGAAATTGTTGCTATGCATGTATGTCAGAAGATTTCTTAACCACTTCTGTACTGAATAAAAGAAGACTTTTGTTTTCAAATTTTGTGGGGATCTGGGGCAGTATCTCAAGTACAGTTGAATATTTTCAAAGCGTTTTTAGTTCATCAGACACATACTTTGTTTAAGATACCTGTGTATCTTAGGTATCAGGTAAAAGTTAAAGTGCCTGAACCTGCTAATGAAAGAGATGTCTGCCCTGGCTATCTGAGGTTTAACCACAATGTGTCTTGCAGAGTTACTTAATCTCGCTGGTTTTTAATTCCTCAAAGGGTTCAGCTGCCTGTCCTGCAGCACTTTGAAACAAACTTCTTATCCAGGATCACCAGTATTTGCAGACAGGGCACTGCCTTTGCTGCCACATTTTGCTTGGTTATTGTGTAAGAGCCCCATCATTTTTCTCTTTTTTAATGAAGCATTAAGGTCCGTTTACATAGTAATAAATAAAATAATTACTGTAGCAGTGGCATTCTGCCTAAGTCATCTTGAAAACTGAATGCAAAATCTTTTTAATAGCCCCATAATGGTTTCTTGAAGTGTTACAGATTTTTATAACGATAGCTGTAATACAAATGCCATTATTTACTGTGAGACTCGAACGTTTTGGCCATTTACATGGGTACTCGTGTATCTCCAGCTGAGCTGAGTGCATGTCGCTGCGGCATTGCAGGCGCGTGTGCGTGCTGGCTTCTGCGGTGGGGTGTCTGCCAGGGGCTGTCTCAGGCAGGAGAGGGAGGCCAGACTGGCACCACGTGTGGTGATTGGAGTGTGTCTAGTCCACCTCTCCAGTTCCATGTAGGAGGTTTTAGGATATCTTCTTTTATGGCAAAATGGGGATTCTGTTTTGGGAACTCCAAGTGGCTACCCAGTTTGGAGAGTATTATGTAAGAATGCATATTTCTTGTGTTTTCTGATTACCCATCCCATCCTTCGATACAGACCAAATAAAGAACACCACAATGATTAAAAAGGGGAAGGGAACTGTTGCTCAACTCTACTTCGCTTGTGTCATTTCATTTGCTTTTCAATGTCTAATTTATTAAAGCATTTTAAAGTGACATACAGTTTAAACAGCCTCTTCTCACCAGATGTAAAAGAATTTGGAGAGGAGTTTAGCACAGAGCTGTGTGGATTGTTACCCTCTTGGTAGAGTCTAGGCCTAAATGCCACCTGGCCTCTGTGCTAGTGGATGGGTGACCAGCCCCATTGCTGGAACTCTGCAGCTCTGCATCTAAGGCAACCCTGACTCTGAGTTCCAAAGTGTTCTCCCATGGCATAGTCTGCAAGGGCATAGTGGAGCACCTGGGTGTGTGCACATCTGCTATTGGTTGGCATTGGCTTTGATGGCTTGGGATCTCATGCCGTTGAGACATGCCGTTGTTACAATGTCAGTGCATAGCTCTCAAGCTTTCGCTGGGTCCTACATGAGTTTCAGGAGCAGAGAGGGAGGGAGAAACCAATACAGACCTCCACTGGGAAAAAAGGTAAGTGCTACAGAGTCATGGGAGGGAGAGAGGATGGATGTGGAAGGGGTAACATTCGGAGTAGGCAGGGAAATGACTTCCCAGACCAGTTCACAGAGAAGGACAGAGCCACAGGTCAAACCCTTGTGATTTGCCTATGTAGTTTGTCAGAGACTGGCTACATGGTTGAGTCTGCCAGAGCCCCTGGTATAGATCCCAGAACCTCTCCCAGTCCTCTACCCCCAGGCTAGGAAAGGCCATGTGAAAGCACGTACCTTTGCAGAAATTTATTCTCTCATGCTGAAGTTTGAGGCAGGCCCCCAATCACATTTCCATCTAGGAGCCCAGTGGTCTCACCCCTGAGCTTGAACCATTGTCCTTGCCAGAAAAGCCTTTACTTCTGTGGGTATCTCCAAATCCTTTCCTTCTTTCAGGTTCCATTTAGTCCCTAAGTACTTCAGGATGGAATACTGGTGATGCACTCATTCAACAGACATTTACTGGAAACCTGTCAAGTGCCAGGCACCCTGCTAGGTACGGAAGGATGCAGTGATAAACAAGTCACTGTTCTTGGCTTCAGGGAGCTCACGGTTTAGCGGGGGAAATGGATACATCTTACATCTTAATTGCACATCCTTTTATTGCCCTTTACCTGTTTTATCAGCCAGTCTTTTCTTCCCAGCTTTGCTCCATGTTTTGGGCATGTATGATGCATAGGGCCTTTCCGTATTGAGACTGCAGTGTGCATTTCCCCACCTCTTGTGGTGATGCAACTTACTTGTTCCAACAATAACAGTAATTCCTGTATGTGTAGCATTACTGTTACATTTGCATGAAGTAAAACATTGGAAGAATATGCAAGAAGCTGATAAAAGTTGTTACCTTTTATTAAATGCATACCTTTTTATATCATCTTGATTTTTGAACCTTGTGATTCTATTACTTATTCCAAAAATTTTAAATGGAAAATAATAACTTTCAAAAATGCATGTATTCCAAGGCTAGTTTTTCTTTTACAGAGATTGCTGAAATATGTCAGTTAAATTTAAAAGAGAAAGGAAACTTTGAGAGAAAATTAAAACTAATGCAGTGTGTGCATAAATGCCGCATTCATAAGCTCTTCTTACTTAACTATGGTGTTAACATAGTGTAGCAAGGGAAATTTTTCCCAGTCCACCTTTGTTTTCCTCCATATGTTTAGGTCTTTGTACTTCCCATTGTGTTAAGTTTTGGTGTTACACTTTAGGATGTGAATTGGGGATCACAGATGATCCGGAAGGCCTTATTTGTTTGCTTGCTTGTTTTTAGCAACAGTTGACATTGTACAACTTAAGTGACTAGGACTCCTGCTTTTTTTAGAACAAAGAATTGTGTCCATTGTCCTCGTTCGAACTGAGTAGCCCTCTCTACCTCCCCACCCACCTTTCCTTGTTTATGAGGCATGGTAAACCATGATAATATGTGGCATCCTCAGAACCCTGGAAAGGTTGTGAGGTCCCTTTAGAAACGTCTAGGTCTTGAGCTCATCCAAGTTGCAATCTTAAATTCTGGTACAGATTCACTTGCTACAACTGGGTTAAGTGGGTTTAACCTCTTTTCTGCCTTTGTTTAGAATACTTACCATAGAAAGTCCCTTAGAGACCCCTGACCAAAGTAAAGCCTGCTTCCAGGTGGGTTGGTTGTCCAGATGTGCCTGCAAATGCCATACACCACTCCTACTGCCTTTTTTTTCTTTAAGAGATAGGCTCTCACTTTGTGGTCCAGGCTGTGCAGTGGCCTGATCAAAGCTCACTGAAGCCTTGAACTCCTGGGCTCAAGTAATCCTTCTACCCCAGCCTCCCGAGTAGCTGGGACTATGGGTGCATGCCTTACTAATTTTTGTTTCATTCATTCATTCATTCATTCATTCATTTAGAGACAGGGTCTTGCTGCATTACCCAGCCTGGTCTCAAACTCCTGGCCTCAAGTGATCCTCCTGCCTGGGTCTCCCAAAGTGCTCGGGTTACAGGCGCGAGCTACTGTGACTGGCCTGCCATACACTTCTAACAGGCCTGGGCAACTGAGATGCCTTCTTGTCTACTGTCATCCATTAGCATGTGTGTGACTTTCAGTGACAATGTGCTGTGTTTCTAGAGCTTTCTTTCCCATATGGGCACTGAGGAGTGGGCCGCGTTTTGTATATGTGCTAGGTAGGGGTGCGTGTTTTAGCATTTGATTCTTCTGGAGAAAACAAATGTTGTTGATAAGAACACTTGGCATGGCATCTGATTTGTTCTTGTGAGGGCTGTATTAGCAATAAATAGATACTGAGTTTGCATATTTAACACCCCTCCTTCCTTCAACCCACACCTCTTCACTACAGGATTAGCTTTTCATTACTTAGTAGAGCTTTTAATTACCTGAGGCTTTTGTGTCTTTACTGGGATATAACTTTTCTCCTTATTAACCTGAAAAAGTCACCTAAAGTGTTTTAATTTATAATGGAATGGAGAAATGTTCACAAACAAGCTTTAGTCAGGTTTTTTGTTTGTTTGTTTGTTTGTTTTGTTATACTACCTTTATCATAAGACAAGAAAAAAGAGAACTTTTGGAAGAAAAAATAAATTATTCATGTGCTAAAATCATTAACCTTCATGAGTTACACACATAGAATGTTGGTGTAGTGTTTGCACCAAAGGAATGACATATGGGAGAACGCAGGGGACTTTTACCGAATAAGGGAAATTAGATTTCATTAGAAATACAGGCCTTTAGCACAGAGAAAGGGGACACTTTATAAATATTATGAAGAGTTTTCAGAGATAAGGAAATAATAGAAAATACTAAACCAATTTAAACACTTTGTAGTATATTTTTTCTAATAATAGTAAGTTCTTTCCATCAAAGTTCCTTATGCTGTTCTCCTGTTTCTAACTCCACTGAGTACCCATGTGTGTTCAGACACATTAGGAGTCTGTCCTAGAATTCCTTTCTGATGTATATGGTAGAAGATTTGTTTTTGAAAAAAAAATTGAGGTAAAATTCATATAACATAAAATCAGCCATTTAAAAGTGAACAATTCAGGAGTTTGTGGCAAGATGGCGGACGAGAAACACCGCCAGATAGAGCGTCTCTGCAAAAAAGA
>VBSM01002223.1:14606709-14629994 GCA_008086735.1 Cheirogaleus medius | reverse complement strand
GTATGTAACCCAAACAATATTTGTACCCCCATTACAAGATGGAATAAATAAAAATAAAAATAAAAAAAAATAAAAGTGAACAATTCAGTGACATTTAATACATTCACACTGTTGTGCAACCACCATCTCTATCTAGGTCCAGAATATATTCACCCCAAAAGGAAACCCCTTACCCATTAAGCAGTTACTCCCTGTTTCCCCTTCTCCTTAGCTCCAGTCTGCATTCCATGTCTATGGATTCACCTGCATTGGATACTTCATATAAATGCTGTCATACAATAGGTGACCTTTTTTGTTTGGCTTCTTTCAATTAGCATAATATTTTTGAGGTTCATCCATTTTGTAACATGTGTCAGTACTTCATTCTTTTCGTGGCCGAATAATAGTTAGTTGTTGGCTATACCACACTGTGTTTATCCAGAAGATTTACTTTTTATTGCATAAATTCAGGACTTCAGACAATCATTCTGGGATGGATGTAAAGTTAGTGTGTGATCAGTCTCTCTTTCTCTGTCTCTTTCCCTCTGTCTTTTCCCCGCTCCCAAATCCAACGATCATGCCAACACTTCTCATTTAGAAGTATGGTGAGAATGCCAACAATAGAACTGAAGGCACTTTAAAAAGAAAAATATTCTGAACTTACTAGATGACTTATATTTCTACTGTTCAGGCTAATCTTACATTTCATTTAGAATGGCTAGATTCTTTAGGATACTCTAGCATGTAGAAGTTTTCCTCATAATTGGACAGCTCCCTCCTCCTTAACCCAGCATGCACTGGGCGTTGGCTGTGTACCAGGCACCGCCCTCGAGGACCGTCCTCAAGGCGGCGTTCATGATCCAGTGGGGAGAGGACAAATGGGTAAATGTTGCTGGGCTAGTGATGAGTGTCATGTGGTGGGCACACTGATGGCACATGGGAGAGGACTTCCAGCTCTGCACAGTGGCGTTGGTGGAGCCTCCCAGAGGTGGAGCTGGAGGTTGGTCTGGGCCAGGGCAGCAGGAGGAAGGCATTCTGTGTGGATTGCAGGGATGGAGACAGCGCCCTGGGAAAGGGCGTGGATGTGGGAGGTGAGGCTGGACCACAGGCAGCTACAGAGCACTTTCGAATTGGTTGAGTGTGCTTCATTCTTCAGCCATTAGGATATTCTTGAAGGGTTTTTCCATGAACCAGAATTCCCCTAATTCATTAATCCTAAGGCTTAAATAAATCCAACCATTATGAACTGCCCATCTCCCAAGTGATGAATTTAATTCCACAGGGCTTTCCAAATCCCTAGAAATCCTTTTCCTCTCCCACCTGGTTTTTGCTAAGTGCAAGTTCTCGCTTCCAGTTGTCTTTGTTCTGATTCTCATTCCCCACTTTTCCTTGATTTTCTGCATAATGGATTTATACTTTAACAAAATAAGGTTGAAGTACATATTCTGAAGATTCCAATTTTATGAATGGTTTAAGAATGAGAACTTTCATCCATTCAAAGATAAAAGGTAATCATTATATTCCATACTTAAAGGGTCATTCTTAATATTTTTAATATATCTATTAACACATGATTTGAGTAGTTGAATTGGGGATTGAATAACTGATTCTTATTTACTCTCTATAGGTCTACAAGAACCTGTTTTTATATCCCTAGGGTCCCTTCTTACATCTCTTTTAAAAACATCACAATGTTAACCTCTGCCAAAGTTGATGCTGATGCAGTTGTGGGTGGTAGGAAGCAAAGCATCTTTGATTTATACTTGGAGGCATTAGAAGCCGTACCACCTTAAACTGTTCTGTCATGATCATCTTATATCCGTAATTCTGTATAAGACAGTTCCTTTAATTCAGGTTACTGTGAAAATATTGATAGGAGGTTACTTAAACAAGTGACAAAATAATGATTCAATTTGTAGAAAAACTCCAGCTCATTTTAGCCAGCCATGTTACTCCAGGGTTGTGTGGTATCAGAGCTGGGGTCCCCCCAGCCATTTCCTCAACCCCTCTCCTTCCCTAGTTAGTTAACCACCTTCCCCGTGGTGCCTTCTGAACTATTAGAAATCCACATAGGATTTTCACATGGTTCATTGAGATTCATTTATTTTCCCACCTATATCTGGTTTTTTTGTATTCTCTTCTGTGGTCCCCAACCCCTGGGCCATGGTCTGGTACCGGTCTGTGACCCGTTAGGAACTGGGCCATGTATCACTGCCTGAGTTCCACCCCCCACCCCACCCCGTCCATGGAAAAATTGTCTTTCTTGAAACTTAGGAACTGGGTGGCACAGCAGGAGGTGAGCAGTGGGCAAGTGAGTGAAGCTTCATCTGTATGTACAGCTGCTCCCCATCGTTGGCATCACTGCCTAAGCTCCGCCTCCACCCCCACCCCCCAATCCATGAAAAAATTGTCTGCCATGAAACTGATCCCTGGTGCCAAAAAGGTTGGGACAGCTGCTCTAGATCATTAGCTATAAATAGTTAATTTTTACACATATTTGTTAGGTTCTCTGTGTTATCTCTTAATAAGTAAGTGTACTAGGGGATGAACGACCCCAACATTGTTATTTTTCACAGGGCAGATGAAATGTCTTTTCTGAGCATGGATTTTTCTGTTCACTTCTTTTATAGGCAGGTTCTCATTCTGTGCTGTGGTTCTGTTTGGGGGTAGTACTCTCATCAGGGTTGCTGCTGCCATGAAGGAAGGAAGGGCATGTTGGTACATGAGGCATACCTGTAACTACCTGGCATACCTGTAACTACCCTTGGGCTGGGTTTGTATTCTTTCTACTGCATCATCAAATTTGAAAAACTAAAACCAAAAGTGTGGAGTTCATTTTTCCCCTTTCAAAGCTTTTTAAAAATAAAGATCTAATGAAAGAGCTTTATCAATGTTTTGAATAACCTAGAAAATATTTAACCACTTTGCAAGCACAGCAATCTTATAGGTAGATTTGTACCTTGGTATGTTTTTCGAAATGATAGAGTAGAATTTAATATATTAAAATATATGGTTCTTAGTTAAAAATAGGATGGGAAAAGGATAGCATGAACAAAACTTTCCACTTGAACCCATTTGTTTCATCTGGCAGAGGGCAGAGTGTCCGGGTAGGATGGGGCTTCTACCTCCTGCGGGTGCTGGTGGGATGGGAAAGAGGCAGGAAACACCAAGTCCATCTTCTCTCCCAAGTCATGTCCTTAGCATTGTTTGAATATTTGCATGTTTGTGTGTGGGGTGATGTTTTCCTGAGAGTCTTGCTAAATAATAGAAATTCCCAGAGTTCCTCATTCTGCAGATCACAGCTGTGGGCGTGTCCCTTCTAGCAAGAAGGTGAAGCATTGGTAAATTTCAGGTTGATAGGAAGATAAACAGACTTTGCCAGTTAGTAAACTAACCTGCTGGAGAAAACGGTGGACTCCTTCTATGCTGGCAGCCAAAGGAAAAGCCTCTCCACAAGTTCTGTTCTCTTATATGCCATCCTTTAGGACCTTGGATGAGCTTATGTGTGCAGGAAATTGGGCACTGAGATTTTTTTCCTGTCATTGCTTTCAGTTGATATGTATTCCCTCCAGGGAAAATACTCATTGGATGCCCTTTCTACGCTGTGGCATTGTGCAAGAGGTATCGAATTTTAAAGTAAAAGTGCACAACACTGGCCCCTCAGAGCTTACATATTAACACATTTAGATGTAATGTGAAATATGAATTCATTTAATATTTGTTGCAAAAAAATTTATTTGACCTCTACTGTTATTTTATCTCTTTTGATAGAGAATCTCTATATCAAAAGAATCAGCAATAGTTTTAAATGTGTAAATACATATTTCTTTCAGCTTTGTGAAAATTTACACAGGGATACTCTTAATATTTTCTGTTAGCAAAGAGCATCAAAGAGTAGCATTTCTCCACCTTTACAGTATGCATCTAGTGGCTGATTTGTCCATGAAGGGGTAGACTTTGTGTTTTGTTGCTTAACTCACTTAAGCCCTTTACAGTGTTGCCAAACTCACCTATTTTTGCTCTAACATGTATAAGGTGTTAAAAAATGAATGGAAGTTAACTCATTCTCACCTTGTCTGCTGACTTCCTTTTGTTCTTTTTCTGTACAAACTCATAGAGCTGTGTGCATCAGCCTGCTCCCAGGGGCCTTTTAAGCCTCAGTCTAGCAGCAGTGCTGCATGTCAGCAGGGGAAAGAAGACACTGTGTCATCGTTTCTTTCTTTAAGACATGGTAAGAAATAAATTCAAACAGATCAGAAGCTCTCAGAATCACAGCATGTTGTACTACTAGTAATTAAAACTGAAGCCCAAATTGAATAAGAAATAATTTTTTATTGATTGCTGGCAGTTGTGAAAAAGGTTTAATTAGACCGGGATACGAAGGTAGCATATTGGCACTTTCATTAGACACTGCTGATGTGGTTATTTTCTATGTCTCATTTTGCCTGGGAGTTTATTATTAATATATAATTCTCTTCTACCTTCTTACAGGTATGCCAGTATGACTCCTTTTATACTTATTAGCCATAGCTGTTTTGTCTTGTTTATTTAAACTTGTACATGGCACATGCTCAAAGACTTTTCCAGGCAAAATTTCTTTAAAGTGGGATTTTGAGATTTCCCATCCCCTTCCATCTGGTGGATTATTCCTGTGAGTGTTAATCTCCTGTCTTTGTCTCAGCCTCTCTGTGGTCTTTGGGTTACCTCCATGTTCTCTACAGATTGCTGGGTGTGAGTTGGCCATTAGCCATCAACAGTCACCGGTCGCTGCCTCTAGGGCCCTTCCTATCCCAGCTCTGCCCTGGTTCTGTGCTCGGGCAGGGATCTAAGTTGGAATTCCTTTCTGATGTGGAATCTTGGGTCTTCACCATGTCAATGTAACTTCCACGTTTGGAGGTGATAAATGAGTGTGACCATGGGCTGAATGAATATCTCTCTGCGGGGATTAAAAGTTAAAGAAAAACGAAGACAAAAACCGCATGTTCTCACTCCTATATGGGAGCTAAAAAAGGTTGATCTCATAGAGGTAGAGAATGGAATGATGGTTACCAGAGACTGGGAAGGGGGAATAAGAGAGGGAGAGAGTGTCCCCGGTTAGCAGATACAGACATACAGTTAGAATGAATGAACAAGTTCTGGTGTTCGATAGCATAGTGAGGTGACTATAGTTAACAATAATATTATTGTGTATTTCAAAATACCTAGAAGATTTGAAATGTTCCCAACACAGAGAAATGGTAAATGTTTGAGGTGATGAATGCCCTGATTTGATCATTACACTCTGTTTGCGTGTGTCAAAATACCACATGTACCCCATAAATATATACAAATATGTGTCGCTGAAAAATAAATGAAAGGGGAAAAGATGGGTTTGTGCATAGATTTTTACCCTGAGGACTTTTGAACTGGGGAGTCCAGGATTAGTTTCAGGGTATGGGGAGTCTACGAGACTATTTGCATTTTTCTTGGCAAGAGAGTCCCCAACTGTTATCACATTCTCAGAGAGATTTCAGACCCCTAATCATTTAGAAATTGCCATTCGAAAAAAGGTCCCAGTCGTGTCATCTTTGTCCCCACTACAGTGTGTTTGAATGTTTAAAGTTGGAGAATGGCTGCTTATGGCTTAATTCTGTGGGTGAGACTTTGGGGATTGTTGATAAGGCTTGGATCATTGTTGTGTGAGGAACCTGGAAATCTGACGGGGCCCTCAGAGCTGGGGAGTCAGTTGTGGCTCTGTTATGTCCGTGTACCTCATCCATCCAGTCATCCTTCTGTCCCAGTGCCCAGCATGGAGCTCAGCAAAGATGGCTAACACACACTGCTGCTCCTGTTTTCCTGATATGTAGTATTTAGTTCTCTGGAGAACAGTGAGTGCTATGTAGGATTTATGAGGATTTTTTTTTTTGCACACTGTGCCCCTATTCCCCTCCCTTCTGGGTGCCCACACAACTCTTGCTCCTTTCCTTACTGTCGTGTCCTAGGGGTTCCAAGATTTGTTGGAATAGAGCAAACCCATGTGTAGATGTGTGTGCTTACACATGTGTTCCAGGAAAGAGGGACAAGAACAAGGCTTTATTGAGTAAGCTGAGAAGACACACACACACACACACACACACACATACACACACACACACACACACACGCGCGCGCCGCTCCAGAAAACAGTAATATTGTAAGTGAGGCAGTTGATGAGGCAGCTGGTCTGGTCAGGATATTCCCCCAGAGAGTAGATCTCTGCTAAGCCCACATACACCCTGAAAAGAATATATCTTAGATCTAGGCTTGGGTTTCCCACTGTAGTTCAGTTATGAATAAAAACAACTTGCACAAGAGATTTGAACATTTTCAGTGATAAAGGAGAGGAAAAAAAATTTAAAGTCAGGGTTAAGCTTGGATTATTTTGCCTATTTGTTTGGTTATTGGCAATTGTTATAAAGTTCAGGGTGTTCTTAGTTTACCAGCAGTGTGCTTATCAAGTAACTGATGTTCAGGCTGACTTTTCTTCCCTCTCTCCTTCCTTCTCCGACTCCACTGACAATTTTTTTAAATAGGCAGGAAGGCATTTAATTTTTTAATAGGATGAGAACAGCTTAAATGTCCCTCCGTTAGCGGTATGTTTATAGCAACTTAGGTGAGGAGAGACCAGCTTGCACCACTGAGCTCTGAAGTGAATACACCTCGTATTTTCTCATACACATACTGAAGTCATCTCCAGTGTCCCCCCAAACTCTGAACAGAGGATTTTAGTTGAACTACAAGCAGGAATTTTTAAAGACATGACCATGTGACATCTGTGGAATAATTTATAAGTTCTGAGACTGAAACAGGTGTTTGTTTATAAGGAATTTTCCAAGTTAAAATTTTTGTGAAATAAACCTTATACCAACTTTATTAAAAACTACTAACCTGTAATATTTCTTATTGATTTATGGGTAATTTTTAGTCTCTGGAAAAGAGAAACTTTTTGAAAGTAGCTGACATTTTTGCTGTACTTTTTTTTTTTTAATTGAGTCCTCATAATGTGGTAGGCTCTGTTGTATGGAATTAATACTGAACAGGCTGTTCTGATCCTAAGAAAGGGTTGCGAAAAATGAAAATGAGAGGGAAGATATCAAAAGGTCACTTTTCTTGATAGGGAGAAGGAATGGGGAACAGGAACAGTGGTCACGATTTGGTGATTTTTCCCATGGCAGACAAATAAAGATCATATTATGATGTATGCTGATCATAGGAAGTGTTTGCTTTTGATGGGGTGGGGGTGTGTAGCTGAAGGAAGACTGATTAGGATCATTCCCCTTCCCCTCGGGATAGAGCTATCAGTACTCTCTGATTCAAATCATTCTTTATCATTTAAGTTATAAATATGTGGATTTATGTTCTAATCTGAGAATTATATTAATAGAATCTTGCCGCGTATTTACATGCCTCTCTTTCTGAGTTAAATACTGGTTATGATTCTTTCTTCAGCTCATCTGTGGCGAAGTATATAGATAAGAGAATTAGAAAACTCTTTTCAGTGTGTGAACTTTTATCATTTTCTTCCTTGGCTACTGTACCCAGTACTTTCTGGTTGCTTTGTTGCCTTACTAGCTCCTGTTTCAGAGGCTCCCCCACCCTTCCTGTATGTTCACATCTGGAGAATGTTGGGGGCTGTGCAAACCTTAAGGCTCTCCACTGTCACCTTCCTATGAGATAAATGTGGCTGCTGTTGGCTTCGAAGTTCAGTGTTATGAAAAATACTCATAATTAGGGAAGATCAAGGCGTCTGTGAATGTTAACTTGATCATAAGGGACAAGAGGGAGAAAAAAGTTAAAATGCTAAATTGTTTATTGCTTCAATCAAGTTCTCAAGAAGTAGGTGCAATTTTGACACAAGGGCTAACATGGCACATTACTTAATCCTTGAGGTGCTGTGTGTGGAAATGGAGCACACGACCATTTCCTTTTGCTCGCAGCACCCAGATTTTCCACTGGGGACTGCTCTAGCTGCACTGCATAGCAGCCACACATTTTGGGTGAGATTAACCCCAAACTTGGCATAAGCTGGCCAGAGCATCCTCCTCTTTCCAAAGGTTGGACTGTATACCTCACTATAATCAGTAGGAGGCATTTCCTGGCCACAGTTAATAGTCAATTCAGGTTGATCCATTAGAACACTGATCAGAACTTCGGTTTGGAGGTTCTGGAAAGCAGTACTCTCCCTGAATGTGAATAAGGATGCCTACAGCTGCAGTCGGTGTCCAAAGACATCTTATGATCCAAAAGGAAGCCAACCTAAAGACAAAGCCAGCGTGGGGTGAGAGACAGGACTTCCCCAATCACTGAAAACCAGAGTAATAGCCCAGAATGAATTGTGCCTGAAACCCACCCTGTTTTAGTAATTTTTTCACTTTTGAGCAAATAAATCCCATTTACTGTATAATCAGATTTAATCAATTATTTCTATTCCTTTGGAGTTGAGTTTTGGTCAATCTTAGTACTTCTGAAATAGCTGAAGAACTATGCTATGGGTTTAGACATCATGCTGTGACAAAAAGGAGAGGATCTTAAAAGGGTGGGGCTAGGCTTTAACTAAAGTTTTGTGAGCCCTTCCTCAGTTCCTTCAAATGAGATTAAGTTCTTCCCCAGATCTTCTGTGCTTAGAATGTTGCCTGTTCATTCTGGGTGGCTACAGCGCCCATCTTGGATCCCTTGTGATTCGAGTTGTAAAAGTGGATTCCACTGGTCTGAATTTGGGGCCACAATACAAGGCAGAGATTGAAAATTGAGGACATCTTGCATATTTCCCCACAAAAGATTGAAGGATGCATTTACCATTGATTGCATAAGAACTGCAGTGTCTGTGTTTTGAGGCATGGGAAATTTCGGGTTTGACAATGGAGTTTAGATTTTAAAATTAAGAATTGCTTCTTTAAGAAGAAATGTAGGATATTATTCAGTCTTAAAGGCGAAGGAAATTGTGATATATATCACGGCATGAATTAGCCTTGAGGATATTATGTAAGGGAAATAAGCCACTTACAAAAGGATAAATACTGTATGATCTGGAGTAGTCAGATTCATGGAGACAGAAAGTAGAATGGTGGGTGCCAGGGGCTGAGGGAAGGGGCATTGGGGAGTTTTGGTTTTGCAAGATGGAGAAGGTTCTAGAGATGGATGGTGGTGATGTTGCACAACGTGAATGTACTTAACACTATTGTACTGTATACTTAAAAACAATTAAAATGGTAAATTTCATTACATATATTTTCCCACAATTAAGTAAATTAAAAAGAATATATAAGAGTAGTATTCAGCTTGTTGTTGGGTATTAGATCAGGGAACCGGAGGTGGAGTCTCACTTGCTGGTTTTATAACTCAGGAACCTAGGATTGAGCTGGAACTCCAGCTGGGTAGTCCTAGGTTTGAAGACTGGCTCCTTTTGGAGGTTGTTGACTTTGAAGATAGTAATAACCTACCTTAGGCCCAGAGTCCTCATAAGGAAAATAGGTTATAATACCCCAGTCAATTTGCATCAAGCCCTTGCAAGTGCCGGGTCCCCAGAGCTGGATGGCCCAGCTTGTCCTTGGCCAAGTCCTCCCTCATGTGGCCTGCTGGCGGCCGTCCCCTCACTCCCCTCAACATTCACATGGAAGGGACCTTTTGTGTCCTGCCCCTTCTCTGTTTTTACAGTCACAGGACTGTAAGCAGATCTAAACTTGTTTGCACATTATAATCACCTGAGGGAGCCGTTTAAATTCCAAAGCTAGGCAGCCTCCCCTACCCCCAGACCAACTGAGTCACCATTTCTGGGGGTGGGACTGGGCGTGGGTATTTTTAAAGCTCCAGGTGAGTACCTTGTGCAAACAAGTTCAGGGACCAACTGTTGCCCTGGACGTTGTTCTTCCCATTTGTCTCAACTGGGACTCCTACCACTGCCACTACTACAATTATGCTACTGTGAAGTGTCCCAATCCCCTACTCATGGGGGGAGCCCTTAGGGAGGGGTGTTCGGCAGCCTCTGCAGCTGTGAGGACTAGAGCGATGCTTGGCTGAAGTGAGACAGTGAAGCCCCAGGCCCCGTGGTGGGGGTGGTACTTGCCTCTTGCAGTAGTTCTCTTGGTCAGCACCCCCGGGGTGCTTGTGAAAGCTCAGGGGCCAGGCCTGCCGCCATGGTCTTTGATTTTGTAGGTCTTGGGCTGTCTGACTAACAAGTTCCCAGGTGACCTTGCCTCTGGTTTGGGACCACACTTTGAGAACCACTGGACTATTGAACAAATCTTTGCAAATTAGGGAGGTGTGTTGTGGGAGCAAGAGGACTAACAGTTGAAAGAATATTTGCTTAAATACAGTGCCCAGTATTTGCCAAGTACGCAGCCTCCTTTCTGGCTTTAATCATACAGAGACTTTCTAAATCACACGTAATTGCACGTCCTCTAAGCAGCTTTTGACTGACTTGGGTTTTCTCTTTGTGGTGATTTTCCTTCAGCTCCTGAAGGGAGGGCTGGTGGGGCAAGAGGGATTTATCTCTTTAAAAAAAGGAGACCTATTAGTTATTAGTGGAGTTGCATTCTGAGTGCTGGATTTTGTAAGCATTATTTTTAAGAGCGTCTTCCCTACCCCTTCACCTCCCTGTGGAGTCCAGGACTCTGAGTAGCACAGGTGTATGTGAAGCCCCCATCACCCGGCCGTTGGTGCTGGGCCACCCTCACCTCCACCAGCGTTCAACCTTAGACCCCAGCAGTGTGCAGAGATGTGGTCTGTCTTCAGTGTGTTTTCAAAGCAGTTGTTTGGTCTGTGCCTTGGAAGTTATTCCACAGATAAGCCTGAAAGGGAACCACGTCTTAAAACACCCGTGACCTTGAATGGTCTTTCCGGAGGGGTGGCTGGGTTTGTTCTCTTGCCATCTCAGGTATGTGTCAAGCCGGTCGTTGTTTCAGCACTGGACACAGGTGCTTAGGAAAATTCCTCACTGGAGGGTTTTCGGGATTTACAAGTTCTTGCTGTTTTTGTGACCTTGTGTGGTTTCTGGTTTCACAGAAGGCTTTGTTTCTCGGTTCTTGTTGCTGCTTTCAGCCTTGCCCTGTAATCAGCGGGCGCCAGGGAGGGCTGCGGTCTGTTTCCTGGGGTGTGCTCAGATACCGTGGCAGCTCACGTGTGTTGCCACAGCGGCAGGGGCCGGAGCAGGAGGGAGAGGGTGTTCTGAAACGCACTCGGTCCCTGCTCAGGGCCCTCATTTGAATTTTTCACTTGCCTCAGTGGAAACATTCGTTGGAGCAGTGTAATTTGTTTTAAATGGGCCATTCCTTATTTCATGTGACCCTGAAACTTGGTAGACCAGGTAAATGTACTTTCCAAGGTTAAAGTTTAGGGGCTGTTTGTTCTAACCTTTCAAAGAGGGAAGAAGCTTGCCTTGAATTCAGTTTCAGGGTTTAGCAGTCTGGGGGGAGATAGTGAGGGGCCCAGGGAGGCCCTAAGAAATAAAGGGCAGGTTAAGGACATGGCCTGCTGGCCTGTATCAGAAGATTAGCGTTCTACTCTAGTAAGGAATGTTGACCAAAGGGGAGCCTCAAGGATGCAGGTGGCTCTAGCATCTCAGGTATCACATCTCAGTGATGAAAGAGCAGCTAAGGAAAGATGCCTGTTGTGGGGGGCTGTGCCAAGTTATGGCAGACAAGCCTGGTGGGCAAGCTGTCCTTGGTGGGCAAGAGGGTGGGGTGCGTGCATCCTGAAAGCTGATGGAGAGAGTAGCGTTTTAGCCTAAGAAAAAGAGAAGAACACAGAAGCAAGACAGGGCCTGCAGACACTCACCCTGGACATGAAGTAGCTTGGAGCCAGCTGCATGATTTTCTGAGAAGTAGCTTATGTTCACTGTAAGGGTCCCAAATGTAGACCACTATAGTAAGATCTAGACAAAAGTACTGATAGTAGGAAATAGGGGAGAAGAAAGTAGACCCTTACATGGATGCTATTTTGTTTTTCATGTGTGTATGGAGGAGATACTGTGATTTATTGAGCACTTATGTGGCAAGCATTCAGCAATGATAGTGCAGAACTTAATAAAATCAGGTTCTGGACTCATCTGATATGGGGGAAACAGAGCAAACGTGGGTAATTAGACCACTGTCCTGAGCACGAGAGGTGTTGGTGGACAGCACGGCCACCTCTGCCCAGGGGCACAACTGGAGGCTTCACGGAAGAGGCAAAGTCTGCATTGGGTCCTCAGAATCATGCTGCATGGTGTCTAGTTAACTGTAGTAAGAAAGCAAAGACACTGTAAGGTTTGTCACGTCTGTCTTTGTTGACCTCTTTTTCATTATTTGAACAATTCAGTGTCTAGATGCCTTTTGCTTCTTTCTCACAATCTGTGACACTAAACTGTGGACTTGGTTTCTAGTCACTCATTTTCTTATTTGATGTTCATGTCACCTGGTCCTACCTCTCCATTTTGCAGATCTCAAGACTGAGACCCAGAGAGGGACCATGATTGACATTTGGCCAAATGGTGCAGAAACCCAGTAGGCACAGAGACTCTCTGACTTTCTCTGGTCCACGGCTCCTTGACAATAGGATAGGCCTTTTCCAGGGGAGCAGAGTAGAGGAGTGGGGCCTAGTTTGGGCTGGGTGGCCATATGCTGGTCTCTGACTGGCTCTATGACTCTGGGCTGGTCCCTTCCCTTGACCCCTGACTCTTTTACCTTTGGCAAGTTAAAAAAATAAATAAATAAAGGTCCCTTTCACATCTGCCCTGCACTGGGCCATTTTCCCAGGGGTCTAGCATCAACCTGGCAGTGGCCTTTGAAATAGGAGTGGGTGGGTCGCACTTGGCAGATCTCTGGCAGTGACCTCTTCTGTGTGACTTCCAGTGACTGATGACTATAGCCTCCCTGGAAGTTAGCATATGCATAGTTCTCTGTCTTTTGAAAACAATGGAAAAACCCACCACCAGCCCCCAAAACCAGCTGTCTTTTCTGATGAATAGACAGCAAACCACGAAAAGCAAAAGAGTAGTTTTTTGTAAGTACCCTGGGAGTGTATAATACATTTTAAATAAGATTAAAAATTATGTTTTATTCTTACTAGTATCACTGTCAGATAATTGAGTGTGAGAGCGTTCAGTGCTGTGTGCTTGGTACGAAGTAGTAATATCACTTCAGTGTTCAGTACATCCACTTTGTTCAAGAACAATGTATTCAAGGTCAGTGTATTTTGGCTGTGATACAGAGTTCTGGAAATTCCCAAGAGAGTAAGTTTTTCGCCTGTTACATAATCTAGCACAAGTGAATGTGCAGCAGCAGCCTCATGTTTAGTAATGACTTTAAAAATGCAATTGATTCTAAAATTTAGCTTTTTAAAATTTTGACTGTTTTAAAAAAAATTCCTCTTAAAGTTTAAGGTAGGCTTTTCCTTTATATAATTTATTCAAGAAACACAGAGCACTGCTCCATGCTAGGGGCCATTTCGAGCACTTTACAAATATTAATTCATTTAATCCTTGACCTCATTAGGGGTAAATACTGCTATTCCTACTATACAGGTGAGGACATCAAGCCACGGGGGGCGGGGGTTGAAGTAAGTTACTCAAGTTGCACAACTAGTTAGTGGTCTTGAGGTTGCAGTGAGCTATGATCACGGCACTGCACTCTAGCCAGGGTGACAGAGCAAGACCCTATCTCAAAACAAGGACAGGGAACGCAAGCAAAGCAAGGTGGGAAATGAGTTAATTAGCACAGGAGTTTTTAAAGTTTCAGATAACCACTGTGACATTTTACTATCATGAGCTATACATTTCAATATCCTTTTGGATGCTGAACTACCATTCAATGATATAATCTGTTTTTGTGGAGTCAGAGGTTGGTGATAGATACATTAGCACTTGACTGGAGCTTTTGTCCCTGGAGGAGGACATCCCTTCTGTGGGAGCTGAGGAAGGGGCTGCAGCAACTCTGGGACCACAGTTCTCCAGTAGAGGGAACACGAGAGCAGGCTGCCTATAGAGATGTCCTGGTAGAACAGGGGTCAAGATGGACAGAGGAGGCGGAGCGCAGTGGCTCATGCCTGTAATCCTAGCACTTTGAGAGGCCAAAGCAGGTGGATCACTTGAAGCTAGGAGTTCAAGACCAGCCTGAGCAAGAGTGAGACCCCATCTGTACAAAAAATAGAAAAATTAGTCAGGTGTGATGGTGTTTGCCTTTAGTCCCACCTACTCAGGAGGCTGAGGCAAGCGGATCACTTGAGCCCACAAGTTTGAGATTGCAGTGAGCTTTGATGATACCAGTGTACTCCAGCCTGGATGACAGAGTGAGACTCTATCTAAAAAAAAGAGGGAACCCAAGTAAAGAAAGGTGGGAAATGAGTTAATCAGCAATGGAATTTTTTTGCCAGGCTCAGTGGGCAAGTCTGCCTGGAGATTTGTTGTTCCCTGTTCTGTTGTGATCATTGAAGACACTCACCAAGTTCTCTGGCTTAAGGATGTCAGCTATGATAGTGACCTGCATGGGAGGTCATCAGACATCCCTCATACTCTTTAACTTCCACCTCTTCAGAGTTAGTGGCCAAGAATAAAAGGCAGGTCGTTGTTTTTTGGGTTTTTTAAAAAATCTATGTAATAACAAACATTCATACTTACTATCTCTCCATGTTACTTTTCTAAGTGCTTTGCAATGTATTATCTCATTTAATAGTTCTTAGTAGTTTATTAGAGTAAATAAGATTATAAGGTGAATATGTAACCTACTTCATGGAACTCTTTTGAAGTACTTTGAAGAGTTTTATAATTTCCTAATTACGGATGAAATGAACATGCTAATTATTACAAGTCATTCCTCACTATTCACTTAGGCAGTCTCTTTCCTTAAGGATCTCCTTAAGGTTAAGATAGATACTTGATTGAATTGTTCAGTGTATTTGAAACTGATAAAACTAGCATTTCTTTTTAAATTATGTAATCCAGATAACAAGGAATAACTCTAATAGGAAATGTACACAGGCTTGCTGAGCAGTCTAGAAAAGAAGATTTAAAAAAAGTGAAACACCATTTTCCCTAGGTGAGAAGCTGGAATTGATGTCACTTCTTCCCCAATTGATTTATAATTTTAAAAGTTTCAGTACTTCTGCAGTTTGGAGCTTGATAAAATGATTCTCAAGCTTGTCTTGAAGCTTTAATAGTGAGATAGGTTTAAAAAGGAGAAAAGAGGAATGAACTAGGGTCAGGATGTAGAAAGGACTTGCTTGATCACTTTTGCCAGAAATAAATGCCCCCCCCAATGTTGCACATCAGATCATATTCAAATCCATTAGAAGATTTTACCTTTTAAGGGAAATTACCAAATAATTGGTGAAGACAATGTTTATAATGTGTGGAACCTAATTTCTCAGTTTTCAGTTTAGATTTATTGAACTTTTTGTAAAGTATTACTTGGCTGAATTTTTACCATTTATCAATGCTTTTCAAATAAAATTCATGCGTTAGTCACATTTAATCTTTTTTGGTGAATTAATAGTGGTAAAGAAGATTGTAGGGGAAATAAATAAACTACTTAAAACTTTATATACCTCATACATTTTATGACTTCTTTTTGCATATGCATGTCAAATGCTCATTATGTGCCATGTACTGTCATTGTGCCAGGCACTGAGGCTATCGTGAGTCTATTTCAGGTCTTTGTGGACTTGATGGATAATTTGGGCAACATTGGGATATTGTAAGGTCAAGGGAATGAAGTTCAACATTTCTCAAACTCTGAAATCCACTGAGCATCTTTTTATGCACTGGCCTAAAAAAAGTTCATAGCCAAAGAGAAGTCTGATTACCTTATTCCCCTCTTGTTTATATTTTAAACAGCATTTCTCAAACCTATTTGAGCAAATAACTTTCCTGTTAATATGTAGGGCTCCTTGGAAGACTTGAATTTGTGAGTCCCTTGTCCAGATACTTTTTAAGAAGGAGAAAAACTTAATGACGGATTTGGATAAAAGCCTGATTATGTGCATTTTGGAATGGAAGGAAGTAACTTTTTTTAATCCAGTGGAATTAAGTAGAAAATATTTTAATCATGATTGATAGAAATCTAAATTTGTGTGGATTGTTTATGACAAGAATACATTTTTAAATGTCACCACTCCTTTCCTCCTGAAGTCTTCATTACAACTAATTTTGAAAAAATTCAATCACGTTTGTCTACATCATATGTGCACATATTCTAATATGCAGTTTTAAAGACTTAGAATGGGATTTTTTTGCACTGTTCTGTGTCTTTTTTCAGGTTAATTATTTACCTTATTCACAGTCAGTACATGTGGATCTACCTTGTTATTTTTAACCATTGCATAATGGTAGAATGATGGACACGATTTCTTTAATTACTCCAAATTAGGCATTTAGATTGCTTCCAATTTTTTAGTATTACAAATAACCGTGCAATAAACATGTCTTAGATATGCATTCTTTTAGTTTAAAATAGTCTTGTTCCTTCAGAAAGTTGCTCAATAATCGACTTAGAAATTATTTTGTGCTAATTACTATGATTGCTTATTTTGGGTTCTCCCTTTACTTTATTGTTTTCATAGTATATAATCCTAAACTATTATAACTGAAATCTTCCTTATGCTAAGAATGCAGTTTAGCTTAAAGATGGGATTTCTAAATAGAGACTTAAAAATCAACCTCTTTGAACCTGTGACTTCCTGATGAAGTGGCAGCACACAGGCAGAATATGTTCTACATCTGGATGGTCTACATTGCAGTGATGAGATTTGCAAGAAGCTGTTTGTCTGCCTAGGCTGCCGGAGGGCAACAAGTTAATTTGTTTTTGGAAGACATCCTCCCCCCCATTTAGAAAAAAACTTTTTATTTTGAGATACTTGTAGGTTCACATACAGTGTTAAGAAATAACAGAGGGAGTGCTCATGCACCATTTCCCCCAATATTAGCATTTTATAAAACTATAGTACTGTATCACAACGAGATATTGATGTTGATACAGCCATGATACACCAAAAGGTGTATCATGTTGACCTTTTGTAGCCATACCCACTTCCCTTCTTCCCCGACTCTCTTCTTAACCTCTGGTTACAACTAATCTGTTCTCTGTCTTCAAATTTTTTTCATTTTAAGAATGTTCTGTAAATGGAACCATATAGTAACTTTTGGGATTGACTTTTTCCATCTGCATAATTCTTTATGGATTCATCCAGGTTGTGTGTATCAATGGTTTGTTCTGTTTTATTGCTGAATAGTATTCCATAGTATGAATGTCCCACATTCCTTGAGCATGGTATGTCTCTTGATTTATTTAGTTTTTCTTTGATTTCTTTCATTAGCATTTTGTTTTCAACACAAAAGTCTTGCATATGTTTTGGTAGCATATTGTACCTAAGTATTTAATTTCTTTGTTCATTGCTAGTATATAGAGATACAACTTGCTGAACTCACTGATTAGTTTTAGTACTTTTTTGGTAAAGAATTTCTTAAGAGTTTTCTACCTAGATGATTGTGCCATTTGCAAATAGGGACAGTTTTATTTCTTCCTTGGCGATCTGTATGCCTTTTTTGTTTCTTTTTCTTGCCTTACTGCATTGACCAAATAAGATGGTGAGGCTAGATGTGGTGGTTTATGCCTGTAATCCCAGTGCTTTGGGGGGCTAAGGCAGGAAGATCAATTAAGGCCAGGAATTCGAGACCAGCCTGGGCAATATAGTGAGACCTCATATCTTTAAAAAAAAATATACAAAAATTAGCTGGGTGTGGTTGTGCATGCCTGTAGCCCTAGCTCCTTGGGAGGCTGAGGTGGGAGGATCACTTGAGTCTAGGAGTTTAAGGCGGCAGTGAGCTATGATTTTGCCAGTGCACTCCAGCCTGTGTAACAGAGTGAGACTCTTGTCTCTTAAAAAAAAAAAATAAATAAATAAAGCAAATATCCTAGCTTATTATCTTAGAAGCGTTTCCATATTTTCTTTTAACTTTAATCTAAAATAAAATCTTATTCTTAAAGATAGAGAAGAATATTTTTCTATTTCAAAACCTTTTCTTGTACTATATAGAACTAACAACTGCTGCATCACCACTCCATGCACTTAACTTTAATGTAGTCTAGAGAAGTTAGTATATGCTCAACATATGTAAATTCCTATTATTTTTATTAGGTACCACTTGATAAATTTTCTGGAGTGTATTGATACTATTTCCCAGAAAGTACTTTGGCCACAAAGTGGTTTTATGTGCAATACCACCCTCTATATAAAATTCCTTCTTTCTTCCTAGGCCAGGTTAGAAGTTATTTATGTGCTATATGCACGTACAGTTTTTCATTGGCCTGTCACATATGATATGGCATTTAAGTCCTATTTTTAAGTATAAAAAGTATTTTTTCAACTTTGGATTAGTTTGTGACTCGTGCAGAAATCTGGCATTCTCCTCATGGCAGTAAACAGAGGAGGCCTAGGAGTTCTAGTCTGTGGACGTGCTTTACTTGAGCTATTGTAATGAGCTACTGTAATTCTGATCTCGTATGTAAAACTGCCTGCACCAGCCCTCCATAT
The DNA here is from genome assembly GCA_008086735.1 of Cheirogaleus medius. NCBI lineage: Eukaryota > Metazoa > Chordata > Mammalia > Primates > Cheirogaleidae > Cheirogaleus > Cheirogaleus medius. The sequence continues at coordinate 14,611,496 of VBSM01002223.1, read as the reverse complement.
CCTTAGGTTGCACATCTGTGGATTCAAGAAACTGCGAATCAAAAATATTTAGAAAAAACAAAACAAACCCACAGAAAGGATAGCAATCAACAATAAATATAATACACATTTAAAAATCAATATAGTATAATGGCTATTCACATAGCATTTACATTGTATTAGGCATTATAAGTAATCTAGAGATGCTTTAAAGTATACAGAAGGGTCTGCATAGTTTATATGCAATTATTACTCCATTTCATATAAGGGACTTGAGCATCCGAGGATTTTGGTATCCGAGGGGAGTCCTGGTACCACTCCCGATTGTATTTATAACATACCTAGTTTTCTGATAACTTGTATTAAACCGGAAAGAATATGAACACACGTAAGTACCTGTGTCATGTATGTATGTGTATGTGTTTAGAAGGGAGCAAGCTGTTAAACATGGGAAATAGTTCCTAGAATTTGTAATTTTATGTTTATAATTTTAAAATTGTTTTGCAACTGAAATTTGACTTGATTGGTTGACGTCTTAGTCATTAACCTCCAGATCATCAGAGTGACATCTTGTTAGGCGGAATTGAATCTAATTTTCTTATATACAAGGTGTTTTTAGAAATGATACACTGTATGTCTAGTTTGTACTGAGAACTGATTATACCCAGTCAGGTACTTGCAGTTCTTTTGGACTTGAGTTTCTTTATCCTTCTATTAGATGTCACACTTCCCTATCCCCCTTGTAGCATATGAAAGTAGTGACATATGCACTGCGTTTGGAGACATCCACTAATAGAGTCTTTAGAAAATATTTTCTGATTTCAGTGCCAGGTAATACAGAGTTAAAAATAATGTCCAAATAGAAGGGTTTTAATATTAATCATGGGCGACAGTACTGATGCCAGTCCCAGGAGCATGACCTTTGGGATCCAACAGACTATAGCTTCGAGGAGTTTTATGGAACTTGTGCAGAGTCTTCACCAGTACATTGGGAATAAGTAAAAGACCTTTTGAGGCATTTTGAAGATTGAACTAGATAATATGGGGAAAGCAGTCTAGCCTGCTATTATTATACTATTGATGCCAATATTCTGTAACTCGTGCTGTTTTTCCTTAGAGCTCCTTCTGGCATGAATCCCTGCCTCAGGCGGTGAAGGAAAGAGAGACAGGAGGTCTGACTGTGTGAGATGCCCCAATAAAGGATCTATATTATAAATCTGGAATGTGGATATTGGGTTTCCTTAAAACAAAGCACACCTACAGGACCTCTAGTCGGAGCACACTGTGGGCTGGGTCTGCCCAAAGAGAAGCTGGCTGTGGCTGTCTAATCCAATTAGGGATGGCCTCTCAGTGCCCAGCCTTGCAGCTGCCACCCCTCCTCTGTGGACCCTCCCCCTCTCACCCTCCTATTTAGTGCTTGGTCTGTGGCCACCCCAGAAATCACACGCACTCATAGGCTTCAGCAAGTACAGCCTTGTTAATCCCAGGCGTCAAAAGCAAGCTGCCTGGGTCTACAGATGAGTATTCAATTTCCCCACAAGTTGACCTCAGTGCAGGTTTTGTTCATCCCAGTCATTTGGGGCCAGCACCTGTTTGAAGCCAGAAGACTTAGAACAAGGTGAGGGTGGGTGACTTGAAGGTTCACTGTGGCTTCCTTGGCTCTTCTAACCCAGACGTAGGATGATTAGCCACGTTCCACATTGTCCTTACTCTGTGGTTTAATTGTTAACTGGGGAGCTTTAAAAAAAGAATTTAAATGAAAGAAAAAACCTCCAGACCTTTCTGAACAGATACCCATTTGAAAGGAAGCCACTTGCTGCAGGGAAGGGCTCAGGTCTCACAGTGTGGAGACTACCCCAACTGGAAGTGCCTCGTGTTTCTTCCCAGCTCAGTGAGACGGTCACTTTGTGCTCGGTTGTGTGTTTAAGGACATGTGGATGAATCAAAATCTGTCAGCCTGTTTCAGTCTTTTCAGATGTTCTAGGGAACCTGGGAACATCGGCAATCTCCACATTGTGGAAAACCACTGTCTCTTTTACTTGCATTGGGGAAAATACTCCAGGTTTGTCTGTGTATTTTCACTCACAGGACTTGTTTAGAGTAGTCTGGGGAGGACGCTGTACTCTGGCCAATAACCAGGCTGTGCCTCCGGTCACAAGATGATCAAGCAGGTGCCTGTGCTGTTGGAGGACTGAGAGCTGGGTGGCTGGAGGGCCTCTTCTGAAATGTGAAGCCTCTCCCTGCTTTGTTGCCATCCTAACCTTTTCTTAAGTCATGGATCATGATCCTGACTTAGACATTCCTTACCTCTTTCACTCACTTGAGGATTGCAGAGCCTGGATTCAGGATTGAAAGGGCACTATTTCTGGATGGTGATGACATTCCCTAAGCCCGCGATGCAGTTTAAATATCCACAAGAGTGCCCCGGGTCCATCGGCACTCGTTAGTAGTTGGTCATGCGACTCGGGCCTCTTTCAGGGCTGGCACTGGGGTATCAAGGGAGGTGAGTGGAGTTTCTCTCTCCTGGTTCCTGGGAAGGAGCCACAGCATAGCGGCGGGAATCCAACATGCTCAGCATGCATGTCTCTCTGTTGTCATCCTCTCCTGATATCTTTCTGGCCTACAGAACAAAATAAAGTCACTCCTTGCCAACTTGACTTTTGTCCATGACTCTATCAGGGGCTTGGGTAGAAAGTGCCCCCACAGCCCTCCCACATAAAACACCTTCAGACAAATCCAAAACCCCCTACTCACAAAACCACCCACCTCAGAATTATGAAACTTTCAGGTTGACTAAATCCAGGAGAGGGTATTGGAATGCGAGCAAAGGGAAAATGGTTAAAGAGAGCTTTGCCTTTCCTAATCCAAATGAAAAGCTACATAACCCTCTTCCTCCACCTTTGCTAGAACCCCTCGGCCCTTGGGAAATGGATGTAGAGTATGCTGTTTTTATTGATCATAAAATAGTTGACCCTTCACCCTGGGTAGATTTCTAACAAAAGTGGGTTCACATTGGAAGCACTTTGCAGAAACTTCTAGTATCCTCAACTCAGAAGGATAGAATTGGAACACTCAGCTGGAAGTTTCTTGTAGGGACATGTGTTAGCTTTTTGAATCAGTTGCACATACTTTTGTTCCTGTGCCTAGAGGCCATTTGTGGTGTGAGAACATTTAATTTGGAAAGGCACAAGGGAGGCAAAAGAGAAATGGGCATGATTCTCAAGTCTGCATCTTCTCCAGGGAAAGTGGGGTTTTCAGTTTGTTCTCCATGCTTGACAACAGATTTGCCTCCCGATCTACAGGCCATGTTCCAGTGATGGGTAGGGATTTTTTTTTTCTTTTGTGGTATTTTTCTTTTTAGGAACTGGAATAATGATTGCTGTTAAGTTAATGAAGAATATGAAGTTATGTGCACATGCCCACACTGTTTTGTGTGTGTGTGTGTGTGTGTGTGTGTTTGGTAAAGAGAACAGAGTCTGGCTCTGTTGCCCAGGCTGGAGTGCAGTGGCACAATCATAGCTCATTGCAGCCGCCTGCTCCTGGGCTCAAGGGATCCTCCTGCCTTAGCCTCTGGAGTAGCTAGGACTACAGACATGTACCACCACATTCGGCTTATGCATGCTGTATCGAGGGGCTTTGTGCAGGAGCAAATGCTGGATACAAATGGGCAGAATGTTACCCGAAAGCATCAAATTATGTGACATTTCCATCATTAGAAAGGAATCTCCCAACCAGCATGGGTGCTGTGGTTGCCTTAATCCCAGGGTTCACAGGAGTGTCTTGGAGATGTAGGATGTTAGAGGAGGAGGTGCAGGGGTCTCCCTTCAGGTGGAGGGCAGAGACAGTCTCTGCAGTCATGATCTGGGACCAGTGAAAGGTCAGAGGGAATAGCTATCCTGTCGTCTGCTCAGTCATAAGCTCTATTCCTGTTCTCTGAGCCCTGTCCCTTACCCAAGGTGCTTTTGACTTGTTACCAGGGTCTGTTTGCACACAACAAACCTCTCTTCCATTATGGATTTTTAAGGTGTTTGTCTAACATAAGTCTCCCTCTTTCAAGGAACTTTTTCCCTGACTGCATGTAAATGACAGCAGCTTTGTGGTTTGTGCAGTCTCAGACGGTCTGTTTACTGCCGGGACTTGATTGGTGCTCTGGTCCTGCTGGGCTCTGCGAGGCTGGTGAGGGCCTGTCCGCATCCCTGCTGCCCTTGCTAGTGATTCAGCTCAGGGTGGAGGCTGTGCAGAAGCAACCCCCGGTAATCTTTGTGTAAGACTTATTTTCTCTCTTTTCTTTTTCCTCTTCTGCCTGATGTGTTCATGGTTTTCAGCAAAGTAGTGTGTGGCACGTTTTTTCTTTATGGTTCCAGGGTTGCTTCTAGCATCTATTTTAATGGATAAAGCAAATAAAGAGTTTTTATGCCCAGTGGTCAGTTAAAAATTCATGTCTCTGACTTTTAACTTAGAAAGTAGTTTTACAGTGGCTTTTTTCTTTTTTCAGAAGTTTTTGAAAGTAGACAATGCTGCTGACAGAAGGGAACACATGGGCTCATGGCTTAGAGCTCACTTGTTCCAGTTCACTTTCCTGTTCATTTACCTTTCTGTAAAATGGAAAGACAAACAAACAAACCCTTAAACCTAACTCACGTTGCAGTTGCCAACATTTTCCTTTGTGCGTAAGTAGTTATATTATTTCTAGGCTATGCCTTCTTTATTTATCTTTGAAAGAAAAAGAAACCTTACACTATTTACAAGAACGCGTTGTTCTAGGCCGTACAATTGTGCCTATGACGTTTTTTTTTTTCCAATCGGAA
>VBSM01002223.1:14569844-14606609 GCA_008086735.1 Cheirogaleus medius | reverse complement strand
ACAAACTAAGCAGGCTTGTACAGGGCATGTGTTCTTAAATTTTTATGACCATGGCAGGTAATCCAGAGACCCTTTCATGGTCTTTGGAGTGTCCTCAGCTTTGGGGAGGGGCCTTTCTGGGTGGGGAAGCACCGCTGGAAGGAGATGGTCCAAGAAGGGGTTTCTTGGCGCTCAGAGGAAAAAGAAATTCCATACACTGAAAATGGCCCTGATTTGCTTTGAATGTACTCCACCTACCAACATTTAATGTCTGTGACTTAGCCAAAGGAAATGTACATCACCTGTTCTGTTTCTATGCAGTTTGTGTTCTGAGACTTTGCTCCATGAGGATTTCTGGGAAGAAAGGTGCAGCTCTGTTCCACTTGGGTTTGGGAAAGGGCTGGGGCAGGTAATAGAAGGAAGAACATGTCAGCAATGCGAGAGGCATTGTGCCTGGTCATGTCATTGTACAAGGTGGCCCATCCTAGCCAACATTTTGGGGTGCCATACGTGCCATGGTGAGGTGGGGATTGGTAATTAAAGCGAAGGGGGCTACCTGGGCAACCTGTGTCTTTGCCTAGAAAGGTCATTACTTTTGTTTAAAAGAAGCATATGCATGAGCCATCAGTGATCATTTCCTCCTCCCTGTTCTTACAGGTGATTGGTCCCTCCATAGGGCACAGAAACAGTCCCTGTTTATGTGCACAGAAAACACCATGACTTCCATATGAACACGTCTGCTGAAGCTTGTCTCAAATGCAGTTTGCGCCTCGCAGAGGCCCTGTGGTGTAGTACGGAACAGGGGGTCGGTCTGGGCACTGGCGGGCTGGGCTACCAGCTTGCTCTTAGCCTTTCTCCTTGGGGCCTGGTTGCTTTTATCCTCAGAGAGGCTTCTGGGCTTTCTGGTCTCTTCCCACTGCAGATCCTTTTACCTCTGTGCCCTGGTGGGTTATATAGAAAGCAGAGGAAAAGGGTCAACTGGAGTCTTCACAGAAATAAGAAAGAAAAAGCAATTAACGGCATTAAAACTAAGGACGTATAAAACTTCTGTTGTCTTATAAAACCTAGTTTTCTTTTTCTCTCATTTATTTTTCTTTCACTTCATGGTGAGTCATTTAGTCAAGCTAAGCAAATGATGCAGTTCTTACTACCCTAAATTAATATGTATTCAATCCATTACCTGACAGTGCTTAAAACAAAAGCAGAAAATTATATGGGTTCATCATAAAGAAAAGATAGTTTTCTTTATTATATTCTTTTGTCCTATTGTGAGATGCCTCCTATCCAGAAAGCTGTAGTTGGACACAAAGTAAAACCAAACCTAAGCCTTCATTAGACTGAAGCTTGTTCCTAAACTTCCTGTAAAGAAGTTTTCATAGCTGCTAGTTCATGCTCAGATGGTTCAGTGATGATGATGATGGATTCTTGATTAGAAATTACTTTACAGTGTCTAAAGTTATTGACTGATTAATGTTATGACGCGTTCTTTAAGTGCCTCAATCCTATTCTTGTGGTGCCATTGAAGACACCACACTTGTGGGTGTGGTTACGCTTGTCAAATGTAACAAATGTACTGATATTCTGTATCTTGAAAGACTTAACTAACTTAGTATATATCTTTTCCTCTAATATTTAATTTTTTGTATTAAATTATACTCATAAAAAGATGAAGCCAAGGTGATTGGTGATCTGTACAAATAGATTAAAATCCTGTTTGTGACCACTTAACTTGTAATGTGTGACTTGTGTACTGCCATTGGTTATCACAGATGGACAAGTCACTTCTCCATCTGATAAAAAGTAAAATGCAGGGATAAAGCTTGAAAACAATATGCCAAGTGTAAGAAGGCCGTTACAAAAGACCACATATTTTCAGATTCTGTTTTAAATTGTAAGTTGGTGAAAATGCTATGTGACCAATAAAGGCCGAACATGTTTTAGTAAATGGTATTATAGTGCTACAACAAGATAAATTTCACAGGTAAATGCAGTGTAGTTAATGCATAATCATTATTGTGTTGCATGGCAATATCTGTACAAATAGAGGCTAGAGCATTATTCTGACAAACAGTTTCAGTGGTCTGGTTTGGAAGGGGAGAACCAGAAGGCAGAAGGAAAGAAGTTAGCAGAGTAGGAATCTAATATCCTCCAGTACACAGCCTAGATACAGGTCCTACCCTGGCAGGCTGTGAGGGTAGGAGGGGCTTGGACAGGGTAGCTCATGTGTATATAATTCTGCCCCTTCATAGGGCCAAGCAGGCAGTTAAGAGAAAAATCTTTTTCCCCTCCCTGTTACCTTTAAAATCCCCAAATTCCCTTCATGTAGAACACTTGAGTCAGATTGCCCTTCCTAACATGTAAGTTTAAGGTATAAAAGGCTGACAGCTCTCTTCTCAGCAACACCCATCTATTTGCTAATCCTAATGAGTGTTTAATAGGTAGAGTATTGTAAATGTAGGGAAAATGAAGTCTAAGCCTTCAGATGGTAGTTGCTTATTTCAGCGAGAAGGGAACAGGACTAAGACCCCAATCCATCTCCATCATTACATGAGCTCAGCATTTGTAAGGCATTTTCCCATATCTTGAGAGACGAGAACACCCTCATGTGAGATTTCAGAGTGAGATTTGTCTTTGGAAATGAAGACAAATCAGCAAAATCTTTCTATTTTTAAAATGTGCTTTTAAATTTGATATTGATTTATTTGTTTGGAAAGCCTTTTAAAATCAAAAGTGTCAATGGGCAGCTGTTATCTCTTCAGAGGGCAAAATGGGGAGTAGGGTAATTGCTACCCAGGTTACCACTTTAAGGTGATATGGCTGGTCCAAATTATGGGATCTTTTTATATATATTTTATATTTTAACTTCAGTTTTTAAAATTAATATTCCTAGGTAGGGGTGGGAGGAGGCCAAACTCCTAAAGTCTAACCTTTCATGCCTCTAATTATTGGTCGCTTCCTTAAATTTATTATATTTTTCTTTTAGAAAAGTGAATTTAATTTTTGGATATTTTGTACTGATATTCTGTGCGCACACAAAAATTTTTTGGTTCAGTTAAGTGTTGATATTTTGTTAGAGGTTGCCTCCTGTGAGAGTCCAAATACAGATTTAAGTTCAACAGGTTTTTGAACCGGATGTTTCTATGTGCTGAAACTCTGTAAACACGTGTAGCTTTGTCTACCATTGTATATTGCTCTATTGATTTTTTTTCTTTCCCCCTCCTGAAAAGCTCTGGCCTGTCTGTTGTTCTCTGTTGATACAAAGACTGGTCTGTTCCCTAGAGTCGCTGCAAGAGAATCTCTAGGGCATGGATACTATTAGATATTACTATCTGTGAAGTCACTCCAAATTCTCTTGCACCAGATCATAAAATTCTATTAAGAGTTCAGTTTTATATTAAGTTTCTTTGTCAAAAAGAGTGTTTATTCAGTAGATTCAGTTGTCAGCATTGGCAGGTGTGAAAATTAACAAATAGCAAAAAGTCTCCCCTTTAAAAGAAAAGGAAAACAAGTACATTAAAAAAAATCTTGTTGATAAACAAATCCATTTTAAAAGCATTTTTGAGCATTTGTAATGAAAATGGAGGCAGTATCATGTTTCAGGGTTTGTGGAGAGCCAGCTTATATGCAATCAAGTGCTCCTGTTACTGGTATCACTGCAGTAATAGGACTCAGTTCTGCCCTTTAAGTCATAGACTTGAGACTTGAGACTGCTGGTTTTACCAGCAGTCAGAATACATTTTATTTAAAAAGAAAAGAGACTGTATCTCAATGCTTGTCTATACTGAAACAGCAGGAGAAGCTAGCCTGTTAAAGTGGCAGTTTAAATGTTATTTTGACAGAAATATTAGTAAATATGTCACATTATCCCTTGCTAAATATTTATAGCCTGCAATGTATACTCTGATGCATAATATTTTATGAAAGAAATATCCTTTGCCTCAAATCTCTTTCACTGCCTTGACATTAGTCTGTAATTTATACTCAGAGGTCTGTAGGAAAAATATCTTATTAGGACTCTTTTATTTCAGCAAAGATAAAACTCCATCCTAAGAGGAACACCTTTGAATCTTTGGAGTCTTTAAAGATGGAGTATTCTGAAATACATGCATCCATTCTTTTGCTAGGATTTAAATAGCTTCACTTTTGCAAAAAGGCACAAAATGAGGGGAGTTTTCAATGTAAAATCTTAGTTTTTGAGATGAAGCAGCATGCACAGTGGTGAGGTACCCAATCTCAGTACTCATGTCATGACCATCACACGTGCCCCCCACATTCCTATCATGAGAGGAAATGCGGGTTGACAACGGCAGTGCCCTCCGAGTTCTGTTCAGCTCTGTGAGGAAAAGATGTCGTCCAACAGCTGTGGGTTTCTAAGATGTCGTATACTGAATATGCTTCTCTAGCTTATTTAGAAATATCAGTCTAGACTTCTGCAGTTTTGGATTCATGGCCATAGTTTTGGCTTTTATTAGATGGCTCTCAAAGGTACTTTTCAGGTGGACATTGATTTCGTGCCAGCTGTCGGAGATGATTTTCCCTAAAAATGGATGGGTGTATAGGAGACATTTTGTATTAAAGAACAGATGTTGTCCACAGCAGAGCTCAGATTGCTCAATGTGAGAAGGAAAAGACCGGAGATAAGAGAAAGAAAACTGTGCCTTCCACATAGCTCAGTTAGCAGCAGAATGATGCTTCAGGATGGGCCTATTACTGTTTTTATTTACAAAATGGACTTGAAAATTAATTAGTGAGCAAACCATCTGCATTAGGCAAGTAGCATTCTGATTTGTCTATGCAAAGTTCCATTTCCCAAGTAATGTGCTCCAAAGCATTTTTATGTACAGCTACTGGAAACTGCTGTACAAATGTTTGCTGTTATTTGGTTGTAACGAAATCAGTAATGAGTTTCAAAATGGAATAATTTCAGAGCCCTTCATTTATAGTAGTTTGGGAAACACTTAAAATACCAAGTGATCTTAATTCACTGCAAACTCTCTAACTGGAAGATGCGCCTAGTGTCTTCTTGAAGCAAGAATCTCTTGCCACTTAACCCTTACTGTTTTAGGCTTGAGTCTTCAACCTTGTTTTGTAGACTTTAGCATTCATACTATGTAATCAATCAATCAATCTCTCTCTCATACACACACACACACATATATATATACATGTGCTCGGTCTTCCAAGCTTTGACTTGATTGCTTACCTTAGCATTGCTCTCAGTTTGGACCAGAAGGCATGGGTCTTTCCCTGACCTTAACCTCAAGGTTTCTTCTAAAAGCACTTGAGTCGTTGGCTTAAGCCAGAAGCTGGACTTGCTGACGTATAAGCACTAAATTATGTCTATAACATTTAACCCTCAAATCCATACGCAAAGTAAGTGGGAAGATAAGGGTTGACTATTGTAGCAGTGTAGATTGCTTAGGAAATAGCTGGAAGGTAAGCTTTTCTTGAACCGAAGTTCGAAAAAGTAGGGTGAAAGAGGGTGGGAGGGAAAAGATTTATTAAAAAGATTGTATACTGTATTATTTTAACTTAGCTCTCTAGATTTGGATTAAACAGCCATTTATTTTTTTTGTCTTAAAATGCATTCATGTGTATCAGTAAGTTGAAAACTTAATATACATATGGTTATATTAATATTATTATGTGTTATTTAAAGAAAAGGTCTAACTTTAATAGGTATATTTTACAAATGCCGTGTCCTAAGAACAGTTGCTCCTAAATGGGCTATGCCAAATATTTGTGGGTGACTCCTTTGTTGGTGTCTGTGTTTCCTAGTAATTTGAAACCGCTGTGTAAATTACCTTTGGCACACGAAATAGCTAAAGCACCACTAAGATTTATAATATACTTTTGGAATATCTAAAATATCGACAGTGTTGATGTCTAGTGCCTACACCTCTCAAGTACGGTTTGTAGGCATCTGTACACCCTGTGGGCAGACTGTGCTTCTTCTGCTGGTCCCAGGCCAACAGCTCAGCTCTCGGCACACATACGGTCTCTGAGCACATGCAGACACACAGAATACACACAGAGGCATCTCTGTGGGAGGAGGGTAGCCCGCAGGGGTCACAGATGGTGGGCACTGCTCTGGGGGAGCCCATCACAGCATGTGCAGGCTGGTTAGTGGTAGACCTGTGTGCCTCAGGGGGTCAGGAAGGTAGCACAGTCAATGTGTGTGTGTGAGAGTGTGTGTGTGTGTGTGTGTGTGTGGGAAAGAGTTGTTTGGGGTTTGCTTGTTAGTTTCTTATAAAAGTTCAGCTTTTCACTTGGGAAGATTTCAGCCAAATCAAGAGGGCCACCTACCTGCCAGGGTTGTTGCAGAAGCAAGAACTTAGTGGCAAACTCTTTATTGCTTCAACATATGCTTGCTGAGCCCCTGACCCATGCCAGGTGCTCTTCTTGAGCTGGGAATCCTGCACGGAACAAAAAAGACAAAGATCCCGTGGCCCTGCAGTTTACCTTCTCACGGGAACACTTGTGTTGATCAAATAGGGTGCGCTCTCCCTGCAGTGTCTAAGTACAGACACTACATCAGTGGTCTACACTTAGTTGATGAGGTTTCATGACTGGTGTTGGTGAGTTTAATCTGGATTTCTCCACAGCACTTACTGCTTCTAATGTATGATTTAATGCATTAATACTTAGTAATTGTATCTTGTGTATATTCTTATTCTCTCTTACACACAAACAAATACAAGCTTTATAAGGGCAGAATCCGTGTCTCTTTTTCCTGTGTCTTAAGTCACGTATCCCAAGCACTGGGAACAGCCTGGCACAAAACAGAGGCTCGGTAAATGTTTGTTGAATGTGTGTTCACGCTGGATTTGTTTGAACGCTGTCACTTAGGATTCCTGTTGGAGTTCAGAGAGTGCATTTAGCCCTAAAAGCCACGGCCCTGGGTTGTCTTGGGTGCTGAGCTTGTTTCCACCTTGCTTGCGGGGTGCTGGTGTTTGAGTTGCCCCCCCCCCCCACATTCCTGGCAGCTCTCCCCCTGCCTGTGTGGGGTGGCAGAACTCTGTACACAGAGTCACACTTTGTGGTTCCTGCCTTCTCCACAGACAACAGCAGCACCACTAAATGCCACATCTGCTTTCTCAGTGCATTGCAGGGTGACTTTTGCTCTGTAAGGTAGTCACCTGGTGTCTTTGCTGCATAGGAAATGCATCTATAGCTTCAGGAGCGCGGCCTTGGCCCCAGGCTGCAGTCGGAGCCCTGCGTTAGAGCTGAGCTGCGTCTCCCAGGCAGCTGTGATGACTGCTTTGAAGCCCACTCAAGGGGAAGCTAAAGCTGACGCCTGGGTGTTTGGACAGTTAACGCCGTGTGGGGACTGTTGGCTGTGTGTAGAGTTGTTCATATGTGGTGACAGATGTTGGACTGTTATTTAGTAACTTAGATTTGTTTTCCTTTGCGTACAAGCCATCTCTAGATTCTAGGTGCTTCCACCAGGTATGAGAGAGACCTGATCCGTAGGTGAGGTGTTTTCAGGAGCCCACGCCTTTCCGCTGACGGGGAACCTGCAGGGTATATGTTGCCTGCTAAGACAGAGCCCTCCCAAGCCCTCTCCCAGATCTGTGCTTCTAGTTTTTAAAGAATGTCAGTATATGCTCCACCATGCATTCAGCAAGTATGGAATGAGCGTGTGCAATTGTACTGACTTAGCCACGGGGATACAGAGATTAACAAAGGCAGGTCCATACGGGGATGGAAGCATTCTGGTGGTGGGAAAAGACAACAAACAAGTAAAGAGATAACAGCATCAGACAGCGATAAGTACTATGAAGAATACAACATGGACTCACTGATTGTGTGGGGACTTTGGTTGGGTGCTCTGAGGAGGGCACATTTGTTCTGAGACCATGGCGTGAGTCAGCCGTGAGAGGATGTGGGGAGGAGCGTAAGGTGGGAAGGCTCCAGCATAGGAAAGATCTCCACGATGGGTCGTTTAGTCACTCTGCAAACATTTAGTTAGCACCTGCTCTGTGCCAGGCACTCACTGTTCCTGGTGCCATGGATATAGCAGTAGACAAAACAAGGCCTCTGCCTTTGTGGAGCTTTTGTTTAAATAGGGAAGGGGGATGGGAAGGCTGTGTTGTGTGGGTGGGGTACGTGGCAGGTAGTGGGGTGCTTTTTCATGCAGGGTGTTCCAAGAAGATCTCTAGTGAGGAGGGGACATTTGGGCAGAGACCTAAAGGAGAAGGAAGGGCCTTCAGGGTACAGGAAAGTGAGGCGCTTGGAGGGCTTGGTGCATATAGCTCAGTGGGGGCTGGGAGGGTGGGGTAAGCTGAGGTCAGTTACGTGGGGTCCTGGAGGCCATGGTGAGGACTTTGAGAGGAGATGCCAGTGTTTGGAGCTGCTTTGCGTGTTGACCACACTGGCAGCTGTTAGGGCAGACTGGAGGGACAAGGACAGAAGTAGAGAGACCAGTAGGAGGAAGCTGTTTTCCCAATGTAGGACAGAGAAGACGAGTCTTAGACCAGGGTGGTGGAGACGGTCAAGAGGGGTGGTCGGAGTCCGGAAGCACCAGCAGGACTGTCTCACACATACAGGGTGCCTGCAGGAGGGCGGAGGAGGAGGAAGAGATGAGGTCATGTGGCTGGGAGCCTCAGATCACAGGGGCACTGGAGCCGTGGTGAAGAATTCGGATTTTTTTCTGTGTATTGGAAAGTCAGTAGGGAGTTTAGACAGGGAGTGAGATGACATAGTGACAACATTAATAACAGCAACTCATATTTATTGAGCACTTACTGTGCACCAGCTCCTATGACAACCTCATAAGGGCAGGTTCTGCTCCTATACCTACTTTATAAATGAAGAGACTTAGGCACAGAAAGATTAGCTGACTTGCCCTAGATCACGTGTTTAGTCCGGACCAAAATTGATTAAATTATGTGTGTCCTAGTATGTATTTGATCATTCTTTTGGGAAGTTGCCACATCTCTGGGTAACCATGCCTACACCCCAGACTGTAAGAAATGTTTAGCAATGGGACCAGACAGTATTTAGGTATTAAAATCTCACTAAGTCTGTGTCCTTTATATAATTCATGTCCTGATCCCGTTAGCCTCTCAAAAATGATCATGGTACGTTTTCTTCACCTGTAAAGTATATTCATGTTTACAGAAAATCCACAGAGAACCATAGACCCGAAGATCTCTTTATAAGAGCTTTCAACAGGATGGCTAGACGGTCTGAGATGAGTTAAAAAAACAAAAAACAAAACTGCTATAGATTCCAGGCTGCAGCCTCTAGAAGGTGTGGGTAATCTCTTTATAAAGCTTGGCATAATTTGTAAGTCTTGTTTATTTTGCTCTCAGCTTGTTATCTTGACATTTTTGCCTTTGAAGAGGTTATGGAATTATTGTGATTTAATCACAAACCATGTATTTCACAAGATTCATTTGGTATCTCCAGATTAGTTTCTTGTTTCTTTGGCTGTCAGTCCATGGGCAGAGGTAGGAGGAGGAGGAGGCCTTTGTGGGGGCAGAGAATGGTTAGAAAAGCCCGTTTACTTACCAAAGGAGGATGCTAACCGCTACTGTTACCATCCCCAAATGCCTGGTCCCCAGCACCAATGAGCAGGATGGGATGGTGGTGTTAAAGTTGGTATTTTCTGGAAATATAGCAGGTTTTTCCCTCTACCCCACTCCTGTGAGATTTTAAAGCCCTATCTGTGTTTTGCAAGAGTTGAGAGGGGAACAGTTAATAGCTTGGATCATCTTGTCTCTGGAGAGAATTTATATCTCAATTCACCGGAAGACTGCTCTGGTATTAGGGCAACAAGGATGGTTTTATTTCTCTCTTCCCTTCCTGCACTCTGTTCTTATGTAATTCTCACATTAAAACCATTACTGGTAAATTAGAACATGCTCTTGTGTTCTGGCCCTGTTTTGAAGAAGGGTGCTGTGTCTTAAAAGTTTGATAGCCTCTCGTTTATCATGGCGATTTCTGAAGTTCCTAAGGACTTTGTGCTTTCAGAGCTTGTTCTATTATAAAAACCAGCCTCCCTGGCCCGACCAGGTGGTGAAAGATGCTGGGCTCAGAGGGTAGCCATGGAAAAAGGGAGTAGACCAGAGAGAACTCTTGCCAGGATGAAGCATATTGATTGTTTGTTTTGTTCATACATTGGAAAAAAATATTAAGAATTAAAATTGTCCATTGTCTCTTATGATCTCTAGCAGGCTGTGTAAAGTTTGCTAATGGTAATATCAACTTAAAAGCAGACAATTAAAAAAATCCATCTTTTTGGGAATTGTGTTGCTACTTCATCCCAATTTGGTAATCTTGGAATAAACTGGCAGCCACCATTTTACCAAGAAAGCAGCGGCTTTGATTTAAAAAAAAAAAAGAAAGAAAAGAAAATGACAGGGAGGTGAAAGATAGGGAGTGTGACTCAGCAGATGAGAATTCCTTTAATAACATGCTGGGTGTTAGTATTAGAAGCACCACTGCAGAACAGCTCTGCAGAATCCCCTCCCAGCCCTCCGCCTGTTTGGGTAACAGACCAGAAGACCAAGAGACGCTGCAGCAAACTTCCCAAGAGGAGGCGTACTGGGCTGTGGTATCTGAGTGATTCTCTTTGTTTCAATTGTTTTCCCTCTGTCTTGGAAAATGCGGACACGAATCCAGTCCCCATCCCTGCAGCTGCTGGGGCAAAGCAGGCTTTTTATGAATGAGGCCCAGAAGGGGGAGGACAGGGCTTGAGTTACACCAGCAGTTGGGTAATACATTTCATTCACTTGTGGCCACCTAGCCCAGGCTTTATTTTAAAGTATATTGTTCATTTTTGGCAATTTGGATCAGACTTTTTACCCCCTGTGCAACTATTGATAAGGTAGAACACTAAGCATGTGTGTGCATTTTTCTTTTTCTTTTTTTTTTTTTTAAGTGTTTGCTCATTTTAGTTGGGGAAACGGTAGGAGAGGTGAACTGGGAGAAGGGAAGGCTTTGTCATTTCTAGGGGCTGTAGTTCTCCCTCCCCATGCCACCTAGGAGGAGAGGAGATGAGATGGGGTCCCTCTGCCCGACCGTCAGAGCCCCAGGAACCTGTGATAGTGCAGCTCTCCTTGGGAGGTGACTTCTAGCTAGGGTCTGCCCGGGTCTGCCTGTGCCAGCCTTCCTGCCCTGGCCCCTTGTCCTGCTCCCAGTGGGTGGCTCTTTATTTGTGGCACTCGAGGCCCCATTGTTGTGACCACTGAAACCTGAACTGGAAGCCCTGTGACAATGTTGGTCCCCTCCCTGCCTCTGCTTCCTGCTGGGGGCAGAACAAAGAGAGCAGGCATCATCTTGGGCATAAATGAACCTCTATCAAAACAAACACCCAGAGAGAGGGGCGGCTTGGTTACAGCTGCCTGGGTGAGCCCCTACAACAGGGCCTCACTCCTCACAAAGAGAGCTTTCAGGCCCGGAAGAGGCTTTTCCGTGAGGATCACGCTGTGCACAGAGAGCAAACCTCAGATGGTCTGGCCATCCGTACCACTCCCAAACAACAATTTCCCCACATTGGAAATGCTGGGTTTGTGTCCTTGAGCACTTTTTTGGGGAAGAGAATTCCCCCCAAGGCATTATAGCACTATGTACGTATGGAGTATAATTTTATTTTCTAGTTGTGCTGCCAAAAAGGTTAAGAACTCCCTGCTCCAAGGTGGACATTGAGAATAGAGTTAGGATGATGCTGGGTTTTTGCTCTAGCTTTTAG
The DNA here is from genome assembly GCA_008086735.1 of Cheirogaleus medius. Classification (NCBI taxonomy): domain Eukaryota; kingdom Metazoa; phylum Chordata; class Mammalia; order Primates; family Cheirogaleidae; genus Cheirogaleus; species Cheirogaleus medius. The sequence goes on along the minus strand of VBSM01002223.1, from coordinate 14,594,932 downwards.
ATAGGATGACACCCCTCTTCCTTCATTGCTTAGCAGCAAGTGGCTACTTGGAGACATATAAAGCCTGATTGTCACAATGGAGTGTTTAGATAATGATGGACTGAGTGTCTTTCTTTTGCCATCCATGTTTTGATGTGGTATAAACATATCTGGTGATGACCCAGAGGCCCCATGTCCCAGCAAGGGTGTAGGAGCTCACCATAGCATTCTGAAGTCCCCTTCCTCATGGCCCTGGTTGTTCTCCCACGATGTGTCCCCTTTGCGACCTCGAATGCCCCATCTGGGCCATTGTAGGTATGGGCAGTATGAGCTGGGTTTTCTTACCATCAAAGGAAAGGCAGGATTAGTTGTTAGTCATCTCATTGCAGTTACACTAAAGGAAGGTATGAGAGGGAACACAGTGAGGACTTGATAGCTGTTTATAGCTCATCTTGGATCCTCATGGTCAAGTCACTCTTCTCAGATAATAGCCAATATGATGCCACTATGTCCAGTGTGCTGAGAATATGAATTAAAGGCACATGTTGTATGTGAGCTTCAGGCGCAGCAATGGCTTGGACCTTGGAATTTGGTTGGAGTCTGATCAGGAAAAAAGTCATGATGTGCTGGTGCAGGTTATGGCTGACAGGTTCTAAGACATGGTTCTGCCCCCTTAATCTTATAGTTAACAAGGGCAGGCCCCTTAACCCACAGAGACTCTTGGAGGACTCAGGTCTTCTAGTATGGAGAAGGGCCAGAGAAGAGTTGCAATAAGGTATAAAAGAAGGAATAGGAGAGTACTGCCATGGAAGGATAGGGAGCAAAACATTTCTAAAAGGGGAAAGGCAATAAAAGGAGGCTGAGGTGTTGTATTAGACAGCCGGGGCAATGGAGACAAAACTGTTTCAGTCGAGGAAGCACGAGCTGGATTGCCCTGTGGTTAAGTTGTCAGCAGAGGTAGAAGCTGTAGGTTCTCCATTCTGAAAGATTGGTAGAAAATAGAAAAAGGAATAAGGACTGAGGTCTTCAGGACTTGAGGAAGGTTTTGGGTTGGATGTAGGAGTTTGCAGGGGTTAGACCAAGAAAGCCAGAACTGTCAAGATCAAAAAGAGTTTCAGAGATGTTTTGACCAACAGCAACTTTGTGGAACAAAGTATATACAGGGTACAAGGGTATTTGTATGCACAAATTCATATCTGTAGGATGCATCCAATTATAGCTGCAAGTTCTACCCACATGCAGACATCTGTATGTGCGATTTTGTCTAGCATCATTGAGAAAGAAGTTTTGTTTTTGCTTGAGTTGATTTCCTAAGTAATTGAAGCTTACTTATCAAAGCACAAGATATTTAAAATTTTCCTCTTATTGGTTATTGATCAACAGCACTTTTCTGTCTTTAATAACAGATCATTTTCTTGGTAACCATGGGCACTATTTGAAACCTGGTGCTTCAGAATCTGTTGACAATGTAGGGATCTGATTTTTGTAAAATTAAACAGCTTCAGACATCTATGCATGTTTGTATTTAATGCATTTTGTGTATTTTTCCTGTATACTGGCATCATAAATTCTGATCTTAAGCTAAGTATCTCTCAGTAAAATTGGTATCTGGGGTTTTTGTCAGTGTGATTTTCCATGAAGCTCAGAGTACTTTTGTGATTGTTTCTGAAGTTGGCATCAGGTTCCAGTTGTTTCACGGTTGAGATACTAGAATTCTGTCCATCAGATACTTGGAACTATGGAGTTATAAACACATACTTGGATATGAACTGCAAATGGGAAAGACATATTTAATGGTTTTAGATTTTGAACCACTTCTGTTTACATCATTTTCTGTTTTCTCTTGTATGTTAGTGGTCTTAAGTGATCACACTCCTGAGAATTTTTGGTTCCTTTATCTTAATTTTCCTACTCGCAGATCTTTATTTTTTCCTAGGTAGGACTTGCACTTCTAAAAATGAAAAGTAAACGTAATAGGTAAAGTTCTATTGATAATTGGTTGTTTCCATTTGAAGTTGATACTGAACTAATGATTTGTTGATTGTTGCTGACTTGAAACACAATAAAAAAGTGGTTTCCCGCTGTCGTTTTTTCAAAGCTGGATTCAGAAACTTGAAGGCAATTAAAAGTGTACAGATCTCAGTCATGCTTTCCTTAACAAAAGGGTTGTGTTCTGGGAAATGTGTCTTTGGATGATTTTGTCATTGTGTGGACATCATAGATTACTTACACAAACCTAGGCTGTATGGTGTAGCCTATTGCTCTTGGGCTATACAACCTGCACAGCATGTTACTGTACTGAACACTGTAGGCACTTGTAACACAATGGCAAGTTTTTGTGTATCTAGACCTAGAAAAGGTACAGTAAAAATATGATATAAAAGTTAAACTGTATTACCTGCATGGGACCCTTACTATGAATGGAGCTTATAGGACTAGAAGTGGCTCTGGGTGAGTCAGTGAGTGGTGAGTGAATGTGAAGGCCTAGGATGTTACTGTACACTATTGTAGAGTTTATAAACACTGTACACTTAGGCTATAGCAGATCTATAGTAATTTTTTTTCTTTCTTCAATAATAAGTTTATTGTAACTTTCCTACTTTTCTAAACTTTTTGCCTTTTAACTTTTTGACTCTTTTGTAATAACACTTAGCCTAAATGCAAAAATACATCGTACGTCTGTATAAAAATATTTTCTTTATATCCTTACTCTATAATCTTTTTTTCTATTTAAAAATTTATTTTTTTCCTACTTTTTAAACTTTTTTGTTTTTGAAAACTAAGACACACACATACACACACATTAGTTCAGGCCTACATAGGGTCAGGATCATCAATATCACTGTCTTCCACATCTTGTCCCATGGGAAGGTCTTCATGGACACTAATGTACATGGAGTTGTCATCTCCTGTGATAACAGTGCCTTCTTCTGGTACCTCCTGAGGGTCCTGCCTGAGGCTGTTATATAGTTAATTTTGTTTTGTAATGAGTAGAAGGTGTACACTCTAAAATAACAATAAAAAAGTGTAGTATATAGTAAATACATGAACTAGTAACATAGTTGTGTATTATCATTATCAAGTATTATGTACTATCCGTAATTGTATGTGCTGTACTTTAATACGACTGGCAGTGAAGTAGGTTTGTTTACACCAGCATCACCGCACATGAGTAACGCATTGCGCATTATCATGTCTACAACGTCACTAGACAATAGGAGATTTTCACCTCCATTATAATCTTATGATACTCGCATCGTATATACGCTACTTCTTTGAACAAAGCATTGTTAGGTGGCACATGACTATATTTATATTCTGCAGTCATGGGCTAACCAGTGCTCATGTATGATCATTGGATGTGATGTAAGAACACTAAGGAAATGAATGGGCTGTTTCATATATTTATTACACTATTATTTATTTAGAGGAATTTGAAAAAAATTTTGCTTCTGTGTAGTTCTAGAATGTCATGAAATGTCTAGGTGGGGCATTGTCATGCCATTCATTTTTCAAGGCAGCCTTCCACTTCTGAATAGCATTATATGTGGCCAGCGCTCCCAGGACTGGTTTGGGACTGAGGCAGAGGAATTTGGAGGGCATAAGGGGAGGGGAAGAAATAAACACATGACTTTTCTTTTTAAGACAAAGACAGTAGATTCCTTACTGATTTAGCTTTGAGAATATGGAGGACGAGGATGCACTCCAGGGAAAGTAAGGTAGAGGTATGGGTGGGGGAAAGAGGGCAGTGCACACACAGCAGCTGAGTTTGATTGTGATTGTGATTCTTTAGGTGGGAAGGAGAGTGCTAAGGCCATCATTGACACTCAGAAAACACTTGCTAATCCGTTTGTTGGAAGATACAATGAGCTGCAGAGAAGTTTTAAGAGAGGCCAGGTGTGGTGGCTTAGCCCTATAATCCCAGCACTTTGGGAGGTCAAGGCAGGAGGATCACTTGAGGCCAGGAGTTCAAGACCATCTTGGGCAACATAGCAAGACCCCACCTCTGCAGAAAAAATGTAAAAATTAGCAGGGCAAGGTGGTGGGCACCTGTAGTCCCAGCTACTCAGGAGGCTGTGGCAGGAGGATTGCTTGAGCCCAGGAGTTTGAGGTTGCATTGAGCTATGATCCTGCCATTGTACTACAGCCTGAGCAACAGAGCAAGATCCTGTCTGGAATGAATCAGTGAATGAAATGGTAGATTCTCACAGATAAGACATGAGGGATGATAATTTGCCAAAGTTTGAAATTGCCATTATATTCAAAGATATTCTCTTCTTGAGGTGGTTTTATATTTAAGGTTTAAATTTAGATGATCTAAACCTTGAGCTGTTACTGGAGCATTACAGGAGGATCACATAGACACACAGGTGAAATTTAATTTGAAGATATTCCCATTTAAACTTTATGCTGCCAGTGCTGGCAAGCTAAGCAAAAAGTTAAACAAAATTCCGATAGGTCTTGTTCCCTTTTCCCAAAAGTTGATTTTTCACTTTGGATGAAATGTTTCTCATATTTCACAGAGCTAATGTTTCTCTAGGATGGTTTTCCCTGAAGCATATACTGGTTCTCTCCTATGTTGGCACAGATAAGAAGACCAGACTTTCCAACGGCATGCTGCATTTTAATGTGCTTTCGTAATTGTGATAGTTGTCCCTTCTAGAAGCTGCCGACATATTTATGAGGTATCTTTATGTGCATGTGCGATTCAGGCACCCAGAAGCGCTTTGCCCACCGTCACCCTCAGCACCTCTGAAGTGCAGGCCGGCTTGTCTGTTCCAGTTGCCCTATGTGTTATCAATCTATGACAACTCAAGCAGGATCAGGAGGAAGTATTTGTTTTGGTAGTCTTGTTGAACTAATTAAATCTTTAATCTTGGTCGTTAGAAGAAACTAAAAAAAAAACCTAAAGTAGTTCTGATAAGTCATTGCCATAAATTATTTCTTTTATAAACTTCACATAAAGAGCACTGAACGGTTTCTACTCATAACACTTCTGACACCAAATGTGTGAGGCTTTCCCATACCACCAACCAGTTCTCCAACTTTCCAAACACCAGCTGGGTGCCGTACAGTTCAATTCTGACACTAACCACCCAAAGTTAGCATCAGACTCCACAGGTTTCAGGGCTCAGTTCCACGAGTCTGCCCCTACTGCAGGTGCCATTGCAGGCAGTGGATGCCCACTGTTCTGTTTGACTTGCCTGCAAGGTTGCAGAATTGTAGCCAGTGTCTCGTTTTCAGGTTTGATAACTTGCTAGAATGGCTCACAAAACTCCAGAAATAGTTTACGTACTATTACTGCTTTGATATGAAGGGTATAACTCAGGAACAGCCAAACTGAAAAGATGACCAGGGCCAGGTACAGAGGGTCGCATGGAGGGTCTTTTCAGAAGTCTCTAAGAAGGTAGGAATTCAGCCCTAATACCCTGTTGATCAGCTAAGACCGCTTAGGGTGCACTAAGTCCTGTGAGATGTCCAACCTGACTTGGGGGCCTCACTTGTCATGTGCCACCTCTGCTGATGTCTTTGGGCTTAAAGTGCCTCCCCTCCCTCCCTTTTCAACTATTTCTTGATAGAAGCTAAAAGAAAATCAACAACAACAAAAATATTTAAAAGCACTGGTTGAGTGGTGGGAGCCTCTCTATAACTGGTATTTGTGGAAATAAATAAACACCTTCTGATAGGTGTTACTGGGACTCCTATGGAAATTCTCTCACAATGTTTTTAGCACTGTGAAAAGAAAAGTGACTGCCAGGGATATTTCTTTTTCCTAGTCCTTCTGTGGACATGTGTTGAAAGCCAGGTGTAGCACTGCAGCCGGTGAAGTCCACTCTGGCATTAGTAAGACACAGCCAAGGGTGTGTACGTACCAGCATCCACAAAATACTGATCTAAGAGTTTTAGGGCACAACTGGCCCTAAACCTGATATGATAGTTAGTATCATGACAATTGGAAAATGTATAACTTCCAATGTATTCTCTAGGCATTGAATTCAGAGCTGCCTACCCCCTCCCCCTCCCCAGGGCCCTCTTCTGTGCATGGCTCTGTGCTCACAGTTGCTCAATAAAATGCTTTGTTTGTTGTAGCCTGGTGGGATTTTTATAAATCCAAATAACTTAGAGGTAGTTGTCATGTTTTTAGAAACTGAAAACATATTAATCATAAAGCTTGCACTCCTCTAAGTAGAACATTGAGCACAGGCTGCATCCTGGATGTATTAGTAGATGAACCAGATTGTGTACATATGTGACAGCTTCTTTGTCCCTTGGGACTTCCTTTTGCTTGGATGTTGGTAGCAACCATTGTAAGTTCAGGCAGCTTTCTAGAAACTTTCCTTGTTGTGTAACATTATGCAATAAATGCACTGTTTTGTGATATCTGAGGCATTTTGGTTTTATTGTGCTTTTAAATTTAGATTCCTGGCATAGTTTTAGATTTCAATGCATCCTCTGAGATAGGCTAAGGAGCAAAGCATCTATTCAGCTGCCAGATGGCATTCTCTCCTGGCTCTGTCGTTTTTGAGACTTGTGCCTCTGTTTCCCCCTCTGTGAAATGGCATTATTAGTAGTTGAGGGATTGTTGTGGAGTTTAAATGAGCTATTCCACCTGAGGAGTTTATTGCAGGTTCTGGGCCATAGGGAAATACCATCTGTATACGTGGGTCCATCTTTGCTTTTATCAGTATCTTTGTTGTCATTAATGCACACCCTGTCTCTTTGCTGTTTTTTTCTTTCTATTAATAGTAGGATTTTCTCTCTATTTTACACAATATATGTTCAGAAGAGACAGCTGCAGCTGTATGTTAGTAACTTTCCTTGCAAAGTTATATTTGTGAATTTAGTTAGAATGTTTGATCCACAAGCTCCCATTATAAGCATTGCCTTATAATTAGAAATTTCTCTAAGAACAGTTCTAGTATTATTTTTTGATGATTGAGGTATTCTATGCAGTATTAAGAGTTAGTATAGCAAAGATATCAAATATATGTTGCGTAGGGAAGGTGCTCAGGACAGCTTGGCATGGGAGAGAATAATGTTGGGGTGTTCTCCTTGAGGAGCTAAGAACAACTGAAGATAAAGTCACATTTGGTGGTGTAAGATATATTAATCTTAAAAATAAATTTAAAATAATAATAAGGTATTGGGATATCAACCACTAAATTAAATAACTGCAATGAAATAATTTTTTGTTAATTCTTAAACCTAAAGAAAGATTTTCATTTTCCTTGTCAGTATTTTTATCTCCTTCAAAAATGTTTCTATTTTTGGGATAAATTGCAAATAATTATTTTACTTTGGCTTTTAACATTGACTATGTAGTAGTTTTGCATTGCAGGAACTGTGGTTATAAGAATGATTATTCAGCCCTCTGGGATTACTGTGTGTACCTGTGTCACCAATAGCACATGGGGACTTGAAAAGCAGATAAGTTTAATATACATGCATTGAGAATACACTGTAGACATTACGCTTTTTTGTGCTGGGGCCATAATGATGAATATGACATGGTCCCCACTCATGAAGTGCTTATAGTCATGTGGAACCTAAGTACCTGCAGGGACTCTAGGACAGACATGTTCTTGAAAGATTCCTATCCACAGTTACAGTAAGAGGCTGCTCAAGACAATTACCTATCCTGAATGTTCCAGTCTCTCAAGGTTCCAGATAGCTGTGATGTTCTGGTATAGAAAAGACAGCTCTGATGGGGGTGCATATTCCGAGGCCCTTTGACACTCCAGGGCGCCCCTTCCCTGGCCATGACCCTCCTCTGCGTGGTCTGGGGATGGAGGCAGCCTCAGGGTGGCATAGGGATTCGCCAGCCTGGCCAGCAGTAGTACTTAAGGGCGCTGGGTGGTTTGAGGACCTCCCGTTGAAAGCTTGGATTCACCTTTCCCGGACAACCAAGACTGGACTCCATTCGCTCAGAATCTTGGGCTCCTGGAAGGGCCTGCTTCTGCTAAGGTAAGTCTGGGAGAGGAGCCATGGAGTCAGCGTGAGCTCTGCTGCTTCCCAAGTCCTGCTGGCACGAGAGGCCTGCCTGGTGCCAGGGCTTGGGCATTGGGAACTTTGCCTGACCTGCCAGGCAAGAAACATGAACCACCGCAGTGAACTGGCAGTGCATTAGCAGGCTCTTTAACTGCCATTTTTTCCCTCCATGTTTTTATAAAGCCGCTGAGTAGACATTAGATTATAAATCCTGTGCAAATAGTTTTAGAGTTTCTGAACTCAACCCAAGAGAAGACTAGTTTGGATTTTGAGGAACACTTAAAGGAAATGTTTGTTGGTTTCTATTTCCCAGTGTAAAGTGCTGCACAAGAGTTGTGCTGCGAGATCCAAGAGTGTCCATACAGTCCTCAGTGAGTGTCTGCAGGGACACAGCTGCTTTGGAGGGACGTGATTCTTCCCACTCTCCATCCTAGTTGTTAAAATAACGTTCCACATGTTGTGTTCTGTTAATGTGGTGAAAGCCCATTACCCCCGCCCTGGGGTCTAGGTGGGTAAAGGAAAGGGGCATACAGGACAGCCACAGGGCTTGGCATGAGCTCAGTAGGGGTGCTCCGTACTGAGGGCCAGCTGACCCAAGTGGATCCCCACTTTGGGGAATTTTGTAAGGGCTAAGTGAACGTTGGTCACGGGAGCAATGCTGAACCACTGTGATGGTTAGAGGGACGGCTGCTACACACCCAGCCTCGGGAGGTGGGGCCCAGACTGTCCGACTTTACGGCAGAAGGCAAGGGGGCTGGGGAGGGTCTTCTTGCATTACTGAGGAACTCAACTGGTGCACTGCTCTCTGCTTTCCTGGGGGTCAGTAGTTGAGCTAATGTTTTGCTTAGTATCTACGTTATATCAAATCTGTGCTTGAACCTGTTTGTCTGGTTACTATGCCTAGTGAAGCTAGCACTGACATTTTAAATAAGATTCCCCAGACCACCCTCAAATTAAAACCCTGCTACTTTAAGGTGAAAAAAAAAAATTAAACTGCTTTATGTTTGTCCCTTTGGATAAATTAATCTTGAGGAAAGCAATACTTATTGAATGTTTGCATATGTATATGGCCATCCCTTTACCTTATAAATGGGTGAGCAACTTTCTTGTAAAATCAGATTCTAAATGATTTTCTTAAGTGTAATTCAAGAGTTGGCAAACTACAGCCCATGCTGCCAAATCTGGCCTGCCACTCCTGTCATTGTAAATAAAGTTTTATTGAGACACATTCATACTCATTTGCTTACATATTGTCTATGGCTCCTTTTATGCTGCAGTGGCAGAGTTGAGTAGTTGCAACACAGCATGGCTTGCAAGCCTTTTTACAGAAAAGGTTTGCTAAACATTGATGTATTTCATAGAGGGCTGACTACTGGTAGTTTCTACTTATGAGAATAGAATACCTTCATGTTCAAGAAACTCATCATCTTATGAGGCAACTTGTTCCATTCCAATTTTAGACAACTTACACTGTTAGAAAATTCTGCTATAGAAACAAATTTCTCATTCCCTGTAACTCGTATGTGTTGGATCTGTTTGTATCCTGTGAACCATAGAAAATAAGTAAAATATTTCTACAAGGTAATGACCCTTTTGAATTTTGAGGATATCTGTTCAGTACCCTGTGAGTATTTTCTTCTCCATATTAAACATTGCTAGTTCTTTTACTTGTTCTTTATTTCAGAGTTTTTAGTCTCCACTCAATAAAGTGTAGTTTTCCAATTGTCTAAAGCACATCCCTGAGATTTAACATGTCATCCTTGAGGGACATGACCAGTACAAATTATAGCAGGACTGCCTTTACTTTGGATGCCATGGCTTTGGAATGCAGCTGAAGGTTGTATTATCTTCCCTGGAGCTCTCGGACTGCTGACTCATTGCCGGGAGCCAGCAAAGCTCCTTGAACTCCCTCACCCTTTCTGCTGTGCGACATGTTACCATTGTATTATGCTTACATCGTTGTTACTCTGTGTAAAGCTTTTCAAATCTTTATTGTATAAGATTTGGGCGATCCTTCCATACTTGATCTTTTTATGTCATATTTTTATCTAAGTAATTTGACCTTGCTCTCAACTTTATCTTTGAATTTTACATATATATTGTCTAGGTCGCTGCTTGAAGAAATTACAATGACTTTTGATTGACCACATCACTCAATCCAGTGGAACAGAGTTCCAGAATAGATTCTGGTCTACTGTAGTTGATGTGTTTTTGTTTATTTGTTTGTTTGGGTATTTTTTACTTTCAGTGCTAAAAGCCCAAGCAAATGCAAAGGCATCTCTTGAATGTTTTGTAAATCAGGAGGTGACTGAAGTATGTGAGGTGGTTAATAACCAGTGTCTCCTAGTTGGGCTTCATAACAAATGAAGCACATGATTGTGAATTGCTTACCTTACTAGATCTTGTGGAGAAACCAACCTTAAACTTTAAGATACATTTTAGTGTGTGTTACTCTTACTGGCATGAATGATAAACCACTTTAGAGCAACATTTGGCATGCAACTGAAGGTCTTTCTCGTGCCCCTTGTAGCACTGCTTTCTGTAGCCTTACATGGTTGGTTTAGATGATTTTAAAAACAAAAATGTATACATTCTCAAGATGGCTTTCAGAGAGCTTATTAGTATCTTGGCCATTTGGAACTCCATTTCAGTTAAGAGAGTGAAAGAGAGATTAATGGGAGGAAGACCACACACTAGGGCGAGAAGAAACCCCCTGGTGTCTAATGTGAGTGTGTCTCTGACCGAGAGAATGGCCATTCTGAATTACCGGCAAGAGAGCACTTGCCTGGGTGCTGCCTGGTACCTGTGGGTGGAAATCAAGCTTAAATTCTGAAAGGAAACTTAATACTTATTATATATGTAATTTTTTTTAACACAAAAGGATGTGTTTCTCAAGAAGGAGCTATATAATGATGAGTTTTTTGCTTTAGTTCAGCATTTTTTTTTAAAACCAGGAAAAATAATTAGTACTATAAAAATATATGTGCTCATTTTAACTCTATGGTAATTCTGAAACTGGTATGAAGATATATAAGATATAAAAACAGGAACATTTTCAAAGTCAATTATTACAATTTAAAGTCATATCTGAAATTTAATAAAAAAGTTGAAAAGAAATCACCAGCTTAAGATGGTGTCGTTTGGATTTTGGAACAAACCAGCCCTCTTCTGGTGAAAGGAGAACCTTCCAGATGAGGTCAAAAGGCAACGGAAAATCTGGGGAACAATGGCTGTTCTTTTTAATGGGAGTGGTTCCTTTTCTTTTTGGTAACAGCCCCTTCCTGTTGCTCCTTTCCTGATGGAATTGCCGCAGTGGAGCTGTTGGAGAAGTGAGGAGGGGGAAGCATACCCATCCTTCTGCTGCGGGGAGGGCCCGTGAAAGCAGGCCTTTGTGCGCACTGGGCTGGGCCCATGGCAAACAGGGCACAATCAGGCTATTGTTTGTTTGGGAAAAGCTATGGCATCTTATTGCAATTATTTATGGAAGAAAATATTTGATGTTTTTGGAAGAGGTTGGGTGTGGAGGGGGAGGGAGGGGAGGGAGGCAGGCTGAGCTCACCTCTCATCCCATCCTCTCCAAGCCTCTGAGTGTGGAGGACAGGGCCCATCTACTCCCAAGTACAGAGCCTTGTGTGACTGCGTGTTGGAGTGTTTAGGGAAGAGAAATTCAAAGCATCTCCAGCTTTGGTCCTAGGAACAATGGAAGAGATGGTCTTACTTTACCTAAGGTTGATGTGGGATGGCCTGTTCTGTCATAGCCCTCCTGTCCCTCGTACTTTCAGATGCTTCCTTGGTACTGTTGCCTATGCCCTGCCTTTACCTGGGGTGAGGTCTGGACCTGTTATGTTGATTCTCAACTAATTATAAGTGAAAATGATAAGCTGTTTGCAGCATCCCCTCTCCCTCTCAGTGTTCATTTCTGAAGTTGAATACTCGTCCACACTCAAGCTGTGTGTCTCTCAAAGAGGAGATCCCTTTCTCCTTTCATATCAGGCATGTCATGATGGGAAAGGGCTGGTGTCATCCAGCCCTAGTTTCCCAGTCTTGCCTACTTCATCTCAGAAGCTTCTCAGGTGGCCCAAATCCCATGTCTCACCCTTGTTTGCCTGTCTCCTTGAGATTCTAGCAGCCAGCCCTCATTAGGTATCTCCCTGAAATTCCCATCAGTAACTCCAAGAGCCATGTGGCTCCTTGCACATAGTAGGCCTCAAGAAATGGGAGTTTCCTGCTCCATTAAACATTTTCCCTTCATAGAATCATCATTCCTCACATTGCTTTAAGTATCCAGACAGCCCTTTACAATGAGCTAGCATTTCCAAAGCACCTGCTTGTATCGAGGACGGTTGAAAGAGCAAATGTCAGTCCCGGCTCCCGATCAGCCCACTACATCCTCCTTTCCCACCACATCTGGCCTTCATTTTCTTCAGGCAGTTCAAAGTTGGACTTTTGAGAAGTTGCCCATAAGTCTCATTGAAGTGACCCAATCACATCCTTACCCACTCTGTGGCTGCAGATAATAAACATTGGGGACTTTCCTCTTGCTTCCTTGTGCCCAGATGATTTTTTCCCCAGGCCTGTGTTGTAACATAACCTTGAGACTTGATGCTCCCTGGAGTGTAGGATTATGAATAACTACTCACTGTGGATATTGTAGCTAATGACTCCCTCCTGTCCCATGTGGTCCCTAGAGGACTCTGAGATTGGAAGAAGCATGACAGCTTTCTTTGGGGAGGTGGGAGAAGGAGATGAGTTGTCAGAGAAGGCACATTCCTGGGGAAGCTAACTGGCTCAGAGAGTGGCTGTAAATGCCCAGTTGTGCAAACCTGAAATCCTCAAAAAGGCAAGTTCATTCACTTATTTATTAATTTAACAGATATTAAGCACCTATAGTGTTCTGTCCTGACCCAGCAGTGATCAAGACAGAATAGGTGTCTTCATTCTACAACAGGGTCAGAGCAGTTGGACAGACCATAAATAGAGAGTAGCGAGCTAGTGATGAGTACCTAAGAAAAAATAAACAGGAGACTGTCATCAAAACGCAGGAGTGCTGGGTGGGAGTGTGTGTGGTTGAGGGGTACTGGGTTGTCAGGGGGTGCCTCTCTGAGGAGGTAGAATTTAGACTAAGAGCACGTGAAGGGTCAGCCATGCGAAGTTTAGGGAAAGAGCAAGAACAAAATGCTGTGAGGTGGGTGAGGCTGGAACTTGGCAGATTAGGGAATCTGAGAGTATTGATTAGTCAGCTCTAGCTGCCATAACAAAATATCATAGCCTAAGTTGCTTAAACAATAGTCATTTATTTTCTTATAACTCTGGAGTCTGGAAAGTCTAAGATCAGGGGGCCAGCAAGGTCTCGTTCTGGGGAGGGCTCTCTTCCTGGCTTGCAGACAGCGGCCTTCTTTTTGCTGTGTCCCTGCAGGGTGGAGGGAGAGAGCAAACTCTGGTGTCTCTTCAGTAATTAAGGACACTAATCCTCTTATGTGTGGGCCTCACCCTTAACTACCTCATTTAACCTTAATTATCTCCTTAAAGGTCCCATCTCCAGCACAGTCACATGGGGGGTGAGGGGTTAGGGCTCCAGTATATGAAATTGGGTGGGGGGCACAGTTCAGTCTACAGCACTGAGTTACAAGGTGGGTCAGAGTGGTAGATAGGCAGGAACCAGAGCAGGGAGAGCCTAGGGGCTGTGGCAGGAGTGAGAATTTACCCAACATGCAGTGGAAGCCAGGGAAGGATGAGAAGCACAACAGCGGCACGTTCTGATTTCTATCTGCAACCATTGCTCTAGCTGGGGAGTGGAGAGCGTACTGAGGCAGAGCAAGAGTAGAAAGCAGAGTGACCGCTTGGGAAGCTGTTGGAATACTCTGTCTGAGAGAAGTTGGTAACTTGGAGCAGCCCTGGGTTTCTCAACATCAGCACTATTGACATTTTGGGTTGGATAATTCTTGGTTGTGGGGGGAGGTGTCCTGTGCATTGTAGGGTGTTCAGGAGCACCCATGGTCTCTATCCTCTAGATGCTGGTAGCACACCCACCCCACCCCCAGTGATGATGATCAAAAAATTTATCCAGACATTTCCAAATATGCCTCCTGTTGAGAACCACTAGGTGGGAGTGATAGCAATTGGTAGTGGATAGATTTAGGAATATTTGGGGACTTGTAAAATATAGCATGTGGAGAATGGAGGGGGGTGGGGAGAATGAAAGAGGCCTTTGAGATGTTTTGGCTTGAACAGAACAGGGGGTGGAGGTGCCCGTTCCTGAGTTGGAAGGAGTGGGAGGGAGGAGCAGCATTGTTTGGGAGGTGTGCGGTAAAAAAGGCAGATGGAGCAAGAGCTCTGGCTTGCATCTGTTACATCTGAAATGCCTCTTAGACATCTAGTGGGAGAGCTAAAAGGGAGTTGAATATAGCAGTGTAGGGCTCAGCAGACAGGCCAGGGATGGAGACAAACATTTGAGACTCATCTGCTTATAGCTGCCTTGTTAGGAAGGATGAGATCGTCTAGGGGTTTTCAGACTCAGTGGTCTGGGCCCTTTTTACGCTATTAAAAATTGAGAACCCTGCCATGGTCTGCATGTTTGTGTCCCCCCATAATCTGTCTGTTGAACCTAATCACTATGGGATGGTATTAGGAGATGGGTCCTTTGGGGGTGATTAGATCATGAGGGTGGGACCCTCATGAATGGGATAAGTACCTTTATAAAAGAGACCCCAGAGAGCTGCCTTGCCCCTTTGACCATGTGAGGACACAGCTTTAAGGTGTCACTTGTGACCCAGAAAGTGAGGCCTGCACAAGACACTGAGTCTGCCAGCACCTTGATCCTGGAATTCCCAGACTCCAGAACTGTAAGAAATAAATCTCTATTGCTTAAAAGCTCCCCAATTTATGGTATTTTGCTATAGTAGACCAAACAGACAGAGACAAACCCCAGTGAGCTTGCATTCATGTAGGTTATATCCACTGATATTTGCTATATGGAAAATTAATATTAATAATTTTAAAAAGATTTATTCATTTAAAAACGATAAACCCAATACATATTAACATATTTTTGTTGGGGGGAAAAAGCTATCCCTGCCTCACTGCCCCCAGAGTATGATTAGAGTGGCATTGTGTCCCAAAATGTCTTTAATGTCTGGCTTAATAGAAGGCAACTGGATTATCCTATCTGCTTCTGCGTTCAGTCTGCTGCCAGTGTTACATTGCTTCTGGAAAACTCCACTGTACCCTCATGAAACAATGAGAGTTAAAAGGGCAAATAATGTCTTGGTAGTGTTACGAAAATATTAATAGTTTAATCTCATAGACCCTCTGAATGGGCCGAGAGCCCCCGGGGTCCATAGACCACACTTTGAGAACCACTGATCTAGGGATGCAGTTCCTTGCTTTGTGTGCTGTTTAGAGTGTGGCTGAGGCTCACCGTCATGTCACTCCTTCTCCACAGACAGTGAGTTCCCATACCCCAACCTGATACTTCAGAGTTCGGCCCTGTTTAGGGAATTGTTGAAACTGCTTTCATGTATGTGTAATCCTAACTTTCCTCCCTCTCTCCGGTCTTCGAGAGACATGTACGTAGGTAATTTTATCTCACACAGATACGTCCTAAGCAGCAGAACATTCCAAGAAAGAATGTTAGGAAAAACTTTAGTTGAAATGATAACTGAGTTAATCTGGCTGGTGAAAGAGCCGTCTTTTTTAAGCAACACAATTTAAATAATCATTTTTAAAGGAAATATTTCTAAAGGACATTTCACCATTGCTTGCGTTAAAGAGAATATAATGAACATAATCCAACCTTTTCTTAATACTCAGGGTCATCACTGTGAAAGTAGCTTCATTCTATGATGAGATAATGATGCTCCTGGGTGGGCAGGGCAGTGCTTTTCATCTGAGGTAATTGAGTCTCCTTTTAAAGGTAAAAGATATGTTCACTGACCCTCAGTGTCATCATAAATTACTTTGGTATAAAGATACTTAAATACCTACAACCTTATAAAACCTAGGTATCAACTTCTTATGCTTTTGCAGATCTTTTACAACTATAAATTAAATGAGTTAATTAAATGCATATAAAACAAAAAATTGAAACCCAAATATTAATTTAATAACATGAGTAATATTTTGCAGAAACTAAATTACTGCTCAAAATGGGAATAAACTAACTTCGAAGGCATGAGTAGCTTTACGTTATGGAATGCCTCTCTTTGACATTACAATTGATTTTTCTCTTTAAGTGTTACAAGGCCTCAGTTCACAGAGTAGCACAACATAATTTGGTCTTCACTTGGTGAATAAAACATGTTTATATGTCAAATGTGCAGTTTGCTTCCAATGTGTTTTTTAGGTAAATACTGATACTAAAATCACTCGGCAGCAGTAAGTTATAGGAAGGTTAAGTAGATGAACTAAAAGATGGGTAGACAAATAGATCATACTAAAAATAAAGAAAAACAAAATACATTATTGAGGAGAACTCTCAAGCCCTCCAGAGTGTGTAGAACAACTTCAGGTGTGAGAATCGAAATGGACTGTGAGCTCCTGGTTTTTGAGTTCCTCTGTTGGCTTTTTACAGTTGTCTTTTAATTTCGTCATCACTATCTCTAGCCCTACTCCCTAGAATTGGCTGCTCGTGATCTACTTTGGGTTTGGAACTTAAGTATTTAATCTTGCTGAAAGTATATACAAGTTGATATTAAGTAGACTGTGAATTTAGATGAGTAGAACAAAATCTTGAATACATGGGGTGACTGTGGTCCCCTTTTTTCTGGATTTTGGGTTTGTAACCATTTTGGAAGGGAGAAGGAAGGGGAAAAAGTGGCTTTCCAGTTAGTTGAGTTGTGGGTAATGGAGGTGTTAGATGTGTGTGATACTCTAAAATGCATCCATTGTTTTTACATCCAGTATGATTTCTTTTCCACAGATGATGAAACTAAGGCAGAGAAATGAGATGTAACTTTCTTTCTTTTGTTAGTGATGGGAATGGGATTGCTTTCTTCATGAAACTCCGCCTGAAACCTCTAGCCCATTCCTGAGATGATCAAATTTGCTTGATTTGATATCTGCAAGGATATCTGTAGCAGGGGTCCCCAACCTATAGTGAGTTGTATAATTATTTCATTATATATTACAATGGAATAATAACAAATAAAAACAGAAGTAAAGTGCACAATAAATGTAATGTGCTTGAATCATCCCAAAACCATCCCGTTGGTGGAAAAATTGTCTTCCATGAAAACAGTCCCTGGTGCCAAAAAGATTGAGGTCCGCTGCTGTATAGGATACCTGGGGCAAAGGAGCCAAGACTTGAAGTGTCACAGGTAGGAGGGAATTAGCTGCTGGCCTACACACGGAGACACACACGTGTATGCTTGTGCACATGCACGCACACATACGCACATTTATATTCGTGATGGCTTCTGAGTTCCAACTCCAGGCCAGCTCATTTCCCTTTTTCCCTCCACAGGTGGTTACACCACGGAGGGGTTATGAAGTACTAAAAATATTTGCAGAGTCTGTTGCCAATGTGAGCCACTGTATAAATGATAAATAATAATTGACTGGCAAGTCTAGGCAGAGCAAATCAGTGAGATTACAAGCAAAGAGATGTCAGACCTTCAGAAAGGTGGAAACTTTCCTTTGTCTCTGCCGGGACTGTTGAAAGCCTTTGAGCCACCCTCAAATAGTCATGCAGTGAGTGCTCCTGAGAGCAAGCCACCCTGAGGCACAGCCCTCCTGCAGGTTTGCAAGTCATCTTGTGTGGTGCGGTCCTGCCCTGCCTTGCAGGCCCAGACCCAGCTCCTGTGAGTATGTACACTTGGTGTTGTCTCTGGCAGAGAGCAAGTGAGTACAGGACTGGGGTAATAGGCATTTTTCAGGCTTGAGGTGGTTTTGTGTGTTTGGTTGATGTCAGTCACTACATTTGCTACAGGATAAAGTTCCTGCATGATAGAAGTTCCTGTCTTACAAGATCCCCATGTAAAAGACTGAGCCTAACTTGGAATTTAAAATGCATTTTGACCCATTGGTATTGGAAGCTAGTTTAATTTCATAAGGGTGAGCCTCTGGGCTTCATTGGTTGGGTTAATAAAGCCTGACATTCATTCATTATTCGTTTTTCTATGAGAAGCCTTTTTCCTTTGAGCTGAACATACAAAATTTAACCATGCTTGAACTCTCTACATTTTGTGACTTCTCTGGTAACTCACTATATGGAAGATGGAACAAAACAGAATAAACTTACTTGGCAAATCAGAAAGGAATTGCTCCAACTTCTGGTGGTCACATTGCTCAATGTAAAAATAGTCGAATTAGGTGAAATAAATTAAGACTAATTATCTTGGAGAGACGGGGTAGTGTTTGACTAAATTAGAAACATTCTGTGAGTTTTAGAAGCGTGAATGATTTAAATGAGGTTCCACCATCGTATTGCATGTGGTTCCCATTTGCTGGTTTTCCCACTTGAAAACAAACTTTGAAGATTTTTATTGAAGTCCATCGGTTTTAACTTACCCAGGGCTTAGCAGCCACCTTTTGCTCCTCTTCCTCCTCATGCCGAGAGGAAAGTAATTCGCCCTCCTGGTACTGATTGAAACCTTTATTTCACCAGGTCTCTGTTCATAAACTGGGCTAAGAATACAAAGGACATTTGACACTTCATGACTACATAAGACATGCTTCTTCCTCTCTCTTTCTCTTCTGAAGTGACTTGGCAGAGTGAGGTCCTGAAGTCCCTGAAAAGGGGGAAGCTGAAATGCAAACAAAGTTGAATAATGAAGTGATGTCACTCTGAATCAATTGGAACAGTGGGTGTCATGTGCCTGGCAGCTACTTCAAATGCCCACAAAATAAGAGTAATGGCTTAAGCTGTTCTCCCCTTCCCCTCTCACTACCAATCAGCAGCAGACTGGTAGAGAACAGATGCAAAACAGTTATTATACCAGGCTTAGTTGTACATGGAGGATGCATCTTAACAAGTTAGTAGGTTTTTGCAAAGCATTAAGACTAATTCAAAGCTTATTTTCTGGTTTTGCCCTACCAGTATGGCCAAAACCATTTCTTTTTGAGTGAGAAATGGCGATATGGTCTTGTTTGCTTCTTGTTGAGGTTATGAGCTGTGCTGGGCTGATCTGTGAGCCCTGTGGCACGTTTCCAGGTATCAGACCCTTGATTTTTAAGCTAATGTTCCATTCATGGAGCTTAACAACTGTAACGTCTTGCTTTCATTATCACAGGGGTTTCTGCATAGCCACCACACATTTTCTGTTTGTGATCTAGTAGTTAAAACTCTTCCAGAAAATATTTCTCACCTTGACAAAAACAAGACAACCACCACACAAACAAACAATTTGGTTAGCTACCATTTTCAGGCATATTCTGAGAGAGAGAGAGGAAGGGAGGGAAGAAGGGGAAAAAAGATGAGACATCCTAAAATTAAGCAACATTATTTTGGGAGTTGTATTGATCTCTTATCACTCAGTCATTTTGTGAATGATGCGGTTCAAACAAAACTGAAATGAGAATAGATCTTTTCGTTAAAAACATGTTTTTTTGCGTAGCCAGCATGGGGAACTAGGGAAAGAAGCATGAGAGTAAGGTAGTGATTCTTGGGGCTGACTAGTTGACTGCAGCCCATTTAGGAGCGAAAAATATTGATAGTCAGAGCTGCCAGGTCTCCCCAGATGGAGGAACACAAATGCGCATACCTGTGTGCACACCCACCTGCTTTCTCTCTCCGCTTGCTGATCAGTATCAGGTGGCTCTCATAACTAGGCAGGACTGAGGAGGAGTTTTCCTCCCTGTCTCCTTCACTCTTCTGGAAGTGCCTCTTGGGTTTCCCTTTGCTCTTTTAGTCCTGGTGTTTGTACCCCAGTGCAGCCTCCTAGTTAGTCTCACCTTACAGTCCCCAGCCTGTAAATTACTGCCAGGCTGTTTTCTCTAAGCTATGCATTGGTTAAGACATTCACTTGTTCAAAATAATTCCTAATGGCTCCTTATTGTCCATTATGTGAAGTCCTAATGGTTAGCCTCAACTTCCCCTATGGATACCTCAGCTTATCTTTTGCTGCTTTTCAGAGGCAGAGGCCACTAGTTTCCTGTAGGTTTCCTGGTTTTCTGAAGGTCCTTGTCTCCCACCCTCATGCTGGTACTCATGCCTCTCCCACTGGCTTGGAGTTCCTTTCCACGCTTTCTCCTTGATCCATCACTCCCTAGCTAAGAACTGTTTTTTCTAAGCACCTCCTTGCAATTGTGGTTTGCAGTCACTCTCTTAAGACTTGATCCTGCACTATGTTGTTTTGTTCTTTAATTTCAGCATAGCCTGGAATACATCATAGCAGTACCATATACCATGGGGGATCAGTTCCAGGACCCTCCAGCAGATACCAAAACCCAGGGATGTTCAAGTCCCTCATATAAAATGGCTTAGTATTTGCATATAATCCACACCCATTCTTTTGTATACTTTAAACCAGGGGTCCCCAACCTATGATGAGTTGTATAATTATTTCATTGTATATTAGTGTAATAATAATAGAAATAAAGTGCACAATAAATGTAATGCACTTGAATCATCCCGAAACCATCCCCTCCCCCCAGCTCCTCCTGCCCAGTCCATGGAAAAATTGTCTTCTATGAAATCGGTCCCCGGTGCCAAAAATGTTGGGGACAGCTGCTTTAAACCATTTCTACATTACTTATAGCACCTAATACAATGTAAATGCTGAATAGATAGTTGTACTGTATTGTTGGGGAATAATGACAATGAAAAAAAGATCTGTACATGTTCAGTACAGATGCAACCATCCATTTTTTTCCTCAAATATTTTCTGTCTACAGTTGGTTGAATCCATGTATATGGAGCCCACAGTTAAGGGGACTGACTGTACTGGTCAACTGTAAGGATGTGGGATTTGGGCAGATTCTCCCGTGTTACCAGCCGTGTGACCTCTTTGGCCCTCAGCCCCAAATCCCTATCCCAAGTCTGGATGTGTCCATGTTGCAGGACACTGTATCTGATACTTGTGTGCATACACCAAAATAAACAAAATATTTAAAAATCAAACAAATCATAGCACCTTCTTCAGGGATTTAACTTGTTCAGTGTAGAAGGCTGAATGATAAAATATAGAAGCCATATTTTTCTTGGGATTCTATGCACTGTCCATGTTGCAACTTAAATTAAAGATTTTTGGAAAGCAATGTAAAAGTGATTTACTGTTCTGTAATTGGTTTCCTGAAAGCAAAATGATATTTATGGAAGCTGCAATGAAAGATGCAACTACTGTAATTTATCGTTGGAGAGCATTTTCAAAGTGTATAGAATGACTAAAGCTTAAGTGTATTAAATATTCTAGAGGAAGACATATTTAGGCTATAAATCTAGACTTCCTTTGGAATTTGTTTTCCTCCTCCTCTGCCAGGTGTATGAAGATTTTAAGTTCTTAAGGCCTCAGTGGGAGGAAGATTTAAGGTTCCAGGAGTACATTTGTATCTCTGTTAAATTTCCTATTGTTTATCAATGACATATATAAATGTTTTAGGGAAATGTTTACTTTAACATTACCCACTTTAGCTCTCTGTGCAGTTGTCTGGCAACCAATGTGATAAAGACAGAAGGAAGTGCTGTATTTTGTTGCTGACAAGTATATCTCAAAAGTGCCTAAGCGCCTGAATGGGCAATAAAATATTAAGAGCTGCTCGTGAAACAGTTCGCTCTCTGTGACGTGTGAAAGTCTGTGGGGTTTATAATTGGTCTGGTCGTATGGCTGCCTACGATTAGACTCCTTTCGTATCCCACTAAACACTCTCCTTAGAAGCAAGCACAAGGAGATAGTTTATTTTAAAATGTAATTGCTGTTACTAAGATTTGGATTTGAGTACTGAGAGTAAACTGTATTTCTGTTTAGAGGCTGGTTAGGTAAACATTTTCAGTCTGTCTAACCCCTTCCTTCTCCCCTCAACCCCCAAATCAGATCATGAATAGCAAATGAACATGAAAATGGAAGTGTCGTGTTGTCATTTTCATATTCGTGTTTAGAAGTTTCAGAGCAATAGGCTCTTGGAAAATAGGCAGAAGCCATTGAGTGGGCATCTTCAGCTTCCTTTAGAACCTGTGGAGGAATCCTGCATCGTGGCCATAACCTTGTTCTCATGGGATTGGAATATATACCATCAAGACCCCTTTAGTCCAGGTTGCTTTGTTCCATTTAAGTGATGTTTTACGTTCCTAATGAACCGAAAAGGAAGTAGTTGGGGGAAAGAGCCAGAATTAGATTTCATTCTAATGTTTCTAAGGAGAGATCTAGGAAACCCTCAGGCTTGGTAAACCAAGGTACTTGGAGATGCCATGAATTGGTGTAAAAGGCCATTTACTCTTTCTTTTGTAAGTAGCCTTTTAAACTGAGTCTCAACTGATTAAACGTGGTTTTTTAAACTGCTAGTTAACAATCAGAGGGCAAGATTTCTTATTGTGGTATTGTGCTTGGAGAGTGAGGGTTGAAGAGAAATGCTTTCTCCCTGAAACCTCTTCCCCGTCCGACATGCTGAAAGCTGAGGGGTCAGTCAGATACTGAGTCCCTATTGGTATTAAGCCTCCAAAATTCAGGAGGTGAGGAGGTGATCTGAGAAAGCAAGACACTTGGGAGAAATATCACATTCAGCCCCTGATCCAGTGTACCTTTTAGAGTGATCACTCCATCGGTGTTTTTGCATAACCGAGACTGCCCAGTTTTGACTCTTATTTCTTTAGAAAGGAGTTAGTTCTAATGTCTTCCCAGTACCCTAAATACTTAGGCTAAACTAAATCAGACCTTAGGCCTCAGGGGAGGATTTTAGGAACTTTTCTTTGGTTTGCGGTTAGTTTGGCTCTAGCCAGACACCCACAGAGAGCTATCTGGCCACTTGTATGAGACACCAGACCCTGTGACTGTCACTGGGTGGGTTGGCCATTGGCTGCACATGGAAGGTAAGGTAAAAGGACTCATTTGTGGACCTGACTTCTTGTAGTTCTATTTGGATTCAAACAGGGAGATGGAGTGGCCTCAGGAGACCATGGGGAAAGGAAAGGGGTAGTCCCAATGTTTTGAAAGGAGCACACACTTTTCGAAGCTTCTCTAATCACATTCCCATTGATCTCCAACTCGTGAACTCTGGCCATGTGGTCTCTGCACCCTAACTTCTTTGCCAAGAAATTAATGATCTGTGAAGAAACACTTACAGGCATGAATAGGACCTACTATTTAAAGGAATCCTGAAGTGAATATTTTTATGATACATATACATCCTAATATATTGCTTACCATTTTTTCCCTCTATTTTTGGAGTTTTGGGGTTTTTTTTAAATTAGAGAATGCCTAATATGTACTATGTAGTACATCTGTTCATCTTACTATCCCATTGCATTGTAAAGTTGACCAATTAAGTTAAAAAGGCCTTAGAATCCTTTATGTGAACTTGATGCTGTTTGAACTACTTGAGAACAACTCCTTCTAAGCCCTCAGAAGTACTTAGTTACAATTGTTGGCCTAATTGCACATTATTCTAAATCATTAAAAAAAAGTCCCTGAGGGCTTCTTAAGATACTGTTCATTATTACAAGTCCTTCCAAACAGAAAAACTTTGTTAATTTAAAAATAATCTCCAATTCAGACTTTCATTCAAACAAGTCATTTTACTAGGTTCAGCCAAAGGAGCTTCTTACCTCATTGGACATGTTTACTGAGAGAGAAACATTTTTGCTTCTGTCTGAGATAACATGATGCTAAGCAACTGAAGTACTGATTTGATAGAATTGCTTATGATTTTTCCACAGCAAAAGCTTGCCTTAAAAAACAGCTTGAGTTATTTTTTCCTTTATCTGAGTGTTATACAAATACGTAATTAGGATGTTTGGGGGTTCAGATGACAAACAAGGAGTCTACTTTTAAGAATGCATTTGCAAGCCAAAATTGAGTGGTGAACCACTTCAGAGTGTGGGTCTACAGGGGGATGGTGTCTACTTTGCTTCGTTCTGTGGAATAATTTTTAACATTTCTATTCAACATTCATGACGCTCTAAATAGAAGCAGGAGAACACTGTGGCTCTTGGATGTCAGGAGAGACAGGCCACGAGGGCTCCTGCTGTTTGGGGATAGTCTGTAACTCTAAATCTTTTTATAGGCAGCAATTATAACCTTGAAAAATGGGTGGTTCTAATATTGGCATTTGTTGACTTGAAACAATTTTTAATGCACAATTACCAGAGATGAGGGTATCTCAGATTGGACCAGAATTGACTACTGCTAAGTTTGGGTGAAATCTGATACCCTTGCTTTTTTCCATGTACCTACTTTTTTATTGGAAAATTATTTAATTATGAAAATAACTGGAGTGTGAAAAGCAAAGTATAATTTAAGGGGCAGTTACATATATTTGTAACTATAGTTGACTGTTTATCAAATGTCCACCATTAATATATAAATACGGTTTTCTAGTACAGAGACAACAGCAGAGGGGCAGCCTATCCTTTGGAGTTTTATTCCTTTGTCCCTACTGTGTCCTGGCCTGGAATACCCTTTCCCTTTCTTTCAGCAGACCAGACCATTTGTACTCAGCACAAGCATCGTTTTCTCCCTTAAAGAATCTTTCCTGTCTACCTGGACCCTCCAATTTTTGGAGCAGTATTCTTGGCTTCTTCCTTTCTGCAAGGGGTGGGAGTTCTCAGAGAACTCATCCTCAAGGCCTTATCCATCATGGCCACAGAGATAGGTTCTGTCTGGACCCACTTTCCCCTGAACCTTTTTTTTCCCTCTTTTTCCCCATGTTTCAACTTCGGCCAGATGTGTGCATTGGGAAAGCCTCCCATCACAGCACATTGGTTTTTCAAAGCCAATCTGCATTCTGGACTCTATAGTTGATATACTGGCCTAAGTTCACAACCCCGAAATCTGTCATCAGTGACCAAATTTTGCTAATTTTTTCTATGTAAATGTTGTCTTTATCATTTGTTTCACCCTCATCTGACCCCAGAATTTCAACAGGCTCTTAAATGAATTTCCTGTACCCACTGTATCCCCACCCAAATCCATCTTGTCTTCCTACCTGCCAGCTGAAGGCTCCTTGTATAGACCCTGATCTTTTTTTTTTTT
>VBSM01002223.1:14552163-14569744 GCA_008086735.1 Cheirogaleus medius | reverse complement strand
TCATATGTTTGTTGACCATTATTCTGTCTTCTTTTGAAAAGTTTCTGTTCATGTATAGACCCTGATCTAGCATGAATGTAGCTCACTGTTACTCATTCTAGAACCCCACTCCCAGCTTTCCACCCTATGTGAAATCAGTACCCTCTTGCACTGGTTTATGCCATCCATATTCTTTTCTTCTTTTTTAAGAGATAGGGTCTTGCTATGTTGCCCAGGCTAGTTTCTACTGGTGGGCTCAGGCAGTCCTCCTCCTGCCTCAGTCTCCTGAGTATCTGGGGAAAAGGCCAGATGGTTGGTACTTAAATGCATTCTTCATTGGGAAGAAAGGAGAGGGGAGTGTAGGAGAAAATGATTTTCAGGAGAAATGAAGGGACCCCAGAGACAGAAATTAACTTGTAAATGATTCTCTTTGGAATTTGAATAAGACCCAGGGGCAGACATTATCTTGTAAAAATGTCTGTCTAGATGTGGTTGCATTCTCAGTCTTCAGGGGAGGGGGATGGAAGGCAATTATATTCCTCTTTTGGGGGTCCCCTTTCCAGGTAGATCAGGGAATTTAAGAGAACAGCCTCATCCTGTGCTTTGGGAAAGATGAAAGATTGAGAAGTCAGAGACCTTGAGACTTTGCTTCTTCAGTTCAGCATGTCAAAGAGCCATATCAGTATGCATTTCTGGGACCCAACACTGGTAATGATAGCCTTCACTCTCTTGTTCTGGTGTCTGGGTTCCTTTCTTTAGACTTCAGGAAATTCTTCCTTTCAGTTCCCAGAACTCACATTGTTTTTTGCTCTTGGGTGCAGGAGTCACAAGTGTCCTATTCTCTGTTGGGTCCCCAAGTACATTCTAAGAGCCCATTACATATTTAAATATAATAAATTACAGAATGAATGAGAAAGACCAGAAAGGAAAGTTTATAAAACTTTACATTATCAGGTTATCTCTGAGGTGTTTAACCCCCTCATAAATTAGATTTTTTGAGCCACAGCCTGGGTATTTTATTCCTACTCAAGGAGCCAGGAATTAAGGATAATCCTTTTATAGATGTATGTTGACACACATTTCTGTGAATATGAATTTAACTATGTAGATCTTGATTGCCTTTCTTGGGTACAGGGTTTTCTCTAGAAAAGCACATTTTAGTTAGGTGGGATGCTGAATGAAGCTTTGGGCTCCTTTCTATTCCTCTTTTAAGACAAAGTTAATTACCTTATGCTTAGTTGGAATATAGGAATTGGCTTCCTAAACAATGTTTACTTGCTTTGTCTACAAAAAAGTTGATATAAGCTAAGCCATGGTTTACAGAATTTCAGGCACATTCACCTGGTCCCTGTTACAGGTTTGTGAAACCAACTTTTTAATTGTAAATAGTACTATTACCATCTTCCTTGCTTCAGATCCCAAACACTCTGTATCTGTGATAATAATTGCATTCTTTCATGGCCATATTTGAGAATCTGAATGTTGAACTAGCCTTGTAGGCTCAGGTCAGGTCTGATGCTAGACATTACTGGGAAGAGATGGTGGGGACTGTATTATGGGCTTTCTCCCCAGATTTAAAACTGTCAAAGAGAAGTCACTTTGGATTGAGGTGTCCATTGGTACCCTTTTCTGAACCTCAGTAGAATAAAAGGATGTGGTAGACCATAGTAGAAAAACCAACTAACCAACCTAGGTTTTTGTATTAATTCATTTGATCCTCCCTTTACCTCTACTTTCCTTATCTGTCAAACAAAGGATTTGGAACAGGTGATGTCACCTCTGTGATCTGAATCTGGAAAATTTGAGACCCACGATTTTGGAGTACCTGGTTGTGTCATACTCTCTGTTCCAGACTTTGCTTGTATTTTCTCTTGTGCTATTAAGTAGTGTAAGTGATGGTTCTTGGGGTTCTATTGACTTGATTGGTTGGTTCAGTCCTAGTAATTGATCTGATCACCCTGATAGGGTCCACTTCCTAATGTTCCTAAGCTGCTGGAGTACAGTGTTTGCACCAACTACTTTGTGGAAGTGAGTGATTCTTTTTGATGGTAATACCATCAGTATTTCATGTGGAGGGCTTGACAATGATTCTGTGTTTGAATGGCCCATTGATAGCTGTAGTCTAAAATTTTCCAGAAATGACACAAGGATTTTTATAAAGGGACTAGGAGAAGAGAGGGGGGATATTCATTTCAAAAGAATCTTTAGGGTAATTATAAGCTGTTAAGAAATGTCATGTGATAATAGATACCTAAGCTTATATCATGTAAAGTAAATAATTAATCATGCATGCTTTTGACAGGGAAATTATTTTCCAGCTTAAAAAAAATCTTAAAAGCTTAAGCTTTTTTCGTTTGCTTTTTTTATTAAAAAATAATTTGGAGCCAGTAACTTAACCTGTTTTTCATAAACATGCTAGCTAGAGGCAGCCAAAAAATATTCTTGCTTACATAGTTGGGGTCCTCAAATGAACTTATGTATTGGATCATGATAACTCTAGTAATTGTTTGAATTACCCTAGTTGTGTAATAGAATGGACCCTGAATACACGGTTTGATTTGTATGGTTGGATCTGTTCTGCTGGGTTTATGAATTGCCAAATCTCATCTCCTAAAAACCTCCTTTACAATTCTGTCATCCTTATCCCCTACCCCTGAGAAATGAATCCATTCTGCATCCATAGCATGTAACAGTTTGTATTGTAGTTACATGTTTACGGCTTGAACTTTGGCTAGTGCACCGTTTTTTGGTAAGTTTGTAAAGCTTTTAAGCCTGACTCTTATCTTTATATCCCCAGCATCACCGTGGTACCTGGCACACAGTAGAGCTTCAGCAAATGTTTATGGGTAGAAACATCAGGAGGAATCACTTCCTCCGACTATGACAGTTGTCATCTATGTTTAAGGGGACAATGCTCTTAAGAAAATGGAGGCCATTAAACACTCCAGCTTCAACAACATAATCTGTGCTTTCTGTTTTGTGAGTTATCTCACAACAGGGTCCAATTCTGGTAAAAAAACAAAAAATAAAAAAAAATCTCTTGCCTTCACACTTCTGTTTCATTTTGCCTTATTCAGTACTCGACTCCACCACAATTGATCCACAGGTTCAATTCTTTTGGGACAAATAGAGCTGGAAAGACAGTGCACTCTAGGGGTTACCAGAAATACCTGAAAATAAAACAGTTCTGTTAGGTGGGGATTTCCGAGCATCCTTACCTTTGCACATCACATCCATGTAACAGTTCTGAAAGAGCATTGCTAGGTGAGCTAGGCAAAGCAGTCCTGGGTGGTTCAGTTGGCTCAAGCATTGAGCCAAGAACAACGTTTGCCCCTGGAAACTGGAAGGGTTTTAATTGGGATATGGCATTTAGGGCATCCTTATAAACTAGCAGACATAAACCTAGCAATAAACATCAAACTCCTGCCTTCAGGGTGCGTACTATTACTCATACTTAACATGTTGTCACAGTTTTCAACAGTTTGGATTGGGATTTTTGTGGGGTCAGGGATGCACCTAGACACCCAGTTTTTTGCCTTATGTTTGTCTTATAAGAGGGAGAGTGATGGGCTATCGTATAGGCTTGTATTGATCCAAAATGAATAGGATCCTTTGTCAAAAGTAACTCTGGCTTTTTAGGTTGCCAGGGCAAGAGAAAACACAACACACACACACACACACACACACACACACACACGATTTGAAGGCTCTGCTGAAAGGCTACAATGACTGTAGAATACAACTAGTACAGTCGTTGCTCTTATGTTTAGGTAACTGGTAGAAAGAAATACAGGTAGGGCTACCTATCATTAACTCTTACTTAGCAAGGTGGAAGCTCTTATCTTTTTTCCATTTTCACCTTTTCAAAGAAAGTTGTTGGGAAGTGGGGAGGAGGGTGATTTCAATTGCGGCTTTAGGAATAATTGCTTCTCTCAATAGAGGGCAGGCTTCCATAGCTGTCTTAGTACCTTTTGCGTACCCCAAGGACGGACAAAGGCAAGCAAGGTGAACTCTTTTCATTTTAGGAAGGTTAGATTTTAACCACAACAGGTCAAAGAGTAAGGAAAAGTTGTAATTCTTGGAAACAAGTGATACTGGCTTAGGCTGTAAAGGAGTCACCAAAAAAAGTCAAAAGTCAGATCACATCCTGGCAGCTTTAGATGTGCTTGGCGTCTGGGAAGAACACTGGTCCCAAAATCACCTCTGGAATTAACTCCTGTAAAATGAAGCCTCTGCATCATTCAGCAGCAAAAGTTTGTCAGGACTGCATTTTCTACAAAGTCAAGTTCTGAATAAGATGTGTTTGTTTTAGATACTAGCCAAAAACTGAAACATCGTTGAGGGAGATTTGCCTGTAGAAGGGGTGAGGGGTTACATGGATTGTGAGAATGGTATAAAATATTTAGAATTTTTAAATTTTCCAATAAGTTTTCTTTCCCCAGTGTCGGTGTGACTTCCTCCTTCATGTTATTCCTTCACTGTCTATTCACTTTGAATTTCAACTGTGTGATATCAGTCGTACCGAAAATTATGAAATCCATCAAGTGAGGAAAATCGGCAGAGCTGGAATCCAAACCAGCAACTTCATAGAGAGGATGACCCCAGTGGCCAGGGATAAACTGAACTGAATAGTCAGTTGGTCCCTTCCTCCCTCAGCTTTTTATTTTGAAATAATTTTAGACTTAAAAAAAAAAAAAAGTTGAAAGAGTGGCATGGAGTTGCTGAAATGTCACCCAGCTTCCCCTAATGTTAACGTCTTACATAATCATAGTCCAGTTGCCACAACCAAGAAAGTAACGATACTGTCAGCTACAGACTTTTTGAATTTCACCTGGTTTTTTCCACTTAATGTCCTTTTTCAGTCCCAGTATCCTGTATCTATTTAGTTTCCTCCAGTCTGTGATAGTTCTCTGTCTTCCTTGTTTTTCATGACCTTGACACTTTTGAAGAGTACTAATCAGTTATTTTGTAGAATGCTCCTCAGCTTGGGTCTCTCTGATTTTTCTCATCATTAGACTCAGTTTCTGCGTTTCAGAGAATATTACTAGCATAGGAATGACATTGTGTCCTCTTCATTACGTCAGGGTGATGTCAATATGTCTCATGACCAACAATGTTAACCCCGATTTCTTGGTTTAGGTGGTGTCTGCCAGCTGTCTCCAGTGTAAATTTTCTGCTTTCCCCTTTGTTACTAATATCTTGGGGGGTGATGCTTGCAGACTATGCAGATGTCCTCTGTCTTATCACACTGTCACTTACTAATCTTGGCATCCTTTGATGGAATGTGCAGTATTTATTGTTATCATGCTCTAGTGGTGATTTTCTGTCTCCCTCTCATTTATTCATTGGAATTTTTCTGTGAGGAAGACCTGCTCCTTCTCAAACCTTGAACACTTTCATTCATCATACTTTTCTCCAGGTAATTTTCTGAGTGGCTGAAGGTGACTTAAAAAGAATGGAAAATGTCTTTTAAATGCTGCAAGGATAGCAGTCTGCTGGATCACAAGAATGCTTTCTTCACCTGACATGAGACTCTACAAAATGTCTTGACCACAGTTCTAATTTGGATCTGTTGGATTGCCAAGCCCATCAGAGAATTTTGAAAAGAGTTTTCATGGCCTAGGAATCTTTTTGATACTGATTTTTTTTTTCATTGCTTCTTTAGAAACAGATTTTATTTTATAGTAGCATATTATTGGACAGGTTTTGGTTTCACCTTTATTGTAAAGAATTTAGATTTTCTAATTAAATCCTTTTCATTTTCTACCACTAGTGATTTAGGATATCATCCAGACCCTTTACTTGCTCATGTGTCTGCAATTAACCGTCCCAGTGCTTGTTAGCATCTACACCAGAGGGTTAGAAGATCAATGAATGAACTGAAATATATCTCTTTGGATTTTATCAGACGTACAAGCTCAAGATTAGAAAAAGGGAGGAAGTTGACATCATTGGCTAAAAGGAATTTCTGTGATTATCTGTAGATTTCAGTTAACCATACTCTTTGGACTTAACTACAGAGTATCAAAAAGCTGGCTGTCCTGCAAGGAGATAAGAGAGATAGGTTGCCATAAATTCTACCCAGTGATGATAATGATGTATCATTGATGCACAGCTTACTAGGATTGTGGGATCAAAATAGAATCATCAACAAGGATGGTGGCCAAACTAGCTATATTTAGAAAGATGAAAATTAAAATACCCTCTGCATCCTGCATATAAAGCAATGAAAACTAACATGCGACCCTGAAAATCCTCTGCCTCTCACTCTAGGTTTTGCAGTTGAAGATGCTACCTGGGGTGTTAGGAACTAAAACTATTCTAGGATTTAACTAGTATGAGTAGTTAGGGAACAGGAATGGTAGAGATGCCTGTTTGCTTTCTTAAATTCTAAACTTGTTACATAGAATGTAGATGGCAGCCTAGTAGCAGCAGGTTAAGTCTCCTGAGTGACTGAAGCCTGTGCCCATTCCACACATGGCCTTCTTATGCTCTTGCCTATCAAGACTTTTCCAGCACTTTGAGGTCAAAGTGTGGTAGGCCAGGCTGATCAGATCATAGTGTTACTTCTTGCTTCATTCATCTCAATTTATTCATAGATCCCAGTGCCCAGAGCATCCCTTTAGAGGATCAGAAATTGGACAAACGACAATTTAAATAAGCCTCTAATCAGAAAGCAGCTGCAACCACGGGGAAGTGTTCAAGCTTCCTTGTCATTGCCTGAGGCTCTGTCCTCCTGCCCCTTGTTTCCTCTTGTCACCACTGAGCAGACCCTGGAAAAATACAACAATCTGTTCCTTAGTGTCCTGCTTTTGCTGAAAGAGCTTCAGCTGTCTCAGTCCCCACTCAACCCCGAACTCCTGCCAAGGCCTTCAGTGGCAGGAGGACCGGAAGGCTGACTGGAGCGAAGAGGCCACTAGGTTTCACATGCAGCACCATCAGCCAGAGCTGTTACCTGTTAGCCATCCAGAAGACCCTCCTGCCTGCTGCTAGTGAGCCCACACCTACGTGCGACAATAGCTGACACTTGCTCAGCACTTACCGTATGCCCAGTACTAGTCTAAGAACTCTACTAACTCGATTAGTTTTCACATAGATACAGTTATTATCCCCTTTAGAGGTGAGAGAATGGAGGCCCGGAGAGGTTAAGTAATTTGACCAAGGAAGAACAGCTAGTAAATGGCAAGCTTAGGATTTGAACCCAATCACTCTGGCTCCAGAGTACATACTCTTAGACCCTATTGTCTCCTGCCTCTAATTAGAAGTACCCCCAACACACACACACACACACACACACACACACTCTGCATGTTGCAGATGGTCAGGAGTGGCAGCTCAACTCTCAGACATGAGAATGTTAGGTTCAGACACCACTCAGACTTCAGACTTTCATTAGCTTTGGGTAGAGGAATAAGAACAAATGTTCAGCGAGAGAGACTTTCCTTAGTGCAAAATGTGTGCCGCCTCTTTCTAGATTTAGTAGTAAGAACAGTACCCTGAATGTGGAGGTGGTGGCGGCAATGAGATACAACAGCCCTCTGGTTCTGCCTTGCCCCGTTCATGATGACAGATCTGAGAACGTCCGGCCTCAGTCATTCATTTAATTCCCCCCCCCCCACCGCGCGCCAGCCAGCCCTATCATCCAGGAGTATCTACAAACCCTGCCTCCGGAGCAGCTGCTTCCTCGGAGTGGGGTGGGGTGGCGCTCGCCCCTCTGGCCATTTTCCCCACTCCTCTTTGGCTGGGCTCTCTGCCACGCTGTAGAATAGATGGGTTTCTTTGCTCAAATGATCCTTGAGCCTTTCTTTGCTCAGATGGTCCCTGGCTCTTCATTTATTTAAAGAAAATAATTTGCCTGTTGTCATTTTGTCTGTAATCTTAAGAAAACTAATGGTATAATCTAGGCTTTTTACCATGTTATTTATCATGCAGTTACTCTTTTTTTCAAATCCCTTCTGAAAACTCAGTTGTTCCACCAAACTTTGACATGGCCTTTGTAATTAGCTTTTGCCTACATAATTCACTCTCCCTGGTAGTTTTAATTGTATGTTCCAGTCTTCTCTGTCCTTCCTGGACATTATTGCTAGCACAGTTGGGGCAGGCAGGCTGTCACTCCCCGCCTCGAGTGGGGGCATTCCAGCAGGGTATGTTACATGAGCCTGAAGCACATGATGTGAGAGGCTTGTGATGAAAGATACTGCAAAAACAGTGTGTACTGTTATCAAGCCTGACTGCCTTGAAATCTTGCCTTCTGTGGTAGCAAAATAAGGTTTTTATGGTGTCATGTTTCTTCTGGTATCATCTTAACCAGTGGGAAAAAGTGAGTAGGTAGTAACCTTTAGAAAAAAGAAGGTAGGGGGAGAAAACGTCCTGGAGGCCTTGCTTTACCACTAAGTTGTTTTTGAAAGTGTGTGTGTGTGTGTGTTTTGAAAAACAATCTTACTGCCATCATAGTGAAGTTACCTAGTGCCATTTCTACAGACTACCAGAAAAGCCATTTCCTGTGGTTGATGGAAATCAGCAAGCTGGAGCCATGTATTAGGAAGTGCTGCTGAGACTCCGACTTGATTGAGATGAGCTACAAGATTGATTGATTGATTGTAACATTAGAGAGTTTCCAACGCCCATTAGTTTTGCATCACGTGGGGTCTCTGTCCACGTGGCTTTGTAGCCCTCATCTTACCTGGTGCTGTTGTTTATCCTTGGGAGGGGTTTGAGTTGGTACATCTTGACTGGTTCCTCTGCTGGTGTTTAACAAATACTCTGCATATTGAGTGTCTTCAAAATATAGAAACAAACAACTTGTGGAAGCGTTTGAAAAGTGCATTTGAGAAACAAGCTGCCTTACCATGAATGGGAGTTTGTTTCCCTTTCTGGTTGTCCTAGTCTTCTCCTGTATGGGCAAGAGTAGCTTTGGGATGCTTCTCTTCCTTGGCACATGGGAGCTCACCTCCCCTGTGCTTGTACATATATGAGGAAGTTCTGGAAAGGGGCTTCTATACTGTTGGCTTCCTGAGGAGAACTGTAGTCGTTTCTGTCTTCCTGGAAGGGGACGACTCTTGGCATCATCTTTCTAGATAAACTCCTTGCGACGACTCCTTTAGCAGCAATTTTCTGTGTTTTTGCTTTTGTTTTGTTTTGTTTTTCCCCATAGATAGGAGTCATGGGCTGACTAGAAACTTCTCTGATATAATAACTAAGATGGCCTCTTTGGAAAATTCCAAAACAAACCCATTCATCTCTGTCCCTAGAGAGAAGCAGAAGCAGGTGATGCACTCTCCTGGCAAGTCAAGTACCTACCATTTTTGTACAATCTAAGCTTAGAAATCTATGCTATATATGTTCATTTTTTTGTTTCTACTCCTTTGCTTCCTTTGATAAGGAAGAAATTTCCACATTAAAACTAATTTTACTCTGAAGGGGCCAAGAAAAAAACAATCTATTGTCCGGTAGAGGTCAAAACAGAGCTCAACAACAGGACCATTGTGCTGTTATAGTTCAGTTTGGGGGACAGGGGGAATGTTTATAAAAACAAAGTTTTGAAGCAGGGACAGTGAAAGGCTTTGTTTACCTGGCACTCTAAACCTTAAGGTACTCATTTTGCCTGAAGAATAATGGAATGCAGAGTTGTAATTAGAAAAGGTCGATGTAATTGATGTGTTAACAATCTTTGTTTGAGGGTTTTCTCTCTGCACTTTAGGATAGTCAGGCAATTATTTTTGTAAAACCAAAATCAGAACCATCAGTCCAAGGCTAAAAGAGACCTCAGGAAACACTGTCTTTGGCAGAGAAAGACAAAGATCCTTGTTCTCTAGGCCAGTGTGTCTATGTGTGTAATGTTTTTTTTTTTTTTTTTTTTTTTTTTTTTGAGACAGAGTCTCACTCTGTTGCCCCGGCTAGAGTGCCGTGGCATCAGCCTCGCTCACAGCAACCTCAAACTCCTGGGCTCAGGCGATCCTTCTGCCTCAGCCTCCCGAGTAGCTAGGACTACAGGCATGCGCCACCATGCCCGGCTAATTTTTTCTATATTTTAGTTGGCCAATTAATTTCTTTCTGTTTTTAGTAGAGATGGGGTCTCGCTCTTTGTGTGTAATGTTTTAAAGAACAATTTCGACATGAACTCTTAGAATGAACTGCTATTACAGCGTCACTTTTACAGAGGTGCAGTAGGATTTGTGCAAGCATTCTACTGTGAGCCTAAGATTTTCAAAGTGGAAATATGGTCATAAAGTGACTTGTTTACTGTGGCAGTGTCTATCTCGGTTCACCCCCAGGTTAACATTTGTAGAAAATATTTAGAAACTTAATTATACTGCTTTGACTTTATGCCATTAGCAAATGGAGCCACATATATACACACATGCACACACACATACATACACACAAATACTTATGCACACACATATATGAATATGACATCTGTCTGGAAAGAATCCAGCCATGTAGTATGTTCTCATTATATTAACAGTGACTGGATACTTTCTGGACAGACCTTATATGTGTGAAAACATGGTGAATTGGATGTAAGCCTTTCATTTTGTTATCAGGTTTAGAATTTAATTTTGAAAGTTGCAAGTTAAATTTCTTCTTCTTGCATCAATAAGGTGTGTCTTTTGTTTGCTTACTGACACGTGTGTTCTTATGTCATTTTAGTTGCTGAAAATGCCCTTACCATTCTTTCATCCTTTCACCTGCTGTGCTACATTCCCAAATGCTGCTAACATGCTGTTTATTTCTGCTGAAAATTTGCTCACTAGACGACTTCTTCTTTTTTCTTCTTCTTTTTTTTTTTTTTTTGCTTTTTTCTTCCCAGAAAGTTAGAATATGAGCAATTCATTGGTATTAGCTGAAATCCCCACCTAACGGCAGCAGTATGTTCTCTTATTTCCATTATAGAAATGAGATAAATATACTCTAAATGGATTAGAGCTGTCTGGAGACTAACAGTAGGGTGTGCTGTACTGTGTTCCAGGGCCTGAGGGAGCCCCAGGGTTTATACAAATAAATAGGGCAGAGCTTTTTTCTTGTTTTTACTTCTCTCTCATTGGTTTAAGTCTTGCCAATTCTGAGTTGTATTGAAAAGGAAATTCCATATGTACACAATACAGTAGATAGTTTAAAGTATTTTTTTAAGTAATATTCTTTCAGCACTTGCTTTCTTAACTTGACCCATAGAGAGAGCAACTCTGAAAGAAAAACTTACCCATTTAAGATTTCTTTTGTCTCCCACTGAGCGATACAGAAGAAATTCACTGCTGGTTACAGGTCTTCTGGGCTCGTTTCAGAGTGGATTTTTTTTTAATTTCACCATAAGTAATAGTCTATTAAATGAACACTTGCTAGAGAAGAAACTACATCTAGATGTGGAATTATCTTCTTGTCAGCAGTATATTTTCATAATAGCAATGAAAAAAAATCTATTCTCAACCAGCAGCTGAAACATACTAATACTGCAGAAATTCCTGTGAACTATGTGTTTGCTGCTTCCTTTTGTTTGTTTGTTTTCAGAGCAGATGGGCTTGTTTGCTTTTTGCTTAAACATTAATCAAAAATCAATTTATGGCTATGTAAGTGGCATTAGATAATTCTCATTCTGACTACAGTAAATAATATCTATTTGTTCATGTTAGATAAGTCTGGGTGGTGGTGAAATGTAAAATAGAATTACATGAGATATGACATATGGCTATGTGTTTTATAAATTAATGCTTTTATGCACGTGGGAGGAGAAGTAATTTAACTTACTGACAAAAGGAAAAGCAAAGGAAATTCCAGAGAAAGAACAGGATACCAAGTCTAAATACATTTGGAAGACAAAGAGAATATTGTAATTTAGTTCAATCTTTTTAACAAATCATCACAGTTTATATGTTGGAATAAGAACCATGAGAAGAGGATACTCTATATCTTGAACATTTTTCCATAGATGCTTTTATAGCTCTTCTCACCGCCTCCCCCAAAAAAAGTATTTGAGGATTGGGTTCAGGGGACATGTCATACAACTGAATACATTTTTTCCTAATCTAGCAGTTATGTCTACTTGTAATTAAATTGCTTGAGCTAGTTATGTTTGTGCAAATGTAACTGACATTTCCTTGAGATAAGGAAATCAAGTTTTGCTAATTAACTATATTTGTATACATGTGTGTATATATATTTTGAGAGAAGGGGAATTTTATGATTGCAACAATTTGAAATTTCTAGAAAAAGTGAAAGATTATTGAAATTACCATAAATGTACCCTTTTTCATAGATTTAGATTTCTTAATTGCAAGAAATCTGTTTTTAAATCAATCAATGGGAACTTTTTATTTCTTCCCTAAGATTCATTTAGCCTTGAAAAGGCCAAAAGTTTAATGAAGCTTCTAAATGCCAATCTTTCCCTCCTTCTGTTAGAGAGTATGCTTCAACTATAAATACATTTGCATTGTTTAAAATATTAGCAATTCTACAGCCAGACCTCTGGGATAGCTGAGAAACAGCAAAGTAAAGCTTGAAGACATCATCAGGCACCCTGGGAACCATCTCCACACACTACATGCTAGACCCACCAAGGATTTCACATGAGTGTTTGCCTTATTAATGCTGGAAGGACCTGGGCAATACCCTACTATTGGCAAATTCTTTTTGTGCCCTGTATATAGTAGGTGGTTAGTAGCACTAAGAGTAGGAAGAGGAAGAATAAATACGCTTGTGATATTTTATTCAGTGTGTGATATTAACAGAGTAGATACTTTGACATTCCCTGTGAATTGTGCCTCAGAATTTATTTTTCATTTACCATGCCTGATTCAGGATCAGATGTGGTGTGGTAACCTTTGAGGGGCTTTATGTACATGCAGTTTGGAAACTGAGTCTGTCTGTCTCTGTCTCTCCTCTCCCTTCTCTCCATCTCATATTCATTCTCTTCCTCCCCATTCTTGTCCCCCACCTTTCCCTGCCCCCCTCCCAGCCACGGCTGTCAGTTGAGATGAGCCTGTGCAGCACTCTGTTTTCAGTTGATTGGCAACTTTCTCTTCTCCTTCTACTACTGCATCTGAATCATCACTTGCTTCCTTCAATTTTCTGAATGCCTCACCTAGTGATCCTGGTGAGGAAATTACAGTGATTAGTGCTCCAACTCTTATTTGCCCATAAGTGTTCCAAAGTAGTATTTTTTAAAACTCTTCTAAGATATTCTCTTTTCTCATAGTAGATACAGTGAATATTAAACCTACCCTAATTGACTAAAAGTTTTGCACTATCAAATAGAATTGGCATCTTTACAAAATAAAAGGTTAGAGGTATGAGCTTGATTTGTAGGCTCAACATTTGTAACAACACTCTTGGCTTGCCTTGCCCTACATTGTCATATGACTCCTGCCAATGCTATTTCCATTTAACCTTTGTTTTTCTAGAAGAGGTATTAATAATTTTTCTAGGGAGTTTCTGACATCAGCCAAAGGAAAGACACCTTATTTGACTATATATACATTTCTCCCTACCACCTCATTGACGTTAATATCAAAGTTTGTTCTTTCAAATGGCTTATAAAAATTTTAAATTACACCAGTTGCATAAGCCATGCATAAAAAGCAGACTCCTACATATGCTGACAGTGCATTTGTACTTTGTGGTGTTTAGCAATTTTAACATCTTCCATTAACTTTTTTGTGCATCTGCTAACTGCTGCTCTGATGAAGTTATCAAAGGCATCATTGGATACATTGATGCTTCCCTGGGCAGGGACCAGGGTGAAGGCATAAACAGTGTGGCCTTATTAAATTGGGAAATGATATAAATGGATTAGTAGAGAATTTAAAGGCAACATAGCCAAACATAATTGGTCTTTACTTTTGGACCTGTAACTTCAACTACACTGGGAGGAATTTAGGTATAGGAAGAGTTAAGATCTATTTCCAGTAGTGCCACTGACAAGTTGGATGACTTTGGGCTGGTCTCTTGGTCCCTTTCTTTCATCATACCACAAGGTGGTGATACCCGAGGCGATGTCCAGTCTCTGCTTTGTGCAACCTGGGCTTCTCAGGGTCCCCTATGTGGATAACACAGTGGAGAAGGGACCAGTACTGCTGGACTCAGGGACCCAGTTAAGCCAGAGCAGTACTGTTTCTCTTATGCTGCCTTAAAAAAGGCGTTGGATGCCTATTCGAAAGTTAGTAGATAACCCCTCTACCCACCCAGGGTTAATGTTAAGTTAAATGAATCAATGCAATCAAGGGAAATTATGCAAATAACTTCTTGGGATATTTTAAAATAAATATGTGAATGCCCTGTTTTAGGCTTGGCATAAATGGGGTATAGCCTTGACCCAAGGATATAGTATTAAACACATGGCTGCCAATTATTATATATCCCCTCATAAGACAGAGGCAGGATGGTGTACTGTTCACAAGGAGGCATCTTAAGGTAGGTACAGAAGTGCCCAGAGATGCCATGCCAGTCCAAACTCTCAACAGCTCCTTGACCCTGCGCTGATAAACTAAGAGTATTGGACAGTGTACCATCAGGAAAGGAAAAAGCTTTAGAACCAAATAGGCTTGCCTGCATTTGAATCTGGTTTCTACCACTTAGTTGCATCAGGTCTTCCTTGTCTGTAAAATCGAAATGATCATTTCTACCCCCCAGGATGAAATGTGAGCAGTAAATTAAACCAGACCAGCTGTGTAAGTGTCCAGCGTGCAGGAAACGCTCATTTATAACCATGGAAGGTTGGGGGACTTCTCAAATTTGATGAACTTTGAGGTACATTTTAGTTGATTTGTGTGATTTGAGACCTTTTGACTTCTGGTTCCAGAATTGTCTGGTCCTCCATTATGTGGTGATTTTCAGTCCCTTCTTCTGCTCCCCACCCCCAGATTTGCTGAACATCTTCATTGCAGTTTTGAGTTTTTTACGAGATGCTCTGAGATAAAGTTAGGGCTGTGATAAGGCTTACTGAGGATAACTCCAACGACAGGACAAGACGAGGAAGAAGCTCATGGGCTTGGAGAGCTGTCTGATCAGGATTCTGATCGGACAGAGGCTCTGCCAGCCTTTGGGGAGCTCAGAGCAAAGCATGCTCATTTGAGAAGTTCTTTATTGGGTGGATATAGCCAGGCCTTGGGACCATGGCCGTGCTCAGTTACTGGCCAGGGACTGCCCTAGGAAGAGTGTGACCTAGACCAAAAGCTGAAGTGGACCCTGGAAGAACTGGCAGCTGGAGACTATCAACTAGTGACACTGCAGCTAGACAGCAAGTCTTTTCTGAAAAAGAATCCTAGCTGGGCATCTTGGTGCTCTGATGTTTCAAGTTGGAACCTTTAGGTTTGAAAAATGCATGTTTTGGGTGAGACTTTGATTATTCTTAAAGGGACATATCTTTCAAACATATGGTTAAGGAAGAGGAAGCTTGTTTTTGACTTGTAAAATACC
Organism: Cheirogaleus medius; assembly: GCA_008086735.1. Taxonomy (NCBI): domain Eukaryota; kingdom Metazoa; phylum Chordata; class Mammalia; order Primates; family Cheirogaleidae; genus Cheirogaleus; species Cheirogaleus medius. Next base: position 14,554,354 of record VBSM01002223.1, on the reverse strand, counting down.
AGCAGAGCCTTGCAGTGATCACAACTTATGTGAAATGTAGCCCATCACCCACAGTTTACATGTTCATACTAACATGCCAGTCTCTTTATGGTTTTTATAGCTGGTTTAGATATATGCATTGCTAATATAGTCAGCCTAGCCAAGATATTACCATCCTCCTCAAGCATTCACTAAGGCATGAAGTCGGCTTCCCGTAATTGTTAGATCAGTCCTTATTTCTTTCCCTGCTTATTTCCCCTAACCTCTTTGGATCTGTTGTGTTGGAAGCTTAAGGAACATCATCCTGTCTTTGCCAGAATCTTGCCTTGGCCATACCAACGTTATGCCTCACACCATTTGACTTGTTTGTTAATGTCAACTCGGAATGCTTGATCTCAACCTTTATTTATGGTTAAGAATATCACCATTTGATTTTTTTCCCCCATCCTATTGTGTCCTTCTAAAGGCACAGAATAGGAAATCTTGTGCTAGAAATAACACACAGATTTGTGTGTATGTGTATTTGTGTGTATTGATATAAACCTATAATATGCAAATAACTTGTTAGAAGATATTATAGAAGAAAAAATTCTATATCCAATGAAAATAAAAAGAAAACACTTGAAACTTAACAAGAAAACTTAACCATACTATTAAAAGACACAAAAGACAACTTGAATAAATGGAAAGGCATGCCATATTTATTAAACAGGAATGACAATCATTAACAAAATGTCAGTTCTCCCTAAGTTAATTTATAAATTAAATGTAATCCAAATTCAACAAATTTTTTTCTTTTAATTAGACTCATTCTGAAGTTATTATAAAAAAAATTCTGAACATAAGCAATGAGTCCTTACCAGATATTAAAATATTCCATATAGTCTAAAAAATTAGTGAGGTACAAGGACATAGAGACAGACCAATGGAACAGAATAGAAAGTCCAAATACAGATGTAAGTACCTATGGAAATTCACTTATTTGATAAAGGTAGCATCTCAAATTAGTGTGGGATAAAGATGGAGTCTTCACTGACTGGCATTGGGGCACTTATAACCTCTGGAAAAGAAATAAAGTTGGGTCTATATGTCATACCATATACCAGCTTAAACTCTAAATGAATCTAAGGTGAAAATGTAAACAACAAAACTATAAAAGTCCTAGAAAAATACACAGGGAGTACCTTTTTATAACGTTGGAGTGAGGAATGCCTTTCTAGTTTTAACTCAAAATCCAGAAGCCAGAAAAGAAAACATTCATAAAAACTGAATTAAAAACAACAACAACAAAGCTTTTACATGGCCAAAAACCGTAAGTAAAGACAAATGCCAAACTGAGAAACATTAGCAACCTCTATCACAAAGAGCTAATCTCCCTAGTTTAGAAAACAAAGCAAAGCAGAGCTTCCAGAAATTGATAAAGAAAAGGCTAATATAATTCAGTAGGCTTTGGATGAAGTATTGAACAGATAGTTCACAGATGAAGAAATACAAATAGCTATTAAGCATAGGAAAAAATGTTTAATCTCACTTACACAAGACATGCAAATTAAAACTACACCAAGATACCATTTTTTCACTTCTCATATTGGAAAGAATCCAAAATGTTTGATAACACACTCTTTGGAAAACAGCCCCACGTGGCTGGAAGGACTACAAAATGGTATCACATCTATAGAGGGGAATTTGGCAATATCTCTCAAGTTATAAATACACACACCCTTTGACTAAGCAATTTTGGAGGGGCATTTACCCCAGAGATACATTTACACACATGTGAAGTGACAGTTGTGCAGAGTCATTCATCGTAGTGTTGTTCAAAATGGCAGAAGATGGAAATAACCCAAGATTCCATTGGTGAAGGAATAAATAAGTTAAGGCAGGGACTCCCAAACTTGTTTTGTCATCACAAAACAAGTGAGAATCTTTTTTGCTTTTAATGTCAAAGGTCAGGTCATACCCAGATCAATTAAAGCAATCATTGGAAGATGGGTCACAGTTTTTATTTTTTCATTTTTATTATTTATTTTTGAGATAGAGTCTCACTCTGTCACCCCAGGTAGAGTGCAGTGGTGTCTTCACAGCTCACTGCAACTTCAAACTCCTGGGCTCAAGTGATGCCCCTGCCTCAGCCTCTCCAGTAGCTGAGACTACAGGCATGTGCCACCACGCCCGGCTAATTTTTCTTTTTCTTTTTCTTTTTCTTTTCTTT
>VBSM01002223.1:14529244-14552063 GCA_008086735.1 Cheirogaleus medius | reverse complement strand
TAAAAGCCAAGTAGCGAAAGAAAGATTCTGTGCTGTGTCCTAAATATATATTAAGGTTTTTAGAACCATGTAAAGTTACTACCTATACCCTAAAAATTTCTGTTATGAAATAAGTATCCATAATAACAGGCTTAAAACAGAGCCAGTGTTTATTATTGAAGGTACCAATTTTGTCAATAATAATTTACCCTTTTCCACCATTAATCTGTGCCCATTTGGGAGTATCTCTGGGATGATGCACATAACATGTTACACTGGGGTGCAAGAAGAGGCCATGGGTTCCAGCTGGGGTACCCCAGGATTCTCAGGATGCCTGGAACTCCTTGGATCAAGTGAGGCAGACAGAGCTTAGTCCTGTCTTCCTGAGGACTAGTACGTTTCTTTGTGTGTCAGACTGAGGGTACTTAATGAAGCAACCCTTCCTAAACATCACATCTTCCTTTTGTCTAGATGTGTTCCTGAGCAATCTGTTCTCTGTTGTCCTTAATGGTACCTAAAGTCGATCTGTAACGTTTAGTAAGGACCAGGCATTCCTCTTAGGTATCCTGGAGATGTGATGAATACAACAGATGGAAAGTTTCTGTCCTTACTGGAGCTGGTATGCCATTTGGAGAAGACAGACTATGGGCAAGTAAATGAATAATCGGATAAGAAGGATAGTAGTTAAATGTCATGAAGAAAATTAATTAGGTCTGTGTGATAGTGGTTGGCAGGTGGACGTGGTGATGAGGGTGACATTTGAGCTAAGACCTGAAGGGTGAGAAGGAGCCAGCGGGCTCCTAGGCATGGAGGAGGCCTTCTGACTGAGAGAACAGGGAAGGACTCTGTAGTGGAGACAAGCTGTAAACAGTGCTGCCTCCGTGTTTGGGGAGACTGGAGTGTATTGGTTCTGCAGACAGCTGGGGGGCACCACCTTGTAAATATGCCTTTCAGTTCTTGGCTCTTCCAGCAAACCATGCCAGCTGTGGTTCTGTAGCTATGTCCTGGCAAGAGAGGAGAGGATGCAAGGAGGGCTCTCGGAGATGCTCTAGGGAGATGGGGGAGTCATGTGGAGCTTATGGCAAGTATGCCAAGGGAGGAAGTGATTTTTAGGCAGAATAGGAATTTGCCAAGTAGAGAAGGCAGAAAAAGGCATAACTGGCACAGGAAACAGCATACATAAGAGTAACTGCACATGTGTAGGGAACCACTGAGAGATGAGCAAGGCCTGAGCACTTGGAGGGGACTGTGGTTAACCTGTTAGCAAGGATCCAGGTTGGGGTCATTGACTAGGGTGTGTTGGAGGAGATGAGAACTGAGTGCTGCAAGTGTTTGGCAAGTCTTCAGTGAGTGCTTATTGTGGACTGGTGTTTCCAGTGGATACACAAATCAGAATATAACACCATCCTTGCAAGCAGAGTCCGAAATACAGTGTTGAAAGGGCCATCAGCGACATTACCATAGTGCTACCAAAACAGGTTTCAGAGCAGTTTTGTAGGAAGTAGGGTGGCTGGAGCAAGGGAAGCTGTGGAAAACAGTGGCCTCTCCTGGGCAGGCAGGGGTAAGGCCTAGAAAGCAGAAAGAACAATCTGAGTGAAGGTTTGTGTGTGGCCCATCCAGGGAGCTGGGATGGGAACTGACTGGCTGGAGGGAAGGGTGCTTGGATGCATGCTAGGGGGCTGCTTGCATGGGGAGTGGGGGCCAGGCTGGCAGGACCAAGAGGACCAACTCCATTCCTCAGGCAGTGGAGGCTTTTTACTGAAGTGGTGACTCCAGTGGCTGAGAGTTTTCCCGGGACTGCTTGGGGCAGGCTCAGTTGGAGCAAGCAGACACCAGAGGCTGGAGGAGAATTCTGGCCAGGGGTGGCAAAGAGGACCCCCAGGTGGCCAGTGTGCACTATGTTGCTTCCTGCAAGGAGCCCTTGTATTTTTCTTTATATTTGAAATTTGGACAGGCTGATGTCTGGCCAGGAGTGACAGTTAGGCTTCTTATCAGAGTGTAGAGTCAACGGGCACATAAATCAAGTGGAGATCCCTCTTGGGTCCAGGCTCCTGATTCTCTTTTCCTGTTTTCCCTGTCCTGGAGGTGTGGGGTGGTGGGGAGCTCTCCAGAGCTCAGGAAGAATCTCTGGAATCTCTCAGGAGGGTGCTTTGTGTAGACCCGAAGTGATTAAGCATCTGGAGGCAGCCCCAGCTGCTACCTGACTTGGGGAAGAGTGCCTCCCTGCTGGAAGCTGCAAGGTTTCCCCTGGTTGGGGTCCTGTGAGGATGGTGAGGCCAGAATGAGGACTGGATGGTGATTCAAGTCAAACCAGATGGGTAATTACCATCGAATATGGTGTCCTGGGTGAACTACACTCTGTATGGAACAGGCAAGTTAACCTGCTTATTTCTTGTCAAATGAGCCTAGTACCATCATCTCAGTTTCTTTTTATATGTGCTCCCGAACTTAGGCACCTCTGAGTGAGATCACAGCTCCAGAAACTTGCAAGGAAAAGGTCTAACAGGGTGTCTGATTCACCCATGTGCCATTAATGGCGTATTGTGTGAGTAAGGCAACAATTTTTAGTACAGGGATTTAAAACAACTTCTGAAAAGACAGAACTAAAGAATTAATTTAAAAGGGAGAGAGGGGGGAGGCAAGAAGGAGCAGAAACTAAATTGGCTGTCATTCCCTTTGAAGAGTTTTTAAAACCAAAGATGAAGAAGAGGAATCGAATTATGGAAACAAAACCTTTGCGGTTTTCCACAGAACAAAAATGATGTGAAGCTGCAAGTCAGCAGTTCCAGCGCAGGGGCTCCAAAGGACGCCCACTCGTGCTTGCTTTCGGGGTTCCTTTTGTCTTCTGTGTCCCCCCTACCCCGCCCTGGGCGAGGAAGCCAGAGCTGGCACCCCGCACCCTCCCCGCCGCCCCTGGACCAAGGTTGTTTACTACTTTCTACTCCGAATAACATGCCAATCACCAGGGCCCGCCTTCCCCGCCGGCCAATCGGCGCGTTGGGAAATTCCACCTTTCCGCGGGGCCCGGGCGGCGACTGGCTGGCGCGCCTGTCAGTCAAGCGGGCATCCCGCAAGGATGCAGCAGGAGTATTAGGGACGCGATCACCAGAGCAGAGGAGGAGTAACCTTCCCCATAAACAAGATGTGCCTCCCCCCAAGAAAGCAGGGGGCTGAGGGAGCCGAAGCACAACCCAACCCTGGGCCCCACCGGAGCGGGCTGAGCGCAGAGTCGGGGAATCCCTCCCCCGCCTCCCGCGCTCACTGCAGTTGTAAACACGTTTCCCTCCATGTCTGTTTTCCCTTCTCTCTCACCGTGGCCATTACGGGCGGCTGTTTACAAAAATCCTGCAGGGCAGTGACATCCCCTTACCCCTCTCCCTCATTCCCGTCGCCTCCCTGCCCTTATTCTGGCTTTTTTCTTGTCCTCCTTCTGGTAAGCGCAGAGTGAAGGAGGCTGGGTTGTGCTCAGGTTTGTTTTGCTTTTATTGCTCTCCATGTGGGACGAGTCATGCTTTATCAACATGCACCATTTTCTACGGGTGTCGTCCATCCTTCCCCTTGAAATTACTTGGATAGGCAGACTGATTTTGATTAGTAACACTGCAGCCGAAACAGGCGCAGATCTGGAAGGATTGGGTGGTTATTTTTGTTGTTGCTGCTGCTGGTTTGGGTCGCATCAAATGCTATTTTAATTTTACGATTTCTTCCAAGATTGGTCTTGAATCCTTTCCCCATTCATAGGTTTGAGGTATGTCCCCCCTCATTAAAAAAAAAAAAAAAGGCAGTATTGTGTTGAACCAAATGTTTTTCTACCTTCTTCTGTGATCTGAATCAGGTTTCCCATTTCCAGCAGCACAATGTGGTTGTATTCAGTGTGATAGGGGCGTAGTGGACATGAATTATTTGCCACAGGGCTGCCTGGAAGATGCGGAGCGGATTTTGCGTGGCCCGGAGCAGCTCCAGTGTCTGAGACTTCTCTGTTACACAGGCTCCAAGCAGGAAGCGCAGGCAAAATGGCAAAATACAGCATGTGGCATTCAGTTAAAAAAAAAAAAAAAAAAGCTCTTTCTCTAGAAGCTGCTGTTCCAGATGATAACCAGTCTTGTTTAGTTTTTTTGTTTTAAAAGAAAGGGAAAATAATCTATGAAGATGGCTTGTTTGGGATATTTTGTGAAAAGCCTTGTCAACACGAAAGGGATGATTTTGAGGTTCTGGTTTGCTGAGTGGAGGATAGACTTCCCTCCTGGGATCTTGAATGGAATTATGGTTTGTAGGAATTGCAAGTCATACTGTGAAGCTGCAGCTATGGGAAAGGGATGAAGCCTGCGTCCCCTCTCAGTCCCTGGGGCCTCTGCACTTTTCCAGTGATGGGACACTTGGGAGGATGTATGGGGAATAAAAGGGGGGAAAGGTACATTGCAAATATAAGTGTAAGGCATGGCTTGTGACCAGGATTTGCAAGAGCAGCTTCCAGACCTACTCAAACCCTAGGAAAACTATTTCAAGTTCGCCATGACATCTGATTTGACGCTCTTTTTCTTTTTTCTCTTCCAGTTGTCTATTTGTACATTCTCCCCACACAAGGAATATGTTTCCAAAATTATCAAATTAATGTGTATCATGGTTTTATTGGTAGAATATGTTCAACTTTTGCTTCATAACTTGTGAGGAATTGTCCTTGTGTGTCATGTGGTGACTGCAGGTTAAAGAGAGGGCCAGAGCTGGGGCAGGGTTCTGCCTCAGGGCCACGGTGTTCCTGGCATCATTACACCACCCTGGGAAGTTACAACTGGGCAAGTGATTGAAGGCAGAAAGACCCTATAATGTGTGGCCGACTTTTGTCCCTTATTAGCTGTCTCACCTGGGCCAACTGATTTCACCTCTATGGGCCGCAGTGTCCGCTGCCTGAGATGAGAACAGTAATGTCTATACAGGGTTATAGGACTCAGTGAAATACCTTAGCTAGTGTGCCTGCCACTCTGCTGGGCCCACAGAGGTACCCGAGGCCGGCACTTCCCCTTCTGTCTCAGGTAAATTATCTTCCCTGTTCGTTCTTCTGTGGCCCTTCATGTGAACCTCCTGCTTATTCAGGGTTGCGTGGTGAACTCATCTTTTGCTGGGTTTCTGCATCACCTGCTCCTTTCTGGCCAAGTCAGCCTGTTAATTTTCCCATGGCCTCTTAAGTGCCAGTAAGTCACGTCTGAACAACCAAAGCATGTTTCCCTGCTGGCGAATGCCATGGCAGGTAGGTCTGGGAGCCAAGCAGATTTCTCTTGTTCAAATAAGTCGGGGAAACAGGAGAGCCCTGGCTGCTTTGCTCTTAGTGACTTGAGACAAGTTTTGAATCATACTAAGTGAACCTTCCAAAATCACTAGTGTTTTGGTTCCCCCTTTCCTGCATGAGGTAGTGTAAGTGCCTGGCCTGGCCTTGAGGTCTGGGTGATCTGACTTTAGCCTGCTTTGCTTCCATTCCTCAGTTCTGGAACAGCCTCCCCTGTGGCAGGCCACCCTATCTTCTAGAACCAACTTCAAGCAGCCCTGAACTGTCTCCTTGCCCCTTTCTCTTATCAGTCTTGGATCGCTGATGCTGTCTTTTGATGTGTGCTTCCATGGTCTTCTAGTCATCTTTTCTTCTCAGGGCTGGGGTGGTGGCTTTCTATATATTTCCTGGTCAAAGTGAAGGCAGTCTCATTTAGTGGTACCCCAGGCTGTGGAGCCTGGCAGAACTGCATGTCTGACTTCACATCATCACTCTCAGCATGGTGTGGGTGCCTGAGACATGGGACTGAACCCCAACTTCATCTTTGTTAATCTGGAGAAAGGGGTTATAATACCTTTTCCTTGGGGAGAGCTGTGAGGATTAACTGTACCCGGCTCCAAGTTTTGGGCCTTGCAGGCACTCAGGAAGTGTGAGTTATTATAAGCCTTGTTTTTTATCATCCATAGATGGAGATGTTATCTACTCTATAGGATTACCAAGAGAATAACTGAGAGTTATGCAAAATAACTTGTTAGGGACTCAGTGTTCACTTACCTTTCCCCCATAAGGACAGATGCCTTTTATTATACTTTTGTACTCCCCACTTGGCACAACCTTGATAAATATTGATTCAACAAAAAATTAGTTCTTCATATGTATACATTTAGGACCTATTTCTTTGTTAATAGTGATTTTTATGAAAATGAATGCTTATAGGCCAAAATTTTGGACACTCTAATTTGTGAGAATTTAGCCAAAGAGGAAAATCTGAGCGCCTTGAAGGCAAAGTTGTCTGACCTATACCTAGGACAAACAGGTCCTTGCTAAATCATTGTTGTGTGTTTTAAAAATAGTGAGGTTACTGGATTAATGATCTGAATAGGGAGAAAAATGATAACGTGAAGTGTTGCCAGCTCATCTCAGTGCCATGCAGATGGTCAGTTTGCAGAAGCAGGCCAGTCCCTGAAGCAGGATGGCTATGAAAGCTGTGACGTTGTGACCAAAGCATGAAGCTGCTGTGTAGTGGGCAGGGTCACGGTGATTTCCCCGCTGTCATTGTTTAGAGGGAGGTGGGTTGTGCTGAGCTCTGCCCACTTCTGTAGAAGGGGCCTTGCCCAAGGCTGGGTAGCCCTAAGCCATTAGGACTGTTGCATCTTACTCAGCAAACATATGTGGGATACCTGCTGCTCAGCTAAGCTCTGGGGCTACAAAGATGCAGAACCGTGCCCCTCCTTGAAGGAGAACCATTGGAGCCTTCCTGACCCAAGCAGGAATTGTCCAGCCAGGCAATATGATGGACATGGTCCATAGTCTTCACCAGGGAAGCTTGCCCAACCATGCATCTGAAGTCTTGTGTCTTGGACATGCTACTTAATTTCCCCTAAGCCTTGGTTTCCTCCTCCTCGTAGCAGAGAGAAAATCAGAATGAGGGGCAGGTGAAATAGCGTATGTAAAATGCTTAGCATTGGGCTTGGCTTTTAACTGTGCAATAAATGTTAGCTCTTATATTGCTTATATTACTTATATCCACAGATGCCTTTTGGAAGAAGCCATTGCTGAGTGTGGAAGATATTGAAGTGTAGCATGCATACTTGCATGAATCAGTCTGCTGAGTTATTTTAAGTTTGTATTTGAAAATAAAGGGTGGGTTGCTATCCAAATATAAAGAATTGGATCCAGGCTCTAAAAGGATGTTTGTTGTTCTTTAGCAAAATACCATTCTTCTTAAGTTTCATTCAATCATTCCACAAAAATCTAAGCATCTGTTTTGTCCCAGGCACTGTGCTTGTAATGGGTGTGCAGCAGCAAACAGAACACTTGCTTTCTGCTCACATAGTGGTGGTCAGGAAATGTAGGCAATCAAGAAATGTAAATGTGATGGGCACAGAGGGGAAAGCCTTTGGTATACCGGCTGCGTTTTTAATATTTAAATGTTAATTTGAGAACATCTTTCCATCTAAAAATAATGATTTACCCTTTCTCCTGCAAATAGCTCCTTTCTCTATGGGCAACAGGAATCCTGTTCAAGTGTTGGGTAAGAGGTTCTGTTTTTAGGGAAGAGAGGCATTTTACAATTGAATGTATAACTTGAGATGATGCAGAGGAGAGAGTATATAAGTATATATTGGGTTTGTGCCTTGGCTTGTGTGCTGAAGTTGCTTAGGGAAAGCACTTGTGGAAAGATGTTACGTTAAAGAAGCTACTATAAAGTGACCACCCCATAATAAAGGTAAACTATTTTGTGTACATCTTTAAAAATAGACGTGAATACCCAAAGTTCATGATTCTGTTCTTCCATCTGGACTAGCACTGTCCTATATTAGTTTCCACCATGGTGGAATGTTTTAGATCTGCCCTGTATAATACGGGAGTCACTAGCCACATGTGGCTGTGGAACAGTTGAAATGTGGCTAGTGCTACTGGGGAACTGGATTTTGGATTTTATTTAATTTAAATTTGAATTGCCACACATGGCTAGTGACTACTAGACAGTGCAGATCTAGAGATTAGATCACAAGATTAACTGCCAAATTCTTCCCTCCTAAAATATGTGTTTATTTTGATAAGGGTAACTAAGACCTCTATGTACCATTTGTCCTATTTAATGGTCATAAAGGAGGTATGCAGATTTTTAAAAATGTAACACAAACAATTAGACCAGCTATCTAATAGCACACATTTTCTGGAGCTGTTGATGGTGATTGTTGGCAAGTACTAAGTATAATACTTACAATGATTTAAGAACCATAAGACAAGCAAGTTGCCTTCTGTAACTGAGAACCAGTAGGTTAAAGTGTTAAGGAAAATAGTTGAGAGAAAACAACCAAGGAAGTCTTAATGGTTCCATCAATTGGCTGTTGATTTCATGGATATTCAGAAGCTTTTGAGGCTGTGAAAATAAACTAGATTTTTAAATTTTTGAAACAAAATTGAAACTCTCATTTGAATTTAAAATTTTAGTTGAGTTGATTTTCATTTCTTCTTTCGGTTCATTTCTGTGCCCCCCCCCGCCCCCCCGCTTTGTTGTTTCATCAGATTTGGAGAATAAAGCATGGCTGGTCAGTTTCAATTTTATTTAAATTCATTTTGTCTTCATTCCTTCTAATCTAGCACAGACCTGTGATGTATTGGGATCAGAGTGCTCTAGAGAAATGTTGAAATATAAAAACATTTTCATGAAAACATTTCCAGTTATATTTAATTTTTCTTCTCAATAGAAAAATATTTCTAACTTAATCCTCCCTCTCTCCTCTTGAAATGAATTGCATGCTTTAGAAATAACATCAATCCACGCAAGTACACAAGGACAATCTCAGCCATTTAATGGAGATATAAAGGCTCAGAGAACTCTGGGCTTCAGAGGCACAGACTGCCTTTCAGGATGCTAATAACGTGGGCAAGGCCCTCGCAGGGGCTCTTAGTTAACCAGTGAGCAGCATAGCACTGAGTTCAGGGCCTGCCAAGGAGAAACCTCTCACTACATATCATCATCATCATCTTCCTTATCATCATCCCCCGAGTTTTATTTTTGAACACCTTATAAGTGTCTGCCAACGCTACTTGATGTTGAAACTTCCTCTTTCCAAACTTCATCTAACATCTGGGACCAGCTATGCTGGAAGGTGTTTGAACATGCCATGGAGTAGCTCACACTTTTTATTAAAGGAGAAAGCAAGCAAGCCCCTCTCAGTGGCAGAATTCTACCTTCACTGTACCCTTTGATTTTGTTGTGGTGGTTCTTAGAACTTCATTCAGCTCATTAGGGAGCCCAGCCTCAGGGGAAGGTGAGATTCTCTTATACGGAGAAAGTAAAAAGTCATGATGAGAAAAAAAAATGTCCAACATAGAACTCCACTGGGCTTTCATTCCAGTTACAAAGCTCATTTGTATCTTAGTCTATGTAAAAATTCAGTATGTCCACCTGCTTAATAATAAACAATGCATTATTTAGTTTTTACAACAGCTTCTGAGGTAGGTCCTACCAACATTATTTTAGTGACGAGCAAATGGAAGCCTGGAAAAATAAATTGCCCACAACCCATACGTGGTAGGTGGTAGAGACAAGATTTGAACTAAGAAACATACCTGATTTTAAAATGTATGCTTTTCATCTGCTCTATTGCGTCTATAATCTTTGCACTCAAACATGGGAGACAATTTTCTGTTGTGTGATTTTCCTCAAAAAAGAGCTCATTAAAAAATGAAATTTTCCATTTTGTAAGCTTTTCCCTCGAGAGGAAACAAACTCTTGGGTTTGTAAAACAATAAGAAAATGAAAGGTAACTTTATTACATCTGGAGTTTCTAATTAAATTATGATTTTTGTGATCTTCTGAATTTTTCACTGTCAGGATATCTAGGACTTTTCCTTGTAGAAGTTGAGTCACTTTTAGAAACAAACATCACATTTGTAAACCGATGATGAGATGTACAGATTGATTCAGTTATAGGATGTCATAGCCTAAATATAAGAATGTATATACATTAGAATTAATTTGGTCAATAAAGAGAAAGAACTGGAAAATTCAGGAATTGTAGTTCTGTTGGCTTTTTGTATTGTTATATTTTTGTGCAGGCAAAGCTGCATGCCTTGGTTCTTGGTCACCTGACCACATGGGTACAGGTTCCTGAAGTATTGACTAATCCTCAACTGTGAACTGTATGATCAAAGACTTCTGAAATGTCACAGTGTTTCTGAACACTTAGGCCAATTTCAGTTGCTCATATCCAAAAATAAGTCAGAAGTTCCTTTGGACTCAGTGGGCAGCACTAAGTACAAAAGTCCAAACACTTGTACAAACTGTCTTAGTGGAAATTTGGATCTTCAGTATCTCAGATCCTTAGTAGATTGTGACTTCCGTGAGAGCAGGAGCCTGGCCTCTCAGCAAGTCTCTCCAATATGCTCAATACATATTTGTCAAATGGAGGGATGACCAGACATTGAAATACAGTTGAGCCTTGGGGAGAACTGAGACTACTGCACCAGTTTTTGTGCACTATCATGCTGGAAATATTTCCAACATATATTCTGTACTTCTTTTGCTCCTTACTCTAGTGAATATAATTTAATCATTTCTGGCCAGCTTGGGGACATCAGTGAGCATAAATTGTTATATTATGCATAATACAGTGATACCCTCAAGGCTGATGGGGAGGAAGTTTGCCCTCTACTGAAGATTTCTTGTGCTTATTGTGTTCTTACAGTCTGGTTTTATCATTTTTATGTCTCCATTTCTGTTTAATAGACTTATTGCAGTAAGAAGAGAAAGCTCTTTCTATCAGCTCCTCTGTAGGTGATTATTTGCTGCATCCTCTTTGCTGTGGGTGCTTTGAGAACAGATTTCTAAGCTTGTTATAACACTAGAATTGTGTGTTAGGAGTAAAGAGGCGGTAAGTGAAACCTAGCTTCTTCCTGGCACTTGGCTATACCCCAGAAATGTATATTTGCTAGATAGTTGAGTTTTGGAAAGGTGAGATGTCGCTTTGTGAGAAGTTTTTTCCTTCACATGATAATTTTTTTCTTTTACTTCTCTCCTTCCATCCATGTCTCTCTCTTTATGCATCTCTCTGTTTCTGTCTATCTCTCTTATAATATGGTAGCTGCTAGAATAATTAAAATGGATGTAACTCATTTATGCACATTGACTACCCACTCAAAAACCATCTTTAAAGTGAAGTTGAAATTTCCCACTGCTGTATACAGGACAAGCCCTTAGTGCACCTAGTTCAGTGACTCAGTATTCTGGAAGGGTTCCCTTGTACCTTGCCATCAGATAAATGTACCTAAAGGGGACTTTCTTAAGCAGTTTGTTATGGGTCCTCCCCGCCCCTCCTGCTATTAGTTTTACCCTCCTGGTCTTTCTCCCTGGGCTCATGTCAACCCTGGTACGGAAGCCCCTTATTATACCCTCAGCATGCAGTGCTTGTGCGCCTAGGGTTCACTGCCCCCCATCACACCCCCTTGCCCAGTTAAGAGTCCCCCTATGGCCATGCTCGAAGTCTCCAGGTTAAGCTCTCCTGGGGAACATCAGCCTTCCATCCTTTACTCCACTAGACATCTTTTGGTTGTTGCAGTTTTTGCAAACAAACCTTATTTTGATTTGAGAGGCAACATGGTATGTAATAGAGCCTAGATCGTGGGGTGAGGCCAACCTGAGTTTCTGTTCTGCCTTTACCACCCCTGAGCTCTGACTCTGGACAAGTCAGACAAGTCTTTTTGCCTCAGTCTCCTGTCTGTGAAAAGGAGCTTATATGGATTTAATCCGAGAGGGCTTGCACAACTCCTGGTGCAAGGCAGGGGCTTAATCCATAATATGACCTTTCTGTAATATTCTATAATAGATGGAATACATGTACATAAAAGGATTTTTGTACATTCCTTGACAGTAGGATTCTCATCTTCTGTTGCATACCCCATGATGCTGGAAACACCAAAGTAAAAATGGTAGCTTTTCACATTCATTTTTGGCCTCAATTTTTGTTATTCCCCAATGAGGATCATTTCATTTGAGGCCAGTCTCTGGAAGAAAGTAGATCAAGCTTTTCAGATGAGATTTTAGTGAAACCCTGACAAACTCTTTTTATTGCCTTCACTACCACATAGTGGTGGATCAGGAAACTGTAGGGCTTGTGATGCTGGGAAATTGCTGCTAATGCAGTAAGGATTCTTGCTGTTGAAAGAATTTGGTTTGTTTTATGCATAACATGCAGAGAGCAGAAGCATATATTATCTGTAGCAGATGATAGAACAGAGTATATGTGCAAATTAGACAAATACTGTTCTCGGTACATTTGAAGCAAAAAAGACAGAGTTGTTGGAAGGATCCAGGAGAGTCACATGTAGTTTTTTGTTGTATACTTTTTTTGACTGTTTCTATTTACATCCCTCAACCATCTCACTTCCGTGTTTCCACCCTACTGGAAGACTAAGATAAAGTAAATGTTAGGCCATGTGTCAGAATGGAAGGGGCCTCAACTGGGATGCCCAGTTCTCTACAAGCCTGAGGAAACTCCAGCAACAGCATTTCTCTGCAAATCATCTGTAAAAATTAGAGATTTGCCTTATCTCTAAAATTAAGTATTTACCTTATTTATGAAACTTTTGTCAGTGACATCATCTTGGGGGCCAAGATTTTTAGTAACTCTAGTTCAGGTGGGAGGAACACAAAGTTAAATGTATCATTCAGGGTGGGATTTTTGAGTTTACCAGTGATTGATTGGTTTGCATGTATTGTTATAGCTCAAGGGTCTTTTTCTCAATTCAGTTGATAATCATGCTGTAAGTTGCTTTCTTTTCTTTTATGAACTTTTAAAAACTTTCATTTTTAACTTTCAAATTTGAAATAATTTCAGGCTTGCAAAAGAAGTTACAAAGAGTACCAAGAGTTGTGGAACACTCTTCACCCAACTCCCCCAAATGTCAACATCTTATATAACCATAGTACAGTTATCAAAACCATGAAGTTGACCCTTGGTACAGTACTGTTAATCTCCAGACTTGATTCACATTTCATCATTTTTTCACTGGTGTTCTTTTTCTGGTCTCAGATCCTGGAGAGGATCCCACCTGACATTTATTGTCTTCAGTTTCCTTGATTCTGGGACATTTTCCTGAGTCTTCCTTAGTCATTCGCCACCTTCACACTTTTGAAGATCATGGGGCCAGTTATTTTGTAGAATGTCTTTCAATTTGAGTTTGTGGATGCTTCCTCATGATTAAATTTGGGTTATATGCTTTTAGCATGGAGATCACAAAAGTGCTGCTGTTTGCTTCGCAGTGTATCTGGAGATACATGGCATTTCATTTCTGGTGATGTTAACTTTGATCACTTAGTTAGGTGGTCTCTGCAGGTTCCTACATTATCATTACTATTTTTCCCTTTTTAATTAGGAAGAATCTTTTGGAGGTAAATACTTGAGACTATGTAAACATTTTGTTCCTCATTATTCTTTCACCCACTAATTTTAAACATCCATTACTGTGGTGTTTGCCAAATGTTGATTTTCTATTTCTGTTTTCTGAATGTTATTTGAAATGCCCTTGCTGTTTTTTTCCTACCAAGAAGGTGAACAAGAAGGCAGGAGATCTTAATTGCCAAAACAGTCTCATTAGTTTTGATCCTGGCTGGAAGTGTCTCTTGCTTTTGAGGACTCAAAGAATGAATGTTATTGGGGGACTGACTCGGAAGCACAGCCCTGAATGCTTTGGATGGGTTAGGAAGGCTTATACAAGGCATTTAATTTATAGTATGCATTTTATCTTTGAGTTTTTAAAGCTGTAATTAAAAGAAGTGTTCAAGGTGTTGTTTTCCTCTTTTAGAATATACATTATTACTGACATGGCAAACAAGTTGGAGGAGGCCTCTATTTAATTAAATCTCAGCAGTACCAAATCTAATTGGTATGAAGAAATCATTATTCTGAATTTTCCATCACTGAAAGATTAAAATAATTCTTTATCCTATAGAGAGTTTTTTTGGGGGGAGGCTATTTTAGTCTTTGATTTTAATCCTACCTATGTGATCTTTTCTATTCTTTTTATTTGTACCTTAAAAGAATGAAAAAAGATTTATACTTCTTAACTATAATATTTTATCAAACCTCATGCATCCATTTGATGGAATTTTGAATGGCTACAGTTTTAAATATCCCGCAATCCATCTCTGTTTGTAATTTTATTATTGCATTCAGACAGCAGCACGCTTGCTAACACTAAGCTTTGTGGGCCCTCTTTTTTCCTCACTAATATTTGTAATTCATCACAAATTAAATTTAAGGAGTTTGAGATGTAACTGTTATATTTGGAAAAGAAAAAAGAATCTCAGGCATCTCAAACTTCAAGTGCTCAGTGGAATAGGCTGTCAGGTCACTCATATTTACTGGACCAAGGAGGAATTTTGATGGTAGGATTGCTTCTGAATTGGTATGTGTTCCAAGTACATACTGTATAGCTTCTGCAGGTGAGGCTGCACGGAATTCCCGGTATCATGTACTAAACAGTGCTTTTGTGTTTGCAATTTCCTGATTAATGTTTTAAAGTTGGCTGCAAAACAGCGCGAGATATCACGTTTATTTGAGAGTTATTTCCAGACCCTAAACCTACAGTTGGACTCAATCCCAGTATAGCGTTTAAAATGACTGCATGTGGCAGCGAGGACCCCTGTTCAGAGATGTCACCGCCATCCCCAGTAGGGCGCGACAGCTTCGGCAACGGGAGACCAGGGAGGGCGCGCGAGAGCAGGCAGGGCCGTGCCACTTCACTGCGCTCTGGCCTGGCTGGCTCTGTCCCCTCCCGCCTGGCGCTTGGGACATGCTGGAGCGCGAGGAGAGGGAGTGGGGCTTGGGCGTGGCTTTCTGGTTTAGGAAGACATCAACTTTGGGGTTTTATTTGTTTTTCCACTTAATTCTTTAACTCCAACATCTGAAAACGTACGAAAGGTTATTTGTTTCTTTTCGACCGCGTCGTCCAAAGTTTAGTTTCCCTCCTGGATCTCGGTTTCGGTCGTGGGTGGATGGATCCCACGCTGCCGGCCACACTGCCTCCCTCGGGACGGGAGGGCTCGCAATTCCCGTTGTCGAGATCTGTCTTCCGTTGGAAAGAAATCATTTTGAACTCTTAACTACACACCCTTAGTGTCTTGCTAAACATCGAGTTATGATGGAAAATCAGCGATCCTAGCGTGCGCCCGTCTCTGACTCTGGTGGTCTTGTCGCCACGTCCCTCTGTTCCTCGCAGGAGGCTCATGGAGCGGGTGTCTTGCCCACGTCAGGTCACCCACACGAGTTGGCAATAATACGCTGGTACAAAGTGCACAATTTAAAATGAAAGTCAAAGACGAATGTGCTTGCAAAAGAAAAATTAATATGCAGTAAGAGCGCGTGTTCTCCACTGCGTTGAGTCTTGCAGCTGGGCGCTGCCACCCCAGGACTCAAATCGTATGCGAGCAGCGGGGGACCCTCGCGCCATGCCCCCCGGGAAAAGCCCGTCTCCGTCCCTTGCGTGCTGCCTCCGCGGACTCTGTTCACACGTGGCTGCCGGTGAATGCGATCCTAATTTAAATCTTCTTTGCACACTCATTTTTTTTTTTCCCATTTTGTGTGGGAATTTTAAGATTCTCTTCAGTTTATTTTCTCCTCATCTTCATCAAAATGCAGTAATGCAAGGAGTATATTAACGGGGATCCCAGTATATAGAGGCAATTTATTTAAAAGAAAGGCTTGAAAGATTAAACTGAATCTTAAAATATCAGAAACAGACTCTTGTTAATCATTTTAAAAGTGAAAATCCAACTTTTGATTAATTATTTTAGAGGAGTGGTTCAAACCAGTGGTAGGTAATTCTGGTCATCAATTATAGTGATTTCCTTGTATTGACTCCAGAAAATCAGAATATTCATGAGCTTTCTGGTCTGTCTCAGACCTTCAGGAGCCATGAAGTTTTCCTGTTGGGATAAGAGGAAGTGCTAGTGGTCATTTTGGCAGCTTAATGAAACCAGAAATAGATAAGCACAAGAGAGAGGTAATGTCCACTTGTTTGTTCCCATCGTGTTGCCTTTGATTTGTGAAAATTAGTTTTAAAAACCATACTACATGTGCAATCTTTTTTTAGGATTCACTGGGTACACGGAGGAAGTGTTTTCATTTCTGTGAATTTGTTTAAACAAATGACTGAGGTTTTGTTTTTCACTGTGTCTGGCCAAGCAGCATTGCTACACTTTTTTAAATTCATGACATCCTGACCAGTAAGTCTGTTCTTCAGTCCTCCTAGCCTTTTGTGACGGGAAGACAAGGAGGCAGACACCAATGGCGCCTCTCACAATGGAGGTTTGTTTGTTTATTTTTTTAATTTAATGGAGGGATTGTAGATGGTTTAAAACTTCCTTGTGCCCGGAGAGAAAGAGAAATAATTAACCCATTCTAAACAACTTTAGGAATAGATGATCCGTAGGCATCGGCTTTAGACAGCAATGGGAGCCGTTTTTCTGGACCTCATCCTGGGATGTTTTAAACAAATAAGATTTGTTTAATTTAAAATCTTTCTTAAAGGCAAAAGGCACTGAGCTAATTTTTAAGAATTTTAAGTTTTGTATTAATAAAGATGGTGATTTGTAGATTTCTGTTGAAATATATGAATCTGAGAGGCCCCACCCCTATCACCTCCCAGTCCCTGAATCCCCAAGGTTCACTTGCGTATTTTTTAAGAGTCACCACTTGGGCACTCCTGCCTTGCACATGCCTTTCCATTATGTGGTCCTCTCTGCCAAAAGTGTTCTTGTTCTCCAGATATGTATCTTTTATGACGTGAATCTTTACCTTGAATTATTATCTGCGTGTACATCTTATCTCCCGTGTCCGACTGTGTGCCTTGTGCATTTCTGTGAGCTCTCACAGCACCTTGCGTGCCTTACAGACAGGTGCACTCAGGTGTTAAATGAACAAATACTTAATTCGTAAGAACTTAGAAAAGATCTTTGACTTTGTATTTTTTTTTTAAGCCATCATAATTAAACACTGTGTTTGGTGTGGTACTAATTCTGTGCTCTACCAATTTGTGTGAATTGTGGCCTTTAAAGTAAAATAATTGAGAAATATTTTGAAGTTAGGTTAAGCAGAGTGGTGAAGTTTCCACTTTTTAAAATAGACAAATTCATTGTATTTTTGGTCTTTTGGAATGGCCCAAAATTCCCTGGCACATCTTTTAGGCATGGAAATGGGCCTTATGAGATCTGCTGACATTCGGTACATGAGCGCTGTCTCCCTGACATGACGCAGCTTCTTAGATCTTCGGTCTCCATCAGTGAATGAATGCCGGTTCCTTTCTATGAGTTATGAGAATTACACAAGAAAACTCTGGGACATGTGCAGGTGCACTGTGGCCTGTTGGTTAGAAGCATCGACGCTGGAGTCAGATCACTTAGGTTGGAATTCCAGCTCTGCCTTCTTCAAGCTGTGTGACTCCGGGCAAGCTTCTTTCTTTCTCTCTTTCTCTCTCTCTCTCACCCTCTCACCTTGGGCTCTGGTTTTGAAGATCGGAAAATAGCAAGCCTTCCTTCTTTGGGTTGTTGTAGAGATTAAATCTGACAGTGTTTATGCCAAGTGCTTAGCACGTGTAGCAGTGAGTGCCCCATAAATGGTAGGTGTCTTACTACTAATAATAAACATTCCTTGCTTCCTTCCCTGCTGGTACCTTCGGCTTTTACTCATATTGCACCCTTGAGGGAGAATTAGTTTCATTAAAAAGTTTTTAGTCTGCCCAGAAGCAAGTGTGACCTGTAAGAGAGCTGGGAATCGTTGTTAGGTTAAATGATTTCTTTGGGTTATTCTCTGGGAAAACCAGCAAAGAAATGGAGCCAGAGGACTATGGTTCATTTTATTCCTCATCACCTAAAAGTAGCTTCTTAGATTTTTATCATTTTATTTTCTTTTTACAGGAAGGAGCAAGGAGATAATTTTTTATTTTAGTTTTGTCATCAGTTATTTATTTAATAACAATTGACTTTCAAAATGTAGAAAAGTACTTATCCTGCAGCAAACTTCCTTCTGTGATTTGACTTACTTGCTTTAACATTTATATGTTGCCGAGTCCCAAAGAGACTTTGAGGCAGCTTTTAATTTAAATAAAACCCATGTGAGTAACACACAGGACCTGAAGGGTCGAGTTAGCAAGATGACCACACCACACCAGAAGGAAGATTATTCTTCCTGGAACCCTGCTCCTCTGAGATTCTTGGCAGCCCAAGCACAAGAGGAAATACATGCCCTCACCTTGTATAAAATTCAAGGGCTTTGCTTTTGAAAAGGTAGCATATGTAGTGGGCTGGGACCTAACTCTAGCTACAAGACCCTCTGGAACGAGCTGTGAAGCAAATAAAAATAAAGAATGGTGTCCCTGCCCTCAAGGATCTTATAGTATGTCACAAGTCACAGAATTAATATACACTGAGCATAGCCCTGGGAACACAGTGATTGGGGGAAACAAAGGATTCCTATTATATAGTGCAGTGTACACTAGTGAAAGAAAGGGGGGAATGTTAAATATAAAAACGTCTTCTTTTAAATTGTGGTAAAATGCATATAACATAAAATTTACCATCTAATCATTTTAAGTGTACAATTGAGTGACATTAAGTACATTCACATTGTTGTGTGACCATCACCATCATCCGTCTCCAGAACTCTCTTCATTTTGTACACCTGAGACTGTACCCATTAGACAGTAACTCCTCATTCTCCCCTCCTGCTGCCCCTGCCCCCTCCACTCCAATAAGTCTTTGATTGTCCATGTGATCAATGCTTTGAAGGAAATAGAAAAGATGCTGTCACATAAAATGACGGGGCAGCAGGAATGGCACCTACCCAGAGAGCGTGGTCAGGAGAGGCCTCTTGGGGGTGATGACAGCCAGCAGGCAGGACATCGAAGCATCTCAAGGCAAGTTGAGAGTGGGAGGAGGCATAAATAAGCCACGCAGAAGGAATGGCATGTGTATGGAGGCCCAGATTCAGGAAAGGAGCCAGTGTGGTTGGAGCGGGGGCTGGAGGGCAGAAGGTATGTGTATATGTTTGTGTATCCATTGCGCGCTGAGCCTAGAGTATAAATGCACAGCTGCATCCCAGAAGCTTGAGAGTGTCTGCACCAGAAAATTACAGAAGTCTTTACTGGAAGGATGAACGCATGCATCTTTGCTGATGCAGGCTCAGAGAGGGGAAGTTGGAGAGGAGCTAGTGATCGGCATACTGGTGATCTGCTCCCTCCTGTCATAGTAGCCTTGAGTGATGGGGTAAGGAGGAGGGGAATGTTCTTGTGGCACCAGCACTAGGATGATTTTTGAGAAGCAAAAGCAGTGGGTTCTCGATAGTAGAGGTGCAAGAGGCGTGAGAACTGGGCCGTCCGAGGGCTGCTCTGGCCAGCTGGCTGTCCTTCCCACCTCCATGCCCAGGAGCCGGCCCAGGGTGCCTGTGCACAAGCAGATGCTTTTGTCAAACACCCGGCACGTGTTCTTGCTTACAACTCAGAGGTCCTGCCCACTGATCCTGGATGAGATTCCTTTGACCTGGAAAATCATAATGGCAGGTATTTTTATTTAATCTTCAAGCAAGCCTTCAAGTGGTTCCTGTGGAACCCCTAACTTTGAGTAGCCTCTGACTGACGGTGACAGCAGGAGCTAGTTGCAGAACCTTGTTGAATAGAATTATTTAGCATTGCCCATTTATTTGAGTAGTTCAGGATGCCTATCCCAAATTACCACCACGTTATTGACCCCCCACCTACCTCCATCTGAGCCCAGTAATTAGTAACAAGGGACTTGTTTCTTCACCTCTTTCTTTACTGGGTAGAAGGAATATTTTCATTATCATAGAAGGAAGAGGAGGGAGCTTGCATATCTCATTGCTATGTCCAGACAGTTTTCATGTAATCCGTGTAAAAATTGAGTAAAGTAATTTAGGAGCACATGGTATTGGGAGTTTTTCTTTTGTTTTATTTTTCGAAGAGCCAAGTGAAATCTTTTGAAACAGAAAATTATTTTCCTTGTCTTTAGGAGCTTACTTCCTAGTGGAAGTTGAAGGTTTAACTTCGATGCTTGTGAAAGCTTTCTTGGTAGACTTTGGAAAGTATTATATAATCTGCCCACAGCCTCAGCTCCTCTCCCCACCCCCCAGGCTATATCTGCATCTTAAAGACTCTTCAAAATATTATCTGAACTACATTGAGCCTTCAAATGATATTTTCTTGAGTAAGCCCATGTCCACCTTGCACTAAATAAAGATTATTTCAGAGCAAATGGATTTAGAAACAGCACTGAGCTGGGTGTGGTGGCTCGAGCCAAATAGTCTTAGCTACTTGGGAGGCTGAGGCAGGAGGATCGATGCTTGGGGCCAGGAGTTTGAAATTAGTCTGGGTGATACAGTGAGACCCTGGTTCTAAATTTCTTTAAAAAAGAAAAAAAGTCCTGAAAAACCAGAATTAGAAAGCCAGGCTAATCTCAAAATTGTAATGTTT
The DNA here is from genome assembly GCA_008086735.1 of Cheirogaleus medius. Lineage (NCBI taxonomy): Eukaryota > Metazoa > Chordata > Mammalia > Primates > Cheirogaleidae > Cheirogaleus > Cheirogaleus medius. Next base: position 14,531,608 of record VBSM01002223.1, on the reverse strand, counting down.
GTATTTATTTGAGCAGAAGTGAAATTTGAAATATCTTAGAATCCTGTTTTTTGGTTTTTTGGGTTATAAACTTACTTCTTTCTTATCCCAGAGTCCATGTTCTTCTTGAATCTTAGCACAGCCTGCTGTCTCATGCTCTCTTTCCAAAACAGAGGATGAACTTTAGCATCTCAAAATTTTAAACACAACTCTCCCTAAAGCCAATTTTTTAAAAATTAGACAGACAAACAGACAGACATGACTTGGGCCCTTAAAAATGTGGCTAAGCTGGCATGTAAGTGGGCGTAGGCAGTTTCTAAATTGTTGCTTTAAATTTTGCCAGTGTTGCTTCTGGACTGGTAGTTTTGCTTGCTTTTTAATATATTTTTGACACTATGTGCAAAGGAATGCTACCTCATGCCGTCATGTCACTCCTCTCTGAGGGCAAACCAAGGCTGTCGAGGGGCCACCTTGAGGATGTGCACCCAGAAGGCGAAACCCCAGTGGGAGAGGTGGGGTAAATGACAATGCCAGTGGCTGGTAAGAGTTTATACATCGAGTTTTCACAAGACTTATTGGATGTGTATTATACATGACCTGAGACACAGTGACATTTTCCACTTTTTCCCAGTCTTTCTTTTTCTGTATCTTCAGTGATACTTCTCTCAAAAATATTTCTGATTAAGTTTAGGACCAAGTTAAAGATTTATCTTTAGGCAAACAGGTTTGTATTCTTGATGTCTATCCTTGTCCAGTGTAAAGATACAGAAGGGAAACCCTATAAAAGGAAACAAGATCACTGGCTGCTTTCTCTTGGCAGTTTGAGATGTGTACTAATGCGCAGATTGTTTCTACTCATCAAAAAAGCAAAACATCTTACAAAGGAGCAAAGGCATGTGTCCACTGTACCTCTGCTCCTGCGTGCACCCTAAGACTTGAAAGTAAGCCAGAATTTGAAAATATTGGATTGGGGTGTTATTTCTTAAAGCACCTGGCTAATTTAATATAAAGTGTTTACACTTCATTTTTCTGGCAGTGGGTTTTCTGTGTAGGTGGTAGAAGATTTCCTGTAAGTTTTGCAAGTTCCAGGGCAAAGAGAGTTGCAATATGTACCCTCTGTGGTCACAGCAACAGGAAAGGCAATTTCTTAACCTGCTGTTGTTACCATGCATGTAGGTGGATGCTGGATGCTACAGAGCTGTCCTTTCAACCTCCAAACTGTTGCAAGTTCACAAGTATATTAATGAAAATGAATAAGAATGGCATTTTTAGGAATTCCAAATATTGAGTCTTGGAGGTCGATAATCTTTTCCCTAAATGTGTGCTCCAGTTGGAATTGCTGCCTACAAATACCTCGTGGGTGAAACGGATATTTCGAGCATGACTGAGCTTATTAAGAGCCCTGCGGCGCTTCCTCTACCGGGTTTTAGAAATTTCAAAGGATGGGGCTAGAGGGAGGGAGGAATTATGGGCATGCGATGTGGAGAGGGCAGGAGGATGGAAATAACAGGTTCAACGTGTATCTTCTTTGCCCCTGCAGAGCTCCTATGTGGGGTGAGAATGTTAATTTAGGAAGAGCAGGTCTTTCCATCTGTGAAGCAGGAGGAAAAGTGGATTTGAGGGAAAGTTTAGGTGCTGTTTATTTGGATGGGAGTAAGGGGAGTGTAATTGGGGGAAAATGCATTTAATAGGCGTTACTTAAACTGGGAGAAGTGTGTTTGTGGGGTGAGAGACAAGCCCAGTTGGGGGAAAATGCATTCAATAGGCAGTTTCAGAATTGGAAAATGGGGGAGGGAGGCATCCATTTCAAAATTTTCCAACCGTATTAAAGGAAGCTGTGGGTTTATCAAGAGGAGTCATGTACTTTAAAGATTAAGCTGCTCTTTTCAGGGAAGTAGTGGGGCTGGGGACATCATGATGTGACAGGATCCCTAGGCTCGGGGCTGGATACCTGAGTACTCAGTCCAACTCTCGTGAGTGGTGTGACTTCTATAGCTTCGGTTCTCTTGGGCTTCACTTTCTTCATCTGCCAAATGAAGATGTTCAACTGTATGTTGAGTTCTTGGGTTGCTTTCAGCTCCAGAATTGGATGACTCCTTCCTTTGGGCATTCATCTCATGTCAGAGATGCACCCTGGCTCCAGCTCTGCAGTGAAGCAGAACAAAGTGATGCTGCCCAGACTGGGGTGGGATAGGTGAGAGGTCCTCCTGGGTGAATGGGGAAACTGAGAAGCCTTTCCCTTCTTCAGAGCACTCCATTTAACAAGCATTGCAGAGTCTGGCTCTCGCTGCAGTGAACAAACGCTGACTTCAGCCTTTACCCTGGGTTTCAGGTCACACTGATTGTTTGCAAAACATGTTCTTTTTTTTTTTTGTCACTTGCCAG
>VBSM01002223.1:14456916-14529144 GCA_008086735.1 Cheirogaleus medius | reverse complement strand
TTTTTTTTTTTTTAAGTGACTTGACCAGTTTGGGCTTTTACAGTGTTTGGGGAAAGGGTTAAGAAGTTGATTTGGGAAGCACAGTCATGTGTTCTACAAGTTACTGTCTACTGATCCCTTCATTTAGCAAGTAAACCTTACACATTCTCATGGTATGCAAAACATGTGGATTCATGGGCACAGTCATTAGGCTTGAGTGCAGTTTGACCTCTTTATGTTTATGAATTTTATGTGCAAATTGCTTCAGTCTTCAGACCAAGGTTGGAATGAAAGAATGATCCTTGAATGTGGTTTTCATGTTTGGAGCTTCCTTTATGCTTTGCGTTGTATATAGCTGCCCTGCTTGTTTTGTTTTTATAAAGTTACCCTAAGTGTTAAGTTCCTTCATTTTTCAAAGCAGATTCCTTTGAACCTTGAAAATCAGGCTGTAGGATATATCAGATAATGTTTGGGAATCAATTAAAAGATGAGGATGTGGGGTGAGGTGAAGGCTGCCCAAACAGAAAGAGGGGAGACACATACTTGTATCTTCCAGCACCATGCTGGGAGTCTCCCTGCATGACCTCCTAAGTCTGGCCTGGAGTGCTCAGGTAGTTTGCTAGGGTTATAGGACGAGAGATAGGCTTTATATTCACAGTATCTAAAGGGAAATACTTTGTATTTTCCACCCTATCTTGTAAGTAACAGTAGGCTTTGTCACATTTTGCGTCATGTTCCTGCTTTCCTAGAACCCGAAGGTGATGTTGGGTGGGCTTGCGGCAATGTAACTCAACTTGTAGTTGGAATGGTAGTCTGGAAGGAACCGATTACCTAAAATCAGGAAACGATAATTGCTATTTAATGGTTCAGCAATCAAATAAAAATTTACTCTCAGATGTTTCCTAATTAATTGGAAAAGCAGACGGTACCTGGAAGACCATCTCCATTGGGCATTTACAACTGAAACTCACACTTTCAACTAGCATTTTACTCGTGGGATGCCTGTGTTGGCTGTTCAGTTGAACGCAGTTTTACCTGTCATTTACAAAAACGCAAAAACCTCAACTATTAGTGTAAAAAAAAAGAGAGAAAGAGAGAGTCTTGCACTTTGAAATCTTCAGTCAACCTTTCCAAAGTATAGAGTCAGATTTTTTTCCCTAGTTGAAACTGAGGAAATGGTAGTTGCCAATGTGATTGGGTTTGTACTGCCAAGATAGGATTTGAGCACTTTTTAATGCATTCTGGCAAGGTTGGTGCATTTCGATCAAGTGCACTGCCCCACCTCCGCCACCTCCATGACCTACAAAAATAAAAACTAAGAGAAATAAAACATGAGCCAACAGAATTCTGTGGGAATGGCAACTGTTTTGTTTTTGTTTTTAGTAGTAGTTTTTGCAAGGACATTCCAGAGATGATACTTTTACATCTGTATGTTTTTCCAAGGCACTTTTGAATCATCAGATAGATTAAATATGAGTGCCAATCTGGGGTACCCTGTTCCCCTATACATCCTGGATAACAGAATTTACTTTGAAAGTCTAGTTGATCTTTTATGATTGCTACACAGTAGTAAAAGCACTTTAACTTCAGCAGTTGGGGCCAGCAATCAGATTTGATAATGGAAAAGAATAATGTGACATGTCAGCATAACATATGCTCTAAAACAAATGTTGACAAGTCCAAAAGTGTGCCATCGAAGGAGAGACAACCAGAGAAGCTTGAAAGGTAAGAAATGAACAGGCTTACAGGTTATGATCTGTATCTACTGCTATCTATGCTCTTGAGAGAGACTGACTGACTCACATTTTATTCCCAAGCCACCTAAAACAGTTTTTTTCCAGGTACAATGCTATGTTTAAAAAGCATTTACTTCTTTGAGAGCTCAAATTTAAATATACAGTACAAACTTAAAATCCAAGGAAGAAAATGGACCCAAGACATTAAGAGATAGTTAACTCAAGAGATAACGGAAATAGCCAAGAGATAGTGGAAAAAAATAATCCAACCTCACAATAGCCACAGAATTGAGATGAGATACCTATTTCTTCTGACATTAGGAAAGAAAGAAAAATGGGACTATGAGCCATTTCCCCCTTGTTTTTATAAAGATTAGCCACTCTTACAGCTGTGGCATATCTGTGGTCTAGCATGTTCATTCTAGAATATGCTGTGGTCCCTAGAAGCGTTTTTCCAAAGAGGATTTTTCATGTGATTTTGTAGAATTGTGAGGTCATTGAATAGGTGTTGTAGCCTCCTAAGGAGACAGCTTTGGAGGAGCTGTTTTATTCATTTATTCAGCACCTGTGAAGAAGCTTCACTGTGATGCATATACATGTATAGGTGGGCACATAAAAGTCTAAATTTCATAGATACCGTAAAGATCTGCCTCCACAGGTACCTCGTACACTTATCATGGTTTCCTGGTACATAGTTCTGCTGTTGTTGACAGAATTTTATCCAAAATATTGTATACTGTTCTCTAAATGGTAGTTTCCCTACAAGTGGCTGTGTTCAGTTTAGTCATTTAAGTTATGTTGACATAAATGTTTACGTGTGTGGAAAGGGGCATTTGCATATGTTGTCAAAGCATTGCACTTTTTGGACTAACGATTCCTACCAAAATAAATAGGAAGAAGTGATGTTTGTATGCGGCTGTATAGCAGTGAGCGTCTAAGGGTATGTGCAATATAGACAGTGTATCAGTAGCATCGATACTTCAGTCAACACCAGTAAGGCATGTAATTGCCCAGAAATGGGCCCTAACACCGGTTTTAAGAGATGCAGCCAAAACCACAAAGCTGGAGGCCTCTCCCTCTGAGCTTGGCTTCCACTTGGTCGAAACAGCCCCCAATTTGTCCCTACGGGACACAGGCCTGCCTTGTTAGGAAATCAGCGACATTTAGGAGCCCACAATACCTCACATAACTCTGTGTACAGTAACACAGAGTGGAAATAGGGCTGTAAGCATGAACAACCAGACAAGTTATAAATATAGAATACTCTCTCAATTCCACTTTAGTTAGTCACGGAGGGACAGTGTGAGCTTTATAAACTTATAAGGAATATACAAACAGTTCCAAATTTAAAATAACTTGGAGTAATTTTTAAGTGTGTGAAAAGAATATTTTTTCCACCCTGTCCATTTAAGCATCTGTGACAGGCAGTATTAAGTGATGGGTGTCTTTATGTACTCACGCCTGTTGCTCACAGCACTGGGGAAGAGATGCCAGAGTCACCCTTTCTGTAGCCATTTCTCTCTTATTTACAAAACACTAAAAAAAAAAGGTGGAGGGAGGGGGGATGCGAGTTGTGTGAGAGAGACGCTCTGTGTTTTCGTTTGTGAAGAAACCTGACCCACACTGACCTCAGCACAGGACGCCAAGGCAGAGTCCATCTAGCCTGGACACCGCAGTGTTGACTGCCCTTGTCCTTGATTTTTTTCCCCATTAAAACTTGTCTCTCCAAAATTTGCATATAGACTTTGAGTATGAGTTTAGAAGAAAGAATTTTGGACAGCTTGAAAGTATACTAGAATTTTTTTTAAAGAGTATTCTCTGTTTTTAAAAAAATACACTGATAGTCTGGGCGTGGTGGCTTACACCTGCAGTCCTAGCACTCTGGGAGGCCGAGGCAGGAGGATCACTTGAGCTCAAGAGTTTGAGACCAGCCTGAGCAAGAGCGAGACCCCATCTCTACTAAAAATAGAAAAAAAATAACCGGGCAGTATAACTCATCTGTAGTCCCGGCTACTGGGGAGTCTGAGACAGGAGGATCACTTGAGCCCAGGAGTTGGAGGTTGCAGTGAGCTGTGATGACACCACTGCACTCTAGCTGGGGTGACAGAGCGAGAGACTGTCTCAAAAAGAAAAACAAAAAACAACAGTGATACTAAAAGGAATAGAAGGTCTAATTCTCCCCACTCCCTTCTTAATATTGGACTTTATTTCTTTTCTTTTCCTTTACTGCCATCTAAGGAGACTCCATGATGTAGCATCAAGTTCATTTGCCAGGCATTTCTTTGGAGATTAAGCTCATTTATATATTTTATTCTCCATCATGGGAGCAGGGAGCATGCTGACTTTGAGCAGAGAAAAGAGACACAGTGAGTGACCATTCTCCTACAGATTGGATGGTTTATAACTCTTTTTTCCTCATATCAAAGAATGACACAGTTTAGCCATTTTGATAGAGTTATCAAGTCCTTCTTTTAGACTAAATCTAGAATGCAGAAAGATTCTGAGGTCTGACTGGCCCTCTCTCTACTTACCTATGACCAGTGTACCTGTAATTTTATCACTGTACATTAATAGAAAGGCTTACAGGGCTAATTTTCCCATGATATAAATCATGAAAGTTAAAATTTACAAATGAAAATAAAAAGGAATGAAGTGCTGATACATGCCACACCAGGGATGAGCCTTAAAAACACGTAAAGCCAGTCACAAAAGACCACCTGTTGTCTGATTCCATTCATATGAAATGTCCATAATAGGCAAATCTACAGAGACAGCAAGTAGATTAGGGGTTGCCTAGGGAAGTGGGATGGGATGGCTAATGGGTATAGGATTTTTCTTTGGGGTGGTAAAAATATTCTAAGATTAATTGTGGTGATGTTTACACAACTCTGTGAATATACTAACAAGCTATCAGACTGTACACTTTAAATGGATAAATTATATGGTATGTGAATTATATCTCAATAAAGCTGTTATAAAAAATATATGAGGGAAGAATAAAAAATCATATAACCCATAGTAACCAAAACTAGCAGCTCAGCTAGGGAAGATTCCTGAGCCACCTGCTTTTCAGCCTTTGGTGTTAATTCTTTGCATTGATGGCTTCTCTTTCTTAGGAAACTCTTAAAATCCTATTTAATAGTGATGCTATTTATAGCTTTCCTCCTTCTGGTTTCTTGGTTGCCCTTTTTGCCGTGTTTGTTTGTTTTCTTGTTTTCACAATACCCTGCCCAGCATTTTGTTGGTTCCTGAGACTTAAATGATCCAATGGGCATTGTCAGTAAGCGATTATTTCTTTTGCTTATTAATTAAATGTTCACAGATACATTCAGCAGCCAAACCTTGTGGCTTGCCTTCTGTTCTAGACAGTGACAGTCTACTTGGAGCTTGGATATTTCTGTAAGCCTTGATTACATGCTTGACCAAGGTGAAAGCATAGAACTGAGTTTTCTCTTCTCCATGACAGTTTTCCGTCTTGCTGAGCCATATAAACTGATGAAGAGAATGAACTGTTGTTATATAATCTCATTAGTAAGACTCGTTTGGGTGGAACCAGTTCTGAGGGTCATTAAGTCTTCCTGGGTCTTGTTGGTCTGGTTTCCTGATAGTCATTTATATATAGTTACATTTGCACTATAGAATGTGGCTTAGTAACGAAGTGCCTTCCCTGAGAGGAGCCGCTGCTTCAATGTTGCGAGTTAGCAGTGAACCTTGCTGATAAACCCGACAAGACTCAGCCTTGCAGATTTGTGCTGAAAAAATGTCCTTGAGAATTCCATTTGCTGTAACTCAATAAATAAAGAACGCTTAGTGGGTACATGTTATCTCCTTAATATCACCTGGATGCTTGACCATTTTCCAGAGTGTCATGTTTCCTGGCTTTTGTCCTTCAGACTAAATGGTACACCTCAGGGGGGAGAAAAGGGTGCTGGGACTTGTGACTTATTTCTTCCTGATGGATACATGCTTAAAAAGACAAGTAGCATAAGAGGAACTTCCATAGCCCTTTCCTTTTAGACATTAGGGACATGCCGAAACAATGTGTCACAATGGAACATTTTAGGTGAGGAGGGTCTGGGTTTGAAGCCCAGGTTTGCAATTTAACAGCTCTGTGTCCTTGGACAAGTTATTTAATCTCTCAGTGCCTGCATCTGAATGAGGATAATGATACTGCCCCCTTGTGATTATTAGGGGGATTTAATCAAACATAGTAAATTAAATTAAACATAGTAACGCATAGAAGATGCTTAATGTATTGTAGGCACATGGAAAATACTCCGTGGATATTAACTTTCTATTGATAAAAAAAAAATCCTGTATTCAGACTCACGATATAAATCGCATTTATATAGGGGAAGACTTAACTAGTTACTGTGGAAAAAAAAAAAGACCTAAGAATTTCAGGTGACTAGAAGCTCAGAACGAGCTGGCTAAATATGATGCTGTTAGTTATTTTTTAAGATCACACAGAGAGACTCCAAGCAAGCTGTTTTGGGCATGGAAGAGCACTGTGGGTCTTTTAGTTCCGTCCTGTCCCACACTGTTCAAACTACTTGTGTACCGTCAGGACAGGTTAGGGCATGTTAAGGAGTAATGGTGTTCATGTATGTTGCGTGAGCCGTGACTGACTTAGGCATTTGAAGGGAGGCTGTGATCATCATGTTGGAATATTTGAATCTGAGTATTTGAGGGTCTGACCTGCACAAGAAAGCACCCACCTGCCCTGTGTAGCAGACACCTGAGTGATGGCTCGGAATTTTGCCCTATAGGAAAGTACCTTTTTTGTGAGGCTCAGGAGAATTCTGCAAATACATTATTATCGTTACTTAGACTTGTACTTCGTGTGTCTATTGGGGATGCCTGGGATTGTCCTCTGGGCATCCTCAGATCTCCCCACCACTGCACCCACAGTACCCCATCTGTCCATCTGCTGACTGTACCCCATAAGATTTCCAGCTCAGACCGCGCCTGACTGTATCCATACAACCGCATGCTGGGCATTACTTGGATGTGTACACAAAAACGGCACATCCCAGACTAAGCCAATCTTTCTCTACCCCTCAAAAGAAAAGTTCTACACACTCTTCCACATTCTCTGAGATGTATCTTGAATCTACCCTGCTTTTACCCATCTGCACTGCTGTCCCCTTGGTCTGGGGCACTGTCACTAAAATGTACATCTGATCATGTGGCTCCTGCTTAAAATAGTCCCTTTCTGCTTAAGAGTAGTCTAAACTCCTGTTGGTGAGTTAAAAGGCCATTCCAGGCTCTCTCTACCTTGGGGTTCACCATCTTCCCTCCTGTCTCCCCCACCCCTCCATCCCCAGGGCCTCCATCCTTCAGTCCTGCTGAGGTTTTCTGTGTTACATTTGATTCTCTCAGCCCACACTCCCTGTCAGCTCTGCCAACACCCGTGTGCACCTGCTAGATCCTACTCATTTTTCATGCTTTGGCCTGAAAGTCCCTTCCCCTGGCAAGCAGTCCTGATCTGCTCTTTGCTTGCTACTGGCCAGTGCTCCCACTGCTTGTCCTCAGGGTATGGATTGGAGAGGGCCAGGCTGTGTCCCTGCACCTACCACATCTTCAGGGCTTAGCCTAAGGCCTGACTGGTAAGGTCAAAAGGAGCCTTTCTCATTCCCTCACCTGAGCTAAGTGCTCTCTGGAGGAGAATGCCAGCACCCTTGGGTGGACTTCTGGTAGAGCTGGGGTAGGGGACTGCACATCAATTGACCCAGCTAGAGCTACCCCTTTGTTCTCTCCTCCTCTTCCTTTTCTTCCCTTCCCCATGGTGTCTGATAGAGTCACTTCCTCTCCTGGCAAAGCAAGAGAATCATAAAATTTCTCTGGACCATGTGTCTTCCTGATGCACTTTGGAGGTTGAAATTCACTCTCCTAAAGTTAGTAGCCATTGGTCTTTATGCATAGGATACATGTCTATTAGGAAAGGTGTCCCTCTTTTTATATGGAGCAGTGGTATGTCACGTAGAGCAACCCAGAAATAGCTAAGATGTCTCTAAACTGCTCTGTATTTTGATTCAGAAGCTTTACCTTATTTGAACATCCAGGGACTAGTTCTATCCTTTAGAAATTATTTGGGCTAAAACTGTTTGCATTGTGAAATATTGTGTGGCCAAGTGGGCCCCTCTTTCATTTTTTTGTTCCTTGTGAAGAGGTTGAGTCTTCCATCTTTTTTTCTAGCTAAGCAATTTATTATCATATGCTTTTAAAAATGGTTTCTCTGAGCTAAATATTGTTATTTTCTGGTAAGAACAAAAACAAGTGGTTTTTGAAAAAAAAAAACTAGAATGATTTTAATAAATACAAGGACTCAGGGGAGGGAGAGAGTTAAAGGCTGATGTGTATGACTTTTTTCCTCTAACCCAAAAATGAAGAGAATGAGCTTTTAAACGCAGTGCCTCATTTTTATGTGATTGTGACCCTGAACCAATCGTTTTAGTGGTCGATGGGGGACATGTTGTTAGCTTTTCCAACAGTTTAGATAGGGTTTTGTTTTTATTGTTGGTCATTGCAAGAATTCCAAGGAAGAGAAAGATCTCATGGGCAAAATCAATTTGCTTTTTCTTCCGTATATTTGTAAGTTTATAGCAGCTTCCATTTTCCTCTTATTTTTAAAAGTTAAAATGTCTTTAATCACACTCAGTGTGCTTCTTCTTTGTGGAAGCCAGGGAAGAGGTTCCCTTCCTTTCTCCCGTAGCACCGTAATTGGAAATTTGGTTACCATACTAAATTTTTAGTTTTGGCGCTCCCATGGAGCAGCCATCCATCTGCTGGCGAGACACACTGCCCAGGCTTTTCAAGAAATCCCTTAATAGTCCTGAACACTAATAATATTTATATACATTGAGATGAGACAAAATTTACAGCAGGCTTCTGGGGCCGGCTCCAGGACTCTCTAATCCCAGACTTCCTCATGTTCGCCTGCCTGCCTCCCAGCGTCCTCGCAGGTTGTGTTTCAGCAAGGGGAACACTGGCATCCGTCCCTGGAATGACACTTATTTATGGAGTTTGTCCTCTAGCATGCAAGTCACCTCTCCTTTTGACCTTCTCCTCCTGTCCCCATCATGCCCTGTCTTTATTCCCCCACAGGTATTAGATGTGTGTTTATGCATAGTTTATATCATTTAACATAAAGAAACCCCTTGGTTTGTGAGCCCTTGAAGAGAGACTGTTCTGTCTATAAAGAAAATGATTTTACCTAGTTTGCTTCACTGAAGTTCCTTCTAAAATAGCTCCCACCACTGAAACAAACCCGACTTTCCCACTGTGTGTGTTGGTTGTGGCAGGAACTCTGACCGTTCTGTTCCATGTAACTCACCCCTTTGGGGGGTCTCAGTGGACCACTGCTCAATCATGCTGTTTCTAGTGAAATGGGGGATGGAAATGCAGAACATGTCTACAGATACTTTGTCAAGTAATTTTTTTTTTCTTTCTCATCCTGGAAAAGCCTGACATTGACATTTAGGAATAACTTATTGCAGGCAAGAATAGGGGGACATTTTTCTGTTCTTTTAAATGCTCTGCAGTTTTTACTACTGCATTAATAGCTATTTGATCTTGCTGTCTATTACTCCTCATTGTATATAGCAGTTTCTTTAAATTTTAAGTGAGGAAAGTGGATTTCTGCAAGTAGATATTGGTTCCAGTTAGTCTCTGATGATGATGGTAAGAGTCTTAATCAGTTTTCCCTTCTTCCAGTGACAAAGTATGTTGGTGGCAGTGGCTGAAGAGCAGCCTGCAGGGATTTAGTGCTCCCAGTGGGGTGTACGCTTAATACTTAATACTCTTCTTCTTCTTCTTCTTCATCTTTTTCGAGACAGGATCTTATTCCGTTGCCTGGGCTAGAGTGCAGTGGCCTCATTATAGTTCACTGCCACCTATAACTCCTAGGCCCAAGTGATCCTCTTGCCTCAGCCTTCTGAGTAGCTGAGACTACAGGCATGCATCACCATGCCAGGCTAATTTTTATAATTTTTTATAGAGTTGGGATCTCACTATGTTGTCCAGGCTGGTCTCAAACTCCTGTGCTCAAGTGATCCTCCCACTTTAGCCTCCCAAAGTGCTGGGATTAGAGGTGTGAGCCACTGTGCCCAGCCCCAATTTTCAATGTTTCTTTAGGTCTTGAACCTTGAAGTGACCTCCCTAATGGATATATTTAAAATTAAACAGTCATTTAAGCTATTTGATGGTTAGGTATCTTCAAGTGGGCAATTTGATGATTGAGTGAGTGTGTGTGTGTGTGTGTGTGTTTACTGCAGCTATCTAGGCTTATAAATTCAAATTCATATTATCTTCTTCATGATAATCACCTTGGTAGACAGGATATGTATCCCAACGTGTTAAGTGCTCCTACAACATACACTTTTTTGGTGTGATCAGAAATAGTTAACTGCTTGTTATTTGTTGAGTAGACTAGTTTTTGGAAATAGCCAGAAGTCATTGAGAGCCAGTCCTGGTGAACAAAATGACACAAACCAACAAGGAATGGTTTAAATAATTTTAATAATTTAATATGTCAGAGTAAAAAATATACATATTTAAATAATTTTATTTTTTTTCAACTCAAAAAGGAGGAAATGTATAATGCAAACCAGATTTCATATTTTGTTGATTTATACTCAATTTACAAGTAAGACTAATGGCCCATAGAGTGTGATCATGACAACACTATTATGGAAATAAATACCAGTTCATCTATTTGGGATGTGCACTGTGCATCTGTGGTTATTAAACCCTGATTTCACTTAACTTAAGCATGGAGGGGCTTAGGGGAGATGGTTTCTAATATCTTGTGTTCCCTTGGGCTCAGAGACACTGCTCACCCACCCAAGTTCCAGGACTTGAGAATGACCCCCAGACATGTTGACTTCTGCGTGAACTGACAAAGTTAGGATGTGCAAAGAAGTTAATATCATCACTTATCTTTCATATGATACAAGCAGATGCAAATGTTTCTAAAGCCATTTTGTAAACCTGAATGGTATCATCTTTACTATATGTATAGGTTTAAGCATTTCCAAAATAAAGCATTTCTGCACACTAAAGCTTTTAAGGAGTTTTGAGGAATGAACATATCTGAAATGCAGAATGAGCACAGCATAATGCCTTTTTTTTTTAATTTATATTTTTTTGAGACAGGGTCTTACTCTGACACCTGGGCTAGAGTGCAGTGGGTCATCATAGCTCATTACAACCTCAAACTCCTGGGTTTGAGCTATCCTCCTGCCTCAGCCTCCCGCGTAGCTGTGACTACAGGCGCACGCCACCACGCCCTGCTAATTTTTCTATTTTTTGTAGAGACGGGGTTGTGCTCTTACTTAGGTTGGTCTCAAACTCCTGACCTCAAGCAATCCTCCCACCTGGACCTTCCAAAGTGCTAGGATTATAGGCGTGAGCCACCGCACCTGGCCTCCTGATGCCTTTTAAAGTACTAATAAACCGTATTATTCATGTAGGGCTTTCACATGGTCACCTGCACCTCAGGTAACCTTCTAATGTGGGCATGATCACCCTCATTTTACAGATGAGAAAAGAGAGGATCAAGGTCACAGAAGGAAGCTAATGACTTGTCCCAGAACAAGCAAGGAGTACACAGAAGAGACTGTACTTTAAACCTGTCTACTCTTTGCCTGTCTAACGAGGGGTGTAAAAGGTGGTCTTACTAATAACCTAACAGAGGAAAATAAACTATCAAACAGAAGGAGAAACTCACAGCACATAATTGCCCCTTTGGCGGGGGGACCTCACAACTGCCCCCTTGATTTTGTTTAATTAAAACACCTGTGGTCTAACTCAAAGGGCTGGGGGCTGCCGGCTCCAGCTCTCTGCCTCAGTTCCTGCAAGAAACACATTTCAAGGACTCAGATAAGCCGGCTTAACAGAGAAAAGAAAAAAAAGAGAGAGAGAAAACGAAACACCGCAGCTCCACAGCTGCTCCTGTGAACAGTCTGCTAAAGCAGAGGGGAAGAAAGCCATCTTCACCCTTTAGAACACCACCCGCTTTTCCTCGGCTGCCTGGCATTTTCACTCCTTTCTCCGTGTGCCCTGGCCACTCCCTCCCTCTCTCTCTCCCCCTCTCAAATAAACTTTGCACTTCTTTCTACCCTAAACTCTGTGTGAGAATTCTTCCAACAACCACCAGGAGCACCTAGTAATTTTCCACCTTTTCAGGGTGAAAGCACAGTGATTGTGGAGGGAGGGGGGTTTCATGGAGGGTTTTGCTTTGGCCTCCCCAGTGATGGTGGTGGTGGAGGCGGGGAGTTACCCAGAAATGTGCCGGCCAGGCCTGGAGTAAGCCGCGCAGCCCTCGCTCAGTCTCACCTCCTTTCCCCCTCTGTCCCCACAGTGTGCCCGAGCACGTGCGGGAAGCGGGCGTGCACCGAGAACAACGAGTGCTGCCACCCCGAGTGCCTGGGCAGCTGCAGCGCGCCCGACAACGCCACGGCCTGCGTGGCCTGCCGCCACTACTACTACGCCGGCGTCTGCGTGCCCGCCTGCCCGCCCGGCACCTACCGGTTTGAGGGCTGGCGCTGTGTGGACCGCGACTTCTGCGCCAACATCCCCAGCGCCGAGAGCAGCGACTCCGAGGGGTTCGTGATCCACGACGGCGAGTGCATGCAGGAGTGCCCCTCGGGCTTCATCCGCAATGGCACGCAGAGGTCAGTGGCGCTCACACGTGCTCCGCAGGGAACGGAAAGGTGCAGACTGTCAGTTCCATCCGGGTGGGGCCGTCGGAGAGGACTGGCCTAACTTAAATTTTTGGTGAGATCTAGGAGCAGTTGACATGGTCCCTGCCACTAGCTTGCTTTATGTTTTGTTTTTAAAGTGACCTACCTGGCCATTTGAAATTAAGATCCTCGCTTGCTGGCTCAGGTACCCAGAGATCATGATCTCTCTGTTCACTTGCTGAGCTGCCCTAAAGGTGGGAGGGGGACCCTACAGTTTTAGATTTTCCACAGCTGGGTGCTGCTAGCCCAGGGAAGTCTTTGGGAAGTGCAAGAGGGAAGACAAAACAAGCCTCTACCCCAATCCTAAAAGTCAGCAAGCAGCCCCCAAATATCCCTCAGTGCCGGCGTAGGCCCTGTGCCCGAACTAGCAGCAGGTGACAGTAACTGCTGTGTTTTCCATCAGCACCTTCCTCTCCCCCTTTCACCTCAACCCTCCTTCAGCGTTCTTTCTATCTCTCACTTTCCTTCCTGAACTTTGAGGCTTCACTTGGGAAACAAAGTTGTTGCTTATAACAAATATTGTTTCTTATAACAAATTCTTGTGGGTGCAGACTGGACCTCTGTAGATTGGGCATTAGTTTATGTTTTTGAAAATGAGATGCCTAACATTGTTACAAAATGTAGGGACTGTAACTATGGAAGCAAAAGAACATTGTAGATTTGGGGTTACTATTTCCTCTCCTGGAGCAGGACAAAGAACTTTTACGAAAGTTCTGTCATCATGGGCCAAATGCCTCCTCCATGGTTAGCACCAGGGGACCTGTACATTTCTGAGTTTTTCAAAATAAAGCTATTCTACAAATATACCGTTAGAAAAGTAAACATTAATTTTGAATATAATTTTTGCTGCAGTTCATTTCTATAAGCTCCATCAAGCAAATGTTCATAAAAGGAATTCTTTTGCTAGTGTAATATTTGAAGATGTTGCTCCTACTGTAAGCTTACCGTCAAAGATAAAACTCATTCTTTTATTAGATGTAGAGCAAGTTTCTGCCTCTTATAATTTCTATAACCATTACAATAGTGAAAAGAAAAATATTACTCAAAAATTTAAAAATTATAAATGGGTCGAGGACTCCAATGAGCCATGAAGTATTCATATTCCACCCAAAATAAGTCTACCGTATCTTACATTTTATTGGCAGCCTTAGTATGTAAAAGGGTTTTTACCAGTGCACATCTTGGGCCCAGGGGCAGTACCTGGAAGCAAGTTGAGGCTCAGCTACAATTCAGACATCACCTTCCTTCTGGGGGGTGTGCAAGCAAGGAAGGGGTAGCTTGCCCATAAACTCGGTGTGATATCATCTTTGTCATGTGAAACGTGAGGAATCTTAATCTATAAACATGTAATCAGAACACTTCCTTAAAAAAAAATTCTTTAAGTGCTAGATGATTCCTAGACAATTTAACAGAGGTGTTTGGTTCAAATTTTTCTATTTTGAATAAAATATGGTAAGAAATTAAACATGAACTTATGTACAACCCAGCAGTTGCATCCCTGGACATTTATCCCAGAGAGATGAAAACTTACATCCACACAGAAATATGTACAACATTGTTCATGGCAGCTTTCTTGGTAAAAGCCCCAAACTGGAAACAACTCATACGTCCTGTAATAGGTAATTGGTTAAACAAACTGCAGTACATTCATACCATGGAATATTACACAGCAATGAAAAGGAACAAACCATGGAAATACACAACAATTTGCATGGATCTCCAGGACATTATGCTGTGTGAAAAATGCCAATCTCTAAAGGTCACACACTGTATAATTCCATTTATATAGCATTCTCAAAATGACAAAATTGTAGAGATGGAGAACAAATTATTGGTCATGAGGAGTTAGGAATATTGAGGGCTGGAATTGGGGAAAGTAACTGTGAACTGGTAGCACCAGGGAGATCTTGATGGTGATGGAATAGTTATGTATCTTGATTGCGGTGGTGATTACACAAATCTACACAAGTGATAAGGTGCCCCAAAACTACACACACCTTGTACCAGTGTTAATTTCGTGGTTTTGAAATTGCATTATTATGTAGGACTTAGGACCCATTGGAGGAAATTGGATGAAGGGTACACAGGACCTCTCTGTGCTATCTTTGCACCTTTCTGTGAATCTATAATTATTTCAAAATATTTTTTGAATACTTTTTTAAAAGGTAGGGTGGGGGATTATATGGTCTGTAGGTAAATTAGAAAAAGTAGAAGACAAAAAAAAGTGCTGAGAGGTCACTACACAGGTTAGAAATAAGAGTGTTGAATGTCATGTGGAGGGAGGAAGACTCTCTCCCCTCTTTGGGTAGTTCGAGTTCCTATGAGACCCTTAGGAGATCTTGAACCCTGTTCATCCAACATGAAATAAGAAATACTAGAGAATTTTGTTTACCCATAATCTTTTAAACAAAATAAAACCCTGCATCTTTGGTCTTAGATATGAAATAACAGTCCGGGGTGGGGGAAAGGGACTTTAATAAAAAGAGCTATAACTTACACTGTTTTTCTTGAATGTTTTTATTTCATGAAGTTTAAAATATCATTTAAGAATAACAACATAAATATAATGGCTCTCTAACTTAACCATCCTATTACACACATATCCCGTAAGGTTGTATCATTTATCTTGCTTGGAAATCAACCCAGCTTTCTGACCCTTGTTCTGTATATGGTTATAGATCCCAAGTGTTCAGCTGCTAGATTAGCATTTTGTCTGCTATTTCCTAAATAATGGCAGATGAGCAGGAAAAGTGCCAGTCTTAGTCATCCCTGACTCTTGGTGGTTTGTGGCACATTCAGGATAGCATTTGAAATAGGAGCTCATGATAAAGTAATGGAAATTCCTTTTATTGTATGTGCAGCACAAACAACATTTGGATCAATTTACAAGTTTCTGCAAAACACTGTTAAGAAATAATTTCATTTGTGCTTTAGCAAGAAAATGGCAGATCTGTGTGCTATATCACATCACATGCCTTTTGGAATCCCTCACTGGGCTCTGCTGAGACACTGACTACAGGAGTTGGACTCCTGTTAGTGGCAGAGACACTGCTGTTCCTTTGCTGTCCCTGTCACCTCTCTAAGCTACTCCTCCAAGAGCACAGGCAAGGGCCACAACATCAGAGAGCGAGTCCGTTCTCCTTTGTAGCCCCTAGAGCAGGGGTCCTCAAACTTGTTAACAGGGGGCCAGTTCACTGTCCCTCAGACCGTTGTAGAGTGCGCACTGTGGGCCTGGGACGAGTCGGCTGCTAAGCAGGACAGGCAGCAGTAGCAAAAACACCGGGCCAGCCGGATAAATGTCCTTGGCGGGCCGCATGTGGCCTGCAGGCTGCAGTTTGAGGATGCCTGCCCTACAGCTTCTTTTCCGTGGTGCTGTCTCTCCCACATGGAGCCAGCTGGGTCACCAATCAACAGCGTATGATACACACGTGCCTCGAGGATGTGTCATGTGTATTGTCTGGAAACAAGCAACATGCTTTTCCTTTGTAGGCACTTTGTCCGTGTAGCTGCGATTTGAGTGGCTTATCCTGGGTGGGCTTGGTGATGAGATACCATGTGATCACTTGAACGCTTAAAAATATTTGCGTTTTTTAATGCATGCTGTGATATTAATAACTAAAAAGCATATCCTTATAGTTTTTTAATGCAAGGAGACAGACTCAATTCTCTGTGTTTTTGACTGGTTAATCTTTATCTTAAACAGCATGTACTGCATTCCTTGTGAAGGTCCTTGCCCCAAGGTCTGTGAGGAAGAAAAGAAAACAAAAACCATTGATTCTGTTACTTCTGCTCAAATGCTCCAAGGATGCACCATCTTCAAGGGCAACTTGCTCATTAATATCCGACGAGGCAGTAAGTATTCCATCCCACTGGAAGAATGGCTGGATCTCTTGGTTTTCTTTTGTTGATGCTTTTTGTGCTCCTGTCCCTGAATCACCACTGAAGTATGGGCTTAGAAAAACAACATGGTGCGTAAGCCGCACGCATGACGTCGCTCCTTGGAGTTTCCCTCAAAGATAAAAAGCAGATTTAAAGGCAATCTGTTTTTTTAGCCGTTGGCACATCATGTATTCCTATAAAGAGGGTCATCATCCTTCACTTCTCTGTTAGTCATATCTCGCATAGAAGAGACAAGTCCCAACAAACACAAACCCCAGAGAGGCCGTTAGAGCAGAGGCATGACTCAGCAGACTCCAGCTGCAGCCACATCCACGCATCTTTAACTCTGAAAAGTTTGGTTACTTGGATTTATTGAGGAGACTGAGCAAAGGAAGAGCTTAATGATATCTATCACATTAAAATTATACTAAGTCCAAAAGAGTAGTAGATCCCCAGATTTACTTCTGAGAGCCAGAAAGATACAAGTGTATATCATCGTGTATGTAAAGCTTCAGTCTCAGCCCTGTAGAGTCACCTTTGTTTGCACTCTTATGACATTCCTGGCAAGTAGCTTCTAAGTTGCACTTGTGCAAAGCACTTTCCACTGACTTAGTCTATGATTTTTTTCACGTCTGATCTTTAATTGACCATGACTTCTAGTAATGGTGCCTTAAAGTCTTTACCACTGGGACCACACTTGGTCAGGGGACTGCTAGTTTGATAAGCTGGAATACAGTAAAAGACTCTGACGTTAAAAGGAATTTTTTTTGTAAGTCTTTTGTGAAGACTTGACCTCTCCTCTCTCCTCTCCCCTTTCCTCTCCTTTCTCCTCTCCCCTCTCTCCTCTCCCCTCTCCCCTCTCCCCTCCCCTCCCCTCCCCTTTCCACAGTTTGAGGAAGAAAAATGACCAATGTATCTATCTTGTGAATTTACTTTTCCTTAATATTTGGTAAATGAGTAAACTATATTCTTATGTTTAGAAATAACAGAAACAAGTTTTTTGCTTTATTCTTTTGAATTTTTTTATATTCCTTTGTTTTCCTACAATATAACCCCACCCCTACCCTTCCACAGCAGAGCTAACTCTGTTCCCCACGGCGAGAACTCCCTTGCCCTCATGGTACTTCCAAAGTTATATTCTTTCTTACTCTACCTGCATTTATTCATTTACTTTTGATTTACTTATCTGTAGAATGTATATTTTAAGTGCCTAAACCTTTTATTTTAATCTTTCTAAACTGAAGAAAAAAACAGGATCCATAAATTAAATCCATGGAGAAATCATATGGGAAGGAATTGGTACATATTCATATATGATGATGAAATGTATCTTCCAGTTTATGTCCAATGCAGGAGAATGGTTGTATTTAGGAAGATGGGACATCTCATTGAAAAGGAGAAACATACTTCTTGCCCCACATTTAAAATTTAGGATCTTGTCCTTAAAACGTCAACTGCAGAGAACCTCCTGTCTTCTCAACTTGTATTTCCTCTTAATTTCTCTTGAAAAGCCATTAAACTGTAAATTAAATGGCAGGCCTTATCCTTCAGGAAAGTACCCTTAGTCTTTTATTTTTATCAATTCAAAGCAAAATAGAACCTTTTATTAAATAAGTCTTCATAAATCATACACAGTAAAACCCCATTAATTGAACCACACCCAAGTAATTATAGTCTTTATTATAATTTTGGCATAAGTTGAACTGAAGTTTGTTTTTTATTTGCTATGAGAAAAAGGTAGGCTAAACAAGATGAAAGGAAATTCATTGTTTATATATCATGGGTTTTATTTTTTACATCTGTATTATCAGCTAATTTTCCGAGTATTTTCTAATTACAAAAGCAATACATGAGCATTATGGAAAACTTAGAAATTAGGAAATGACTTTATTAAAATCACCTGCAGACGGCTACTGTTAACTTTTGGTATATTTTCTTCCAGTCTTAGTAGGATGAAACCTTTAACTATAGATCCCTGTGTCTTAGGAATTAGAAATGCAGCAAAGGCAGCTCCTAATGAGACCAAGAAAATGTTGTTTATTTAGTCATGCCCGTGTTCTGTGGAGGCAGTGCTATCTGTTGACAGAGCATATTAAAAGACGTTCCCTAGATCTGTCAGCCTTAGCTAATTGGTAGTCTGGTATTTATGATTTTACATTCTCTTAATCAGCTTGGGAGCTGCAGTACCCAGCCTCTTAGAAACTTCCCTTCCCCTGCCCAGGGGGCCTTGTCCCAGGAGTGGTGTTGAAAGTGAAGGCTAGGGACGGGTGTGTTTGACAAGGGGTGGCTGGTCCCGTGCCAGGAGACTGAGCATCTCAGTGGGCACCTGCCGTCGTATTGCTCTCTACACAATTTGTAAGAGTCCAAGCATGTCACCCTTATACCACGTGAGCACTTAGTGACATGGCCCCCTTTTAATGTAGATAACATTGCTTCGGAACTGGAGAACTTCATGGGGCTCATCGAGGTGGTGACGGGCTACGTGAAGATCCGCCATTCCCACGCCTTGGTCTCCTTGTCCTTCCTGAAAAACCTCCGCCTGATCTTAGGAGAAGAGCAGCTAGAAGGGTAAGTGCTTCAAATTTCCTGAGCTGACACTCTCCTGTTACAAAATAAGCAGCGTACTTGTAAAGCTCTGTGTTCCTAAGGTAAGAGCCCTTCCTCGTCAAATAGAAGAAAGGAAGAAGCCACGGGATTGCCGGTGCTGCCTGGGTGATGGCCCATCTCCTCGAGTAGGGTCTTGTGTAGAGTCACTGTTCTCCATCCTTAGGATGTTGCTGTTTTGGAAAACAGAGATGTTTTCGTTCTTAGTGTGTATGCCTTGTCTTTCAGGGGTTGCGTGTCTGACTGTGGCCAGTGAGACAGCAGACAGGGATGCTCTTGGGGCTCCTTTTGCCAAGAGTCTGAAGTGCTTACCTCCTGGTGAAGCTCATCATTTACATGACACCTGTCTGCCTCGGGATACTGCACTCTCCTACATCCAAACCACTTCATCTTTTACAATACTGCAACATGAGAGAATTGAAGGAGTGTGGACAGTTTCGTTTTGTTATAAAGAAATCTGGATTCACAAAATTGTTTTTACTGATTAGCTTATAGGATTTGCGCTATTGCTAGAATTTTTGCCTTTGCAGGATTGTGCTTTGTGATAAGGGTTTTAAAATAGCCATGGGCTTTTCACTGGAGGATGAAAGCTGGTACTTACTGCATACACGAATTTCTTCCCAGCCATTAGTCTGTGTGTACCTTTGCATATGTACTTTTCACATTCTTCCTTTTAAGCACAGCTCTTGCCTGGCTTTAAGCTAATGCTTTGAAATAAAAGGAGTCATCAATTAAGGAATGAACTCCTTCTAAAGAGAATTTGGGAAAATAATTTAGGGAAAAAAAGAGGTGGGCAGGTCATGGGAAAGGTTGTCCTTGCTGATTTATCTGCCCCAACTGGATAAAGTTACCACATAAGGGTTTCTTTACAGCCTCCCTGTTTTTCTCAGACTAATTCTTGGTCAGTCTTAAATTCTTAAAATTCCATCATCTGATATAGCAGAAGAGAGAGGGCAGCTCTTCATTCCATCCTTGAAAAGCACACTGTCCTCCCCACTGGGAACACTGATTCTTTAGAAAAACTTCTTGCTAGTTGCAGATCCAGCCCCAGAACGTCTCATTCACTTATGTGGCAAGTTGAGGCTCTGCCAATTCGAGGTGTGATGGTGGTTGTTTGTTGTATTAAATTTTAAAATGAATTTTAGGTCAGGTTTTTTGGGTTTTTTTGTTTTTTTTTTTTCTTCTAAGTAGGTTTGTGTTTCTGGAATCCCTGGTATCATCAAGCCCTTTATCTTTGGCAGATTGGTAGCTGTCAATTTTTGCTGCTTAAGATACACTTTTTTAAAATCAAGCAAATGATAGATGTAGAGGTGAAAACTGAGAGCAGAGTTTAATTAATTTTATTAGGAATTATTACATGATGTGATTACCTTTTCATTGTGCATTAACTAAAAGTATTATGCACTTAAATGTAGCTGAAAATTAAAGCCTGATTTTTATGTGCAAGAATATTTATGATGTATTTCTCATTATCTGAAACTCATAAAACCTGAAGTATCAGTGGGATCTTTTTAAGGATGCATATTACTGCTTAGGTGTCTGGGAGGCTTCCCAGGAAAGCTTCCGCCCCTGCCCTGCTGTTAGCATTTTAGATGGGAGGGAAGGCCAAATGGGCCTGGGTTTTCCCAGCCTGCTGCCACTCAATAGCCCTGTAGCTCTGACGATGCTGGTCTTCCAGCCTTTATTCCCACATGCTTCTTCTTGGAGGCTCTCTCTTTAGCTGGACTGTTGAGAATCTGTACCTTGTGATAGGAGTTGTTTAGTCTCACCTACCTTCCTTACCCCTGACCAGAAAGGTGTAGCTTGTCCTCACTTGTGATGAACTCCCCAAGAACTCTTTTTATTTCAGGTGTGACCAGTAGCAACAACTCTTTCTTTCTCCCCTTCACACTCAGAGATGGAGTTAGTTTCCACCCCTTCACCTACTCCCCCCACTTCTTCTGTAAGAAGGAAAGAATCAGAGGGAGGAAGGGAAGGATGGGATATGACAAACAGATGAATGTCAACAGTGCAAAGCAGAACTTACTGAGTGTCACAGGGGAAAAAAAAAATGTGCCCTGGGCATGAAAAAGAGATGTCTAATTGAGAAGATCAGACAGACTTCTGAGAAGAGGTGGCATTTGAAAGAGGCTTTGAAGTGTTTCCAGAAACACTCAGAAAGCAGAGGTTGAAGAAGGAATTCAGAGAAGGGTGGCAGGAGCAAAGGCAACGAGTTGGGGCATCCTGGGGCCTATTGGACAAATAATGCCGGAGAGGTAGGTGGTGCTGGCATTACCTACGATGTTGTGATGGGCCCTAACGTAGAGGTTATAATGCAGGTAGGCCATGGAACCTATTCAAGGCTATTCAACACTCACAGAAGAGTGTTATCAGAGCTGTCTGAAATTTTAATTTCGGTGTGCTTTTGCTTTAACCCAAGATAACTTTTATCTCAGTTTCCCCAACTTTGCCACATGTTAGAATCATCTGGGAGGCTTTTGAGAAGTCCTGATGCCCAAGTTGTACTTCACCCTAATTTAGTAGGAGTAATTGGGGGGTAGGATCCAGGCATCAGTGCTTTTCTTAAGACTGCTAGGCACTTTCAACATGCATTAGAAGATTGGAAACCACTGCTTTTTATCCCTTACTGTGTGCTTATCCCCAAAGCACTTTGATTTTTTTCCTAAATATTTCCTTGTCACACTGCTGCCTTAAAATACTATCCTGCTTGAACCTCTCTTATAGCCAGTGAGAACGTGAACAAGTGTTTCCATTTGGTTTGATAGGATGCAAGTTCTGTAGCCTTCTGTTTTTGATGGAGAGCAGAACACTTCAAAGTGCAGAGATTATTCAACTCTGACAACCTTAGCTTTCCAATATGTCACTGAGATCCTTCTCAAAAAATCTCCTGAGTAGTCCAGAACAGGAAACTCAAGCATGTTACCTAGACTAGAGCTCGTTAGTCCTCACTCAGAGCCTATTTACTTTTATGTCACACTCAGTGTGAGCTGATTTGGTAAGCTGATTTCCAGGCTGGTGACAGATACAGGAAGAATCATGTCAGAACAGAGAGCAGGGTGGTCAGTCACTGAAAAACCCAAGACGGCCAGGGTTTCCTCGAGTAAACAAGGTTTACAATGTGTAATGTTAATGTAATTCTACAGTAATAACCTTGGACATTAAGAAAATCAAGGTTCTGCTGTTTACAAAGGAAACAGCTTTTCTAATCCACATGTATGAGATTTCTATAAAATGACTAATTTTAAGCCCTTATATAAGAGCAGATCATTGTTATCTGGAAAATTCCCTTATTTGGACAACTTTATTTTCTGATGGCATCAGATAACTAAGGAGTTAAAGTTTCAAACTCTTGAGTGCTACCAAGGATTGTTGCCTTGGAAAGAATAAAAACAGATGGAGGGTGTTGGGTTATAAGAATTGAAATCCGTACATGCATCTAGGCATCTTTATGCTTTAGTCTCCACTACTTAACTTTGTAACACTTAGAGCTTCATACACTAACTTCTTGCAGCTCTAAGATGAGGCTGTACTTTGACAGTTCCCTGGGACTTTTTAAAAATATACACCCGACCCTGTGACCCAGCAATTCCAAGATTTGCCCAGCATCTACCCAAGAGAAGTGAAAACATGCCCGTGCAAGACTTGTATGTGAATGTTCATAGTAGTATTACTCACAATGGCCCCCCTCAAAAAAGGCCCACCCACTGGAAACAGTCCAAATATTCACCAACAGATGAATGGATAAACAAAACGTGGCACAACGGAACGCTACTCAGCAATAAAAGAGAATGAAGTATGATGCACGTAGCAACATGGGTGAACTATAGAACATTAGGCTAAGTGGAAAAAAATAAAAGCCAGACACAAAAGGCTATTTATTGTATGGCTCTATTAATGTGTGATTTTCAGAAAAGGCAAAACTATAGAGGTAGAAAGTAGATCAGTGATGGGGGAGGGTGAGAGGAGATTGACCAGCAACTGAAACAAGGGAACTTTTGGATGATGGAAATGTTCTGAAACTGGGTAGTGGCGATGGTTGGACAGGTGCATAAATTTATAGAAGCTCATGAGACTGTACACTTATCATGGGTACAATTTTTGGTATGTAAATTATACTTCAGTGAAGCTATTAAAAAAAAAAACAGCCAACAAAACAAGGGGAAATGTTTTCTGAGTATCTTTGTGGTGCCTGGATCCACCTGGATGTACTTTCCCACCCTTCCTGAGCCCCCAAGGTTGATGTCAATATTGGATTTGGGTTAGATGGCCAAGGTGTAAACCAGTCCAGTTGCAGATGGTTTGGAGGGAGCATCTGCAGAAAGGCCAAATGCTGTATCCATTGCACATCACTCAGTGTGCTGGGTTCTGATGCCCCCTAGAGACAGCCGTAAAGAGGCAACAATTTCTTCTCTGAGAAATGAACTGGAATGATTGGTTGTATATTTGCAGATTTGTTTTCAATAAGCCAGCAAGGGCTGAAAAGAGGGGACTGTCCCTTCTTACCTCCATAGACTGCAGACCTCAGGTTCAGCCCTTTCTGTCAAGACACAGGGCTTCCCTGTTCTCTGAGACTTTGTTCCAGGGGACTTTTACACTTCAGAGAATAGAACAGGTCATCCCACACCTTTGTGGGATGATTCAAAGCTCACAGTATCCTTTTATATTTAGCCCATCTAATTCTTCCAACTGGCTTCAGGGCCAGCTGAACAGGGAAGACACCTCCAGTTTGCAGCTGAGAAACTCCAGCCTGGGAGAAGAGGAATAACTGCTTTGCTCAGAGTTGTTACTTAGTAAGTGGTGGAGATGGGGCTCAGCTGATCTTTGGATTCCCAGACGGAATGCTCCAAACCCCAGCAACTGTGCCTGCCTTCGCTCCCCATCCTCTCTGCCCTAGCGGAAGCAGGTGGGGAAGTCGTGGTACAACAACTCAGAAATTAAGACGGCCCCAGGATTGCAGCCACAAATAAACCTGTGTGTACTATGTGCTAGGCATGTAAAACATGGACACAGATAAGATACAGATGCCCTCAAAGAGATAACTAGCCACTCCCAACCCACCCCGTTGGGCCTACAGATTGGCAGATGGGGCCTACCCAAGAACAGAAACAAACATTTTTTACAACATTGAGAAGGCTGAGAGCCAAAATACCAATATCAATTAAACCCAAGCTTCATGGAGCCTGTGGGAGCTAAAGAAAAATAAACAACTTCATTTTTAAAAATATTCTTTGAATGTAAAGACAGTGAGTTTAGAAACAATTAGCAAGTGATATTTACTGAGTAAGTTACTTAAGTAGTCGTTTCCTTTAGGAAACAGTGAAAATGTAAGTGTATGCGTATTTTGAAGATGTGCAGACAGGTTTCTGCCTTTTACCATCTCTTAATTCTCACCTAGTCATGGAAGGAATTTGGGGGGAGCCGGGCCCTAGGCTGGGGTGGGAAAAACAGGAGCGGTATTGACAGGCAGTTGGTGAATGGCTTGATTATTATTTTGACAAGGGTTTTATTTTTATTTTTCTTTAGCTTCCACCGGCTCCATGACGCCTGGGTTTTATTGATATTGGTATCATGGCTCCCAGCCTTCTCCGTGTTATAACAAATGTTTGTGTTTACTGTAAAAAGATAATCTTGCTTTTCAAAGTGATTAATCAACTACACACTTTCAGTGTGCCTGCCATTCAGTTGTCACATTCCTGATTTATAACTGGAGCTTCCCCCTGTGGGGAGAAGAACGTTTTGTTCAGAGGTGCTTTTGGTGAGGTTCGGCTCCCGGCTAGTGAAATTAGTTTACTGAAAGAGGCCTCATGCTGGGTTGAGACGGAAGTTCCACCTGATTAATTGGCCCTTTCTCGCAGCGCAGAGGTTTCTTCTCCAAAAGGGATTTTTTTGTCCATGAAGCAAACTCAAGTACCTAGAAGCAGCCAGACCCGTTGGGGTCATTGTGTTGACACTACAGAGTCTCCTTCGCAGCTGGAAATACTCCCTGAGCAAAAATGGATACATGACAGGACAAATCCGTTTCCTCTTCCGAACCTCTCCTCCAGTCGTGTGACTGCACAGAGTCCCCCTGCCCTCTAGCAGTGCCACGTGCAGCCTGGCAGTGAGAAGGAATAGACGTGGATGGGGTCTGCCCCCAGGGATGGCAGGTCTGACTGAGCCCTGTCCTAGCCCTGCCCTCCTGGACACACGCCTAGCGTTGCATGGACCGTGTCTGGGGTCATTGGACAATGTCTTAGGTTCCTTTTCCAGGACATGTATGTGTTAGGAAGTGAGTTCTTACTGAAAGGAAAAGATTATTGACTTGGAAGTTTTGGCTGCTGGTTTGGTGGCTACTGATGTTTTCAGAGGCCTAAACGTGGCTTTGCGAGGAGCCTGGCTTGCCTTCGGAGGTGCTGTCTTTGGATTCACCTGTTGGTTCATGGAACCCCTGTGTGGGTAGGACTCCCGGCCCCCACCCCCAGCACGTGTGTGGACAGGGGCTCAGTGCTCAGGTAGGGGTTGGGCTTCCGGTTAGTGGGCAGATTCCACCTCAGCTCTGTGACCCCTTCTGGGCATTAGGGTCATAGACTCTTAAAATAGACAGGGAGCTCAGATGTCACCTGTTCATACTCCTTGTTCTGTGAGTGAGTAAACAGAGCTACAAACAGTACTAAAGGACCTGCGTGTGGCTATGCAGCTCATTAATGGCATTTCCGGTCCCAATCCCTGTCTCTAAACTCCTTCCTGGTCTGAACCAGGAAGCCCTTGTGAATTTTCAAGGAAATGTCACTGGGCCGTGTGGCAGCGTTGTAAGCGTAGATTGTGCTTTGCTCTGAATGAGACTCAGGCTGAGGCTTGGCCAGCTGGTTAGAGGTCCTGGTGTGGGTGTAAATGAAGACCCTTACCACGTGCAGAGGTGCCCGGTGGTGGTAGCTTCCAGGGCAGTCCTGGCGATCCTGGCCCTGCTGAGAAAGCCAGTGTCCTTTGTTCTTTGTGTGTTGGTGTGTGAGATCTGTGAATGGATCTTAGCAGTCAGTCTAAGTGCCGCACCTATCCCTAAACTCAGCTCTTTAGAAAATGTGTGATGGAGGCCAGAAGGAAACCGAGGCGAGGGAGCAGGAGGACCGTGGGGAGCAGACCTGTCAGCACAGAGGACTCAGGCGTCAGCCATGGCCTTGTCTTGCTGGCTCCCCAGGGGAGCCAGAGAAAACAGTCTACAGCAGGGATCTTTCCCCAGACGCTCAGCTGTAGCTGTCTGTTCTCTTGCCTCCCCAGGGATGGATTTCTTCCAACACCTAGGTAGCCGGAGGTAACTGTTTCCCCACATCTTCCTTTCAGTGGACCCCCACTGCGGCCAGGAGCTGTGTCTGGTCTGGTGGGCTTTGGAGCTCCAGGACCTCCCTGGAGCTCAGCCTCTGTTAGACCAGCGGTTCTCTGAGTGTGATCCTGGGACCACAGCAGCATAAGCATCACCTGGCACTGTTAGAAATGCAGATTCTCAGCCCACTCCAGACCCATTGAATCAGAAGCTCTGGAGGCAGGGCCCAGCACGCTGAAAATAAGCTTTGTGCATACTGAACTTGGAGGACTGCTGTGCTGGACACGGAGTTCCAATGCCTGGATGGGCGGCCTGGGGGGACTGCCCACCAGGGGCCTTTCCTCCTCCCCCACACCTTCTCCATGGACTGGAGCTGGGGCTTCTCTGGGTGAAAGATGAATCTGGAGGAGAGAGAAGCCCCAGGACGGGTCCACACTGAGCCTGTGTCACTGCCTCTGGCAGTTTCCCGTCCCATCATACATTGCTGATTGGGCACGGGCAGGATTGACTCCCAGGGATAATGGGAGACTTCACAGCAGATGTGTAAGCTGTTCCGGTTGGGTAGCAGAGCATATCTGTTCTCCCATGGACTGATTTCAAGCGCATTGTACATACTCAGCTCTGAGAAAAATAACCTAAGGCATTTCTTGGGAATGATTCGAGTAACATCTTCCCGTATGAGAAGCATTATTTGTTGGTAATAGAGGTCATAAAATTAATTAGTATCTTATCGATTTCAGTATGTTGTCCTTGAATCATGTTGTTGCCATTAGCAGTGACTATCTGTTCTTACATAGTGTTAATAACTAAATCTCTCATTGCCAAAGGAAACGTATTATTGAGCAGGTGGCAAAGAGGACCTATTACGCGGCCAGCAGGCGAGGGGACCGCCGCCAAGGGCAGGTGCACTAATATTGCTTTCTGTGCTTCTAGGAATTATTCCTTCTATGTCCTCGACAACCAGAACTTGCAGCAGCTGTGGGACTGGGACCACCGCAACCTGACCATCAAGTCGGGGAAAATGTACTTTGCTTTCAATCCCAAATTGTGTGTTTCCGAAATTTACCGTATGGAGGAAGTGACGGGGACTAAAGGGCGCCAGAGCAAAGGGGACATAAACACCAGGAACAACGGGGAGAGAGCCTCCTGTGAGTGACCACATTCAAAACACCTCGGACCCAACCATGGCGATAATGGTGGACCTGCCTCCCACCTGGGACAGTGGCTTTCCTTCGTGGCCCCCTCCTGGTTTCACTTGAGGGACTGCTAGACCACCTAACTAGCACTTTGCTCCTACTAATGTCTGCCAAGTCGATAGTGGGCAGATTCATAATGTATTCATATTTATAGATTTTCCTGAGCATCTGTGTGAGTGTGTTAAACACTTATAAATAGATTCTTGTGCAAACCTTAAAGCAGTGCTTACAGAATGCACAGAGTTAAATATCCTATGATACGCAGGCACACAGTTAGATTATTTTTGAAGAAGAGCCAGTACACTCTAGCCCTGTGAGCTCTGGCCTGGGGGTGCAGGGGCTCTGCTGCAAGCACAGCCCCTGGGGGCCACTGGTTCCCTGTCCCTCACCAGCAGCCACCTCTGCCTTCCACCCCAACATGAAAAAGATGGAGTGATCCTGCATCCCTGAGTTGATATTGCTTTTTAAATTTAGAACAATATAATTACATCCTTGTGCTGGTTATAAAACTTTTACTTTAAGGTCTCATGTCAGAGATACAGTAGTGCATTTCTCATCTAACCCTGGAGAGGAAAGTGCTTTTAACAAAATGTGGCTGTGTTTGGCTGGATAGGGTTATAAAAGCAAATTGTCTCTTCACCTTTGGCTTTTAATAAGGGACAGGTAATAGAAAAAAATAGAGTAATTTATATGATCAAGGATGATTGGTGTGTGCATACTCCCTGCTGCCAACCACACACACACACAGGTGAATCTGTGAAATGGTCAGCGTTTGGCTATGGCTTGTTTTGCTGGTATTTGGATTTACCTGGTTGACCCTCAGCTCAGGCTGTTCAGGAGCAGTGTTAGAGGGAAGGAACTTGGCCCAGAGCTGGAAAGCCTGCTAACAGCCAATGCCTTCTCCCCCCAAAGCCTCTACCTTGCTCCCTGCTTTGACCATAGTAACAGTGGATGTATCAGAGCATATTCAAAGTGCTTTTCTACTTAAAAGTAAACAGCCAGTCTGACCTGTCAGATCATAGAGTAGCCATTTATTTCCCTTTGTAAACAAAATCATGGTTTCCTCTCTATTAATAACACTTCAACAGGAACTGTAGCATCTCCCAGTCTCAGATCAGCACATTTTGCCCTAAAGACTTCTTAGTCTTTCACTGCCTTCAGTCTGTCTGCTTCACCTCCTGAGTGTGCAGTTGGATTCAGACAAATACGGGAGAAAGGGCCACTTGTCAGAGAGCTTTGGATCTCCACGAGAATAGGCAGTCATCAGTCCTTCACTGGTTCCCATCGGAGTTTGAATTTGGTCCGAGGAGCAGGAGGAAGTGTGGGGCAGCTTCCCTGCCGTACCTGCCAGCCAAGACTGACTTCCCATGGAGCACACAGGGCTTGGCCAAGTGGAAGCATTCTTGTTCGTGTTTAATCTAGTCCTCCGGTGTTTGCCGGCACTCGCTGGAGATCTCAGAGGAGTCCCTGCGTCCTTCCAGTTTGATACCAAGTATAGACCAAGAAAAATTCCTTTCTGTGGCACCCCTGTGATTTCTTACCTGTCTTTGGTGGTTACACGGGAGCAAGCAGATATCCACCACTGCAGAACAGGTGCTGTCATCTTTTAAGAAGATTTAGTCCAGCTTAAAGGTTTACTCTCACCCCACCAGGCCAGCTCTGGTAGCCAGCATCTTAGAGATCAGGCAGAAAGATAAGGCTACCTTGTTCACTGAAGTGGCCCTTCTCTTTCAGGTCAGGAAACACTCACAGGTTCATGTCCAGTTCCCTGGGCAAGTAGCCGGGGCAACTGATGGAACTAAAACAAAGGAATGAACTCCTTGGTGCTCAACATAGTGAAATGTGTGGGTTCTTAGTGGAAAATAAGAAAGGGACTTAGCACAAACACGTGGCTTTGGGGAAGAGGGAAACTCTGCCAGGGCAGGTGGTTTTCAGAGACGTGTGGTTCTCTGTCGCTCATGGATTTTCCTCTGTGCCACAGGTGAAAGTGACGTCCTGCATTTCACCTCCACCACCACGTGGAAGAATCGCATTATCATAACTTGGCACCGGTACCGGCCCCCTGACTACAGAGATCTCATCAGCTTCACCGTTTACTACAAGGAAGCGTGAGTTTCTGCATTTGCTGGCGATGTTCTGTTGACAGGGTTGCCAGTGGGTACGGCCAGTCTTTTGGTCATTGTATTCGTTGGCTGAGGAGCCAGCAGAGTCCCTGGGGAGAACCATGCCGAGTGTCCACGCTTCATCCTCACATGCCCTCCCTGGCTGTCCCGTGACGTCCATCACAGCCTGTGACAGTCACAAATGGGAAAGTGTTAGCTTGAGGCCTTTCAGTCTTGAGTGGGTAATTAGAGATGTTTGAATAAAATAAACCCAAAGAGAGGAAAGTTTGTTTTTTCAAGAATGAGGTCACTCCAAACTGTCATAAGCTATATGAGGGACTTGGTTGACATACTGTTTCAACCCTTGTGCCCACTAGCCCTGCTCGGGGACACATGGCTCTGTTGAGGTGACTCCCTGCACTAGTGCATCACATCTTTCCTGTCACTCTGTCTCTGGGCCTCTCCCAAGCTGTGGCCCTCTGCTCTAGGTTGTGAGCACTCCAAACAAGGGCAGGAGGATGGAGAGAGACCAGCATTCATGTCTCAAACCTTTTGTGACTTCCCCTGGAATCTGCTGGGGATTTTTCTTGTGTCATCAGATGATAGTTGCCTGTCTGAGCAGCCACAAATTATTCCTCCACATTGCAGCTCTCTTTGGTCTCCCTCTTCCTTCCTTTGCCTCTTGTGTCCAGGTGGTTCCTACAGTCTGCTTAGCATCTCCCTTACCCGGGTCCTGTCTTAACACTGTGGGTCTCACTCCCAGGTGCTTAGCTTCCCAGTAGCAGGACCCAGAGGCACCAATGGCACCATCTTGCACCCTTTCCCCCTGCCAGAGCAGGGTCCTGAAAATGGTTATAGCCACTGAGAAATGGGGTGCTCAAGATGACTAGGCTTCAGGGTTTGTGTATATGGGCGTCCCTTGCGATCTCCTGTCATGGCTGTAGACAGGGTTATGTTGATGTCAGTCCCAGAAGCCAGTGGCCAGCAGCCATCCAGCCCTTTTCTCTGATAATAAATGCAGAATCCCTACCCGACTACGAATCTGTGCAAGACACTATATTCTCTTTGATTGTCATGCCAATGCTTTGGCAGTATCAGCTGGTAATTTCACTAAGGAGTTGATACTGGTTTTTAAGGGAATCTAGAAACTAAATATTTGAGTATTATAAGATACTTAAGCATCAGAATTGTTTGTGAGCAATTTAGATTCTAGGAGCTACTTCTGTTTTTCTGTAGGAAAGTCAATTTTCTCCAAAAGTTATCTTATATCAATATCTGATGTTTGCATTAAATGACCGTGCTTGTTTTTTTCTTATGGTGAAAAGATGCTGTAATCGGGAGAGAGAAAAGAAAAATAGCATTTGCGTATGTTCTTAGGGAGCAGTAACTATAGAACTTACTCTTCTTGAGGCAGAGTATTAAGTACTATATAGTGCATAACTGTGGTGAAACCTGGAGTCCAGTTGCTTAATTTTATTCTTTTGTAAAAATTTAATTGATTATTTGTTTTATTTAGAAGCCCTGTTATAGAAAATGTGATGTGCTGGGCCTGTTGGGAAGATTTTTGTGTGCTTTGATGTCAGAGCCCTGAAACGTTCTCTGAACTTGGTTGATTGTCTTTCAGGCCCTTTAAAAACGTCACAGAGTATGATGGTCAGGATGCCTGTGGCTCCAACAGCTGGAACATGGTGGATGTGGACCTCCCACCCAACAAGGACATTGAGCCTGGCATCTTACTGCACGGGCTGAAGCCCTGGACCCAGTACGCTGTGTACGTCAAGGCTGTGACCCTCACCATGGTGGAGAATGACCATATCCGTGGGGCCAAGAGTGAGATCTTGTACATTCGCACCAACGCTTCAGGTATCCACACCCCAGACAAGCCCCCAGCGTCCCAAGCTTCCTTGTGGGCTCACTGTACTTGCTTATACAAGGTGTAACTGTGTAGTGCTAGCAATGAATATGCCTATCATCTTTCTTGCCAATACATGATACTGTATCATATTCTTTTTGCCACTTCTAACATCGTAGGCTTTTCCATTTCATTTTCTGGCCTTGGTACCATCTTCCATCGTCTGTCTCCCTGGTCTGTGCTGATGAGCCCACGTCCTCCAGGGTGCTGGGTTGGTTTCACTGAAAGGCCCAACCAGGAAACAGCTGTCTTTGGCCGCCCTTTTTGTTTATTTTGATGTTTGAACCTCCAGGAATGAACTGAAACCATACTAATCTGTTCCACTTACTGCACGTGACTCATTGATTTTCTGTATCCATTCCGTAGCTGCTAGGATTCCAGGGAGGTAGACAAAAGTCGAAAAACTACAGACGTAATATATTGTAGATATTCAATGATGAAATGTTCTTCCATCTCCCTTTACCTTCATGTTCTAAAACCACCTTATTTCTCAACTCCACATCTGGAATCAATAAAAGCAAACATTTGTCTGTGTTTTCCAAGTATATAAAAACTAGTTCTGAAGTAGGAAAACGCCCTTCATTTGTAAAGACACTGATTGTCATCGTCTGTTGAGGTGCTGTAACAAAAATGGTGTAATCTGGGTGGCTCATAAACAAGAGTTCATAAATATAAACTTTCACAGTTCCAGAGGCTGCAAAATCCAAGATACAGATTTTGTGTCTTTTGAGGGCCTGCTTTCTGGTGCATAGAGGGCCACCTTTTCGTTGTGTCCTCACACTGTGGAGGGGATGAGGGAGCTCTCTGAGGACTCTTTTATAGGAGCACTAATACCATTCTTGAGGGTTTTACCTCCATGACCATATCACCTCCCAAAGGCCCCACCTCCTCATACCATCACGTTACAGGTTAGGATTTCAGCTTGTGCATTTGGGGGAGACACAGACATTCCATCTATCACACAGATAAACACCCTTTCATAATACCCATTGTTTTAATGGGGAAAGTATTTTTAAATACCCATAAACTGGCACAGATTGAGTTTAAATGGCAGAGAGGGTGAGAAGAAAATGCTGATGGGAAAACCTTTGCTCATGCACACCTGCTTTCTAGTCCCCTCCTGCCACATTTCCATGATCCTGTAAGTGGCCACAATTATGTCACCGATAGAAATAAATTTGTCACAGGCTTCTGATCCTGGGCATCAGTTGATATAGCAGAGATTCAGTGCAACAGAATAAAATTTTTTGTTTGTTTGTTTTTGAGACAGGGTCTCACTCAGTCACCCAGGCTAGAGTACAGTGGCCCTATCATAGCTCATAGCAACCTCAAACTCCTGGGTTCAAATGATTCTCCTGCCTCAGCCTCCTGAGTAACTGGGACTACAGGCGTGCGCCACCACCCCTGGCTAGTTTCTTCCATTTTTGGTAGAGATGTAATCTCGCACTTGTTCAGGCTGGCCTTGAACTCCTGAGCTCAAGTGATCCTCCCGCCTCAGCCTCCCAGAGTGCTAGGATTATAGGTATGAGCCACGGTGCCTGGCCCAGAATAACAACTTAAAATTTGGAAGTAACCTTTTCCAACAATTCACTCTAACAAGTTTGGGAAAAATAGGAATCTTTTCTTACTATGACAAATTTTTAAGAAACTCATTTCCTTTCCCCAAAGATGGAAAACGAAACACTGTACAAATGGAGTCTTGCAAGTGGTAGAGACAGAGAAGGTCTTCCTCCTCTGCTTTTGGTGACACCTGTCATTGAAATATCTAGGAATAAGCTGTTTGTTTTTGAAGTACTTATTTTTGGAAACCCTAAAGTGGCCAAGCATCAAATGGTTATGTTTTTTCTGAAAAAGCTAGCATTAGTCATAACCTTTT
Organism: Cheirogaleus medius; assembly: GCA_008086735.1. Classification (NCBI taxonomy): domain Eukaryota; kingdom Metazoa; phylum Chordata; class Mammalia; order Primates; family Cheirogaleidae; genus Cheirogaleus; species Cheirogaleus medius. Next base: position 14,495,818 of record VBSM01002223.1, on the reverse strand, counting down.
TCTAAAGTATCATCGTTTAAAAGTGTTCAGGACCTTGTGTGTATAATGTACCCTAAAGCAGCAGTTCCCAACCCTTTTGGCACCAGGGACCATTTTCATGGAAGACAATTTGTCCACGGACCGCCAGGGGGAGGTGGGGTTTGAGATGATTCAAGAGTATTACATTTATCATGTACTTATTTCTATTGTTATTACATTGTAATATATAATGAAATAATTACGCAGCTCACCATAGGTTGGGGACCCCTTCCCTAAAGCACCCTCAAGCTGTTTATCCCTTTCAGATTTTTAAAACATCAGGGATGAACTCATTAACTAAGTGATGTACAGTGAAGGTGTCTCTTGCACTTTGGAGAAACCGTCAAAATCAATGCTTTTTTGTGAACCCAATGAGAACAAGATTTCAATGGTCTTTTATATACAAGGCAGCTCTGAGTTTGGGTTTGGGGATCAGTAGTAAGTAAAGCTGGATTGGATTACTGTGCTCTGCCTGTGAGTCAGTATTCCTTGCTGGTAACAGAGTCCTTTGCCTGAGATTAGGGCTTCCCTGTGTTTGTGATTTTAGACCGCCTTTGAGAGTCATGTCTCGGTCGTTCCACTGAAGTACAATCATAGAAATGATGGGTTTCCATGCTCTTGGCATTGCCTTTCCCCCGTCTCTCTTACACGTGGGCGTGACACGCTGTCTCGTATACACACTCTCCGGCCCCCTTTTCACTTCCGTCTTTCGTTTGGGCTTCTTGCCATTTTTATGAGAAATTAAAAATCGCAGATGCAATCCAAGTAAGCCAGTTTTGCCATTTGTTGAAACTGCTGGAGTCAAAACGCTTTGGAGACTGGCAGTTGTAAGAAATGAGAAATATCTGGTGTTTGAATTAGCTGTAGGTTTTACATTGTCTCTTCCAACCCTGGCTGTGCCCTCGCCACCTTTTTCCATTTGCAACTCAGTGATGTTTGTTTTCACAGAGATTACCTGAGAGCAGCTATCAGAAAGGGAAATGTTGGCATTTAAAGTAATACTATTTCAAAACAAGGTTCAGTTTTCACTTTGCATTTCATTTATCCTTGCTATTTTCTAATCCAGGTCAAACGAGCAGCTTCCTGTCGGTTTGCATTGAGTATCCGATAGATAGCCTGAATCTTGGGTTCGTTCCATTTTCTAAAATGTTCTTTGTTCCCATTTCCAGTTCCTTCCATTCCGCTGGACGTACTTTCAGCATCAAACTCCTCTTCTCAGCTAATCGTGAAGTGGAACCCTCCCTCTCTGCCCAACGGGAACCTGAGTTACTACATCGTGCGGTGGCAGCGGCAGCCTCAGGACAGCTACCTTTACCGGCACAATTACTGCTCCAAAGGTAAGGATGCTGGCAGCAGCCCGGACAGAGAGGTAGCCCCAATGTTACACGTCAGGTAACAGCGTAGCCCTTCGTTGGAACCCAGCTATCTTCCTGGTTAAAGGTGCTGACAGCTACGATTTTTCCCCATAAACATGTACAGTGGCTTTCCTTCCCACTCTCATCTTGGCTTCTTTTTTCCGAGAAGACAAAATTCCCATCAGGAAGTACGCCGATGGTACCATTGACATCGAAGAGGTGACAGAGAATCCCAAGACTGAAGTGTGTGGTGGAGAGAAGGGGCCTTGCTGTGCTTGTCCCAAGACCGAAGCCGAGAAGCAGGCCGAGAAGGAAGAGGCTGAGTACCGCAAAGTCTTTGAGAATTTTCTGCACAACTCCATCTTCGTGCCTAGGTACCAACGTCATTTGAATTTTCAGTTGACAGAACCCACTGCTCAGGGGGGTCCTGTCGCTTTTCTCTCCACCAGGTAGTTTGTAAGTCAGCGACTGTGGGGCACAGCATAGTGGCTGTGCCTGAAAACCGGGCTGAGGAGCTGGCTGGGTCAGCATCGTACCCCCGATCCCTGTCCACGTGTGTTCTCTTCCCCTCCCTGGCCCTGGGGCCCAGCAGCCTGTACCGGCCACTTTCTTAGCTTGTAACAACATACGATTTTTAAACTGATTTTTTTTATTTCCTGCCAAGTGACTTTCTTGATATTTGCAAAGTGGTTGAAGATAGCCATCTTACTTTGAAAAATCAGTGAAGTAGGGAATAAAGACCTTTTAGAACTGGATGTCCTATTTCCTCTTGAGAATGAAACTCTCGTTGCCTGGTAGCTTTCCTCCCCTCCTTTCCTCTCTCGCAGTAACAGCCCCAGAGCTGCGAGGAGGGCCCGAGAACCCATCACGGCTCTCCCGACCTGCCCTGCCGGGCATCTTCCGTGTGCGAGTGGATTGTAGGGGCGCTGCTCAGGGGTCAGTCTCATGGTTCAGTGTTGATTGCTCTTTTTCCGTGCGTGACATCTTTGTATCACATGTGGTTCCTAGAATCGGAAAGTTTGAGGACTGGAAAGAGCACAAATATGTTTGAAAACTGGGACTTGGGTTCAGCGACCTCTCCAACGTCCCAATTAGTGGAGAATCAGTTTGGGACGTGGCCCTGCGTTCACACACGCACAGGCGCTTTCCTTCATTGCATTGCTTCTCCACACGGCCCACTCCACCCCGGCCAGCAGAGGCCCAGCTGGTGGCAGCTCCTCTTGCCACAGGAAAGGATGAATTTAGAGTGTCCCAAGCAAGCGGGACAGGAAGTTTTTATTCTCCATCAAAGACTGTTGGTTACGTTGGTATCTTATCCCACCAGCCTGCCAGAGGTTCAGCTTGTGAGTCAAGGATTTGGAAAGATTTTGCTAAAAGGCTCCCAGCTTTTAGTTGTAGTTATAAGATAATACCTTTTTCTTGTCAAATGTAGAACAAAAGACTAAATGAGACAGCTGTGGTTGACACAGATGTTATGAACGCACAGTGTTCATTTTGTTGGGTTCAAAATAAGTTTCCTCTGTGCCGGGTTCCACTCAGTGGACGCATTCATCCATCCCTCAGTCCTTCCTTTTTCTCTCCTAAGACAAGTCTGACTTGTGATTATTTCTTCCCGCAAATGTATGTTAATGTCATATTTTGTTCATGGTGAGAGGCTACAAAATTGAGAACAATGTTTATTTGCTTTTTCCTCCTACTGACTTCTGACAGTTCAAGTAAAGGGGTGTCCAGGCGACAGAGTGACTAAATCATAAAGGCTGGTTTTCTCTTTTATCACTAAATTGTCCAAAAACGATTTTGATTTCTTTCAATTCATTCTAAGAACAATTTATTTGTGGGCTAAAACCAGCTAAGTCAGATTTCGTTCCTTACTTATTGTCTGCTAGAGTTTATAAAGTTGGTTTCTGAAGTCAGTACTTGGTGGTAAGTGCCTTTCATTGACTGCTGTCTTTATTTCTTCAATCGCCTGGCTTGGTAGTTTGGTTTAACTGGCTAAAATGTTGGCAGATGTTGGGAAGTCAGAGGCTTTCCAGCAGGAGTAGGCTGTATTGTGGTGGAGTGGGCAGAGTTGACAGTAATGTTTGCTGCTGACCACACCATTTGGAAACGTGGCTGTTTACAAAGAATTACGTAGAGGCCATTGTGCTTATCCATTCCTGTCTCCCGGATCATGTTTAGCGGTGCCTCCCTCCCCCAATCCCTGACTTGGTGTCTACAGTAACAGCCATGCAGTCTCTGAAGTGTAGTGTTTATAAACGAGTAAACTATTGCACGTACTTAATGGTGCAATCCTAGTTACATGTTGGCAGGCTGGGAGAGGGGAGGGGTTTTAACACAGTATTATTAATATTTTGCAGTGCATCAAACCTAAGCAACTTCTTACTTATAAACACAAGTGTGTGCTGTGTTGGTTTTGAAGGGAAGGCAGGAAGTTTGTTGATAATACGTTGAAAAAGATCTCCCTAGTAATAAATGTGGTTTCTTGTGTTCTTCCCATCCGGGAAGGATGGTTGGCTGGCTGGCTCGCTGGCTGGTTGGTTTGCAGGGTGTGAAGATGGTGGATTATCAGCCTCATTTCCCAACCCTTCCTCCCCCAGTGTTGTGAAAGCAAACACACATGCTCCTGTCCATGTGGACCTCTGCCTGTTGGGATGAGCATGTCTGTGTTGGGTAGTTTATGCCTTGGGTGGGGCCCTGTGTGCCACTATACAAAGAAGGACCATGTTTTCCTCAGAGGAATCCATGGGCTCAGCAGATTGGGAAGCAGAGGACCTTTCCCCAAGCACCCTGCTGTCCCCTTCCAGGTTTTGACCTAGGGACCAGCAAGAAGCCAGCCGAGCGTCAGCGGAGCCTGCACATGGTTCTGGGACACCTCCTTCCCTGCGGCACTTCTGCCGCTGCTCTCCCTGCTCAAGACTAAGGCACTTCCTGTTTTCTGGGCATTCTTGTTTCCTTGGGAAGATGAGATTTGTCCCATTTGTTCCCTGCCTTTTGCCCATTCCTAAGGCCAATGACTCAAGCCAGTAACCTCAGAACCCTGATTTTTCCACCGCTGTCCATGGCAGATACAAGGGTTGCTGTTTCTCTGTCTGGGTGCTTCTCTCACATTCTGTCTACTTTTTTTGGTTCCTGTAAATATTAGGGTCCTGTTTTTAAGGTTTCTGGGGAGACCCAAAAAGCCCATTTTTTTTGTATTTGACCAAAACTACAATTGGAGGTTCACATCCTCCTGCTTCTTGGACTGCCTCACCTGCCCTTTGGGGTGTGAGCGTCCTTCCTCGGTGATTTTATGCATTCCCTTTTACTTTTCTGTTGTTCTGTAGCTGTTGTTCCAAGCTACTCAAATAGGTGACAGAGACTCTGCTTTTCTCATGGGCAGGGCCCTGGGGAGGCCACAGGTGCTCCCCGATGAGTGGGAGGAGGCAAAGCCAGGCTCGGAAGACCTAGCCTAGAGTGTGCACGCCAGACACTAGGGGCTTGCGTGAGGCTGTCAGCAGGAGCCCGGGAGAAGCGCCGGGGGTCCAAGAGAGTGCTTGCTGCTCAGCTCTGGGCGTCTTTACTTTATTTCCATAGTCAGAGTGGATCCCAGGAGCCATCGTCACAGGCCTTTGAATCCCCTCTGCCTCATCTGTCTAGGGCCTGTGCGCCTCACCTCTCCCCCACGCCCTAATAAATCTTAGTGCCACCAGGGGGTTTGTCACCTTTAATGTTTAACCATAAGGTCTGTGACCAGATGGCACTAGCATTCTGATGAAACAGCCAGGACACTGCCTGGCCAAAGTGGCTGAGGCCTTGTTTGCCTGTAGGTATAATCGAATAACTACTCTGGGAGCCGGAGGAGGGGGGAGTTTGTGTGCCAATTCTGAGGTTTGCAGAGTAGGAAAAGCAAGATAAATAATGAAGGAGGAGGCCTGGCCCTGTGGCTCACACCTGTAATCCCAACACTTTGGGACACTGAGGCAGGAGGATCGCTTGAGCCTAGCAGTTTGAGACCAGCCTGAGCAACCTAGTGAGACCCTGTCTCCACAAAAAATTAAAAATTAGCTGGACATGATGGCACGCGCCTGTAGTCCTAGCTACTCAGGAGGCTGAGGCAGGAAGATGGCTTGAAACCAGGAGTGTGAGGTTGCAGTGAGCTCTGATGATGCCACTGTACTCCAGCCTGGGCAAGAGAGTAAGACCCTGTCTCTAAATAAATAAATAAGGAAGGAGATCCCCATATTATTTGTTGATTCTTATCCAAGGGGGCCGAATAGCTCCTTTTATTCCAAGGTTAAGATTTTTCTTTTCTGTTACTCTTACCCTAGTCATAGAAAAGATGAAAGAGGTAGAAGCACTTACAATTCAACTTTGTCTCTTCCTTGCAGACCTGAAAGGAAGCGGAGAGACGTCATGCAAGTGGCCAACACCACCATGTCCAGCCGAAGCAGGAACACCACGGCAATGGACACCTACAATATCACAGACCCAGAAGAGCTTGAGACAGAGTACCCTTTCTTTGAGAGCAGAGTAGATAACAAGGAGAGAACTGTCATTTCTAACCTCCGGCCTTTTACATTGTACCGCATCGATATCCACAGCTGTAACCATGAGGCTGAGAAGCTGGGCTGCAGCGCCTCCAACTTTGTCTTTGCAAGAACTATGCCCGCAGGTACGGTGTGACCCAGCTAGCCCCATTACTGATTCACTAGAGCCGAGTGGAGAAGACCATGTTTTATAGATGTGGGGTCTGACACCCAGGGCCATGACCCCTAGTCTGGGGTCTGCCTACTAAACAATGTGCGATCATTGGTAGGCAGCATGGTAGACCAGCCACCCGGGAGCAGAGGCTGTGCTGTCCTAGTGATGTCACTCCCAGCCTGGTCTCTCTGTAGAAAGTACTGAAAGCAGGGACCTCCCTCCTGCGTCTGCTCTCCTCCTGCTTCTTGGTTCGGATTGTACATTCCCATGGCCCCTTGCCCATTCGTGCACAGGTAAGTTAGGCTGCTCCTTCCTGAGTTTTCACAGATTCAGTGACATTCCCAGTTAGCTGCCTTGATTCAGAGTAACCATCGCTCCTCAAGTTATCTCCTTGCATAGCCTCTGATCCTGCAGGTTTGGTCTACAGCTTTCCCTTGTAAGTTAGACACTGCCTGTCGCTCAGACAGCCATTCACCCATCTTTGAAGTGGGTGAACTGCCCAGTTGTCGTTCCTGGCAAGAGGCACCAGGTAGCAGAAAGAGCATGGGAGTGATTGGAGTCTGGGGAGTGGGCCCTCCTGTGCACAGTTCTGACACTGATGATGCTCAGTACACCTTGGTGCAGCCAACAGCCTCCCAGCCTCAGTTTCCCCAGCTTTCCTAGGACAGACACAGACCAACTGAGCCCTCAGTTCCTTTCCCAGCTGGTAACTTCCTAGGACTTTTGCTCACCACTTTGCTTACTGCTTTAGGAAGCAAAAGCAAGAGAGCAGCCACTACAAGGTCAACTCGCAGCTAAAAGAGTTAATGCTGGCAGGGAAAGTTTGCTCTCTCGGCACCAGCCTCTTCACAGTCCAGGCTTTGGACTATGCTTCATGCCAGTATAAAAATTGCAGCTGCTGTGTGCAGACGCGAACTGTGGAGGGGCCCTGTCACAGGCTGGGGGCCCTGTGCGCTGCTACTGCTCATTCAGCACCTTTGCAACCTGCTTGTGTTCTATGGCTGCACACAGTTTTCCTTTTTCAAGTGGTGGGAGCGGAATAGAAATCGAAAGTTAACTTAGGTTGCCAAGATTTTCCTAGCATGCTTGGCAGCAGGCTTTTCTGGTGGGGAGTAGGGAGGATCCTGTGGCACCTTGAGACATGCAAATTATTAGGTTGGTCCAGTTTTGAAACTTGCTGTTGTGAGCAGCCGGCTCGGAGGAGCCTGCGTGGTCACTGTCCACGGGCCTGCACACACAGATCGAAGGGTTATTCTGGGGTCAGCCCAGTGTTGGTCTCCCTCCCTGGAGACCTGAATCCAACTTTGTTGCTTGTTTAAATCATACAGAAGGAGCAGATGACATTCCTGGGCCAGTGACCTGGGAGCCGAGGCCTGAAAACTCCATCTTTTTAAAGTGGCCAGAACCTGAAAATCCCAATGGATTGATTCTAATGTATGAAATAAAATATGGATCACAAGTCGAGGTAAGACTGGAGCCGTGGCCTGTGTCTGCCTGTATTTCCACCAAAGTTGATAGCTTGTGTTATGTTACCATACAGGTTACCTCCTGGTTAGCTTAAGATTCAAAACGATAAAAGAAGGTGCTGAGTCAGTGAGGACTTGGGTCTTTCTGCCACCTCCACACTCTGAGAAGTACTCTGCAGCATGCTAGGGGCTGAGCTACGTCTCACGCCCAAGAAACTTTCGTTGTAGAAAATGACCTTTGGCATTGGCCAGATTGGTCATAATAACTATTGATCCTTCTGGAGTTCTCCTGGGATTCAGAAATGTTTGATTAAAACTTTTGGGTATGCTTGAAACTACTTGAGGACAGTCTCTTTAAGACTTGGTTTCTTCCCCTTTGTTGACAGTTGGGGTCATTGCTAGGTGAGGGGTCAGAGAGTAGGCACCTAGAGCCACCAGTGCAGCGAGTTTTGCTGGCAGGTCCCAGATTTCTCCCGTGTTTTTGGGAAATTGACATGTGTGTTTTCTTTCCCCCAGGATCAACGGGAATGTGTGTCCAGACAGGAGTACAGGAAGTATGGAGGGGCCAAGCTGAACCGGCTAAACCCAGGGAACTATACAGCCCGGATTCAGGCCACCTCTCTCTCTGGGAATGGGTCATGGACAGACCCTGTGTTCTTCTATGTCCAGGCTAAAAGTAAGACTTATGAAGGGGGTAGCATGGTAAAACTGAAAGTAGGTCGGGCCAGGATTCGGGAAGCTGGGGGTGCTGTGGCTCTCCTATTTCTGATTTTCTCTTAGAACAGAGTTGGCCAATTCTCAGAAGGGTCACACATTTGTGTCTGGGAGTTTGGGCTGGGGAGATACTGAGCTTTGGGTCTCTATCTCATGTCATATGACAGGCCAGGGAGAGGGTAGGAGTCCCCTCTTTTGAGGTGATACAGCCACTGAAGAGCCAGAGGAGACCTTTGCTTTCAACTTGGCTTATGTTCAAAACTATTTGGCAAAGCGTTGAATTGACTTTTCTACTGCCTTCCTGGTCAGTAAAGCTGGTTGGGGCTTAGATTCAGGGCTTGGAATCCTAAGGGGTGAACGAAACCTGAGAGTTCATCTGGTCCAGCCTGCTCCAGGGCAGGAATCTCTATGACAACATCCCAGGCTGAGGCACTCTGCTCTGCTTAACTGCCCCTTGTTAAAATACTCACGCACTCTTAAAGCCCCAATATGCATTAAAAGCACACAGCGCTCACTGTTGGGTGCAGAGATTAAGTAGTGAGAGTTTATGCTCCAACCATTGACAAAATAACTCTTAGGCTATTATTTATGATGATTTCAGATTTTAAAACTGAATTTTATAAAATACATAAGCACAACAAGGGCCACATGCTTGGTGTTTGACCCAAAAAATTTAATATTTTGTTTGGTGAAATTATTTCCATATTAATTTTCTATTCTTATTAGAAACCCAATGTGTTGGATTATTTCATGTTCATGTAATGGGATCAAGCTTGGCATAACACCATTCCTTATCGATTGCTCCCCACCTAAAATAGCACTATAGCCCTGCTTAGTGGTAGTACTTTCTGATATCCACATTCCTCATGTCCTGATCTGGAGTCTAAAACAAGCACTGAACACATCCAGCAATCCCACTTCCAGGCATATATCCAAAGGAAATGAAATCAGTATGTGGAAGAGATATCTGCATTCCCATGTTCATTGCAGCCTTATTCACAATAGCCAAGATGTGGAATCAACCTAATGTCCATCAACAGATGAATGGATAAAGAAAATGTGGTATATATACACAATGGAATACTTTCAGCCTTATAAAAGAGGGAAAACCTGTCATTTGCAACATGGATGAACCTGGAGGATGTTATGTTAGGTGAAATAAGTCAGGCCACAGAAAGACAAACACCACATGATCTCACTTATATGTGGAATCTAAAAAAGTTGAGTTCATAGAAGTCAAGAGTAGAATGGTGGTTACTGGGGATTGGGACGGGTGGAGATTCAGGGAGATGTTGGCCAAAGGAGGAAAAATTTCAGTTAGATAGCAGGAATAAGTTCAAGAGATATTTTATACAACATGGTAACTATACTTAATAATAAAATATTCTTAAAAATTGCTAAGAGAGTAGTTTTAAGTGTTCTTACCCAAAAAAATGGTAAGTACGTAAGGTAGTGTATACGTTAATTAGCTCAGTGGAGCCATTCCACAATGTATACACATTTCAAAAACAACTGTTGCTCGTGATAAATATATATCATTTTTATTTGTCAATTAAAATTAATTAAAATGTTTTAGAAAAACAAGGACTGCAGTAGTCCCTCTGGTTAGCACCGGATATTCCAAGCTATGCGTGATATCTGAAAATCCTCATACTGATAGGTAGCAAAAGAAGGATGGGGTAAATAGGATTGCAAACCTTGAGCCAACATTTTATGTTACTGGCACTGTGCCTGGGTTCAAGTTTTAGGCGTAAACGGAGGCTTAGGCAGATAATTCTGTCAATTAAAATAGTCTGAATTCTCCCATTTAGTCCATTTAACCTAGTCTTACTAGTCAACCTGTGCCACCTCTCCAGTTCTAGAATGTTCGTAGTACTCCTGTAACCCTCTCCAAAGCAGTGGCTTGCTTTCTTTCTCTACCCAAAGCTTTCTCTTTCTGCCCCCCTCTCCCTGATCCCTGTCCCCTAGGAACAGAGCCTCGTTTAGAGGTCTGTGGTCTTTGATACAGCAGCCTTGGCTTCTGGGGTTGGGTGAACTTGGCTTGTTTTGGGAGACATGTTCATGTCTGCCTGTGCTGCTCCATCTTTAACCCCATGAGTGCCAGGATGCTAGTGGGAAATCCAGGAGTCCCTCTGATGGAATTTTGCCAGCAGAAGTTGGCATATACTATATGGAAATTGGATCTGCATGCTAGCTTTACTGCTGCAGAGTTTCTCCTTATGTCAGATAAGACTTTCTCCTGCTACAGTTTGGTCTCATTTCTTCTTGTTTAATCCTCAGAGGAGATGGTAGCTTTGGAAGCTTCCTGGCAATTGCTCTCCTTGTAGGAACTCTTTCCTGTGCTTGAATACTATTAAATTACCCTTCAGCCTTCTCTTCTCCAGATGAAATAATCTCAGGTCTTTTGGCCTTTTTTTGTAGCCCGGTCTCTTACGCCAATTTTCTAGCCATTTAATCATTTTGTTCTTCTCTGGATGTGTTTCAATTTCTCCATGTCCCTGTTGAAATGTGAAACTCGAAAAGAACACAGTACGACCTGACCAGTAGTGTAAGTGATACAAATAGAAGAAATAGGCCTCAGGGGGAAAAAATGAAGAATCTGCTAGCTGCCCCCCTGGCAATGGTAACTTGTGAGTATTTTTAGGAATTAGAAAATGCAAGAGCCTGCATCCATTTCAAGTAATAGAATATCAATAAAAATATCTTTCATCGTTGATAAAAAATATCTTTAATTTTAAAATTAAAAATAGCTTTAATAGTCTATAAAGAATAATCACAGTACTAGTTTTTAGTGGCAAAATAATCATTGATGGGCGATTTATGATCAGTGTAACTTGGTCCCCAGTGAGTTCTAAGCCCATTTCCATATATACTACTTGGGTGTCCCATGGCTACTTTAAGCTCCTTGTGCCAAAGACCAAAATCATAGTTGCTGCCCTCAAAACACCTCTTCCCTCCTTCGTTCCTTATCTCAGTCAGTGTGGCCTCATAATCCACTCATCACCCAGCCAGGAACCTCACAGGCATCCCTCACTCTGCTTTCTCTCCAGCCACCTGGTTTTTATTCCAACCAAAGTCTCATGGATTCTGCCACTTGGACATCTCTGGAATCCACTGCCACCGGCACTGTCACAAGTCGGCCTCCAGGTTGCTGGCACTGTGGGAATAGTATGAGCTGTGGGTGCAGGAAGGATTTGTAAAAAAGGAGCAGTGACTTCTTTGCAAAGTCTGAACTGGGGAATGCAGAACATGCCCAGGGAATATGGGGTGTTCCCCTACTCTCGAAGACAGGGCAGTGCTTCCTCTCTACTGCCAGGCCCTCCAGTCTGTCCTCGGCACAGGCCTCTCCCTGGTGTGCAAATCTGATCAGTTCACTGCTGAGCCTGAGAGCTTTTGCTGACTCCTTTTAATCTGTAGAATGAAGTTGAAACTGCTCAGCTTGGAGAAGGCCCCTTGTGAGCCAGCCCTGACTTCTCTCCAGGATTATTTCCAAGCCATTTCTCTGCTAGGAAAGCCATTTCCCCCCAAGGAAAATGTATCTTTCTCTTGCAAGACGCAGGCTAAAGGAGCCTGCTGTTAGGGAGCACAGGAAAGAGTTCCTACAAGGAGAGCAATTGCCAGGAAGCTTCCAAAGCTTCCATCTCCTCTGAGGATTAAACAAGAAGAAATGAGACCAAACTGTAGCAGGAGAAAGTCTTATCTGACATAAGGAGAAACTCTGCAGCAGTAAAGCTAGCATGCAGATCCAATTTCCATATAGTATATGCCCCTTGAGCCTGCCTTCCCTCTTCACCCTTCTTCTCTGCATCCTTGTCGTATGTGCAGTCCATTTTTCTAATTGTCATACTACCTATCGACACTGATTTCCCACATCCCGCAGAATGTTCCAGGGTGTGGGTCCATGTCCTGGTGCCCAGCCCAGGGCCTGTCACTGATGGTGAGCGCTGCAGCAGTCCCTGTGGTCTCACACTTGTGACCGGGCTCAAATGCTTGTGGAGCATTCAGAGCAGAGTTGGCAAGGGCTGCCATCCAGGTGTTTTTGTACGTGTTCGTTTATTTTAAATTGTCTGTGGAACTACCTTCAGACACATAAGGGTCTGCATGGCTTGGATAAGAATCTTATTCATTTTACATTTAGCAAATGTATGCGTTTTCTCTAATAGTCATTAAACTGCATGCAAAGATTGTTTTCCTTGAGTCTATCCATCTATCTGTTACATGAGAATATACTGTACTGAAAAGTTGAGTATCCAGCTCAGTTTGCACTAATTTAATCTTTTTTCAAATAATTCAGTTTGTTTGCTGTGTTATTTCTGAGAACCATTTACCTTCAGGAATTCCTACTACATGATAGGAGAAGTAAAGGAATAGTCAGGGATTGTTTTTTTTTTTTTTTCCATACTTCCAACTGAATTTTAAAACCAAAGTGAGGGCCAGGCGTGGTGGCTCACGCCTGTAATCCTAGCACTCTGGGAGGCCAGAGCAGGCGGATCATTTGAGCTCAGGAGTTCGAGACCAGCCTGAGCAAGAGCAAGACCCCGTGTCTACCAAAAATAGAAAAAATTAGCCAAGCATGGTGGCACATGCCTGTAGTCCCAGCTACTCGGGAGGCTGAGGCAGAAGGATTGCTCAAGCCCAGGAGTTTGAGGTTGCTGTGAGCTAGGCTGACGCCACGGCACTCTACGCGGGCAACAGAGTGAGACTCTGTCTCAAAAAAATAAAAAATAAAAAAAAAAAATGAAAACCGAAGTGAGCAGATTGTTCACCTAATGATATTCTATCATTTCCTCCCCCGTTGCTGCAGCAGGATATGAAAATTTCATCCATCTGATCATTGCCCTGCCTGTGGCCGTCCTGCTGATCGTGGGAGGCTTGGTGATAATGTTGTACGTCTTCCACAGAAAGAGGTCAGTGACTTGTGCAAAGTTACAACACTTTTTGTGGCTGAGTGGTTTGACGATTTGAATGTGCGTGAAGGTAGCCTTTTTGAGGATTTTGAGGAAATATTTTATGGATTGGAAAGCGTGATCTTCCAGTCAGATGTTCTTGACAGGAAAAGAGAACATTTTCCGATGATTTTAACAACTACCAAAAAAATATTTTTTGATAGCACAGATCTTCCCCTCGCAGGCTGTTCTGTCGCACAGATACTGACGCGCCTGCAGACTTCTCCAAACTTGATGTCTTGGCCCTCCCGATCAGATAAGCCTTTTTATTAAATATTTCTAATGAAGTAAAGAAACAAATGTTTCTTCAAAAGCTCTAGTCTGAGGTGCTGCAGGAGCCGAAAGATGTGTTAGCCGGTGTCTGCTGGCCCACGCGGGCCTGGACCGGGAGTGTAGACAGAGCTGCGTGAGCAGTAAGCTCTCCCGTGCCTTCCTCCCGGCACTTGAGGAAACAGAACAAACGAGGCTGTTATAACAAAGATGAAGATATATATACAGAAGTGTGTGGAGATGGAGTTTTGTTAACCTCAGTTTTATCTTTTTTGACAGAAATAACAGCAGGCTGGGGAATGGAGTGCTGTATGCTTCTGTGAACCCGGAGTACTTCAGCGCGGCTGACGGTAAGGGCGCCGGCCGCGCTCGCTGGCGGGACGCGGGGGAGGTGGGTCGGGAGCTTCCTGCAGCGTCGCTAATTAGGGAAAGTGAAGAGGTTTGCCTTATGCTGAGCTATCTTTGGCCTTGAATCTGTCTTCATTAATATTTCCTTTTTTTATTAATCAAAATTTGTAGCAGTTCAGTGAATATGTCAAAACTTCTGGGACTCTATGGGGTGCCCCAAGGAAAAACAGGCTTCAGAGATGAATGTGGCCAGCACAGTAATCAATTTTATTTAATTGCTTGAAATTTTATGCTAGAATGAAGAAAGCTTTTTAATTGTTAACATCTAGTTAGAGGATATGCTGCAGCTGCCAAAACAGTCCTTTTAAACTAGTTTCAGTTTGAGTTTCATAGCGTTATAATTGTCTTTGACCACGTGTGGCTTCTCTTCTCTTTTTATCTTGGAATTTTTCTGTCAAATTTTCTCCTGACTAGGGTCGTACCCTCGTGGCTCTTTCACATTACTCTTGCCAGCAACTAATGAGAGACATTTAGTTAAGTGTCTGGGAAAGTCTGACTTGGAAGCTGGGTCATACTCAATGGTTATTTCCTTTTTTCCCTTTTTTGCTTTTTTTCTTCCTAGTATGCTCATATCCAAACCTTTTGAGTAAATCAGATGGGGACGGGGTTGGTCATTAGTCCCAGTCATATTTGTACCATTAACTGGCACTTTGGGAGGGGCTTTTACAAACACCATTCCATTTGCTCCTTACACCCCTGCAGAGCGGGTTTTCTTGATGCCCATCTGTAGGTGAGGAAATGAGCTCCAAACAGAAACTTCTTGGGCTCACATGGCTAGACAGTTAAGAAGTCAGGATGAGAATTCAGTTGCCATGGAAAGGCCTGTGAGGTTTCCCCGGCAGGCAAGGAAGTTGGCCCGAAGGAGGGGCTGGGCCCGGTTCGTGCATGACGTTGGGCGGTGTGTTCAGAAACAGCGTTTGCTGCCATCTTGCTTCACGGGGAGTGAAAGTAGAGGTGCAGGAGATAGGGGATAAAGAGTCATGATTATTGTAATTGATTATCCTGATCAGATAAGAAAGCATAATACCTTGATAAGTGAAAAGCACTGAATAAATGTATAAGGTTTTACTATGGTTTCTTTACTCATTTCTAATGGAATTGTATTTATAGTAAAGCCAACCAAAAGCAGCCTCCTCTGAATGGGAATCAGGTGCAGAATAGTAAGGACATTATTCTTGTCTTCATAAAGATCTCACAAAGTTTTATTAATAGTCATGTATATACACATATATCTGCATGTGTGTGTTTAAAGCATAGAGAACATTCTGGAAGGATGCATACCACACTTACAAGAGTTGTTACTTGTGGAGAGGATCTTTCCCTAAAAAAAAGGGAGGCATGGTGTCATATTCCCATAGTCCTGGCTACTTGGGAGACTGAGGTGGGAGAATTGCCTGAGTCCAGGAGTTTGAGGCTAGCCTGGGCAACGTAGCAAGACCCTATCTCTTAAAAACAAAACAAAACAAAAAAAAAGAGACAGATATGCATTATTTGTGTAAATAGTACCATTAAAAAAAATCAGGGGAGTCATCACAGACAATAGATAGGGACAATACAAGGCCACTTCCCCTGTCTGTGAGTGTGGAATATGACTATACCAGAGAATCTACTCTGCTTTGAAATAAAGCACCGAAGATTGACATTTGTAGCTTTTAACTATGAAGTGCCCGGGAAGTTTAGAAAAAGCATTAACACAATAAATGGTGGCTCTAGTGGTGACTTGAATTCAAATTTTGTGTCCTTCCAGAATGCATTCATAATATGTCTTGGTTCTTCATTAAAACAAAACAAAAACAAATTCATTGCCACCCAGGCCAACAGGTGTGAACACTGTCACCTCATTTGAACTTAATTTATTTGGTCTTTTGACAAGCACCATATAGCCAGTTTCTTCAAGGGGTGACAAAATGACATTGCAGTTCAAAAGTGCTTTAAAATTTCTCTCTCCCAAAGCTAATCTGCATGTCACCGTTCTCCAGAGTACATTGAAAATCCCCTACAGGAAAGTGCTGATAACATTGTGCACATAAATGGCTCTCGTGGCTGGTGGAGCTCAGGACTGCTGGTATAAGTCAGAGCTGATGGGTTGAATTTAAAGAAAAGGATTGAGGGTATTGACTTCAGGGACCTCCCAAGGAATAGATGTGATTGGTTTTAACTCCGTGTTTTGTGGCATGCTACATAGTTAATTCTGATTAAAAGCAAGCCTGGATTCTCAGAGATAAATGAATAGAGACAGTGGGTCTTTATACTTTCTGAAGGGCATTGTGAAGAGTCTTATCTCCGGGGTTGTCTTACATAGTTACTCTCCTAAGCAAGCGCCAGCCTCTTCTTCAGGGATGCAAGCCACCTAAGCCAGCTGGACGGTAGAGTTCCGTTTCTGAAATTCTTAAACACATACGCAGCATGAAATAGAAAAGAGTGCATGACAGAAAACTCAAGATGATTAATAAAGTCCATATTGGACACTCCTCAGTGGTGTAAATTGGTGGTGTCTCCTGTGCCTAATTTATAATAAACATTTTTCCTTTGAGACATCACTTAAAAGTCGATACTTGGGACATGGGGATGTTAGAGTACAGTTGTCAGCCCGCTGCTGCTCCCACATCCAGCCTCAGACCCCAGCTGAGCATCTGAATGCTTAAACGCAAAGACAGGCCCAGTCCCCACTTCCTAGTCCCTCTGCATTTCTGAGCCTGGACCGCCTTCCTGCCAGTCAATGTGTAGTGGAGCCTGTTGGCAGGTCCCCTTCAGGCAGGGACCTCAGCACATAGCATTAGAAGAATACAGTTATGATTGAAATTTCTTATGGAATAGGTTGGTTTTATTTTCATTTTTATCCTACTCATCAGAGTTGTGGGAGGGAGCCTCTGTTTGATTTGGTTTTCTTTCTTTCCTACCCTTTTTGTTTTCTTTCCTTCTCTTTGTTTCATCTTCCTTCCTGTGTAGAATTATTTATTTATTTTCTCAAACCAGATCGAGTCTAACCAGACACAGAAGCTGGAGAAAGAAATATCGAGGCTCAGTATTTACCATGTGCCCCTCCTTACTCATTACCCTGTAGTGGAGACTCCTGAGTTCACGGAGCCCAGGCCAGAGCCCTGGGAGCCACCGCTGCTCATCAGCTGCCCCAGCTGCCTTCTCCACACTGGGCACCGCTGGTCTCCCTTGGTCCCAGAGCTCAGTGGCTTCTGCAGCTCAGTAGAGGCCCAAAGGTCAAAGGTAGGCCTGAGAGACGCTTTGTCTACACCACACCAGTCCTACCAGTAGAAATGTAATGCAATTCACATATGGAACCTTACATTTTCTGGTAGCCATAGTTTTGAAAAGCAAAAAGAAACAGGTGAGATACATTCTAATGTTTTCTGTAACCCATTATATCCAAAATATCAGTTGTAACACGTAATCAGTATAGAAGTTATTGAAATATTTGACTTTTTTTTTCTTTTTTACACTAAGTCTTTGAAATCCGATGTATATTTTATACTTACAGCATGTCTCAAATTGGACTAGTGACATTCAGGTGTTTGGTAGCCACATAGGGACTAGCTGCCGTGTTAGACAGCACATGCCAGGGGTCAGTGTTGAGGACCCTGACACCTCTCTTGGATTCATCTGTGAAGCAGAACATCACGTGAGACATTATCACCTCTTACACCACTAATCTTTTTCCTGATCCAGAAGAAAAACTCTTCCCTCTTCCTACTACTCTCCTGTCTTTGTGATTTGCATTTTAATCTGTTGATGAAGATAGGTGACATCCAAACCTCCTAGAATCCTGCTCACCCATTTCATTCAGTTTCTCTTTCTCCTGTGGTTAATTTGCTTTTATCAGGTGGAGTTTTTTTAAATGGTGAAAAACAATAAAAGGAACCCCTGCTTTCTTTCCTATCCTAGGCTTTTTTGCTTCTTTCTGGTCCTTATACACTGTTAGTATCCTTGAATTATCTTGAAATCCAAAAAGGTTTGAAATACTAGTGCCTGGCCATACGGTTGTCTTACTCAAATCCATAGCAGGTGGAAAGAGCCGTGCCCCTGTCTCCTGGTATTTTCCTTTGTAGGTTTTAGAAAGTGGCATCTTGTGTTCTTTAGCTCAGAGTTCCCCAAAAAGCAGGTTCTGTCTAAGGGCTTGTTTCCATACCTGTTTCACTTCCGGTTTTTTCTTCTCCAGTGTACGTTCCTGACGAGTGGGAAGTAGCTCGAGAGAAGATCACCATGAGCCGAGAGCTCGGGCAGGGGTCGTTTGGGATGGTCTACGAGGGAGTTGCCAAGGGCGTGGTTAAAGATGAACCTGAGACCAGGGTGGCCATAAAAACGGTGAACGAGGCCGCAAGCATGCGTGAAAGGATTGAGTTTCTCAACGAGGCTTCCGTGATGAAGGAGTTCAACTGCCACCACGTGGTAAGAGAAGGTCCCTGAAAAGCCAGAATCCAACACAGGAGGAAGTGTTCCACAAGCCCCCGGTGTGTTCCTGGCCACCCTGTAGGTTTGGTGCCCCCCGTCTGTATTCTGGACAGTGACTCACTGCCCTACTGTCCCCTGCAGACTGCTGTGCTCAGGCAGGTTGGGATGGGGACCCCGGCACCCACAGACAGCTCTGGTCGGTGCGGGCAGCGGCGAGGGCCACCCACCCACTCTGAATCTTTCTCTTCTGATGTCCTCCAGGTGCGGTTGCTCGGCGTGGTGTCCCAGGGCCAGCCAACGCTGGTCATCATGGAGCTGATGACACGGGGTGACCTCAAAAGTTACCTCAGGTCTCTGAGGCCAGAAATGGAGGTCAGTTTTGATTTTCACCGACTTTGCACGTGACCTTGCCTGCTCTCTTTCCTTTAGAAACTCCCTGCATGGCGTGTGTCTTGCTGCATGCTCAGTGATAGGTCCTTTTTGTAAAGGATTTCCCCAGCTAGAGGAAGACCTCGATCTTTGTGAGAGGAGCTTGCCGTTCCTCAGATCCCCTGGTGCGTGAACGCCACTGTGCCTCTGTCCCTGTGTTCCCTCCGCCCCCAGTCCCTCCCCACGCCTCATGTCCTCCTGCCGGTCCACGCTGGTGCGCTCCCTCCCCGAAGCTTGCCCGCCCCTCGCCAGGGGTAACCACCTCCTCAGCTGACTTCTCAGCGCGTTTGACTCTTCTCCTAGCACGCGTGTCCTCGAGTCCTATTGTGTTGCTGTTGGAATGTGTCCCTCTCACCCATTGTGTGTGGCTTTTCATCCCAGGCCCGGCATGCGTGCTGCTCAGGGCTGTCTGTGGCGGGCACTCTTTCGATAAATGTGTGTTGAAGATCTGTGTCAGGCTGACTGGATTCTTGCCCTTGCATCTGGGGAGTTGCTGAGGCGATTTCCCGCCCAGCGCTATGCACCAGACGTCCACTCATTCACAAGCCCCCTCCCCCACACACAGCCCTTCCCTTGTGCTGTCAGCAGCCTGTGCCTTGGAGACCGGGAAGCGGGATTTCTCAAACTCTGCGTCCACATTTCAAGCTTGCTCTTGATTCAGTGTCTTGCTTGCACTTTTGAATGATACTCACCTCAGCTGCCCGATCTCTGCTTAGTCTACTAAAAATTTAGATTTGGGTCATGAGCTTCAAATCCTAAGCCTGCTAAAATCCTATGTGATTTTTCATTAGTCACCGTAGTGTCTCGCCTTCTGTAGTACTAACCCACAAGCCAGCTTTTTAGCATGCAGGCGTGACTTATGAGTAAGTGAGTCTAAGAATAAACTGGGAGATAAATGCTGGGATAGAACCAGCAACAACTGCCTTTTCATTTGGCTGCCTCGGTGGGTCTGAAGTCCTCACTTTGACCCTGACTTTGCTACCTGTGGGGTAAGAAGCGTGTCTGCTTATATTCCTAAGACGCAGTAACTTGCCTTTCTCTGCCCCTTTTGAATTTCTTTTGCCATTCCCTGTTTAGGCTTAATTTTTTATTTTCTTTTTTTAATATGCAACTTAATCATCTCCGAAGCGGCTGTTCCTTAATTTTAGTTCCAAGCACCTGTTCACCTATGACTTCATTTATTTACAGCACATGGTGTTTGGGGTTCTGCGAGAGCCACAAGGCCAAGTGTGGACTGAGGCAGGACAGGGAGCGATTTGCAACACCCGACCCCTGTCGTGCCCAGCCTTGGTCCCCAGCACCCCTGGGGGTCAGTGCCTTTTCCTGGCTCCCTTTAATACACAGGCCAGAATGAAGGAGAAAAACTTGATGAAACCGGTGACTGGAGATGTGGCAGAATGTTTCTTGCCAGCATCATTTGAGGCACCTCTGTAAAGTATGAAACTCATTCCCTTCATCCCCCATTTCAGGCAGAGAATAAAAGTTCAGGACACTTGGTCTTATTGCTGGCTCTGCCACTGGCTTCCTGCTGTCCTCAGGCAGCCACTGCAGGTTTATGGGCCTTAGTTTCCTCATGGGTAAAATAGGAGGATTGGACAGAAAGATCACTGAAGTCCTTTTCAGAGCTAAAATTCCCCTGTAGATTTGTAAGATTTAAATATTTCATGTCAAGCATAAAAATGTGTGTGCTGCTCCTGCAGATTCCTTATATTCTACTTGCCCCACCCCTAGCTAAGAGTCACATATTGACCTCACCAAGTGTAGCCGCATGTGTGTGCTTGTCTTAAATTTTAGCTTTAACTAGATTAAAGATTTCTGCTCTCTAAGATAAATGAAAGAATGGCAGTGCAACCCCATGAACTGACAAAATGCCAGCCCTCTCTCTCAGTGCTTAAAGTTAAGTTCCTTTTGTTGATTATGTTTTCCACATTAATTATGAATGACCACTTCACAGTAACCACCTATACTTCATACTCCAGTACTTGAGGGTTACAAGCATAAACTTCGCATTTCACCTGCACGTTTCCCAGCATACTGAAAGTTCTGAAGAGGTTAAAAGGAAGTGTCATGGAAAACATTTTTTTCCTAAGGAGAAAAAGCGTGTCTAAAGAGGACGGCTATGTGAAAGAAAGAGGTGCTTTCAGCTTACCCCAAACGACCTAATGTCGATTTCACAGATAGCTGAGTGATAAGTGTTATAAGTCACCAGAGATAGCCTTGATAGCTTCTTCGGAATTCCCATGTGTGTGTCCTGGAGTGTAGGGAGCTCCCCCAGAGGGACAGGGGAGTTGATTTTATGCTGCTTCTAGATACTGACCGTCAGTGGAAACTAGGACCCCATAGGTGCTCCAGCAGTGACACCCTTGTGATCCCCATGTAGGGGAGCCCAGGTGGGAGCCCAGCCGGGAGCCCAGCCATGCTTGTCCCGTGGCCCACGGGGTTTGAGCAAGGGAGGTCATGTGTAGGACCTGTCAGAGCAAGATGGCTTTGTAGTGTTGCAGGAGA
Organism: Cheirogaleus medius; assembly: GCA_008086735.1. Classification (NCBI taxonomy): domain Eukaryota; kingdom Metazoa; phylum Chordata; class Mammalia; order Primates; family Cheirogaleidae; genus Cheirogaleus; species Cheirogaleus medius. Next base: position 14,474,623 of record VBSM01002223.1, on the reverse strand, counting down.
TGCATTATAGTCAGGGAAGCCAAGGTAAAATCTGTTGCATTATTTATATGCAAAAGATAAAAGCATCTAAACTATGGGGTAGTGATTGGTTTTCGCACTGGAGAGACTTGGGCATATGTCTTACATAAAACTTTTTCTCAAATGGGTTTATTACTATTTGGGGGTAATTCTTTTCAATTCCAAAGCGAGTATGTTGCCCTCCTCTGCAAAGAGGAGATTTTATTTATGTTACTTGTCACCGTTTTTTATATCGGCCCCCTCCAAGATAAGCTTCAGCTGGATCTCACTTGTCAGGTGCTTGTTTTTCTCAACCCACAGAAAGTAAGTCCAATGAATGCCACATTGTGAGTTGAAAAAATTAGTCCTAGTATCTTTGTACTTTAGGAGAAAGTTGGAGAGAAAGGAAAAGATTAACTAATTTGTAACAGTGCTTATATCGGAAATAAAACATACGCTGTCCATTTGGAAAATACATTTGCTTATTTCCACACAGCCTTTTAATGTGCTCTCCATCCTTTTACCTGTACTTTGATTGTAGAAATAAAAGGAACATATAAACTAATAGGCATTTGAATAACCAAGAGTCTTCAATATCAAAAATTGCTTTTGTTTCACTTTATATAATTTTTGCCATACCCAAAATAGGAAATGCTGGTCCAGGAGGTGCTAACTGGCATTTTCTTGGGCAGCTGTGTGTCATGTGGTTAGGGAGCAGATGCATGACTTTACCACCAGGTAGATGCCATACTCTCTATAATAACATGTTCCTTCTGAGCAAGTCCTGATTTCTTAGCACAATGACCTGTGGTGCTCAGATTGAACAAAGATGGGTTTGCAAATCCTGAAAGAAATTGGGGTGGAAAAAAATTCCTAAATTCTCATGTGAATTTTTTTTTTTTTTTACATCTCCAACAGAATAATCCAGTCCTAGCACCTCCAAGTCTAAGTAAGATGATCCAGATGGCTGGAGAGATTGCAGATGGCATGGCGTACCTCAACGCCAACAAGTTCGTCCACAGAGACCTTGCTGCCCGGAACTGCATGGTGGCTGAAGATTTCACGGTCAAAATCGGAGGTATGTCTTTAGCTTTCTAGACTTGAGCAAGAACTAAACTCAGAGGTGTTTTGGAGGACCTCGTTGGCATTAGCCTGCCCCTGGAGAGGTTTTCTAACGCGTCCCTTGAGTGCAAAGACTTGCTGTTACGAGTAATATGATTGTCTCCAGTTGATGGTCAATCACAAACCTGGCTGGGCTGGCTCTGATCCTGACAGCACACGGACATGGTGGTCCAGGTAGCGGCCATGGCCCCTGAGATCAGCTCTTGGCATTTGAGGCATTTCTTGGCAGAAAACTTATCAGCATTGGTTGCAGAAATAATGGAGGCAGTGTCCTCAGGTGATTTTGACTTGGGAATTAAAGTCATAATCCAAACTTCCGATCATCCTAGCTTACAAGCAGCATTTTCCCTGCCCCGCAGGGCTCCACATTGTTTTCGAGGTGAGGCGAAGGCCCTGCACAGAGCAGGAGCAGTGACAGTAACAGGCATGGCGGTCCCAGAGGTGAGGGACCATCACTGCTCAGTGGGTTTCACACCTGAAGCTGGCCAACCAGTCACTTAACCACGTGCTCATGCCGCTCATTGTCCTGATCCCTTGTTGCCACCACCCACTGTAATTCCAGAAACAGGGTTCAGATTGAATTTGTGAGCTCTGGTTAGAAACTCACTTCGGCCTTTAGGTTTGTGTTTTCACTTTGGTCTTGTAATCCTCCTAAGAAAAACACACATAACATTAGGGCTGCTTAGGAAACCACCTGCTTTTACCAGGACCCTCATCTTCCCACTGTGACATGATGATAGTTCAGAAAAATGCAAATATTTATCCTGAGAAACTGCAGAGGAGACTTAACGTCCAAAGAAAACTACTTAAAATAGACCTCTTTGTCTAGCTCTTGAACTATCGCGTCTGGAAGTGTTCACCTTTCTTTAGAAATATATGTGTGTTTTTTTCCTTTAGCAATGATTTTTGAGTGCCTTTTAGTGAACAGTGAGGATCCCCTCTAGAATGGTTTCCAGGGTGGGGTGAGTGTCTTTCTTTTTCCTTTGTACTGAAATGGAGTCTTTTTGTGGAGCAGACATCTCTCAGTCACCAGAATGACCCAGGATCCCCCAGTGCATCCCCAGGTGGCCCTTTGAGGCACCCTCACCTGTGGTACCCCTTGAAACCCAGCGGAGGGGGCCTGATGGCTGTCCTGGCCCAGGGTTCCCAGGGAAGAGCACCCTTGTCCCTAGCGGGGCTTCCTTTGTGCCCTCTGCTTTGCTTCCCCTTCCCTTCCCTTCTCCTCACATCTCCGCAGGGACTCACATTGTCCCCTTGGAAATGCCAGCTGGCTCCCCTTCCCCAGCCCAGGGGAGAGCACAGAGACGGGAGAGCCAGGTGGGCCTAAGCTTAAGTCCCAGTTCTCCCACATATGGGCAAGAGACTTGGGCGGGTGCCTTAAGTCTGTGAGCCTCCGTTTCTTCACTTCTGAAATAGGGTTGATGACGTAACAGACCCCACAGGATTGTGGGAGGGACTCAGTGCAGGAAAGAACCAAGCACCTGGCCCGGGGCAGGGCCTTGGTGAGCACTGGTTCCTGTCCACATCCTCCTTCCCACCCCTTCCTGGCACATGCTGGGAACTCAGTTTCTTCCCATGTTGCATTACAGTGGGAGAGACCTTTTTTTTGTGCCAATTTCCATTTTAAATCCACATCAGCAAGGATTATATTTACTGTCAAACCATGTGGTATATTTATAGTGATATTTTCTTTGTAATAGTGGTTTTTGTTTCTAGAAGTTAACATTTTCCTTTTGTGCTTTGGAAGAGATTGTGTTTTTTTCTGGGATTTCTTCTTTTCCATTTTGTGAAAGTAAAGGCAAAATCTTCTCATTTGCATGTTACTGGATTAATTCACAGATAAGACTTTGGCACTTCATTTTTATTTTCACGAGGTTTCAGAATGTTTTCCCGGTATCCATCGTCTCATGGATTACAAATATGACAAGTGATTTTACCAGAGGCAGTTTGATGGTCCTCAACATAGTAGAAGTAAATTATGTTGGTTAACGTCCAAGGATCTTTGTTCTCTGTGTTTGCTTTGTAGCCTTACCCCTTTGTTGCATGAGCTAGAGAAATGAATGAATTGTAAAAAGTAGAGCGGCCCTTTTCTCCTGGGAAGGAGAACAGAAGAGTCCATGTGAAAAAAAGGTTGTATGATTGAGTGGAAAATCAAAACCTGACAAAGAAGCAATAATTTAGGATTATAAAGCAAGCCTGCTATCAAACATAATTATGTGGCATCTTTTGGAGACATGGAAAATGGAAGAAATTTTCAAAACTGAATGGGAGTATTATGTTGAAAAACAATATTAGGTAGTAGCTTCAGGGACTAGCAGATAGCATCTCTTAGGCATCTTACTATGTACTTTTGTCATTGTGCGTTGTTACTCTGAATATTTTATCCCTTATAAGCAGTGAAACTATTGACTTTCCTTTGTGAATGAGGCAATGATACTAGGTAAATAAGAGTCTACGCTTTCTTATCAGGTTTTAAAACCATGTATAAAGGACCCTTGGTGTACACAGTACTACATATTTTCTTGATAAATTGTGGGATTTGATAATTTATAAACTGCCTTTCATTTTAATTGCAATAAGGAAATTAACTTTTTAAAGGATTCAGATTATGATTGTATTAAGAGATGTTTTAGTATTTGCTCATCCTGTGACTCATCACCCCTTACTGTGTCTGCCTCATAAAATTGCAAACCCTGATATTCGACCTCCTTAAAGTGGGGTGTGCCAGTGTCTCACCTTGAACGTGGGGGGGTGGGGGACCCTCCGCTGTAGCAGTGGCAGTGCCTGCTCCGCAGCATAACTCTGTGCCTTCTCCCCGCCTTACAGATTTTGGAATGACTCGCGATATCTACGAGACGGACTACTACCGGAAAGGAGGGAAGGGCTTGCTGCCCGTGCGCTGGATGTCTCCCGAGTCCCTCAAGGATGGCGTCTTCACCACTCACTCGGACGTCTGGTAGGAGAGCCTTTACTGCAGCGCTAGCCTCCGCTCCCGGCCTCTGCACAGCCCACTGGCTCAGCCCCCTCAGACTTTACTTTTCTCCTGCTGTCTGTTCGTTGGCACCCATTTCCAGCTTTAGCTCAGCATTGTCAGGGCCACACTCTTTCATCTTTGAAGTATTCCTATTGTGAGTGGGCTAGCTAAGGACAGAAGGGCATGTGTGGGACCAGCCTTTCTTTTAATCTTCAGCAGATAATGGTTATGCTCCCAGGAGCTGGGACATGCCAGAAGCCATCATCTCTCTCTGCTTCTCCCCTGCCTGCCTTCTTTCTCTTTTCTTCTTTCTCAATAAATAGATACTCCGTGTGTGTCTGCCCTATCTAACTTAACCCTCAGATTTTTGACAGTGCTTTATTTAGACCCAAAGCTTATGAGTCCTGATTGTGTTTTCCTATTGGTCCCATCTGCTGTCTGTCCTCTTTCAGGGGCATCCTTGTTATTGGCCCAGGGATGGTTATGGGAAGCAAAATGTCTCCCTTTTAATAATAAAAGTGTCTTGCAGTGGAAGCTTGTCGGCTGAGGGATGCAGAGTTTTCTCAGCATTGTTTATTGCAATTCCTGAGCAACATTGTGGAGAGGCGATCAGGTTCTAAAATACAACTGAGATTCTTGGCAGGCTAAGGCCCTGGCACATCCACATTCTAGAATGTCAACTAGTGTCTTGGCTTTCCTCTTGGGTGATCCCATTGCTTTTGCGTTACAGAAATGGTAGTTTGTTTACTCCAACTGTCGGGATGACCACATAGAGGAACTATTTCAATAGTGACTGACATCATTTTTTTTTAAACCTCGTAAACCTTTCACATTTCAAGGGCCTTGGGTCTTATTTTGAAGACAGGTGCAAATTGGAAATAGCATTTGAATATGAACCGGCAAAGCTTGGTTGCTTCTTGAGCTCAAGTATGCGATTTGTTTTGCAATCAGCTTGTCCAAGATGGTTATCTCTTTACTATCAAATCAAAGTGCTGTACACAATTTTTAGAGATGACGATGGCAGGGAGAGGGCAAGCCTGGGTACCTGCATGCATCTATTTGGAGCAAGCGTCCTCAAACTACGGCCTGCGGGCCACATGTGGCCCGCTGAGGACATTTATCCAGCCCGCCGGGTGTTTTTGCCGCCGCTGCCTGTCCTGCTTAGCAGCTGACTCGTCTGGGGCCCACAATGCGCATGTGTGGAATGTGCACCACACTCTCCAACGGCCCTCCAACAGTCTGAGGGACAGTGAACTGGCCCCCTGTTTAAAAAGTTTGAGGACCCCTGATTTGGAGGCTTTGTTTGAGGTCAGTTTATAGTATAATAAAATGGAAAACTGGAAGAGCCAGGGGGAGAAGAGGCAGGATAGGAATATAAAACTAGGTTTGTTAATATCTCACAGGCTAATTTTACCCAAATATTGGTTAGCAGCTATTCTACAAGCTGCAACAAAGAGACATATATTGTGTTCAATGCCAATTTCTTCCCATTTGAGTACATAACCATTATGAACCAATAAAAAATATATATATATAAACAAGAATAGGCATTTGGTATTCATTCCATTAAATGTTCAGGCATTGACATTAGATATTTGATGGTAGGACAGATCGGAAAGCCAGGATGCTGGAGTATGTGGAAGGTTTTTCAGCTGCCCAGGTGCTAAACTAAAGCTGTCCCTCTCTTGAAAGAATGGAAATCATTTTGAATTGTATTCAACAGCATAAAACAGTCATTCCTAAATAGCTAAAATCTAGAAAAAAATACAAAGAATTTTATCTGGCTTTGTAGAAGAGACCCCAGAATCTTAGGACTAGAATGTATCCTTGAGGCCAGGCCCAGCACCGAATCCCATCATCCGTAGCATCTTTGACAGCTGGTGGTTGAACTTCTTGCTCAGACGCTTCCAGGGACTGCATGTGCACTTTTTCACAGAGACGGGCCCGCCCAATTCTTCTGGCATCCTTGTTCTTAGCAAGTCTCTCTCATATTATGCTTAAGTTGGCCTCTCTGTAACGCCCCTTCAGACCATCTCTCTGCAGCCCAGTTGCGTACCCTGCCCTGCTCTTGATGAGACCAGCCTTGTCATCATCAAGGACGTGTCTGTTCTGCAGTCAGAATATCTCCAGGTTTCCCACTGTCTTCATTCCCAGGCCCTTGGGCACTGTGGCTGCTCTTCCTACAGTTCCCCTGTAGCACCAAGTCCCTCTCAAGAGCCGGTTTGAGTTAAAAAACACAAGCATGCCCTCCAGGCATGGAGGAAACTAGGGGAGGATGAGAGTTGTCCCCCACAGCTTAGAGTCACGCTCCCTTCCCGAGCATCTGGGTGGCCCCATGGTCTTCATTCTTTGACTTACTAAGATGCTTTCCAAATGGTCACAAATAACCAAGATTATTTGCCCCTCTAGTGGTGAATGACCATCCGTGGGGAGTGTGGCTTTCTCTGTAGGTTTGAATTTGCTGCCAAGTGGAGTGTTGCCATAATCCCCGCCAGTGTGCAACGTCTGATTCCAGCGGGGACTGGCACCGGGGTGAGACCCGTAGCAACAGGTCTGTTCCTTGTTCCTTGGGGAAGACAGCCTCAGTGCTCATGATTAGAAAAGACTTTATGAGAGGCATTTATTTAATGTTTAAAGATTAACTGCCCACAAAATACGACTTGATTTTATATGAAGGGTTAATAGCACCACATAGTAAAAGACCTGCTTAGAAAAGCACAGGTACTGCTTCTGACTGGCCATGTGGCCTTGGTCAGATCACGGGGCCTCTCTGGGCTTTAGTTGCTCCATGTGTAAGGGGAGGACATCTGTCTAGGGGTGTCTGTATTCCCTGCCACCTCTGTGGTACTTTGATAGATGTTTAAATGTCTCCAGTGACACCTGGTGTCAGGTAGAGATGGCTCAGCCTCCATACCCTGGAGCAGAAAAACAGTGGGACTTAGTTGTCACTCTGAGCTGGGAAGGATGGCCACAGACTCCAGCACTAGGTGGCCCTCGATGACAGGGGATGGTGACATCAGATGAGAGTTGCTCAGGGGAAAGCTTTTCCTGTTCAACTCAACACGTGTTTGTGGAGAGCCGGGTCTGTCACTTGCTGCGTCATCAGTGTGTGTGGTCATGAGGAACTCAGCATGTGGAAGATGCAGGGGTGATGAGCAACCCGTCCCTGTCCTCCAGGGATGAAGTCTTGTGTAGAAGAGGAAGTGCCTGACAGGTTGGAGTCACTGAAGCCTTCACAGAGGAGACAAAGTTCTGAGGACACCCTAAGCACAGGTTGTCACCAGCGGAGCAATAAGAGGGGGCTCCGGCAGCAGGGATGCTGGGGGGAGATGTGGTGGCGAGAAATACCTGCTGCAGGTGGAGAACCTGGGCCTCCTGTGAGGGAGTTAGGCTGAAGGGGCTCAAGTAAGGCCTTGGGTACTCTGTTAGGGATTTGGGACCAATTCTCCAGGCTCTGTAATGAGTGTCGAGGTTTCTGAACAGAAGGGTGACCTAGAGCTATTTTTTAAGACATTCACATTCACCAGAGTGCCAGGCTGTGTTGAGCAATGTACTAGAGCCTCGAGGAGGGGTACAGGTGGCCAGGTGAGGAGGACTGTCCACACTGAGTGCTGGGGGGCGAGAGGAGGGCCAGCCCTTTGGACACATCTGGGCCTTAGGTGGCAAGTCACTGTGGGACTCCGAGGAGGCTGAGATTAGGGGAGGAAGCCAGGAAGGCCAATTGCAGGGGGATGGCTCAAGTGGAATGAGGCATCAGCTGCAGGGAGGCCAGAAAGAGAACGGGGCGCGAGGCAGAGTTCAGTTTGGGGCACCTGAGTTTGTGGGCAGTCCAGTAACTGGGAGCTAGGAATGGAGCAGTCGGGGCTGTGGGGGCCAGGGTGGGAGCCAGCCAGTGAGAACTGGCTGCCTGGAAGCAGTGACGTGCCAGGGGAGCCGTGCGGGGCAAGAGGAATAGCAGGCCTGAGAGGGAAGCGCATCCTCGGGCCACGTCACAGACCAGCCTGCAGACAGCAGAAACAGAAAGCTGGTCATCGGTCGTGTCACACCCGTCTCAGACGAGACCGAGGTGTGCTGATGCTCTGATTGCGCAGGTTCTAGAAGGCAGAGCTTCCCCCACAGAAGCTGATGGAGAACCCCACTTCCCTTGTCCCAGGCCTTTTGAAGTCTCCCTCTGGGTCTGTGGCTTTTCTGGGTCTCTTGTACAACGGAAATGCTATGGTATTTCTTGGTCACTTGCCGTTAAAAAGGACCTTGGGTTGGTCAGTCCCCTGATTGCTAAGTTTCTGTCTAACGTCTGCTTTTAGTGCCAATTATTTGTACAAAAACCTTTTGTTCATGGAGAGTAGCTGAAGCAGCGGCAAATGTTCTGATACAGAGTCAGAGCCCTCTGGGCTTGGGTGCAAGGGCAGGATCAGGAGAGCTCTTGGTGGAAGATACCCTACCCCAGGATTTTTGCTGCGGTGGGGCCAGTCGGAAGCCCCCTAGGCCACCTGCTGACGTGCAGCCTGCTGTATTGCACCACAGGGGCCCAAGTGCAAAGGCACGTAGGCCGGGGAGACTGGGAGTGATGGAAATTTGCCTGGAGAAGGCAGGTTTATTTTGCAGATTTCAGCACTGATTTTTTTAAACATTATCTATCTGAAATTTTTGTGTATGTGTAGTATCTGTTTTAATTTGTTTCTCAGTAATTTGATCTTCTAAACTGACAGGTGAAACCTCATGTGCGGCAGCATCGCCCCCCACTCTGCCTGCAGGTTTATTCCAGCCTCTGCGCCAGAGGACTCTGTTGTCCATGACACTTCCCGCTGGCCAGAGCAGCCCGCCCCGAGTCCCCCACCCATGAGACAGAAAGAGGCCTTCAGGTCCGGCAGCTTCTGAGCTCCATGGGGGGCAGGGGTTCTCTTCTCCCTTGACCCTACTGGACCTCAGGTTCCCCACGGAGCCTTTAAATTTTACAGGGCCAAGGCCTTCATCCCAGATTAGCCAAATCAGGGCTTCCCTTGGGGGCTCAGGCCTCAGTCTGTTTTAAAAACTTCCCAGGAAATTCTCCTATGCCACCAGTGCATTGAGAACCACTTTAGTAGAGGTTTCCAGAGCTCTGATCATAAGAATCAGCTGAGCAACTTCTTAGAAAAGCTCAATTGTCCCAGGCCTCATGTGGGGTTACTAAACCAACATCCAGGCTGGAGCCGGGGGTCTGCATTCTATTATTCTGGGGCTAAAGCGAGTGCCAGACAAATGGCTGGAACTAAGTGCTGAACTCAGTGTGCTCTGGGTTCAAATCAGAGATCAGGGCTTCCTAAAGATGCAAGGGGTGCTAAAAACTCCCCTGACGTGAGCTTCCTCAGCTCTGCCACCAGGGCTGAGCTTACAGGGGACATTAGGGGCAGCAGAGGAGGATGGACAATGTCCCACACTTAGCCCAGGGCCTAGCCCGCCATCTGCCAGGCACTGTTTCCTCAGCGAGGACCGTTTTTCAGTACCAGAGCGTGAAGGAATGCTGGAAAAGAAGGGTACAGTGTGGTCCAGCTGTCTCTTTCCAAGTTGCTCACGTTTCTTTTTCGCTGCAGGTCCTTTGGGGTGGTCCTCTGGGAGATCGCCACGCTGGCCGAGCAGCCCTACCAGGGCTTGTCCAACGAGCAAGTCCTTCGCTTCGTCATGGAGGGCGGCCTTCTGGACAAGCCGGACAACTGCCCCGACATGCTGTGAGTATTTCCTGGGCCCCCTCGGTGCTCTTCTGATTGCTTTTCACCAGTCACTGTTTTCTAGGGCCACGTGAGATCAGTAATTCTGGGGCCCGTTCTCTGTGGGGCTGAGGGTGGGCAGGAGGGGTGTACAGGAGAGGTCATCCTCATGGAAGGAGCCGAGGTTGGCAGAACCTGTGCCTTCGTGCAGGTGCCCCAGTTCCGCCCGTGTTCCTTCACCCTTTAGTGGTGATTCGCGGTTTGCATTGTGGTTGCTCAGGCCAAATATCTCTGGGAAATACTTGGCTAAAGCAATTGTTACTCCATCCTCTCTATGTGAGAGGATGGCCTTTTTAAAAAGAAAGGCAAGAACTACTCTGAAGTAGAATTTGAGAGCCTCTCCCCAACCTCTGGCCGGCCCGAGAGAACTGCCACGAGTCGCCGTGCACAGCGCTTTGTGGGCGGGGCCCCTGCACGCACCACGCAGGGTGAACTTTCAGATGGTGCCACCACACTGGGGTTCCCCCTCCCCCACCCAAGGTTTCTTTTCTGAGTGTTTGCAAAACTCATAAACTGTCTAAGTAACAGCATCCTAGTGACCAGGATGGACCTGGAGCGCGGCCGACCTGGCCTCTCGCTGCAGACGTCGCCCTGGGCACACCCGGCTTTGGGTGCTGGGGAACCTGTCTCCTCACCACTACTGAAGGAGCCCCTTGTGGCTTTTAGTTGCTGAGCTTTGCCAGAGAGTGAGAAGGTGTCCGTGATGCGTCCTGGGCCTCACTGCTCAGTGCTCCTTGGGGCAGCCCCCTCTTCTGATGGAGGACCTGCTCTGCTGTCCCCTGGCTGTGCAGCTCTGTGGCTCGGTGGGGTCAGCGCTGCTCAAGTGGAGAGGCCTGGTGATGGTGCCTATATCAAGTCTGAGGAGGGTGCGGAGGTGTTCTGGTCAGGGGTCAGGTGCACGGCAGGCACAGTCTGGCAGCAGTGGATTTGTTTATGATGTGCACATGGAGGCAAGGTTCAGGGATTCTTCTGGATCCTGACAGGTGAACATGAAGGTAGCTCCCACTAGTGTTTGAGGACCACATCAGGAGATTTGTAGAAATGCCTTGCAGGACAGGGTGGGCTTCACTTTGGGAAGGACCCTGAGAATTGTTGGGCTGTCATTATGTCTGTGTGAAAGACACCCAGATCTTCCCACCTGCCTATCCACCCAGCCTTGCAGGTGTGGACTCTGGCTGGGCCCCGCAGCGGCAGGATGATTTACAGCTGTGAGGCAGACACATGTGTCTGGTGGACACAAGGAAAGTGGGTCCTAGCAGCCGTGAGAGTTGTGTTCATTTGGTTTTTCACGGTGCCTGTGGGCCAGGAATCCAGACACAACTATACTGGCTCCTCTGCTCAGAGTCCCTAGGGGCTGAAATCTAGGCGTCAGGGGTCTGTGGTCATCTGTCTGAGGCTCAGGGTCATCTTCAAGCCTTCAGGTTGTTGGCAGAATTTTGTATTTGCAGAACCGAGGTCCCTGTGCTCTTGGCACCTGTCAGCTGGGGACTGCTTTCTACTCCCGGAGACCAAGGCCGCTCGCAGGCGTGAAAACCATTGAGTGTCTTGGATCCTGGCTGTCCCCCCAGTGTCCCTCCCAGGTGACCGACCACCTGCTCTTTACTTTGAACAGTGCGGCTGCTGTATTCTTACCAGCCCATTATAAGAAAAATCTTCCTTTGGAGTCAAAATGTAACGGAGTGTGAGGACTCACGCCCACTGCATTTGCACAAAAGTGCACGATGCCAGAGTAGAGACCAGTGCCAGAATCAGGGGTGCTTCAGCTTCAGCAAGCCGAGAAACAGCCCATGAAAGCAGGCATGGGTTTTGCTCCTGCGGGTTGGGGCTGGTCAAGAGAGAGGTGTTGCCTCTGTGCTTTCTCTTTGACTCAGGTAAATGTTTGTCTGTGAGAAACGTGGGACTCTTAAAGTTGATCCACCTCCAGGTGACTGGGGTTTTAATATTAATTTAAGAGGCCTGGGAAGCTGCCCACCTGCAATGGGAAAGGCAGTACACTTCCTATTCCCAGCAGAGTGACAAGGAAGTTCACACGAAGAGGTTACCCTTACACGTTGAATGAGTAATGCAGGAGGCATTTCTGCTTTGCCATCCATAACCCCCTGGGCAGATTTTTCTCCCTTCTAAGAGAAGAACAAAATGAAAAGAGACAAGTTGGTCTCCTAGGGAGTGTCTGTATTGTCCTTCTGAATCAACTGATGAGCTTATGTGAGGAAGAAGAGCTCTGGGAGAGGAGTTCGTTTGTTTTAAGAAGTGAAAGAATGGATCTGTTTGTCCTAGAGGAGCAGAGAGTCAGCTGAGCCCTCGTGAGTGTCCTGACACCTCTCTGCCGGATCTCAGGTGGGTCAGCGCGCAGGAGCTGTGCGGTCTGAGGCCTGAACAGGCACTCTCAGGTGCAGTGGCTGCTGGTGGACTTCACCTCAGCATCAGGAAGTGGCCAAAGCCACCCACAATGTGACAAGAGCGAAAGACTCCACGGCCCAGGCCGCAGGGTGTTAAGGTCTCCGGGTCTCAACACCATGACTCGGTTTGAATTAATTGGGCGTGTATCATGAGATCAGATTTGTGTTGTGGTTTCCTGCTGAGTCTGTGTTTCAAATTCATGACAAAGCCCATCTTTAAGCCCCTTTTGTGCTCAGATCTTGGTACTTAACGCCACCAATGCTGTTGGGCCACCCTGGGGTGTACCAACTACTCGGGTCACAAAGATGAGACAGGTGTCGTCCGACCTTTCATGACTGTGGTGACCTGAAAGGCCCTGGCTCTAATGCCAGCCAGGGCAGAGGTGTGAACTCAGCCATAAAACCCCGGGGGAAGAAGTCATTTGTTATGCTGGTGACATTTCCACAATCCACTTGTCAAGACTGTTGCCAGGGAAGCCTTCAGTGTGCAGGATTTGGGAAGGAATTTGAACTTTTTAGCCCAGAGTCATCAACTCATAGATGAATCTGAAACAAACTCAGTAGAGTCGGATTGTTTTTGCAAGTTTCAAACACGGTTTTTCCCGGTTGCTGGGAATCCCGGGCTGGTGTTGCGGGAATTGAGTGGTTGGATAGAATCCAAACAGGCAGGAATGGCTGCTGGCACCCTGTGAGCCCTGGGGTGAGCCTTGCCGCAGCACACAAGCCACGCCGTCCCACGGCCGCTCCTGGCTGAGCAGTGGTTCCTGAGTGGGCGCTGGATGTGCAGGGCCTCTGGGAAGGAGGCGCACACAGCGTGTCCAGAGTCTCGCCTCTCTGTTGTGAGAGGTGACCCTGGGCTGTGCTGTGCTGTGCTGACGCCTGACAGCATGCGCGGGTGCTCCAGTGCACCTGGGGTCGAGACACCCCACACTGATCACAGCCTGTTCGGTTCCGGTGTCGGGGCGAGCCTGGGGTGACAGTGCAGAGGCTCCTCGGTGCGCTCACGCTCCCAGGGCTGGGTGTGCGCCCCCGAACAGGGAGCCTTCCGCGAAGGACAGCTCTGGACTCAACCAGAGCTGACCCGTGGTAAAAAATGTACTTTTTTAAAAGAAGCGTTTTATCAGCTCGTAAATCCTTCTAAAGTCTACTGGAGAGTTTTTGTGTGGAAGTAGTGTAAACAAGGTCTCGAATCCCACAGAGTAGAAAAGACTTCCTTTTATGGGCAGCCCTGGAAGGGCTGTGACTTTGGAACGGTTTACAAGAGGCATCACATGGCTTGTTTGTGCTGATGTCACCGCATCACTGCCCTGCCGGTGGCACCTCCTCAGCCCCCGGCCACGGGGCACAGAGCCAGGCGCATCTCATGTTCCCAGCCCCGGCTGTGCGTCTATTCAGGGGTAGGTCAGTCAGCCGGAGGGGAAGTTGCAGCCCAGCCCCAGAGATGCATGTCACGTATTTATGGCCCACTTGAATTTTTGTTCCTGCTCCTTTTCCTTAGGAGTGATGGGGGTATGGGAAGGCAGGCTTGTTTACCACCTCACCAGAGGGGGACATGACAAATGAGCTGCCAGTTCATCATGCAAGTCAAACCCCTACAACATCTGTGACTGTCCAGTGGACAGCTGGAAGAGGGATGGTCTCCTGGTGGGATCGTGGTTATTCTTGTTTAGGTTAAGAGAAAACTCCTTTTCCCAAGGTGACCATCAGGGTGCAGCTGTGCCGTGTCACAGAGAACTCCATCAGCCCCACCCTCACTGTCTTAGAACCTAGGACAAAGGATTTCATCTCCTGGTGCTTCAGTTTCCTTATCCGTAAAATGGGGATATGTTATAACAAATAGCACCTGCTTCAGGGACTTGCGAGGATGAAAGTAGCTCCCATGCATACCACCCTCTCTGCCTGGCGCCTAGCTGCACCACCTGGAACGGTAACTGACGTTAACCATGTGATTAGGGCCGTGGCCCCCGTGCAGGTGGTTTAGTTGAGAGGGGAAAACAATCTAGTCAGCCGCCAGTTTCGTCCAGTTCTTTCTCCACCAGAGCAGGGTCAGCAAACTCTCTGTAAAGGGCCGCACAGTAAACATTTCAGGCCCTGCAGGCCACGCAGTCTCTGTTCTAGCTACTTACTCAACTGGCCATTGTAGCTGGGAAGCAGCCGCAGAGAGTATGTAAATGAGGGGACAGAGGACAGTATGTAAATGAGGGGCCCTGGCTCTGTCCCCATAAAACTCAATTTGCAGAAACCGGCAGCAAGCTGGGTTTGGCCCTGCTGTAACACTCTGGCCCTAGTCTAGAAACGCTGAATTCTGGATGGTTCTCCGCCTCACTCAGGCCTGCCTCCCTCTCAAGGTCACATACTCGCCACCTGACCTGACCTACCCGATGTCCTCTAAGGAAGCTGCCAGCTCAGCAGGGAGCCTTTCTCTCCACAGGCCAGCTTCGCTGCACAACACACTTCTGTTCCATCAGGAGATCTCCCCTTGGAATCTCCCCAGGGGCCACGCATGCACAGGTGGCCTATTGGTCAGGTGACAGGCCTGAGAGAAGGCTGGATGCCAGTTTGAGGTGCTTTGAGCTTCCTGGATAAGGGGAGTTCCTTTTGGCCGCTTTTATTGAGAAGCATCTCTTTAGGCAGAATTTTAAAACAACAGAGTAGAACTTTCTGGTGACAACAGAGGTAGAAAGGAAGACACTTGGATTTCACGTTCATGTGAGAGAAAGCCACTGGTCCATCCCTCCTTGGAACCGTGGCTGCCCTGCACCGTGGCTGTGGCCAGCTGGTACCTTTCCCTTTGCTCCAAGGGTCTGTCTAGCTGGATCTCGCTGCGCTCTGGATGCTCGTCAAAGCCCAGGCCTTTTCTGGCCGCACCAGCAGCCGTGCTCCTCCTGCTCTCCTGAGGGGCTCAGTCCACGGCCAGAGAGACTCCCTCTGGCCCAGGTGACTCTGAGGGCTTCACAGAGGTTTGTGGTCTAGGTGTCATTGTCGTGGCCCAGCTGGTGTGACTTGAGGCACAGCCTGGGCTGCACACTCTGCCCTCTGCCTGGCCCTCGCTTCTGGAGGGGACTCTGCCCAGGCTTCACCCTCAGTAGCTTGTTGGGATCTGGCCGCAGGTCCACACAGGGACTCTCGTTTGGTCCCCAATAGCCCAGATCGTGGACCGGGGCTCTGCCCTTGCAGGGCACACACAGGCAGGTGTGAGATTGAGACAGCAAACTGGGAATGTGTGCTCCCCTCTTACAACCCTGCGCCTCATACTGCCTCCTTCCTGGGCCCTCAGCCGGGGGTGCCCCTTCACCGAGAGGAAGCTTAGAAATAGCATAGGTGGGACTCAGCGATTGCTGTCAGGGAAGCTGTGCTCGCTCATCAGCCTTATTGGTGAGAAACTGGAGGTTTCCCGCGTTCTAATTCTGGAACTGATGTTTCATCCGTGGCTGCAAGAGATGCTTCAGATAGAAAGCTGGTTATTTTTATTTCCTAGTGTTGTCACCATAAATAATGCCTGTTAGGACAGACCCTATGTGAAACTGGATTTGTCCTTCTCGGGAAGTGAGAGTTTGGGTTTTGTACCGTGGCGGGTCCTGGGCTTGGGGCTAAGTGACCGGAACGGTGGGACATGCGGCAAGAGAAGCCGAAGGCCACTTGGGTTGTCCAGGCAGAGAGGCGGGGACTGGGAGGGGCGGCAGGGCTCTTTCCCGCGCATGCAGGCGAGGAAAGCACAGCGCCTTGCGGTCTGGGCCCACCTTCTGTCTGTCTGCACCGCAGGTTCGAGCTGATGCGCATGTGCTGGCAGTACAACCCCAAGATGAGGCCATCCTTCCTGGAGATCATCCGCAGCGTCAAGGACGAGATGGAGCCCGGCTTTCAGGAGGTCTCCTTCTACTACAGCGAGGAGAACAAGCCGCCGGAGCCGGAGGAGCTGGACCTGGAGCCGGAGAACATGGAGAGCGTCCCCCTGGACCCCTCGGCCTCCTCGTCCTCCCTGCCACTGCCCGAAAGACACTCAGGACACAAGGCCGAGAATGGCCCGGGCCCTGGAGTGCTGGTCCTGCGCGCCAGCTTCGACGAGAGACAGCCTTACGCGCACATGAACGGGGGCCGCAAGAACGAGAGGGCGCTACCGCTGCCCCAGTCCTCCACCTGCTGATGCCTGGATCCCGGCCCCGCGCAAACAGTAACGCGTGTGCACACCGGCGGCGGGGAGGGGGGAGAGAGGAAGTTTAACAATCTATTCGTGAGCCTCCTGTACCTCAGTGGATCTTCAGAACTGCCATTGCTGCCCACGGGAGACAGCTTCTCTGCAGTAAACACATTTGGGATGTTCCTTTTTTCAATATGCAAGCAGCTTTTTATTTCCCGACCCAAACCCTTAACTGACACGGGCCTTTAAGAACCTTAATGACAACACTTAATAGCAACAGAACACTCGAGAATCCAGTCTCCTAACTCTCTTCCTGTCCCTCCCCGTT
Source organism: Cheirogaleus medius (assembly GCA_008086735.1). Lineage (NCBI taxonomy): Eukaryota > Metazoa > Chordata > Mammalia > Primates > Cheirogaleidae > Cheirogaleus > Cheirogaleus medius. Next base: position 14,457,921 of record VBSM01002223.1, on the reverse strand, counting down.
CTCTCCTCGCTCTCTCTCTCTCTGTCTCTCTCTCTCACAAACACACACACACACCCCTTTCTCTTTCTTTCTGCTTCATAATGGAAAAATATTTGCCGCCAGCCTGACCGGGAAGCCCTTTTTATCAGATTGAGGAAATGGCTGTCCCTGTGGCCCCACGTGACACCTGCACACACCTGCCTGGCACCGTAGGTCTTTATAAAAAACACACTGAGATGGAAATTTTTAACTGTATCTTTAACCTTTTTAGGGACATATGAAATTTAAAAAAGGCCATCGTTCATCCGAGGTTGTTACCATTTTAACGCTGCCAAATTTTGCCAAAATCCTGAACTTTCTCCCTCACGATCCCTGCACTGATTGTCTCATGTCCAGAGGCACGGGGTGGGCATGGTATCTCGTCACTCCGTGGGAGAGGCACGTTGGCGATGCACTCCATCTGACTGTCCCGATGTTCTCTTCAAGTCCGCATTCACACAGGTCTCATTGCTTTCGACTGGGTAATGATGGTGGGGAACTGGACACAATGGGACTGTCTCTCAGTGAAGATGGGGAGAAGCTGAACCCCAGCTTCCCTGCCCCCCAACCCCCAGTCCCTGAGAATTCTGGAGGAAACGGGCCCTGCAGGCGCCTGGAAGACAGGCTCTGCGTCCAGGCGATCCGAACGCCTGCTCTCTGCCCCAGCCCCAGCCCCCTGCCCGGCCCCCAGGACACAGAAGGGAAGGGGATTCCAGGGACTCAGCCCAACCGTTATTGCAGGTTTGCAAGGAAAGAAATCCAAACACCACCACAACAGTAAGAAGAAAAGCAGTAAATGGATTCAAGCATTCTAAGCTTTGTTGACATTTCCTCTGTTCCTAGGACTTCTTCATGGCTCTTACAGTTCTATGTTAGACCATGAAACATTTGCATACACATCGTCTTTAGTGTCACTTTTATAACTTTTTTACGGTTCAGATATTCATCTATACGTCTGTACAGAAAAAAAAAAGCTGCTATTTTTTT